>RSEF01000031.1:44144724-44166106 GCA_003993805.1 Himantopus leucocephalus | reverse complement strand
GAAAGCTCTGGGGAGACCTTATTGCAGCCTTTCAGTACTTAAAAGCAGGCTTACAAGACAGATGGGGACAAGCTTTTTAATACAGCCTGGTGCAATAGGACAAGGGGTAATGGTTTCAAACTGAAAGAGGGGAGATTTAGGTTAGACATAAGGAATAAATTTTTTACAATGAGGGTGGTGAAACACTGGAACAGGTTGCCCAGGGAAGCTCTAGAGGCCTCATCCCTGGAAACATTCAAGGCCAAGTAGGACAGGGCTTTGAGCAACCTGATATAGTTGAAGATGTCCTGACTCATTGCAGGGGGCACTTGGACTAGATGACCTTTAAAGGTCCCTTCCAATCCAAACTATTCTATGATTCTATTCTATGATCCAACATTAAACCATGGGGGTTTTATGTAAATACTGGTTTTACATGTTAAGTTAGTCTCTTGACAAAGATGATTAAGACATGGAGCAATCTTTATGGTATGCGTGTATGCATACATAAAATTAAAGGATCCCAGTGAATACTAATGTTTTGAAGCTTTTTTCACCAATTCCAGTTCTGCTAGAACAACATTTACGTAATATAAGCAGAGTTTTTAAAATTTCTTTTGAGAAAATTACACACACACCCCCATTTTTTCCAGGCCCCTGTCAAGGTTATGAATGGTCTTTCTCAACAAAGGAGAAAGTGACAACAGTCTGACTCTCAGCCTTTTGAAATCAGTGGAAGAATTTCCATTGACAAAACAATTGTGCACCGAACCTAGATCACTAAATATACAAGGAAAAAAATCCAGTGAGCTATTCACAAACATGCACACAATAGAGCAGTGGGGAATAAAGCCAGAAGTTGTGGAGGGTGTTGGTTTTTTTGGTAACTCACTTGGTTGTCACAACGCTGAGTGCCACATTTACCTAAGCTACGTATTTCAATTCTTCAAACTGGAATACAACTAGGCTACAACTCCAATTCTTCAAATTTATAACATCCTAGTCATCGAAGATGACTAATATCGCACATTACATGGACAACACATCTGTAACTTTCATCCCATCATCAACTAACACATGAAAATACTAAGCACCCTCTGCTCATATATAAGGGGCTCAAAAACCTTTTCCATACTTTTAGGAATGGCACATAACCTACAGCAGTTCAGCAGTTCTTCAGAACACTGCCTTCAGCACACTGTTCTTCAGCCACTCGTCTCCTGGAAAGACCTCTGACCTTTCAATTGCTTTTTTAGATAGATAAATAGATAGATAATATAAGTACATAATATATTGATACTTTTATATATACTATACACTCTGTTTTGTATGAAAGCTCAGACCTTTCATAAACTCATAAAATGTATATTTTATACTTTTTTCGTCAAATATGCATTGTCAGGCATGGACCTTCAATATAATACCAATTAAACAATTACTTCACTTTACCAAAAATGCATCAGCATAATTTCCCCATTTTGACGTTATACTATTGATCCATAGCAAATTTACTGATGAAAATTAAAGTTTTGGGGACAGAATGAAAACTTTGGAAAACTTGGTGAGCAAGCTGACACTACAGTATAAAATAAAGACACAGTCAAACCTGTTATGTAATGGGTTTGTTTGATGACTGTAATTAGTAAACTTTGAGATTATGGATTTTTTCCCCCTGTTTTCAATGCATCCCCTACCACACAAAAGGCAGGAAAAGGTTTTGAAAGGCATTTTTACACTGTGTAATTTTTTATTCAATTTCAGGGTAATACTTTCAATAACTACTCACTAAAAACAAACCAATTACAAAACTCTGAAGGTAATTTGCACAGAATACATCCAGATGCTTGAAAATACAGAAAATTCATTTTCACAAACAATATTTACTCAAAGTTTCAGGTTTCCAGTTACACAGCTTAAAATACTGTAATTCACTAAGATCTTAAACCAGCCCACGTTCTGTAAATCAGACAGATAATGAATTTTTTTCACCATTAATTAATCTGCTAAACTGTGAAGTGAAACTCCTTCTTGCTGACAGCAGCCTACTGCAACATGAAGTTGAAGTAAAAAGAAAAGGTTAAGATGGGAAAAAGAAGAAACCATTCTTGTTCTGCTTTTGTGATAGCATTATGGCAAAGTGATACTACACTTTTTAAGATGTATCTTCTAGAACGATGAGCCTATTGAGAACGCTGTGGAGAGCAATTCCTCATGTATTAAAAAAAAACTTCTCTTAGAACTGGCACAATGGACTGGAGCAACACTTTATTTTTGTCAACTCTTGTAATGACATCCCAATTCCTAATATATTATAAATGTGGTTGCATTAATTCCACCATCAACAAAGACAGAAGTCAATCCTGGGCCTAGATAGAAATTATGACATTTAATAAATACATAAAGCGGAAAGGTAACACTGAAAACAGTATTGGTGATAGCATATCCTTAGTGGAGGTGCCCTTTTTTTTCAGAAAAAAAGAAACAAAAGCTCTAGAAAAAACATAGACAAAAATAAATTCCTCCACTTCAGCACAAACATTTTTAATAATGAATCCCAAAACATGGCCTTATATAAACAGGTGAAGGGAGAAGGGTAGATCTAACAGCATTTATTGAAGTGTTTCCGATCCACAGGAGTGGGGGGGAAAAAAACAGTTTATGCAATGAATGAAGTATGACCTGGCTGTATTGTGTAACACTGTATTCTGTAATTATTTATTGCATTTACTGGTCATATACACCCAGCCAAGTGAAACAGTGTGACAAAACTCTTTTCAGCAAGATGAACAATAAACTCATGTTTTGTAAATTAAGGCAACTAGCTTCTCTTCGGAATATTCCTATTTCGCTTGTGAGAGTAACGTTTCTGCAAAGGCTTCAGAGACAAAATATTAGTACCTTTGACTTACAAACCACAGTGTTGTTTAAAGAAGGGGTTTAAGTAGAGAAGATCTCTGACAAGACATATTCACTTCAGTGCAGAGGTCATAATGCCTGTCTTTAAAAGGCTTTGGACAATACCATTCAAACTTTTCATAGTGGGGATACGGGAGCGTTTGAAGGAGGTCAGCAGGCGTTCGGTCCTTCTCTGCACCCCAAACAGCTGGAAGTGGAAACTCTCGGCAAGTTCCCCAGTGGGGGCTCCCCGCTTCGGGGCGACCTGGCGGGCTGCGATCCAGGTGATCCATCTCCCACACACTCCAGCCCACAGCGCATGCTCAGGGTGGGGAAAGGGATCGGCTGGGATAAGGCCTGTTCTAGCCATAGCCAGGTGGCACATGACTCCTCGGGAATCACAGCCAACTGGAGTAAATTAAAGTAGACCTCAGGCTACCTTAGATAGGGCTGGGCCAAGTCAGGAGAGGAGAAACATGCAGCCGTAATTAGGACAGAGTTCAAGGAACACATACTCTCTTAATCAAAAACATTTTTCCTCTTAATTTGGTCGAACATTAATAGTTTTACAATGGTCTTTGTAGTGTACCTCCTGACCTTCCTATCTCTGCAGCCACAGATACAAATACTAGCAAGTCTAGGCAGGAAGAAGCATGAATGGAAGGGAATATTACCTGTGCCATGTCATTTCTATTTCTACTGCAGTCAGGATTTTTGGATCCCAGACGACAAAAATTCAACTGCAATGCCCGTGCTGAGAATGAAGGTACGCCTCCTTCCCAGGATATGCATCAGGTAAGTAAACCAGGTTGTCCCCGAAGACAAGCATCTCAGCAAGCCAAGAGCCAAACACAAACTGTTATTCTTCAGTTCTACAGAACTTAACTTCTACAGTAAAACTGAACCCAAACTGGAACAAGACTGGAAAATACTGGTTCAGCGCCCTTTTTCCGCTTCTGTAATTTTGCTGCCTGGATAGCAGTTGGCAGGAAAGGTGGTTAACACCATTTACAAATTCAGTCTAATGTTACACTGTCAGGACAACACGACCACAAAGACACTGGAGAACTTTTCAAATATGAAAGATGAGAAACTGCCTAATAAGAAGCCATTACACTTTCAGGTCCTTCAAAGCCTGAGATCAAATTGCAAGTGGCTTTGCCTGTGGAAGACATGAGTTCACTTCGAGGAACTTCCTGAAAGCAGAGGGCTCTTCTAGAAACCACGAGTTTTCTAAAATCTTGCTAAAATCATGAGTTTTACCTTTGGGAAGTGAATTCATACAAACTTTCAAAATTGGGAAGGGATGCTGGATGCAACAGTGTCATGCAGATGTCAAAAATCAGATACATAAAACCAAGCCAACAAACTTAAATATTAAGTCGGCAGAGAGAAATAAATCTGTCTATGGCTGCGGGCATTTTTTTTAAAGGAAGAGGGGTCAGGAAATTGGCAGAGTTGGTGGTGAGGTTTGTTTGCATGTTTTTTTGCCCTGCTTCTGTTTTGTGGGTTGTTTTAAGTCAACCCCTGTTCTTTGAGGTTAAATAAAACCCCAGATTTTTGCCCGAACACATTTCCAGTCTTCAAGGTCCTCTTAGATCTTCTAACAAAGAACTGTATGAGAACTTTTATCTGGTAGAAGGACTTATATCTGACAGATTGATCTTAATTAAAATATAAAGAAGCTGTTTCACACCACAGTGCTTATTTCCCCTCACATCAATTGCCCCTTCTGCTCTATTACCATCATTGTCATTTACAGAGATGAGACACAAAGAGGCTGCCAAAATACTGTAGTTCCCCTTGGTAGCGATTGTAAAAAATACATCTACTAGTCCCTATCTTCCAAAACGTAAAGTCAAAATAATGAAACAAATCAGGAAGAAAAAAAAAAAAAAAGGAAATATTATTTCCCCCTTTCTTAAGTGCAAATACTTGAAGTCTAGACCCTCCCAAGGGGATTAGACTGGTAGAAGCAAGAACTGCACTCTGCTCATTTACATACCATCTCAAGGCTTTAGCCAGCAGACCGATCTTACCAGTTTTCAGGCTCCTCGTCATCTTCTTCAGAAGACTGTTTCATATCGCTTCTTCTGGATGTCTGCTGGATCCCAGCCTGGCTCAGTTTAAAGCTGCCTTGGAACAGGCAACATTCTGCCAAGCAAATAGCTCCAGGGACAGCCAACATGAAGCACAGAGATAATGATACGCATTCAGAAAGTGTGTTGTGGTTTGGAGCAGGGGAGGGAGAAGCTGCCAAAGCTTTTGCAAAGTCACAAGGTTAAGTTCTCTCTGCACGGAGACTCAGAAAAACACAGCAGAACAATAACCCTTAGAGGCAGCAGCCTAAGGACCACCGCTGCTCCACCTCTCAAATAAGAGTATCCATACAGGAGCATAAAAGTATATGCTGTTTGAAATGTGCTAACAACGTTAGTCGATTTGCTGCACACAATGAGAAACGGAATCTCTGCATAATGTTCTACACATGGTGAAATTGCTGCTCAAAGTTTTTTGCTTTTGTATTGCTGACAGCGCAAGGTACATGCTGTCATCTACTTGCTGGGAAGACTCTGTCTACCTCTCACTTACCAAACTAGGAAAAAACAAACGGAAGAAGGTGAGGGGAGATTAAGAAGGTTGTTTGGATTAATTTAGTCCTCTCTCCTTATAACCTGGGAAGGAAATGATAGAACAAGAACTATTCAAGAAAGACAAAACAGAACTGCAAAACAGGATTTCAGTAAGGACACACTGCATAAACAAAGATGAAGTTTTGTAGGGGTACACAAAAACACTGGGCAGGAGAGAAACACCTAAGGTAAAGCAAACCAGTCCTGATATTTTCCCTCGGGACATGAATATGAGACGGTAGTGGAAGACATCTGCATACAACCTAATGCCCCATATATGGATAACCTCCCTCATCTTGGGTGTCAGACAATTGCTCGAGTGCCTGTCCCTGCCCAAAGACAAAGCTTCCAGCATTTACTAGCATCAAGTCTTCTAACACACTATAAAAAAGCATGTTAAAAAAGGTTAAAGGATCAAATGTACTCTATGCACAGACCCATTGAAGTTAGGAAAAAGTGAAAGTAGCTTAACTGAAAACAAAAGTGACCCTGGAGAGATGTCAGGGAAAGCTTTCTAACTAGAAGGGTAACAAAGGAATGCAGCTGAGCTCCTGGGAGGCTCCTTTAGTTGAGGTTTTCAAAAACAGATCAGACCAAAAGAACCTGTAAAGAATGAACCACATATTTGTGATCATGCCTTCAGTAATGTAATTCACTATAAATTGACTATATATCCTATTCATCTAATTTCCTTCTACCCCCAATGCTCTACAGAAGCAATCCTACCCATGGAGAAATTATGACTTTACCTTCAAGGGAAAAAAAAAATCCTAACACTTGCTTTAATTCTGAGCTTCCTCACAGAAATATGCAGGCTTACTGGTTTTAGGCGTCAGCAGGGTTCATGCTTTTGAGTTCCTCTCTGCAACCGTGACAACAGAAAGTTTAAATTATTTTAAATGAGAGCAGGAAAGAAATTACAAGACTTTGCATTGACGAAAACACCCAAGTGAAATCCACTATAAGGATCACTAGCAGCACTGTAGCACTGCAGATCTGAAGCCTTCCAGAGAAATCAGAGACCCTTGAAGATAGCTATATCAGCTGAACTACCACGACCACAACCTGTGCAGGCTCTCAGCACACAGCAAATAAAAGGTAATGCAACTAAAACCTCTTATTGGAATTGAAGCTAAGCTGAATTACTAAATATTTGTTATTCATGCATGTGGATAGCTACCACAGCCAAACACTTACCAGCTCGACCATGTGCCCAAACCTTTCTATAGAAACTTGTAAGAATCAGCACAGCCCGCAAATACTGCATGCAAGTAAAAGATTTAGATACTGTAGTCGTACTGGATAACTGAAGTTTAGATAGGGTAACACACCTACCTGAATCACAGAACTTTCAGGTCCATGTCACTAGTTAAATGACTCTGTGACAGTCAAACCTTCCTTTTGAAATACAGTTTTAATATGTTCCTCTGTGAAGAATTACAGTATTGCTTAAAGGCAAACATTTGTGTCAGCAGCAGCTGTTCCTTAAAACTGTTAAATCCACATTTAATTATCTGGGATTGTTTGTTCATTAAAAATACAGACTCAACAGCATAAAATCTTCTATCTTCTGTTTCTAGCACTGAGTAAGAAAATGCCAACTCATAACGCTAAGCTGCTGCTTCCCAGTTTCAGCTCATGGGTCGAGCACTCATACACCAGGCATCATAAAGGCACCTTGATGTAAGTGATACTGTTGTACTGATATTTACTCTGTAACTGGTAATTCAGGCCTTGAGACAGTTTTTCAGAGTTACCTGAGTGCCAAGCACGATCTTTAGAAAAGACTTTTGAAAGACTCTTATGCAAGGACCTGAATACCTCTGAAAAGAAGTATCATGCCTGTGTCCTTCCTGTACGATTCCAGTCCTGCCTGTGGTTACATGATACAAGGTGATCCCCACTGACATCGACAGGATCTTCCTCACCAAGATCAGATCCTTCCCATTTCTTCTTTTTCATATGCCTATTTTTTTCTGGTTTGATTTGAATTTTGTTTGCTTTGATACATTATTGCTTAAATGGCATTTGAGATAACCCAGCAAAGGATAGTATTCTTTTTTTCTCCTGCGGTAGAATATGTGTGAGCTGACTAAAGCCTAACCGCTGACTTGACTTATTTTGGCTTAATCAAGTGTCACTGGAGGATATAATTCCCAGTTGAAGCAAGAGCCTAAAACCAGAACAAAACTCTGTTCAAAATAAAAAATTCTTTTAAGCAGATCCAGCCTTCTATCTAAACGAGGTAGATTAAGAAAAAAAAAAATCACAAAAATCATCTGTTCCACCAGGGTTCAAACAAGCCTGTTATTTCACCAAAATATTTTTTCCGCTCTGTTCCTTAGCATAGATAGATATATATGTTTCAAGGTGCTTTAACCTTCTCCAACATACTCCTTTTCCCACAAGTGAATAGCCTACGTAACACGAGCACTATCACAATGTGTAGCCAAACAGACCACAGGGGGATTGTTTGGGGGTGGGTTCCCCCCCCCCCCCCCCCCCCCCCCCCCNCCCCCCCCCCCCCCCCCCCCCATGAAAGCACATCCAGTTAATCAGAAAGACAATTTTTGCATGCAGAGAAAATCTTAAGATTTGGGGGTTTGATGGGCTGGCAGGACTGATGGGTTGATCAAACAGGTTTGATAGATTGTGGGTTCTGTGTTTTGATAAGATCAGTACTTACTGTGGAATTACCTGCTAGGCCTTTGGCAGACGAGCTACCTTTGCAGCTTAGAGATGCTTAAAATCTTCAGGCTTGCCTAGAAACCTTCTTCAATTCACACTGTTCCTGGAACCACAGCGTAGCTCCCTCCCAGCGTGCCCCAGGCAAGGGCGGTCGAGCTGCTAATGCTAACCTATTATCTTTCTCACTTAAGGAAAGTTAAGCCAGGTAAGTAGAAAATTATTTGTATCGGTATAAACTGTTTCCATGCTGGTTTACCTTTATAATTTTTTTGCAGTGAGAACAGAACGCCCTTAACCAAAATCGTGACAGCCGTGCAAGAACTGGATACGCATCAGTCCAGAACTACTCATAATACGCACTTATAATTTGGGGCAGACGCCTGGTGCAATTTACTCACGGCAGAATTCTACAAATTTACCCTACCAGAGCAACCACCCCAGACTAATCAGCTATTCTACTGCTTAGAGACAACACTCCCTGAACTGACAACTTGGCCTCTTTTCTCCTCCATCCTAACCTGCTCCCCTCCCACACTTGTCCATTTGCTCACTGGTGTATTGCTGCAGCCCCAGACTGAGATCTCTGCAGGTCAGGGCCTGCTTTTGCCTTGGCTGTTTGCGGAGTACTTTGATGTTTTATCGGTGTGCTCAAGTGCCACCACGACTAAAACAGTGTGTCACTCCACAAAAACTCCAGGCCCAACGTTGTGCAAGAGGAAACAGCGGTACACTTGAAAAATAACCTAAATTTACATGTATCGTGAATGCTGGCGCATAAATGAATAGAGTCAAAGGCATTGTTTAATTAAATGTTCAGTCCCTTTTTCCAGATTGAAAATGGCGACTGCTCCTCACAGAGCGCAAGGCTTCCTTTAGGTATACTTAAGACAATCACTACTGCAATTTCCTTTAAATTGTTCTTCTGGTTCCCCCCTCATGCTTCAGACTTAAAAGAGCTAAGAAGAATCATGCTTTTCCCTGAATTATGAATTATTTTTTTTTCCTTTTTGCAAGCCTGTACTGAATAGAAAAAGCCTGGATCAGGCCAGTCAGGTTTCCTGTTCCCCCATAACTGTTCCTAACTGACTTCAAAATGCAAGCACATTTGTTGAACTTCACAGCAAGCACCTGCTTCTTAAAGGCGCTGTACACTCTGCTAGCTCCTATAATTTACTGCTTGAGTACATTCTTTCACTTCATTTTCTCTACACTCAGAAATCAATGTTCAAAATTCAATTACACTACTCTTCTACAGTTCAAGTGATTTTTCTTATCCTATATTCCTTCTGTATGCAAGAAAAGGAACGTGAATCAGAGCAAGCTTGAGAAACCACATAATAAGCAGCAGCCTGTTAGATGTCCTTCTTCTTACTAATAATATTAAGTCCATCTGCTGTGTGTGGTGAGATTTACGTAGGAAAAAAATGCATATTAAGATAAAGAACCTTAATCCACCATAGACAAAGGCAGAAGAAACTCCATCACTTCGAACAGAATTACATCAATCCACTGGTGGATTACATACAAACACGCACTCAGTATAACCACCTCAAGCTGAGGATGGAGATGGGCATAGCATATATTTACGTCACTTTGAAAGACAGGTGAATGCAGGAATGAACTCTGGCTTGCACTTTTGTGAATTTTCAAGTGCATGCTTAAACTTCAGTAGAGCAGGCATATAAAAATCTAGCTGTTTTTAATCATCATCAAGAGAAGACAGATGGTGGGACTAAATAATCCTGAAGAAAATGTCACCCTTGATTTTAGAGTTTCTTTGGGTGCATTATTTGCTTACAAAAAGTTCTGGATTAATATTCTTGGAGGAAGGGTTCCATAAGCACACTACATGTATGTCACACGCAGCAACAAAAGTATTTCTGTATGCTACCCTACTGCAAAGCTTCAACCCTGACTTATATAATGCTCATGGACAAAAAATAAAATAAATTTAAAAAAAAAATTAAAAAAAAGTAGAAAATGTCATGGGCTCAGACACAGAATATGCAACAGTAAAAAAAACCACACCTATAATAAAAAGCTGGGTTTGATGCATTTTCAATTAACTCAATGCAGGTGGTTTAATTCCCTCCCAATCAAACCTTCCTCTCAACAAAGTATGCCAAGTCAGATGAAGCATGCTGTCCTGCAGGACTTCTGCCTTCTGGAGTTTCTGCATGCTACACCAAAAATGTTGAGCTCTTAGAAAAACATGAACAGGACAAATCACTGAAAAGAAGGACATAGAACAAAAGCAAGCAAGTACGAGGAACTTCTTTCCTTTCGACATTTTATAGATTCCTCTCCCGAAACATCTTAATTTCACCAAGACCCCTCCACTTTCTGTACAGACATGCACACAGTATCAAAAATAAAACTATTATTTTTCTGACCATCCATGCTGACTTTTGTTCACCTGTTCACAAAGCAGCAGGCATCATAAACAAACACGGTCTGCACTGCAGTTGTCTTTAAACAAAGACTTCAGGAGACAGTTCGTGAAACAGGCTTCTATAGCAGAATTTTTTCAGGAAAGTGGGAAAAGAGAAAAAACAGTTCTAAGGTCACAGAATAAAGATTCAGTCATGAAAGCAACAAACACAGCTTTCATGCTCTAAACAGTCAGACTCAAGATCTGAATGCTGATGAAAGACCAAGGATGACTAAGAAGAAGTTTAATTTTTATTTAAAGGTAGAAAGTTTATACATTTCTTTTATGTGAACAGCATCTAACATCTTCGTACAAGATCTAACACATTTTATTTTCGGTGTCATCATTTACTAATTGAGCCTGCTTGCAGAAAAATTGGGTTCAATTTGGCTCCTCTTGAAGTTGGTGCCAAAGCACACCAAAACATCTATTGTCTTCATTGGAAGTGAAACCAGGTCCACAATTTCAAGTATTCCCAAATCAGGGAAAGGCTTTGGTAACTCATTATTGCTTTCACAAGAAAAATGTATGTTATTACCAAATCACTGTCTGAGGAAGAGAACTGGCTTTTGCAGGAACTGCTCAGGGATGCTGGAGGAACAGCTGAAGGAACCACAATGCCAAAAGTATTTTCTTCATAATAAATCTCATCCCTACCTACCTGTAGCAATGGGAGAGCAGAGAATACCCCCCATTTTCAGAGAAAGACAGTTTGTAGAGGTGATTTTAAAGGCACTATAGTTTGTCAAGCCTTAACACAGAAGAACAAAATACTACTCAGAATAACCCAGAATAAATGTGGTACCTTTGGCACCAAAAGCTTTTGTTTCCAAGTATGGTCCCACAGCTTTAGAGCTTACTATGTTCCAGGTGAAGAATGTACATGCTGAAAAAAGAACTGAAGTGTTCAGACAACTTAAACATTATGCACAAAATGAAAAGCCGTATCAGCATGTGTTTTGGAACATCTAGGTCCTGTTGAGCTACATTTAGAGAGAAAAAAAGAACAGACGGAAGAATATGGCTGAAAAATCTGACATCCATACAGAGGCAAAATACTTGATCTTTTGAACTTAAGGGCTTTATTCCATCCTGAAAATATTATTAAAAAACATCTTTAAGCCCACTCCCTCCTCCCCTGCATTGCAGGCAATGCAAATTAAACCTAAAAGCTGAGGGCAAGTCAGGACATTCACACATCTCTTCAGAAGGTTCAACTACAAGGTCTTGTGGCTTTCTTCCCTTCTTTCACAGCGGAAACAGCTGAAATTTTTTGCAAGTGTAACCATGCTGTCAATTTGCATCTCTCGCTCATTTGCCAAGGGCTTTTTTGTCCTGATCACCACTACTGAACTTAGGCTACCTTTCTCCCATGACCACTTCTAAAGTGTCCTAATTTCCTCTGAAGGGAGATCCAGGCACAGTTGTCAGGATCATTTGCTGCATGGTGCCCAACATAAACAGCTTGGTTTCAGTCGTTCAAGCCAGCCTTCAACATTACCCAGCAACGCATGCGCCTTCAAAGCACCCCGATACACATCACTCACCCCTTACAGTCATGCTGTGACAATCAGAATTATGACAGTCTGAGACTCAGCTTTCCTTTATTCTGGCATATTGAATAAACAAACCAACCATACAGACAAAAGGTCATCTCTCAGCATCAAGCAGACTTCAAAGGACCCTCAAAGGGAGAGGTCTGGGCTGTGTGAAACACAGCGTAGATGTGGCCAGTTGCAGCACTTAGCCCAGGACCCAACAGGCTCCTTGCACTCCCTCATATTGTCTTCCCAGGTAGTACAGACACAGCCATAGAAAACCACAGGAAACAAGAATCTGGTGGTTCCTCAGCATGAACAAAAACTGGAAAAGTAGTAGCAGTCATGGCTTCCCAGTCCCATTTGGTTCTGACACGTGACTTCCTTTCCATTCAACAGCCTTGATGAGAAGATTATACTACTTTATAAACAACAGCCATCTTCTATACCACTAGCAAATAGATAACACCACCAAAACAGATTTAAGCAAGGCCCAATGCAGTATTCTTCTGCCTCTGGTGCCAGCCAACACCAGCTACTTTTGAGGACAGTTTAAAATCCCTTCAGTAGGAAGATGCAGAAAATCTGCTTTCATATTACATGTCATACCAATATTCAGAGAGTACCTCTTTTCAGAAGGGATATCTAACCATTTGCTTCAAGTTCTAAGTCGGTGCTGAACTCACTGCTCATTACTCACGTAAGTGTTCTACCTCATTTTTTTAACTCTCACTAGCTAGCTTCACCAGTTTCTTGTCGTACTCGCACACGGCACAAAAAAAAGTGTATTTTCCCTTATGGTTCTGAATGTAGCCCTTTATAAAGACAACTCTTGTTCTGGTATTCTGAGAGGAAAAAGATCTAAACCCCATTACGTTCCTTCTAGCCACCATTCATCCACCAAATAGGAAAGAAGTTTGTTGCAATTTTTTTACACTGTGACACTGAGAATCTGAATAAAACTGATGATTCAAAACCAAAAAGGTAATTTTTCCGTATCTAATTTATTTAAAAGATTAATAATAAACTAGATCTTCAATATTTAATAAATAAGAAGTGGGTATTACTGTAGATAGAAAATATTTTTGGTGACTCTACAAATAACCTATTCTCAGATACAAATGAGAACTTACACTGAAATATATAGTATGTGGAAAACAAGAACCAGGTCCAGTGTTTTTTATCTGGATCATCTTTCTTCTGGCTCAGCCCTGCAAGATGCTCAACTGCCTTCAGTTCTGCAAAGTGTTAAAGCATGTGCTTACATACATTAGTAGCCATGCCAAATTTTACCACTAATTACATAGGGAAACTGCCATTTTCTGCCTTCCAAATACTTTTCATGCAATTGAGATATAAAAGATCCTCCTTTTCCATTACTAAAAGGCATTTTGCCTCACACAGCCAAAGAATTTATCCCTCAGTGCATTCAGTTCTCATTTTCCTGAGAATACAGGAAAGATAGCAAAGTGCTGAGCCATTTATTATCAAACTGGCTCACTCAACCACATACAGATTTTACCCACGCACCCAAAACTTCAAGAACTAGGGGAAGGCAGAGTGTCTTGTTTTCTGGCTTATAGAGAACAACTTGTAACCCCGCAAAGTTTAAAAGGTAAATACTGACAAGTAAGTATATGAACCATACTAAATATGGGGGTTTTTTTGTGGAAGGAGGAAAAAAAAAGGAAAAACTTTTTCCTCCATATTAGTAACTATGCATGACTATGGCTTTATCACATATTTTAAATGTAAGCAGAAGGAGCAGTTGGATTTCACAGAATGTAAAGGATGCCCCTTATTAAACATAACTAATACAAATACCTGATAGGACAGAGGGTTTGCCACTTGTATGCGCTTCCCTCATGTCACACCAAGGCAACATAAAAAAATTCATGAGAAAGAAGGGTTTGCCTAAAACAAATCCTTAAAAACCTCCTAAACTTCTAACAACCAGGCTTAAACATAATACCCCTGCTACTATAGGTTAATGATGCATTCAACTCACTAAGGTTTTCCATGAAGAATGACCCAAAAAAAACCCCTACACGGGTATTTTAAATTTTAGTTGTTATTTTCAATAACGATGATTGGTACTACCAATTCAAAGAAACTACTGAGGTGTCCTTTTTCCAGCTCTGGAAAGGTACTACTAGAATTACATTTCACAAAAGGTCTCTTCCCTTGTCATCACAGCGTTTATTTTCCTCTCTCACTCACATTCCCAACTGTTTTTCTGCCTCTCTCTTTCTAACCTCACCAATACAACTGGTTTTCTTTTCCTTTCCTCAAATAAAGAATGCAAATCCACTGGCTGTGTGAGTACTGCTGCCTGTGTTCCCTTATATACCTCAGACTGGACCATCCTGACCCATTTTCTTACAGGTAGGCACCAGCTTCCCAAAGAGTCAGTAAGCAGAGCCTACTTTGGACCAGCGGGACAACAGGCAAAACAAGGTATGGTATGTTTATGGTGATACTGAAATTTTAGCTTTAAAAAAACAAGAATATTTATGGTCACAAACCAAGCAATGCAGCCTTGTATCAGAGATAAAAAAAGCACATTTCCCACTTGGCAAAACAGGCAGGTTCCCCTCTTAACGCCGCATCAAAACAAAAGGAGCAGAGCTCTCATTTTGCAATGTTTCTATTGGTTTACCACTTCTAAATTGGTTGACCCCAAGCATGCCCCTTTGACCTTAGTGCCTACAGTGTTCAACCATCCCCAGCACAGGATGCAAAAGAAAAAGTGGGAACAAAAGCACAATCAATACTGAAATTACAATCTTCATTCTAAACTCCGAAATTAAATTGGTAAGCAGAAAGCACAAGATCTGAATGTGTACTAAAAATGCAGTCTGCAAAATTCTACCCAGATATTCATTATTCACTTGCAAAGACCTCACTTTTTAATAAAATGCAGCTAATATAGCTGCTCTATCATTACAAAAATTAAATCCTCTTGAGGAAAAGAAGAGTTTAAATAAAAAGAAAACTGACAAGAATGAAGAAAGGAGAATGCATCAGTAACACCCATCTTTCTATCAAAAATATGGATATTAGTGATGATGCAACATGACCTGACGTTTTCTCATACGTGTTCAATACTATCTTGCCAACGGATATTTTACAGTGTGAAATACCAAAAAACTACAGCTTCTTAATGAAATTCTCTTTCTGAAGCACCTCTCAAATTATTTATTCTCCTCAAGAGTTCCCCTCATATCCAATGGTAATTTTTAGCAGTTTTCTTTCTTGAGGGGAAAGGCTGCAATTCTGCAGTTGAATTTTAGTTTAGAACTTTAAAAAACTAAAATGAATAAAATAACAACAGATGGTATTTAACTACATTAAATACTCTAATAAAGGAATGCTCAATCCGAGTTACAGAAATCCAGAAACGTTTAATAAAAAGGCTGCCTCACACAGCTTACATTTGCCCTGGTTATATTAAGAAATTATTGCTCATTGAAAGCAGCAAAACAGACCCCTCTGACAATATTATTGCTCAAACCTCAGGCCGACTAAGAGGTAACTTCATTTAAAAGTTAATGGATTTCCTTCTTACTGTCATGCTCGTTTCATTAATTTAGTTAAGTGCACCTAGGGAAAATAAAGTGTCCCAGTGTTCATTTATTTTATGGTTATTCCCTGGGGTATTCAAAATTGCTGGTCTCATCTGTAAAGATACTAGTGAAATTAGTAATCTGTTTCAAATATGTGATAGTAATTTTGAGAAGTGGTTAACAGTGAGGTTCATGAGCCCTTTTCTTCCTTTCATTCTTTTTTAACTAGAATTGTGCACTATTTCAGTCCATTTTTAGAGGACTGAAACATGTACCACCTTGTACTCAGTGTACAATCAGATGATTATTCCATACCCATAATAGAAATTTAAGAAAGAACAGCATGTTTCTAATATGAAAGTGGTATGGAGTACCATTAATTTACTTTTTTGTTATAAAATTTTGTTGCTTTTGTTACAAACAATCCTTAGATGTATTGGAACTATGACATTAAAGAAGAAAACATGTACTTATTTACACTTGGAGCTTGACAATATTATGTTTAGTTTCGCTGCTGCTGTGCAAAATATGCATACATAACAGAAAACTGTAGCTTTATAAAGAAAAAAAATTATGAGGTAGCCAACAAGACTTAGAATAGTATCAGTTTTTCTAAATACTGTTTTCAGTCTTAAAAAAAAAAAAAGCTGGATTTCAAGATTGTGTCCTTTTAAGCAAGTCAGTTTTTATTAACTATTCTTTTCAAAACAATATTCTGAATATCTAGCAGAATCTGCCTTGAAAGTATCTATTGATCAATACCAAAGAGAGCAAAGGAAAGAATATTATTCAACATGCTTGAGCTTTGGCATTACAGTTCAGTAATTACTGCAGGTGGTAAGCAAATTACCATAAGTGGAAAGCAACTGCAATCTACCATTAGAACGATTATTAGGATTTCTGAAATAGTGTACCTGCGTAATTAAGGAACATTTCTCACAGAAAGATGCTTTCCTTTTTAAAAAAACACAGAAGTATAAACCAGCAGAAATCACTATCACAAAGAATACATTCCATATTCACACAGCAAATGACTACCAATTTGACTTCTAATGCCAACTCACAATTAGAATAATGAACACAATGTTAAGATCTTTCTATTCATGGGGCTCTATTTCCTGCTGACATGTGCATTCATTAAGCATTTTCACCAGGGAAAAAAATAGGAGCCTACCATTACCATTACCCACATTTTCTGTATACACTAAATTTTGAAGGCATGAAGGCTGGAACATTTTGAAATGCTGAGATTCAAAAAAAAAAAAAAAAAAAANAATGCCAGAATAATCCCCAGAAAACTTTCTAAGAAATGGCGTGTTTACCTATTTCTATATATCCCATTAAATCATATTGCCAATCATTCCATAAGTGTCTTAACAACATGTATCACAGTCTGATGAACCCACTCATGTTTTTTGCATATCAAGTCATTTAACACAGTTCTTAACCTCAGTTACTCACTATTTCAGGTATTTTTGCATGTGTGGCTTTTTGTTTATTTTTTTAAACCATGTTGAGGTGTTGAAGCCTGATTTTAGGTTGTTTGATCTAATTTTGTTAAATGCTCAGTAAATCATCATGAATAAAAATCTGTCTGTGTATTTCCCAGATAAAAACCACACACTTTCTTTGGAGAACAAGTACTTTATACAGAGATTAGACCTGTAAGAGTAGCTTACAAACCATGAAATGCATCTCTGTATGAGGGGCCACATATGGAGGGCCAGACAGCCCTGTGTATCACAGAAGCACCAATTAACACCTTAACACACCCAGTAAGTGGTATGGTGGCCAGAGTATCACTATTGGGTGTTACTACCTAATAAAATACTGTTACAGGACATATACTGTAAACGCAGTCTTCCAGGAAGAATTAGCGTAGCTATACTATTCATCACTTCTAACGGAACTTTGCTGTTGGTCCATCACACATGTCAAATTAAACAGGACTGAGAGAGCACAAAAACAGCGCTTAGAGAGGAATTTAAAGGAATACTTCAAAACTGCAATGACCAGATGGCTCAAGACTAATTAGAGAGCTTGTTCACTGGAGAAGTAGCTAATAGTTTTTTTAAGAACTTTACTCCAACCAAAGAGATACAAACATAAAATAGAGATGTTTCATAATATTTTTCTTCAGGAAAAAGAAAACAAACATTTGCCTTAGACAATGTTTTCAAGAAAAATAAGTAAAAGAGTTGTCAATGAGTATTCCCGTTACATACACATTACAGGATGACCATTCTTTCTGAAACAGATAATTACAAATAGGCTTCATAGCAGTATTTTCTGCGGGCCCACAGAGGCTTCCTTGACCTCCAACAAGAAGTTTGTGCAACAAGGCACACCAATCTCCTGCGAGCACAATTACTCCAATTCTTAACAAAGTATGTATTGCCCACAACCCATCAGCCAGGAGTCATGTCAAAACACTACTGACACGTCTTGTGACATCAACAAATAAGCTATACCTACTTAGAAGATAGTACCATACCATAAAAAAGTTACTGCTTAATCTATGTGAAGATGAGTCAAAGTTACAGTTCTGGAAAAAGTGATTATTTTTCAGTTAACAGCTGATTCCTACCATAGTTGTAGTAAAAGTCTTAATGAGCACCTTGAACATCCTTTTTAGAGGAAAAGCTGCCCCAATCTAAGACCACATACCTTGATTAGACAAACTGTACCAGAACCTGGTGAATAGCCTCTTTTAAACCAAAATTGTTTGGACTAACAATTGCCATTGCTTTATTATCTCAAAACATGTTCTCTCCAAAATATCTCTCACTATTAATGTACTATAGGGAAACATAAAAATTGAGATTATGAGACACTTGATGCCCTTTCCTGATTATCTAGCGATTATCAGCCTGCTGTAAACCTGAAGGCTGGAGTGCCAGCTTCCACATGTTCATACAACAGTGCTCTGATCTTAAACCACAAAGACATAAAGGGAGAACAGCAAGACGGCACTGTTAACAGTGAGAAAACAGAAACAAACTATGAGAAGCAAAGGTCATTTTGAGCAACTACAAGGAAGAGGTCATCACAAACCCCTCCAGACAGCGTGGCTCACAGCAGACTGGTCAGCTGCTACGAGCCTAGAGAGCTAGGCACTTCATTCCTGGCTCCGCTGTTGACCTGTTGCACCACCTTGGAAAAGTTACTCAACTTCTTTGCACCTCAGCTTCCCCACTTGCAACCAGAAAAAAAAAAATTTTTCTTTTCCCTAACAAGCTCTTTTAAATCTACAGAGAAAAGTATCTCTAAATTGCACTCAAAGTCTTAGTCTTATGCCACCTCTGCTCATTGTTTTAATCTGAAGTTCGACTTAAAGCCCACTATAATACCAAGAACTTGTTAATAAAACCAGTAATTCAAAAACATCATATTTTGCTGTGTATAGCTGCTGTCAAGCATAGCAAGCCAGAAATATCTACCATGCAAACTAAGCAATGCATCTAACTCTACATCAGTTCAGAAACAACTATCTACTTCATGCCTTTATTTCAGATTCAATGAAGAAATTGTTACCCAGGACTCCTATGGTCACAGAGTCTTCCACCCTTCATAGCAAATAGGACTAAATCCGCTAATATCACGTAAGTACATAGACAGTAAATAGCTGTTAAGTTGTGGGTTTTATTTCTAGCAGACATGCATCTGCTTGGGGGAAAAGAAGGGAGCAAAGCTGCTTTTATAACCACTCAAAATCTCTGCTCTCGTAACAGTTCAAGATCTGTGAAACAGTACCAAAAACACACCTTTCCTGTGTAGCTGTGAACCCAGTTAGAAGTATGAAGACAAACAAAAGATTACATCCAGAATCTGAAGTTCTAAGTATACCTTTGTTTTAAAATAAAATACATAAAAATATTTATAATCTATACCTCAGAGCCAAAGCTGAAATTCTATAAAAACAAATACGAGACTCTGCATTTTTAGATGCGTACATGCTAACAAAAGATATTAAAACAAAACATTCATATTTCTAGGTTAAAGTGCCAAATGACAGAACATGACAAATTCTAAGTTCTGTTTTACTAAGAAACAATCACGTAATGTCAGTGGAAACCTGCAGAATACAAACAACACAAAGGTTCCCTGAGCAGTTTAAAAACGCATAAGCCAGGACTCAGTTGAAAGAGCCAGTTCTGCCCTCCTCCAGCTGTGAAGCGGATCAGGGCACCGTTCCAGCCGAAAACTGACCCAGCAAAAGGAAAACCAGTGGCTACCCTTCAGCTGGACATGCGCTGCTCTTCACATGCAGCTGCACAAACACTTGTGAGAGTACAAAGGCAAGGGAGAACACAATGGTGGAAACCATCGACTATGGGAGAGCTAGAGCAGTTCCTCTCTGCAGGTTTTCAAAGGCTCATGGGGCTACAATGCTGCGATGTGGTTTCACATTATACAAATTTAATCTTTAAAAAAAAAAAACCAAAACCAGACTACTACAAAAAGACAGATTCTCCTTTCCCTAAAGCTCCCTGCTGTGCAGTTTCAGTGCCTACCCCAAAATGTTAACAAACTACTACTTTTCTGTCAGATCAGAACACTGTTCCAACTCACTCTACGACTGCTCCATGGTTAGATTCAGGACAGAGAAGGAGCAGGTGGAAGGGGTGAAATCTTTAGCATCATACCACATTCAGATCACACTAAGAATGGCAGGAAACCACACCCTCAATCTTAAACTAGACGGCTCCCAACACTCTAAGTCACGCATTCTTAAAAAGAAGTTACATCTCCAGACCCTTTCTTGCCCATGGGACATTAATTTTTATTAGAGTCTACACAAACCCATCATCTTTCAGGGTTTGGATTCATGAAGCTAACCGTAGGACTATCTTTGCAGATTATTCTTTTAATGCACTTCTGCAACTGCACGTTTACAGGCAACAAAAGCATATATACATATATAACATACATAGCCACATCTGCACATATAAAGGGAAGTTTTTCAGAAGCGTCTAAACTTAGACTTCAAAGACCCTACGTAGGTACTGAATTCCAGCGTCACAGCAATTTGTTTACTCCCCTGTGCTAAGCACAGATTTATGAGCCTATTTGTAGGTAGTTGATTCAGCAAAGCTTGACAATTCTCCACACATGTAGAGCTGGTACTGCCACAGATTGCAGTTAAATCTATATTGTTAAATTTAGATTCCCTCTCCCCCTCTTTAGGTCTCCCTTTCCCCAGTTGCTTCACCAAACTTTAATCATTCAAGCTGAAACATACAGCTTTTTATTCTTTGAATGTCTTAGGTAAAATAGACCAGCCATTTCCAAGAATAAACTTTAGAAGCGTTGATTTTTTTGTTTCGTTTTTCTTTTTTCCTGATCCAACACTGAAACTACGTTCTTACGTGGCTAATAAATTCAAGTCGCCGGCTTTGCGAACAAGGGCTTCGAGGGTCTGATGCCATTTGCTGTCATCAGGCTTAACCAAACAGGACCAAGTTAAGGGCCTTTAGAAAAATCTCAGTTTTCACATGCTCTGTCAGGGCTCATTAGCGTTTGGCAGATGACTACTTTGAAGAGCTCACCCGCCCCGAGCGCGCGGCTGCGGCTCAGGAGCTTTTCCCACCGACCAGGCTACCGGCCACCGGGATGGAGACGCGGCTGGACCTTCATCTCCCCCCCCCCCCC
>RSEF01000031.1:44116240-44144695 GCA_003993805.1 Himantopus leucocephalus | reverse complement strand
CACACACACACACACACACACACACAGCCCCACTCGGGAGCTGCTCCCCTGCCCACCCCGGGGCCGGGGGCAGGCACCGGGCTCTGCCCCGCCACCGGCGGCCTCTTCCCCGGGAGCGGCGCCGGGGAGAGCCGGGAGCAGCGGCCGAAGGCAGAGGGCGAGGGGGGGGTGACTCCACACGGGTGCGCGACACACCGCCGCCGCTTTCTTCTTGTTTTTTTTTGGGGGGNAAAAGCACGTACTTGTGCCGAGCGTCCCGAGAGCTCCGGAGCGGTCCGCACCTGCTCACTTAAATGAGTATCTCAAAAGTGTCTCTAAAGTAAATTCTGCGAAGCCACCTCGACCCACCCCACCGGCACGCGCCGTCCCCATTCATCTGTCCCCTCGCGCCACCGCAACGACAGACACGACATTTATTTTTTTTTCCCCTCCTGCGGGATCCCGAAAACCCTCTTTTTTTTCGTACCGCCGCTCCCTCCCCGGCTGCCGAAAGGCGGTGGGGAGGCGGACACCGTCGGGCAGCCGCACCGCACCGCACCGCACGGCGCGGAGACCGGTCCCGGGGGTTGGGGGGGTGGGGGGTGGGGGGTATTCCCCGCAGCGGGTCCCGCCGCCCCGCCGGCCGCCCTTACCTTGATGCCCTGCTGCTGGGTGGTCAGGGTCAGCTTGGACTCGTCCAGGAGCAAAACTTCGCAGTAGAATTCCTCCGGGACGGCGCAGAAACAGCCCATGCCTGCTGCGGTGCCCGGGGACGGGGCGGGGAGGCGGGAAGAGCCCCGAGCGGCGGCGGAGAAGGGGCTGAGGCGCAGCCGGGGCAGGGCCGGGCCCGGCTCCGCGCCCCGCCGCAGCGGCTGGAGACCGGCGGCTGCTAAGGCGCAGCGCCCAGCCCCACGGGGCGGCCCGCCGCCGCCATCCCGCGGAAGAGCCTGGACGGGGCGGGGGCGCTCCCTGTGGGAAAGGGGGGAGGAAAAAGACCGGCGGCTTTTTAGGAAGGAGCCCAGGGCGCAGCCCTCGCCCGCGGCTGGCTGTCACGGCGTCTCCCCCCCCCCCGCTGCCGCCGCCCCGGGGAGGTACCGAGCCGCCCGCCCACCCGCCCCGTCCGCGCACGTTTCCGCGCCTCCTCTTTGTGTGAAGGAGCGGGCGCCGGGGGAGCCCTCTCCGCCGCCGCGGCCGGGCAGGCGGGGAGCGGGGGGAGGTCTCGCTGCCCGGAGAGCACGGTACCTCCGGCCGCGGACCCTGCTAGCGGAGCGGGGCGGCGGCGGTGCCCGGCTACCGTGTAGGAAGGGCGCCGGCAGCCGCCCGCCTCCTCCCCCGGCGGGGGCGGAGGGATGTGGCGGGGCGGGGGGGGGGGAAGACCGAGCCGACGGGCAGCCGCCGGCCGCCTCCTGCCGTCCGCCGCGCAGGGCTCCCACCGCGGGGGGCGGGCGGCGGACCGGGGCCGGGGGGATTTGGGACGGAGGCCGGCAGGCGGCACCTGCCAAGCCGAGGAGCCGCCGCCGCCCGTGGGCTGCCTGCTCCGCGCCCGGCACCGGCACCGCGCCGCATCTGACGGTATCCCACCGGCATCCCAGGTCCGGAGCCGGACCCTCGCTGCCCTCTCCCGGGGCTCAGCGGTGCCGGTTGCCGGCGGTGGGGCGGGGGCGGTGCTGGGTGCCGGTGCCGGTACCGGCCCGCCGGCTCCTGCTGCCGCCGCCCCTCCCGGTGGCCGCGGCCCCGCACGCCGCGGCAGCACTGACCCCTGCTGGGCCGCGGGGGAGGGCTGGACGGCGTCCCGCCGGGCTCGGCGGTGCTCACCGTGGGGGCGTCGGGTCGGGGAACAGGTTTTGTCTGCGTACCTGGCGGGGACGGGCTTCAGGGGGGCACCGGTGAGGGTGCAGGAGACGCTGACTTTAAAAGTGGCCTTGGCAAGACATGTTTTCTCCAGCGTGCTGTTAAATACTGAGCTTGCTACAGATATACTCAATTTGAAAAGCAACAGACCTGTAGTATTTAAAAAAAAAAACCAAGGTGGAACATAAAAGAACTTGCAGCTGCCTTTGCAGTTGCTGTCTGTAGTCTCTGGAGCACACACCAGTCCACCTTTGTATTTTAATTGCCACACACATCTATATTCTATGATTTTTCGCCCCCAGGCAGAAAGTTAAGCCCTGCCCCACAAGTGCCTGCACATTTGCTTAAGTTTGCATGCATGAGTCGTCCTGCTGAAGATCATACAAAGTTTGCATGTGCAAATTTAAGAATAAGCATAAATGTTTTCCTTATGATAGCTAACTTGCCCATATTGCATAACAGAGGGCACAAGGATATGTCTCACTTGACAAATCCCACTAGGTGTGTAGGTAAGTGGCACAGAGAATGATACCTCTGCTTTTAAACACCTGCCCTAAATAAAACCCTCCTACTCCCAGGAAATATCACTTCCATTTTCTTGTTTGGTGCAGGTAGTGTTTAAACTTGGGCAGTGGGGTGTTGGGATCTCTGTATCCATCCTGTAGCAGCAAAAACAGTGCTCTGTGAGTACTGTGAAGACCAGGACAAAAAACATTATATATGTTCATAAAAACCATTATATATGTTCGTAAAAACACAGCCTTTTGAACAGCTTACGGAATATGAAGTCTTGCAAAAACTTAAAAATTCAAGTTCATAACCTTGTTTGTTGCGCAATGTATACCCAATGAGAATGTCATCCAGACAGCACAAGAAATTTAGGTAAATTTATTCCTGGTTTTCTAAACTCATTTTTCAAACACGGTTCTTGAATCCTTCTGACAGCGGACAGTTTTCTAGAGAACAGATGGTTCCTTTTTCCCTCTACTTAGTCTATTTAGATCCATATATCATGCACATCATGACATAAATTACCCCCTAAGTCAGTTAAAGTCATTATATATGTATAAATCACTGATTAATCAAGTGAGAGGGAGGTCTCAGTGAACTCAAAACCTGTTTTAAAAGCTTTAATTATAATTTAAAAATGGCTCATATAGCTACATCACAATCCCACAGCTGAGCAGTTTAAATCAATACTAGTCTTGGTTATAAGCAGTCTGGGTGAACTACTCCATGTCTTCTCTTTTTGAAGATCCATTTCACACTACTGCACAGCAGCTGATTGGTCCACAGGGAGTGTATAAAATATGCACTTATCTTCAGCTGATGCCAGTGTTTGGAGCAAAGCCATTAACATATGAACTTGTCTCCTAACCAGCTACTGCCAATAGCTGGCCACTGATTCAGCAGCAGTACCAGAACCTACTATCTGAGGTAAAAATGTGAGAGACTGTCCTGAACTGAAGAATTGAGAAAATTAGCCAGGGGAGCAGAGGAAGAGGGGATGGAGTCTACACTGTGGACAAGTATGAGCCCTTAAGGAGCTCTGGAAAGCAAACCAACTATTACTCATAGGGGCAAAAATGTAGGGCCCAAGCTTTGCATGGAGCACCATCTGATGTAAGACCAACCCTTCCTCAGTATTTCAAGTATCAGGCCGGCTGACAACTTGTGAGAAACACAAGAGAGTTATCTGTTTTCCAAATCCACTAGGAAACTGAGCTCCTTTTTACTTCTCTCTACATGAAAAAACCCAGGTCAAGCACCAAAAGGAAAACTTGCTGACATAAGCTGTCATCACACAAACACTTACGGACATGTTTAACTCAGGCATGTAAGTACAGGACCAGGGCATAAAGGCATTTTTGTCCATTGCCTGTTTGATGAGGTACCCAGTGCAATTCATTGCAGCCACTATGATTCAGTACACCTTCATTAAAATGATCAGTTTTAACTGTAATCAAGTATTTTCAGTGTGGTCGTATACACAAGACACTGAGCAACACAAGGACTCCTATATATTAAGTGACCTGTCCTGGTTTCCCAAAGGAAACAGGTTAGCATATCTGGTTTCTCACTAATTTTTACAGTTGTACTCACAAACATTTGAACATGCCGTAAGAGGCTGATTGCCTGTTTTAGCCATTATCTCTATCACTTACTTATCACTGTTACCAATCCATAGACATGCAGTCTTATCCATGTGGGCTTCCAGGGGACAAGTGAAAAGTCGAAGCAAGCCACAGAGTAATCTCTTCATCTTCCTCCTCATGTAAAGACAAGTCTCCTGGACTCAGCTCCCTGCTCACACGGTGAGCAGAGAAAAGCACTGAGGTCTAATGGAAGAAGTTTAAAAGGAAAACAGAAATCACAATAGCACAGACCCTCTGGGCTAAATGTACAACTCTAAATGCATCTTCTGTTAAAGAAAAAATTCCTGCCAAGAGTACTGTTCAACAGTTATTGTCCAGTAGGGTCTGGGGTGTTTACAGGAAAAATAAGGTACAACTTCAGTAGCACTGCACTGCTCTGGTTCGACACGTACCCACCTGCCCATACATCACTGCCCCCAGTTGCCTGTGATCCTTCCAGAGAGGTTCTCCAGGTGTTCAACATGCTATTGGGACCTATACTTGTTTGTGTCTCTTCCACCCAAAAAGAGGACCAAAGCAGGCAATGGAAGAAGAATCATTTCCACATACCATTTTACAGCACTCAGAGGCTGAAGTTTGAATGTGTTACAAATGTGCACGAATCCACATTTCTTGCTTCACTAATGAAGGCTTTACTTAAAACGCACTCATGGACACTATCATATAATGATTTCTCTGGACTCTGTGTTACTACTACACATCACACACGTATGCATCCCCTTCACAGTAACAACCCATATATATTGATCAGTTTTGTATTTCCTCCAAAAATGTAGTGACTTGACATTATACTGAACGCAATACACTTAGAGAGCCCTTAAAGTAAGACATGCCAGTCAAGACCACTTAAATATGAGAAATGCTAAATTAAGGACAATATTCAGATCTATAATGCAGTGATAATCAGGGGGAAAAAATATCTTAAAAGGCCCCAAAGTGCACTTGAACAGCTGATTACATTTATTAGTACTTCTATGGCAATAAACACCTTGAGGACCGCTGAACTGACGTGGCACTGAGTAAAAATCCATTGTTGTTCTTATTTGCTTGTTTAACAAGACCCTGGAAGATTGCAGCACTGCAAACACACACTTAATAATCAAGGAAATCATAAGCATCTCTCACTTTCTGATTTTTTAATAAAGAAAATACGACGTTAAACAGACTTTCTCCACCCAAAAACATCAAATAAAGCTTTCAGGGTATTTATTGTAAGCTACAGAGCTAAAATTAGAAACTGCAAAATCTGTATACTTCTATCAAAGCAAGAAAAATGTCTGTCTTCAGCTACTGTTTATTGAACCTGATTTTGTGTGTGATGTGGTTTTACAGAGTCTCTGTCAAGATTTTGACAAGTTACCCCTATGCAAAGAAGAACCAGATGATCCTGTTCTATTTTGCTTATGCTCAGCTTCCTCTTCAGAACTTAAATATGTTTTAATAGTAAAGATAATTGAGTGGCAAGATGTAAGGAAAAAAAATACATTCTCTCCAGGACTTTAAGTCATGCTCTGACAATTTAGATTGGTAACTTGTGGCCCCAGATGGCAGAATAAAATAGAGGCTGTGAAGATATGTGAACATGTAGGAGGTGAGCTTCCTGGGGAGAAAAGCCTATTTTTTTCAAAGAATACTACCTAATGGATAAACTGTCACCTTTCTTAGTAAAACAAGACCAAGTAGACCCACACTTTAGCACAGAAAAGGAAGATTATTGTCTCCAAACTGCTGCGGCCTTTCCTACCACATTAGAGGAGCTCCAGAAGTGTATCTTTGGGGTAAGACAATGAGCAATGGTGTGCCAAAACCTTCATGCCCAGGGAGCTAGTGCTATGCCTATTCCCAGGTACTAGATACACTCTGATGTTCTTCTAAAAGGCAGTTGTTCTGAACACACAGAGTGAAGAATCTTTTATCCCAAAGATGGGCTGGCCGTGCTGACTGGCAAATTACAAGGGACTTGGGTAATCAGTCAGCCTGCTGTTGTTTGAGCCCCACGCTGTTCAAACACAACAGAAACCCTGTTGGCCTGTAACTATCATCTCTTCTTTTACTCTCCCCCGCTTTCTGAATGCAAGTTCTGGGGGGCACTGTTGCCAAGACATCCTCAGTTCTGTTTCCCAGAGGGTCGTTAGACCTCTACACACCACGGAAATAAATCCAGGGACACACTAAAACTCAGCAATGACTTAGTCAAGCCAAACATAGGCTGAGAGGATTCCCCTAGCCAGAACTCCCAAGCCAGTTCAGGGAGACAACCAATCAGGACCTAGTTAAAGTGACACAGATGCCAATTAAGATGAACATTTTAACAGGGAGCGTCTCCCACCCATAAAGGAAAGACCATGTTTATGTAGACAAGCCATCAGTAGGAAGCTCTGACAGAGAGAACTACTGACTACTGCTATGAAGTTTATTAAACTCATCGCTGTAAATGCTAATTTTAAAAAAGTCAGATCAGGTATTAGATCTTTATTCTTTTTGTCTTTTGATGTCTGGCTATTACAGCCACATTCACAACTGAGATCTTCAATGCCAACCTTAAATACATTCTAAATTAAAGCTGTTCTCATATAGCTAACTCAATTTCTAATATTATGAGATCTATACTAAAATAAGATCAGCTATAGCATGCAGCAGGATTTCAAGTTTTGGATAATATGAAAATCTAGAGATTTTCTAATGCAGTTTATACAAAAGGTTGCCCTTCCTGGAAAAGCAGGCCTCATTAGCTGTAGCTTGAATGCAGAAAACGCAATCATTTTCTGGAGAACATCACCTATCGTGAGCTATGATGCGATGGGATGCTGTAGGTAATCAGAAGAAATAAGTCTTTTCTTCAGCAACTACACTTACCTATGTTGATTTCATAAGCAAAAGGATTTCAGCAGCTCCTTGCAACTGATCAAGGAAATAACCAGCTCTTTGTACATCTTGTAGACTCAGGTACTTGATAAGTGAAAATACAGGCTGAAACCTGTCACATGTAGCCTGCTGTGACTTCCTTTCAAGTTTCCTTTCTGTTTTCAGAGGATGCGAAGGATTCCCTCAAGCTTCTACACCAGTCACTGAATCTGAGCGATGCTGAGCCTGCAGAGGGATTGCTCCAGTTCAAAGTCAGACCGGACCACTAAGCTGCCTAATTGATTTCCTGTTTATCACATCCCCTTGAACATGGGGAACATTTCTTGCTGCAGAGCCCAGGAACTCACTCTGATAAAAGCATATTTTCTGGAATTGTCAGGTCAGGCCGAGAAGCAGGAAGATCTGGAAAGTTTGCCCCATTTCTGGGAGTTTGTTTGCATGTGTGGTTACACCTGACTGACATGTTTGTGTGTGCATCATTTGATAGCCTTTGATTCTTTTCCTAAAACATAAAAAAAAATGTAAATGAGAACTGCATAAGACAGGAAATCCCTTAATAAAACAAAGAAATTAAAGAACTCGGCTTGCCTTCAGAAAAGAATTTCTCAGCCTCTAAAGTTATTTAAGAAACTGAATGCGGTAAATAAGAGATCCACAGCATTTTTAAAGTTCTGGTACTGCTGCATTTCATGTTGTCATAGTATAAGTCTGACATAGCCTTTAAGAGTATAGCAGTACTTATTTTCCCTCATCACTCTGTATTGCTAACAGTCTAATTTCTTGCCATCCCACTTTTGAGCTCAAGTTACTTGGTCATCCTATCATTCAGCTGGCTGAGAAGAAACTCTGTTTCCAGTACAGGGGAGGAGAGAGGAAAATAAAAGGGAAGGAGAAGGCGGAGAAACAAACTGATCTGTTTGTTGTTGGGATGACAAGAACTGCAAAGTAAGTATGAAACACAGAGGTGAAAGCTGGGAAAACAAAAGAAATAATGAGAGGCACATCAGCGAAAAGAGAAACAAACAGAAGAAAAGTGGAGGAAAAAAGTATATAAATTGAAAAACAGGAAGAGGATGAAAGTATAGTAAAAATGCTCTAAGCAGGAGATGCTTCTGTAGGAGCTGGTCCTGCCAAACAGGGACAGAAAGATAGGATCAGACTGGGTCATGAAAATGTAAACAGCTTTGATGGAATTGAAGTGCAAATGCTGCTTGAACAGGTCTTATCCTCCGATGTAACATTTTGCCTTGAAGGCAACTGGAGTGTGGTCTAAGCGCCATGGGTGTTCCTCCCCATTATCTGCTTCCACAGCCCTCCTGTGCTCCTCACAGTCCCAAGCTGCCCTCCTCAGTGAGCTTCTTACTTTGCTACGTGATGTAAGACTATTTTTAAACATGTGCTCCTGGTGTTTCAGGCTTGGTACTTGCTCATATAAAGTCTTTTTGGCATTTTCAAGGCTTTTTTTTTTTTGGCAGCTGAATGTACAAAATGAAGCAATTGCTGATGTTGCAAAATATGTTTCTACACCTTGTAAAGAAAAATGTATTTTGTCACAGTCTTGGAGAGCAATGTGTCCTACATTGCATGTTGGTAGATGATCCTGAATATCTCAATATTGAAGTGTACACCTCTATGTACACTAAATATATTATAGACAAGTTGACTACAACATAGACATTCATATATTTTCTTGGACACAAAAGTAGGAATGTTCCTCAACTAACACAACATGTAAAATGCATTAATATTCTAATATATGCATGTTTTCAAACCCACCACATTACAGAACAGCACAGATTGCCAGAGATTGATATAGCAGTGCTCCAAGGATGTAAGAGCTCTGTACACAGCATCTGTGAAGAGAAGATTAATTCTTCCCTACCAATACTTTTACAGAAAACTTTCTCTTTTCTACCTTATAGTCTTCCGTATTCATAATACCAAGTTCACTAGTAATGTTTCCATTGCTGCTAGCACTGAATGATCACAATGAATTCTTAATCCACTTGTGCGTGCATTTTATATCATGTTCATGCTGTTTTGATAGGTTCTGGATTCCTAGCATCTCACTTCATTGCCAGAACAGCATACCTGAAATACCATTTTGAATGGTTGCTTATTTACACCTTTAAGTCTGTTAACCCAACTGATGCTTATAGCCAAGTTCTGCATCATTCCTTGCATATTTATAGACGTGTTTGCACAGACTATAATGTTACTAAGTTTACCAGTTAAAATTTAAGCCTAATTATGTTGTACTCCTGTTTGCTTCTGTCTGTACCATCAAAAATCAGTTAATAGATCATTAAAAACTAACTAAAAGTCTTTCATTTATACTGCTGTCTTTATAGAGGTGTAAAGAAAACCAAGAAGGCAATATTGACTGCATGCTAATCATTACCAATGCTTCAGGTTTTTTGTAAAAGGTGTAAGGAGTGGCAGAGAGCTGGTTGAAATAATTTTGACCTTTTCAAAATAATAATTGGGTCTTCTAAGGTGATTGTTTCAGCTACTACTTCGAAGCTTTGCAAGAAAGTATGACACTGCTCAGCTTGGTATCAGCATGAAGTTTCAGAACCAGGATCCAATTTCAGGAACAAATTTAAGGAGCTCACCCGCTTCTTCCTTCCTGTGTAATCCTTCTGGCCTTGGAGCAACAAAGTCTAGAAGGCTGTTGAGCAGAACTTTACTGGGTGCAGGTGCCCAGGTGCTGGCGGGGGAGAGGGGTTGGGGGGTGCAGGGGTGGCCTCTGTGGGAAGCGGATGGGTCTGCTCCACACACAGATGGTTCCAGAAAGTTCCATCCAGGTCCAGCAGACCCACCACAAGGCACAGCTGATCCCCTCAGCCAAGGATGGTGACTCCATAATAACATACTTAAGAAAGGGAAAAAGCACTGCGCAGCAGATGTGAGAGAAGAAGGAGGTAGAAGAGTTGGGACTGCAGGAGAGTAGTTGAGCCTCGGAAGAAGGAGGGGGTGGGGGGTGTTTTAGGTTTTGTCTTTGTTTCTCACCATCCTACTCTATTTTTAAATGGCAATTAATTAAATCAATTTTCTCCAAGTCAAGTCTGTTTTGCCCGTGACAGTAATTGGTAAGAGATCTCCCTGCCCTTATCTTGATCTATGAGCTTTTCATTTTCTTTTCTGCCCCTGTCCAGTTGAGGGGGAGAGTGAAAGAGCAGCTGGGTGGGTATCTGGCACTCAGTCAAGGTTGACCCACTGCAGAGCTGATGAGAATTCAGCTGATATTTAGTGAAACCTTAGGATCATGGTATGAAAGGATAAGCTTGGAAGGGGTCTCAGGAGGTTTCTAGGTCAAACTCCTGCTGAAAGCACAATCAGCTATGAGACCAGACAAGGTTGCCTTAGGGCATTATTCAGACCGGCTTTTAAAACCTCAAAGGATGGAGACTACACAGTTCTATACTCCCACACAAGTAAATGACAGCCATCAAGGCAGAATATTGTTTGCATCTGTATAAACATGCACAAGACAGCCACCAAATCAGGCACCATGTTAGTTTGCATGAGTGTTTGAACATACAAGGGTTCTCCAACCACAGGGCATTCACTTCATGAGCTTCTTCAACAGAGCTATGCCCGATGCCCTTTGGACAAGCCTCGTACAAGATTAATAATTTGGCCATAATCACAAAGAAAACTCATTAACAGTGTGAGCTTTCAATTTACCTTCTACGAGAGCATGAGCTTTAGGTTCCTGGAGGAAATACGAGCAACTGAACAGTTGCTGGGTTTTGAGATTGTTCAAACACCTACAGAGTTAGCCACAGTCTGCACAGCATTTGTGGGATTATCCTGTATACTTCTTCATAGGCAGAGACATACCTGGTGAAAGTATACTGAGAAGTTATTCAGTTATAATTAAATTATTAACCTTGTCAAGAGTTTGATTGTTGGTTGGTCAGGCTCTCCACTTCATTGGGAACAACACTTAGAAAAGTTTCTCCATACAATTTTTTTCCAGAGTGTCCCTCCATGGTATCAGCTTGCTCAGAACAGCTTGCTGTAATGAAGAATCATTTTGGTTTTCCTCTTCATCCAGGGCTCAATGCATTGGCAAGACCACTACCGTCTAGAGGAGAGCTAGCCAGAAGACATGATCCTTGAAGCCAGCCTAACACCACCATCCATACTGTGAAGGTTGGTTTTAAATAAGCCAATAGCCACTCATCAGGTCCAAGTGTAATGAGTTCAGGGCTTAAACTCCGGGGCGGAGAAGCCAATGGTTCTTTAACTCTGGAGGTGGTTAGTAACATCTAAAGCCATTTCTAATGCCTGCAGCTGATCTTGCATGAACTCCTGTTATACCTCCTGATATTTCATTACTCAGTCTTCTGAAGGGTAGCGTGTGCTCAATACCTTACTATAGCTAGGACAGTAGTTATTCACTTTGCAGAGGGTATGTTATGACACAGTGTCAGTAGCAGAACAGTGGATTAGGAACAATGGTCTTTTCTATTCCTACGTTTCTCCCTTCTAGTAAGGCAGATTCAGTGAAAGTGTGTTTAGCTAACTATGCCACCTCAGAGGGGGACTTACTGTTCCAGGTCACTCTCCCACACATTGCTTTACCTGAACTGGTCACATAAAAATTATTTCCAAACAAATATGATTTCCAAACAAAGGATGTTCTTTGTCAGCAGTCTCTTGGGGCTATTCATTTATCAGCAGCCTAGAATGAGAACCATGAGGTTTGGTTTTTCATACGCCATTTGGAAATGAGACTCCCCTTTTCTGCTGTTTTGTTAACCAGCTGACAGCAAAGATCGTAAGAGCAGCAAGGTGCTCCTATTACTATTCTTCCCTCTCCAGCAACTTGTGTGAATGGTTAAAAGAGTGATTAATTGATTGATTTACAGGGCAAAGTCCTTGAGCCACGGCCCATAAAAAGAGTTGTATTCTTCACAGGATGCATTTCCCACCGGACCATTTTCTTCTGACATCCAGCATCAGTTACCACTGCCTCCAGAACCAGCATCTGCTGTGCACTAGTTTGCCTTCAAGTTTCTTTTTCCTTGAATATCCATTATTTCCCATTATAATACTAAGTTAAAGGAGATCAATTTCTGATCCTCTGTGACAAGAAACTCTAACATATACTTAATAACAAACATTGTTAAAAACAATCATTAAGTTAATATAAAACATAAAATTTAGTATTTCAAAGCACAATGAAAACATAAAAATAACTGATTGATCTTCACAAAGAGGAGCAAGTGAGATGGACAAAGGTCACTATGCTTTTCTACAGCTGAGCAAACTGAGGTGTAGGCAGTAATTTCACCAGGGAGTTATGATGAGTCAGTGGAAGAGTAGGAATTGTATCTCAGATCCAATCTCTTAAGTATAAACAAGTTGATTATTGCCTTTTGACATGCCATTTCTCCTCATCTCCTCTATAAAAAACGCCTGTGATTAAAATACTAGTGAACATGGTAACTCATGACTTCTGAAGAGAGTGTGTCATACTAACAGGCCCAAAGCATTAAAAGGATATATACTGATGTTTCAAAAAAGGAAGATTTCAAATCTCAGATTATCAAAACCAGAAATAGTTAAAACTCAGTATGCTGAAATTCATTCTTAATGTTTGTTATTCCATTATTTTTAGTTTTACTTTGGTTTTCACGTAGTAGAAAAATCCTATGTGTGTTCTATGATAATATTTAGGTTTTTAGTCCCACAGGTCCACAAGGATAACATTAATGGGATTTTTCCCTGAGGAGAGCATGTTTCTAGATCTGGAATTCAGCCTTGAGTTTTGTCTCCTTCAACATGGAAACAGTGGTAGTGAGGTTGTGTGTGAACCAATCCGGGTCTCTACAATAAAAATGAGAAATCAAACATTTTAATTTGTCATCTTACTCAAAGATAGAATAATTTATTCCTGTTTTGTTGTGTATAATCTAGGGTCTTGGGATCAACCCAATTTTTCTCCTCCAGAGAAGCCAACAGGAATGAAGAAAAACAGCAGAGTGTGAGAGGTATGTAATTCATATGTGTTATATAACTGGTGCCCTAAGTGTCTGGAAAATGTCTTTTGTGGCATTAATTAGACTACAGAGTGAGGGTAGGACATGTGAATTGAGTCTGCCTAGCCAACAACAAAGCAGCATGTTTATGATCTTTGCTGATGCTGTTGCAAGAAACCACTTGGGAGTAAGGACATGCCAATTCTTCTGTATCTCAGCCTTCTGCAAATACAACTCATACCCATCTGTTTTGCTGTGCTATAGGACCCACATTCTCAATTATATCTTTTTGCTTAAGAACTTGACCTTTTTTTTGCATTTGCTCCCGGCACTGACATTGGTTTGATATGACCATGAGAAGAGCAAAGCGCACAGCAAAGTCCTGCATGCTCCCTGACGACAGAAAAACAGCCAGACGACCGTGGCTCCTCTCTAATCCCTTCCAAATGGATCATGTAAAGACAGCCTTCAGATAACTACTTTGTAGTAAAGTATCAGGAGTGTAACCTTCACGCAATGAATAACATGATCCTAATGTATTATACTGCTACTCCTCTTTGCAGAAGAACAGGCCATTTTTCACTCCATAGTGGTTAAGCTGTACATCCACAATGAGAACCTAAGTCTCATTTCTGGGTATGATAATGTTGATGTGTTTTCCTATGCCTTTGATTCTAGATATACCAAAATATGGGTGCATAAAATTAACAAAAACAGAAACAATGCAAACACTACTTGGTTATCGGGTACGTTGTGCCACCAAAAATACCATAAAAATATTCATGAAAATTCATGGTAATAAAATATCTTGTGAAAAGCTTTCGAACAGCTTGAAAGAAATCCAAAGACAACACCAAAGTCAGAGGTGCAGAAGAATAAGACTGAATGGTAAATGCCAATAAACTATATTAGTAATTCTGGAAGCAGATTTCATGAAAATAGCTTTCTAATAGCATTTATAGCATGTCTAATGAAGCCTTCTGAAACTCCACATCTTGTTCTCAGTTCTTATACAGTACTCAACTATACCACTGTAATAAAAGTAGAGTATGCCACCACACTTTATGCCAGTAGAAAAGAAAACAACAAAGAATTATGTATTTTCTTCCTTTTCCATGAAAGCTGGAATATGTTTCCAAATAAATACACAAGCTGATATTTAATGCCTAGACTTATCAGACAGCTGTGGAGAGGGGGGGTCGCCTAGTAAATTATAAGACCAAGTCTATTCAGTTTTCCAAGCACACCCAGCTCAATGAATTTTATTCAGTGCTTGCTGACAATCCTCACAAGCAAAACTAGTCAGACGAGTGATAGCTCCAACTACTGGTGCTATTTGTTCTGTGGTAGACAAAGCAGCATTATTTTTAAGTTGATTAATATTGCTCATTGCAGCCAAACGTCAGGTTGAAGTCAAGATGATCTGTCACAGCTGAGTTACTTGCCAAAAGGAACTGACAAGGAGCAAATGTTTCCCCCCACCCTCACAACTAAAGGGATATTACCAAGATAAAAATCTGATTTTGAAAGAGATTTTTCCTTTGCTTGTCATGTTAACACCACATTGTGTCACTGAAAATATGATTTTCCTTAGATTAAGTTTCCATGTAATTTGTTCTGATTTTGTACATGCTCCTGACTAAGCTCAATCACTAAAGCAAGCTGGTGAGTTTCATATCATTTCACTTATTCTGTTCTGTTACCACAAACAAGTTTTCTGTCTTCAGCTTTCAATACTGAAGAAAAAAAACTATTTGGGAAAAAGAATAATTTTTCAAAGTTAAGTCAAATATCACACTATCACAGAAAGACAGAAGAATTGAGGTTGGCAGGGTCCTCTGGAGATCATCTGGTCAAACTTCCCTGCTCCAGCAGAGCCACCTAGAGCTGGCTGCCCAAGACCGTGTCCGCATGACTTTTGACTCTCTCCAAGGAGGGAGACTCCACCACACCCATGGGAAACCTGTGCCAGTGCTCGTCATCCTCACAGTGAAAAAGTTATGTTCCCTGATGTTCAGATGGAACCTCCTGTATTTCAATCTGTGCCCATTGTCTCTGGTCCTGTCATGGGGCACCACTGAAAAGAGCTGATTCTGTCCTCCCTCCTTTCTCCCATTGATAAGATCTTGTCACAACCTAAATGGTTACACCGCCTGCAGGTGTATAGACATCACGACTATGGGTTTGTAGCATTCCATAATACACAAGGACACCAACGCTTTTATCTGCTAAATTTCTCTACTTTATTACAGGTTACCACAAATTCCAAAAAAATCACCACTAGCATGTATACTTATGATTAGTGAGGAAAAAGATATACATATATCAAGCTATTACAAATTAATATCAGCAATCAATAATATGGTATCAATCAATAGTATGGCAGTAGTTAATAATAACACCAAACAAATTTTATAGCAACAACCAATTACAGCAACAGCCAAGTAAGTACGTACTATTACAGGTTACTACACACTTATCATTGGTGAAGCAACTTATCAAAAATATAGCAGCAGATACAATTATGACAGATGACTTACAGTATATATAATAACGGTGTCAAGTGAATTAGACAAATTTCAGAAGGGTCCAAGCCATCCTAAATGGGAGGACAAGCCAATCCCAGAGGGGGACCCAACCACCCCAGAGGTGGGAGGACAAACCAAACCAACCCCAAAACTAGGCCCAAAGGAGGATGAATGAGATAAACAGGCAGAGTCCTGCTTCAAAGATACTCTGTGTCACAGAGTCTGGAGTCAGCCAGGCACCCCCAGTGATCTCGTAGAAAGTTTGTGAGGAATTCAACCTCTTTAACAAAAGAAAAGTACATGCAGCACGGAAAGTTGTCACAGAGAGAGGCTCCATTCTGTACAAAAATTAGGTCCTTTTTATATAACAGGGACATAAGAGGGTGCAGGACATCACCCCTTTGAGTGGTCAATAGATGCTGTTAATTTCGATTTTTCACCTTAATCAGCCAGTAGATGATGCTGTTTTCTGCTCTTTCAGACCAATTTTATTTTCCTAGACTGTTTCCACCTTTTCAGACCCTAAGTTGCTCTTACAGTTCCTTTGGGTTTTTGCACTTATCAATGGTATCTCAGGACGCCTCTGATTTCTAGGTACCCTAGATGTACTTCAAAGAGGCCAGCTGCACTTTTCAAGGGTATTTCTAGTTCCAAGGCCTAGTTCCCAGGCTCACAGCTCCTAGGCTGGCAGGCATTTTCTTTTTTTTCAGTAATTTTCCCCTTCTCACCAGGCTTCCCTTATGGCTGCTTACATTGGATCCCTCTGAGCCTTCTCTTCTCCAGGCTGAATATTCCCATCTCTCTCAGCCTTTCCTCACAGGAAAGATGCTCCAGTCCCTTCATCATCTTGGTGGCCCTTCACTGGACTCTCACCAGTAGCTCTGTAAATATAGGTGAGCAACCTTGAAATACTTTGAATAGATCTAATTTGTCCAGTTCATTTATGTGATACATACAGATTTGTATGGTATACTTGAAATAAGGTAGCATTTTTGAACAAGGCTATAAGATTCGGGTCAATTAGGATCTGTAATGTTCTCCACCCTTACTGCAATCTCTGATTTTGGTCTGATAAGATTTTGGTAGATCACAGACAGGAAACAATTTTGATTTTCAGGAAAAAAGAAGTACTACCAAAGCAATTCACAGAATCCTTTTTTTGGGAGGTGCTGTTGATTCTCTCAAGGGACAAGAGGCCTTGCAGAGGGATCTAAATAGAGTGGAGCACTGGGCAATGATTAATGGGATGAAATTTAACAAGTCCAAATGTCGGATTCTGCAGCTAGGACAGAGTAACACTGGGCACAAGTATAAATTGGGAGAGGAGTGGCTGCAGAGCAGCCCTGCAGAAAGTGATCTTGGGGTGGTGGTTGACAGCAGGCTCAACAGGAGTCAGCAGTGTGCCCTGGTGGGCAAGAGGGCAAACCTCTTCCTGAGGTGCCTCAAACACAATATAACCAAAAAGACATCAAAGGAAGTGATTATCCCACTGTATTCAGCATTGGTGTGGCCTCACCTTGCATACTGTGTGCAGTTCTGGGCCCCACCAGTAAGAAGGATGTTCAGGTATGTGAATGTGTTCAGAGGAGGGCAACAAAGCTGGTGGAAGAGCTGGAAGGCATGTCCGATGAGGAGCGACTGAGGACTTTGGGCTTCTCTAGTTTGTAGAAAAGGAGGCTGAGAGGTGACCTCATTGCTCTCTACAGCTTCGTGAGGAGGGGAAGGGGAGAGGGAGGTGCTGATCTCTTCTCCCAGCGATCCAGTGACAGGACACCTGGGAATGGCTCAAAGCTGCATCAGGAGAGGTTCAGACTTGATATAAGGACACATATCTTTACCGAGAGGGGGGTCAAACGCTGGAATAGGCTTCCTAGAGACGTGGTCGATGCCCCAATCCTGTCAGTGTTTCAGAGGCATTTGGACAATGCCCTTAATAATTTGATTTAAAATTTGGTCAGCCCTGAAGGGGTCAGGCAGTTGGACTAGATGATCAAACTGAAATATTCTATTCTATTCTACTCCTATTCTATTCTGTTCTGTTCTGTTCTGTTCTGTTCTGTTCTGTTGTTTTATTCTATTTGAAGCTGTCATGGAAAAACTTCTGTGATGAAGACAAAGCCTTGTCCAAAAACAAAACATCCATGGACTGTAACCTCATCCTTTATATATGATCTAGTCAAAGTAAAGCTGATTGAAATGTTCAAAGTAAAATCATGCCTTTCGCCTTGAAGTTTAGGTGCATGCTAGTTTTCGCTGTAATTCTCTTTCAGAAGCCCTAGAACATGACACAGAATTCTCAGTCTATTTTAGGATCTTGTAAATTGCTTCATCGAAGTACATAGGAAATACCTCATAGAGAAAGCAATCCCCATTCTTGGTTATATATAGAAGGTAGAAGAAGAGGATAATTTGATAATAAAGGACAAAAGCTCAGAGAACCACTAGGGGGAAAGTGATGACTTGTGTCACAGTAGCTGTGTAAAGATGCCATCATTTGTCACCCTCTGTACTTCCTCTGCAGCAGAAAGACCTGCTCACATCACTACATCAGTGAACAAGCCAACGTGATGTAGAAACATCACGTTCAGGGCAGCCTGGGGCCAGAAACAGTCAAAAGCACACCAGCCCAGGATCCAGCATAGTACATTTTGGTACCTGGGCCAAGATCTGAGCAGCGTTGAGCAGCCTAGTCAGTAACAGTAAATGGGAGAACAGGGGCAAGAAACAAGAGCAGGAACAAGAGCTTAGACCTGAGGTAAGGATCAGGGCAGGAAGACTGGTCAGAGCAGAGCACCAAGAAGGGCCAGAAATCTCTGTCCTGCTTGCTAGTTAGAAGCTTCTGCTCTGCTTGGTAGGTAGAAAGCTGTGCATGGCATGGAGTCTGTGCCCCACAAGTTTGGTAGCCTTTGCCAAACAGTCAGGCAATCACTCTTTACAGGTGGGCAATCGCTCTCAGCCAGCGCAGATTGGAACAGCTGAAGAGGGGTTAGGCCTGCACTCACCTTCTGCAGATTGAGTTTCACTCACATATAAGAGAGAAGGATTAAGGCAGCAAAGACTAGCAGTTCCAAAGATGCCATACTCTGGTTTGTCTTGATACCAGTCTCAACAGCCAGTGCAAATGATTAAGGGGAGAACAATTTGACTTTTGCAGCTGTGCAAATCAAAGGTATGGGTTTGCCCATTGTAAATAAAACCATGAAGGTGTTGGTGATTCGTTCCAATTTCTGTGAACTATAACGTTCTGCAGATTAGTAAGAAAGATGGATATTGTATGTGCACTGTAAAGTACAGGGAGAAGAGCAAATTGGCTGTGTAATGATTTCCGCAAACCATTGTGGCAAATTTAGTAACCATTAATATTCCTGCAGACACCCTCCAATGCTTGTAAGAACTGAATAAAGAACAGTCAGGCCAAGCTTTATTCCTGGTGGTCCCCGGGCCATTTAATCTTCTTCCACTAATACTAACAATCCATCACACTGTATTTGTTTCCGTTCGTCACAGGTATTCCTGCCTCATGGTTATGGATCACAGGGATAGTAGCATGAGAAATGGCTCACGTCTCTTTTAGTACCACTGGAGCTGCATAAATCGTTACACCACTAGATGGCATTCAAATCACGAGCCATAAATTCCACTGCAGTCTTGTCAGGATTTCCTTGACCTCGTTAGTAATAAATTAAGAGAGGCCATTATGTGCCCAGAAGACCATGATGTTTTATTCAATGAATTCTTGAATAACCATACTGATGTCTCAAAGGGATCTTGAAACACAGAAGCACCAAACTCATCTAGCTGAAGGGCATTTCTCTCTCCACAGTACTGTAGAAAGCAGGAATTTTGAAGGAGAGGACAGTATGACCCCTGAAGTGAAATATTACATAAAATATCCCAGAAATGTTCTGATGAGATAAAATAAATCATAAAAATGGCAAAAAAAAGTAGAAGCCTATGGAGAGGGAAGCAAACCACTAACTACATACACGTACAAAGCATGTCTACACATCTTATCCCTACTCCTACGCCTCTTGATGTGGCCAAGAACAGACAGCCTAGCCAAAAAAACTAAACCCAGCCAGACATCCTGAGCTCAATCTTCATCTATCTGAAACTACTTTATCAATTCATACAGAAAGGAAAGTTTATTTAAAAATACAAGCGTCACAGTTTAAAAATGGAATAAGGTCTTAGTTACAGTGCCATGCAGAAGAATGCCTGAAAATTTCAGTTTCTTCTCTCTTGACACATCTTCCTTCTGTCTCTTCTCCAGGATCCCACAAATATAAATACACACACCTACTATTAGTTTCAAAGTTTAAGAGCATATGCATACAAGAGGTGGTCAGAGGTAGGTGTTCAGAGGTAGTTTTATGCTACCTTTCATACATTTCTTAAAAAGACCTAGCAGCATCCTGGCAAAAATAGGGGGGACACCTCTCCTTATTCCTATTTTCTAAGAGTATCCTCAATTCAGCCTGTGCCAACAGAACATGGAAAAGGGACAGGGTCTTTATGGCAACTTTTATAGTGGCTGAGGAAGACCAATCAGCAGATTTGGTATGTGATCAATTATAGAAACTCCATGTAATGGAACAACAGACCAATCATATTGGAACCAACTGTAAACAAAATAGAAACTAGTCTGTTATTGAGGGCCATTGTGGATCTTCATTAGATTTTTTTTTTGTCAGTTAGCAAATACGAGGATTTCCTGTTACAAGCAAAAATATTGATACAATAGAAGACTAAGAATGTGAAGTATGTTTTTCTCTGTTTTTCAGGGATCAAGTAATGTATTGCTTGTACTACAAACTCTGGAGGAGAGAGACTTTCTCTTTGGTTTGTGTGAATTGTCACATTTGTGCTATGCCAACCCAAACCAGTAATCATCATGATAATAAAAATTGGCAGTCACAGAAAATGATCAAACACATTGCGAGAATCAGTAGATAAAAGATGGCAGGCTGACAAAGACAGTGTCATACGGAAAGGGATGTCATATACTTAGAACCGTTCCCAATGGAGTAATGAGAGAACATGAATAAAATAATGCCAATATCCCTGAAGCCCAAACAAGACAGAGCACAAATAAGGTCATAAGCACATGTTTGTGAAGGAGAATGAAGACATGGCAGTTAGTCATTAAGACCAGTTTTCAGTTTATTTAGAGCAGTCTTGGCTGATCATGGAGTAAAAGGCAGATTGTTAGGAGCTGAATAGAAAAGAGTGGATTCTAGCTTGGTAGGAACATGTTGCCCTCTGGAGTTCATAGAAAAATCAAACAGAGACCAGGGTAAGTTAGGAACTGGTCAGTAAGGAAGACAGAATCTCTCTTTTGATTTTTCAAAGGTTTGAAGTCCTCTGCCACATGAAGGACTTCAAAGGTTGCCAGCAAATGCTTGGAACGACAGTGAGTTCTTTGTGTTTCCCCCATAAGACTGACTTCACTGTGGCACATGTAACCTCTGCCACAAAAATCAACATTCAGAATTTATTTTTTACGACCTATTTGAAAGACTGCAAAAATTTTGTTACGACACATAGTGGCCAAAATACGTAAATCATTCTGGTAATTCATGTGCTGCTAATTCTTTGAGCAAAGTATAACAGGAAATTCATTATGCCAATAATTTCACAAATGCTAGAGGCATATTTTTGTTATGTGGATTCCCCTTTGAACTACCTTGACTATTCCTCAGCGTGGAAACCTTCAGACACCTTTTGAAATGATGTGTTGAAAATGTGAAGATGGAACATTCAACATAGTAGAGTGTAACACAGTGGTCTTTGTAACACAACATTTATATCACCTGCCCTCAATAGGTACAGGGGTATATGAAATTATATTGGACTGCTGCATTTACTTCAATAAAATGAACACCAGCCATAGGTTGTGATGTATTTCCACTTCAAACAGATTAGCAGGAGTAAAACTCATCAAGCAAACCACAGTGCCTGTAAAAGAAAAGCCATTCTGCTACTTTATATAAGAAGTACCATACAATACACAGAAACCTAATCCTACTTCTTTTTTTGATCAAAATCAAAAATGCTTATTGTTTCCTTACAAGTAGACTTCAAGTGCCAGAGTAGATTAGCTACCTGGAATGTATCTGGTAGGATCTGTCTAACTTATTTCCACTCATTCATGAGGGATATTACTACAGATCAAAAAAATTAACTGAATAAAAGAAGTTTATAGCCACTTAAGCCAGATTTTTTTTTTAAATTAGGTCATCCCATAAAGGCACCCCAAAGCTGAAGGAAGAGAAATAGCTTTGATGCCTTTTGCGTGATGTAAAATAATACCTTGAAACCCCACAGTCCTCACTACATCTTTCTCTGTTTACAACCGACCAGGTGTGTCAGGCGTAATCCGCAGAGCAGGTTCTGAGGCCCACGGTGCACTGCATCCAAGTTGCAGAGATGTTATCATTCAAGCTGTATGGTGTAAAGAAGCCCAGAGCCGTTCTTCTGGCTGAGTTACCTGATTCAGAGGAGGCTGCTGAATATGTCTACTCATGGGGTTAATTTTTACTTCATAACTCAGTAGCTGTGTTTTCCTTCTCTGTTCCCTTGCACCCTTCCAAGCATAACCTCTCTTCTTTTGGCCTTATCTCTTTGGGAGTTTCCCTTGCTCTACCATTTCTCCCTTCTTTCTTAAGTACTCTCTCTCTCTCTCCACATTCCCACATACCCTGGCTTTTCTGTAAGACTTTCACCAGGGGTCAAACAAGCCTGAACATGCAAATCCTCTGATTAATTGGCGGGGGTGGGGGGGCAGGCTGCACAAGCAGCTGCACAGATAACCCCTGAGCCATGGTGGCAGTTGCAGGCGGTTGAACTGGTGCTTCTGCAGCCTGGGTGCAGTGAAGGCGGAGGAGCGTGTTCTCCTCAACCTCAATACGTTTCAAACATGACCGAGCTCTGATACTTCCATATGACTGGGCTTTGGCTATTTGTCAGTACCGGAGAAGACTGGGAGGAGCTGGACATCAAAGCTGAAATGCAGCGTGCCTCCGTTTGCCCACAGTGTGGGCAAATCAGAAGGTCTGGGGTAAGAGGCTGGTGAGATCTTTGATGTGCTTGCCATGGGAAGTAGGAGGGAGCTTCCAGACAGGACAGCAGGCTTGCTGCTCCCCAGCTGCCAGGGAAATCGGCTGATGGGTGCTGATGCAGCTGGAGCAGCCAGCCTTGACCTGGGGTGGGTATTGCCACACAATGCTGCTTCCTCCTCCTCCGCAGCACATAGGCTGTTTGGCTTTCCTGGTCTGCATACGCCGAAAAAGACAGGCAATGTTGTTTCTCCCAGAAGTCTGTTGTCCTTGATGGCTGCCTTGAGTTAGCCCCGCCTCTATGTTATTCAGGCTGCAATTTTTTTAATGTCAGAAGATGCCAGAATTAAGGTTAGCTTGTACACACAGTCGGAGACAGCCTTTAGTTACATCTGCCTTGTCTCTGCGGAGCCCATGCCTGAGTCAACATACAGAAAGGGCAACATTCAGTAAGTTGCTATTTTTAATACTTACTGTCAAAAGTTCAGGTTATAGACCTTAGGGTGATTTTCTGCAAATTGTAAATTCAAGGGAATTATTATGGGCTTTTCTATGAGGCTCCTTGCAACAGCATCCAGCCACCTCACAAATACTAATAAACTCATAAAGCACTTGCCAGATGAGTGGTATCCTGCTGATAATCCACAGAGCTCAGTAGCACTTGTGGAAGCTCTTAGTCCATTGCACAAACCTCTGCCACTGGAGCTAACTAAGGAACTGGTTCAATGTTAGGATGCTTTGGTCTCTGAAGAAGATGATGAAGTATATGACCAGGGAATGAACAAGATGCTTTGCCTTTGAATTTCACATACATTTTTTGGCTGTAGAGTAATAGTGAAATTCAGGCACATGCAGTCCAACCTGGTACAGAGATCCCCACACAAGTGCTGTATGAACTAATTCCAGGTTTAGCTGCATCAATGCAGGACTTCGCATCCCAGGAGCATCACCACACCAAGGTGTGGTGTTCTGGGATCCAAGCTAGTATTCTGCCGAGACGTGCATGACAACTTATTGGCATCAGTCAAAGCTCACGTGTGTCTGAGGTGGAACTGTACAGCACCAAGCAGGGCTGTAAACTTGAACACATACGTTTGTCTGCTCTCTGCCCCTCGGGCTTAACATCCTCTTCTCTGTTTCTTCCACTACGTTCATCCCAGCTGCATTCCTAAACCACCGCTCATTGTCCTGCTCCTGTTCTCTTCTCTGACTCAGTACCCATCTTGCCTGCTCACGCTGCCGGTCCCTGTCCCAGGCAAGAAATTCAGTAAGAAATGCTGAACACCAGGTGTCTTTCCTGCTTCTGTTTCACCGGATGGCTGCAGGCCAACATCCTTCACTACACTTAAAATGAAGCTTTAACTGCAGGCCACAAATGCATTTTTATTTTTTTTCCTGGTTATCTATTACAGTGTCACCTGTCCTACATCCCAGCGAGAAAGGCTCACTGAGAGCAGGTTTCTCCCTTATTTAAAGGTGTCACCAAACAATGACCATAGGAAAATAACTTTCCTGTGACTCCTTATAAATACACATGCTTTTAAAAAAAAAGTCTCCCAAAGCTTTGAGATATTAGAACACAGGTTACTATTTTGAAGGAAAGTAAAATAAGGAGAGAAACAAAAACAGCAGAGTTACAGAATCAAAGAAAGCACAATTGTGAGGGACCGTGAGAGATCATGTCCTCCTTTGTAATTCCTGCAACAAATGCCTGTCCAAGACTACTACTCTCTTTTTTTTGGCAGTCCCTCTACCAGTACTTCACTTCCCATTAGAACATCTTCCCCAATATCTAGCTAAAAACTCTCTTGCCCTGATTTAAGCTCATTACTTTTTATCCTCCCCACTTTGCCCAGGTAGCAACGTGTTTGCGTTTATGGCAGCCTTTTACTCAGCTGCAGATTATTATCGTGTGCCCCATCAGTCTTCCTTAGGCCAAAGAACACAAGATCCTCTGATCTTTCCTTACTGGTCATATTTGATCATTTTCAATGTCTTCTCCAGACTGTCTCCAATTACTTACATCTTTCTTAAGGGCAATACCTAAGCCTGGGACAGACTCCAGCTGAGCTTTACCACAACTGCACTGAGCACACAGATAAATGCTCTATTATACCCCAAATATCCTGTTGTTGCCATGGGCAACAGCGAGCGGGAGTAGCCAGTGGCTGAACCCCTTTCCATTAGTGAGAACAGTGTTTGCCACCTAAGCAGAATTAAAGGAGATGAGGAAGGTTGTGGAAGGTGGCCACGGATGGATACAGAAAGGAAAACACCAGCTGAGTCCAGATAAAGGAGCAGCTGGGCGAGTGGAGGAAATACCACATGCAAATGAAGAACTGGAAAACTGCAAAGTGACTGAGCAAAGAAACTGTGAACACTTTATAGATTCATTAACTTAAGGGTGATTCTTCCAATTCTGCCCAAATCTCTGGCATGTGCCCTTTCCTGTTTCCCAGGGCTCCTGGCTGTGTGGACAACAACATTGTGCTGCAGACTCGCCTCTGTATCCATAATGTCTATGCGTGCAGGGGCTGACTGCCTCAGTGGCAAGCTGCTCCACTGGCCATATTTATCACACATTACTGTTCTCACATAACCACAGCTTGGAAGGCTGTTTCCCTTTCTCATAACAGCATTACTTTTTTTTTTTTTTTTTAANTTTTTTTTTTTAACTGAAATTTATCTTGTAGTCCTGTGTTCTCCAGTTGCCTTTATGTAGGGCTGCTGTCTCATCACCTTTCCTAATTTTTTATTGGTAATAACATTTGTCTACTTTGCCCTTGTTCCTTCTGAATGCCATCCTAATTATTTTATTTGCCAAAATAGTTTTGATTTCTAAACCCATCCTCCAGTGTACTCACTGTTCTTCCCACCTTCACTTCATTGCAAATTAAACAAGCTTATACTTCATTTATGCAGCTCACTCATATTCTTTCTTTAGCATCAGAGCTTGGAACTGGTAGGCTTCAAGGCAGAATTTAGGACCTATTTTATTAGTTGTTTGTTTAGGCCTTGTTTTGCTTCCTCTAGCAGCTAAGGTTGAGAAAGGCAGCTTTTCAGCAGCAACACATAAAGTTTTGTGCCTGACCAATTTTTATTACAAATTAAATTTTTAAACCATTTTTAATAATCCTACTCTAAATTACTAGATCTTGTTAGTCATATCAAATGGTATAAGTACTAAATATGTGCCTGTTTCTCAACCCTTTCAGAATTTGTTAGTCACTGGAAATACTATTTCTAATCTTTTCCATTAAGAAAAACAATAAGATACATATGTAAGCTGCTTTTCATGCAAGAATTTTGTTAAATACATTAAAATCAAATGGTACAAATACATATACTAGGGTTAAAGCAAAGCTATTTACTTTGAAATCAGGTTTTTTCCCATTCCCATTTCCACTACAAAACAACAATATGGCTTCTTCTTAAACAGTTCTAGAAAACTCGCTTTTCAACGCCCCCTCTCTGAATAAAAGATACTGCCTATCTGCAGCATCAACACTGTGGACACAGCGCATACACATCATTGAGTCCCCCCGTTGGGTCACTTGCTTCAGCATAAGCACGATCATCAGCATTTGCCATGGTGGGATGTAGGAAATTGATTGTGTAAGTCTACCCTTTTCTCTGTGGATGGTGTCCAGCCTCTGGCAACCAGCTGTTTCTGATGTTGAAGCCCAATTGCTGTTAAAACACCCTTATTCCCCCCAAATTTCTCCCAAACTACTGATTTCCACAGCTTATTTGATGTGTACAGTTTCAGAGTTTCCTTTTAGCATTTACTATAAAATGCAGTTTAAAGGTGAAATGAAGGTCTGCTTTCTAAAGTTGATGGCCCCAGGAGAGCTAAGAAAGCCCACTCTGCAGCTACTGTGTTTCCACTGCATCGGTGCCATCTCCAGTGCTTTGCATACCACATCAGAGCAGCACCGGCCACAGTGAATAAACATTTCCCTAAAACACATGCGACTGGTGGTTACCATAGTAACGCAGAGCTGTCAAGTGAAAGAGCATGTTACCAGAGATCTGCAGCTCAAATTACTTCTCCAACACTGGTATTAATTAATATTCTAGATGTTTTAAGCAAACACTTTAAGAAATAAAAAGCTAGCAGGGCACTGTCAAATAGATTGACAAAGTAGTCTCTGGTTTTAAAGTCAAACCAAATTATTTGATAACCACACACAATGGGGTACAAATGCTTTCCTAATCAGTAACTCCTTTTTGATCCAGAGCATATTCAGCTACAGGCTCTGTCTAGGCCATCAAACGCACAGCAAGTATACCATTTAAATTTTTGTGACATTGCTAGTGGACAGCTTCTCAAGTCTTCTTCTACATGGAGGTTACTGTGAGCTGAAGAGAAAAAAGCGCTCTCCAAAAGGTCATAAGTGGAATTTTCATAAGTACCCGAATTATATAATACAGATGTCTCCATTTCAAGATGACAGTACGTCTAGAGGTTTGACTCCAGTGAGAGTCAGTCTCCTTCACACCTCTCTTTGTACATCTATTTATAAAAGGAGTTCAGGTCTGAAATAAAGCAGATACTTTTTGAAATTTCACTGTTAAGGAACAACTCCTCAGCTGTAAGGAATATGAACAGAAAGCCAGCATTAAGTTTGTTTATCTCCATTTTTTGGGGCCTATCTTGTACGTTGCTAATTAATTACGGCCTTGGGATACATCCCACATTGTAACAGAAATGGTGGTACTTGAAGTGGGTGTCAAAAAAAAAGCATCCTACAAACTTAATACTCTTTTGGAACTTGGCTGTTCCCCTGTACAGCAATTTGTGGTGTTCAACACCTGTTACAGTAAAGAATAGCTCATCTTATTACCTGACTTTATTTAGCTGCACTGCTAGAACAAGAAAACCTCTGTAGCTTTCTCTAGACCAGTTGGAAAACTCATGTCCGTACCTCTTCAGAAAATGCTTTGTATAGACACAGGTGAAAAATACTAATAGGCACAGTGTATGAGTGGTTGTGTTGCACCAACTGGGTATAAAGACTAAAGTGGCAAAGAGCATGTGTAATCCTCTGCTGATTCACAAGACCTTAGCACTTTTAAAGTTTAGGATACACTAAAGGGCACCTCCTTTAATATCTCCGTCATAGAGGAACAGTGATAAAATTCTAAAAAGAAGTAGCAAAATACTTCCTATTGCTCAGATCCATGCCATGCAAGTTTCAAGTCCACAGGCAAGAGCATCATCTCTGTTCAACTTCAGAAAAGTTTCTTTCTAAAAATATAACACCTGATTTTCACAAACTGACATTACTCTTTGTTTCTCCATTCTCTCATAAAATGCTGTTCAGTTGTATTACCTTTCACTGGCTTTTGAAAATTCAGAACAATTTTCTTATAGAAGTCTCTTGCTTTACTGTTCCCATTAATAGAATCACTACATTCAGAAAGATGTACATTTTGAAAAATCTAATTCAGTACTGTTTTCTTACCTTAATTCAGTACTGTTTTCTTACCTTTACTTGCATAGAAAAAAGCTCAGTTGCTGCCAACTAGTCTGTTCTAGACTACCTTCTTCAATTTGGATAAGAAATTAATTTGGAAGATTATTGTTTCTGTCTTTGAAGTGTTGTGAAGGATCTTACCAAGTCAAAATTTCTTTATTTTGCCTGAGGTTTCTCACTTAAAACTTTTTAAAAATCCATTAAAAAAAACAGATAATACAGTAAATATCAGTGTTGTTACCTTGTGGTCATAATAATATATTTTTTTCATTCATAACAAGGATCATCAAAAGGATTTTTTTAAAAAGGCTATTTGGAGTGAGTTGCATGCATTTCATTTGCATCTGACTCAGGAAGTGACGAACAAATTCCCCATATGTCCTGGTTTGAGGTAAAACAGGATGAATTTCGTTCAGTAACTTTGCTTCTTAGCCAGGCCTCTTCTGACTACTGAAGTTGACAGCATATTGTGCAGACACTGTTCACTCTCAGAGTGTCAAGACCAATGTTTATAGCTGATGCCCAGGCATGGTATACAGAGAGGC
>RSEF01000031.1:44062577-44116140 GCA_003993805.1 Himantopus leucocephalus | reverse complement strand
TGAAGAGGGGTAGAGGGGAGCATCTCTCGGTCCCATCTGGGGTACCCCCCATCCCCAGTAGCCAATTTGGCCTAAACCACGACACCATACTTAGCTGAGTCTCCTCCACCTAACATGAAAATATAGCTGCAAATCCATAAATATGTGTGATATGCTGTAGTGGCATTGCTGCAATGTCATTCATTATAAAAATGCTGCAGGCATCCATCTCCTTTTTACCTGCCCCTTCCTTCAGCATTTTTATTCCAGATAATACGCATAAAGAAAATCTTCAAAGCTAGTTTTGTCTCTACATGTATGGATTCAGTATGCCCTAAAAACAAGAAGCTAACAACTTTAAAGAGCCAGATTCCTTCTTTTAAGGACAAAGGGAGTGGCTTAAGCAGAAATCATTCAAACAGCTTAAAAATGATCTGATCCATTGTTTTCTTGCATTTTCTATGATTGCCACCCCAGTTTTAAGTAGATCAGTTTCATGATGAAAGAAAATTATGAGCAGGATCCCCATCACTGAGAACAGGCAACTATATTGTCAAATAAATCGCGAAAAGGATTTGAAAAAGGGGTTAAATACAAAGGCTGATAATAATAAACTATTCAGGATAGTCTAATCTAAAGCTGGGTGACTGGGTAATAAAATGTTAAGTGAAATTCAGTGCCAAACTCCTGGGAAAACCGAATAGAATTACAAGTACCCAATAATGGGCTCCAAGCCGCGACATTTAGGTGAATGAGAATTTGGAGTCATTGTTCTGTGAAAAACCCAACACCGTGTTCAGTTGTGCTTATAAAAGCATATAGGATGCTAAGACAATAGGGAATATTAAGAAAGGAGTAGAGGATACATTGGAAAATGTCATTACATCACTGTATGATGTCTACCATTCCTGCATTTTGACAATTACATGCAGGTCTAAAGCGTATAGTGGAAGTAGAAAAGGTAGAGGATTTGGTAACAGGGATGATCAGAATTGTAGAACAGCTTTATGTTTCTATTGAGGTTAATCCAAGTAAACTAAGACTCTTCAGTCTGGAAAAGTGGAAGAGAAGGCAAGGGGAAGCTGAACAGGAGACAGTTGCTTACTGTTTCTCATAGCTCAAGCACAAGCGGCACATGATGAAGTTATCAGGCAGCAAGCTTAAAACAAGTAAAAGGAACATAACACACACCTAAGCCGGGGAACCAGTCATCCTTAAAGACCAAGTAGTCAGACTAGGAGTGGGATTAGAAAAATCAACAGCAGACAAATTCAAGAGTGGGTGTTAAACACAACAGATAGGATTCAACCTCCAGTTCTGCAAGTTCCTCGGTCACTGATTGAGATGCTCCTTACTTCAATAATACACTCATTCAATATTATTGTATAATTTCCTAAGTTACCTGCCAAGGGACACTGTCTGGGATGGGTCTCTGTTTTGACTCAGTTCTGACTATGTCCCTGTATTTTTGTGCATTATAATCTAAAATATGCAGGGTCTAGGGCTGGAACTGACACAGAACCAGCCACAGTATCAACGGGATATAAGCAATTTCAGGCATGGGAAGATGCTTGGGAGAAGCAAGGAGTCTACCCCTACATTTCTATGATTTTCTGCACTTGAGCTGTCAACCCCACAAGACTGCCAGTTTTAAGAATGATCATTTATTAAGGTAAAAAGCCAGAAACTGAAGTCCAGTGTGAATGGGACTGAGATTTCCAATTAATTTCCCACAGGCATCATGTAGTCAACAGATGCCAAAGACATGTGGCTATTACCCAGCCAGGATCAAACTCTAAGCAGAGTTCCTGTGGTCAATGCCTTCAGATCCATTAACACATTCCCCAACTCAACCAATGCCTTTGTCTTCATATTTTTGCAATCGTAGCAAGCCTTACTCTAATTTTGGGTGCAAACTGTGCCATTCTTAGCATTAGGAAACATAAGCCACCGGTTAGGTAAGAAAATAAAGGAAGACGCATGAAAAGCAAAGGTTCAAATTAAAATACCATTGGAAAAATGGGGAGAGAACTCTTAAGTGATTGAAGTAAGATAACCCTGGAGGAGACTTATTTTTAGGAAGAAGTACACATGTATCTTGAGGTTGATCTGCCAGGCTATGTCAGGTTACAGAGCTCTGCAGAAAAAGGTCACCATGCTTCTTACTAATGCATTACTTCTCATGCTGCTCACAGCAGTAATGTCTGGCATGTAGAGATCAACAATATTAAAAGGCTACAGATCATGAATCATGTCATAGTCTGGTCTCCTGTCAACTTCAGCTCATGTCTCTCCCAATATGTTTCAATTTTTTAATGGGTTTTTTTATTTTAATTTTTTTCGTGTTAAAAAATTAAAACGTATTGCAATCAAAATGAGCAGGTAGAGGGACAGGAAGATAGAGAGGTCAAGATTAGGGAAAGATGAAAAAGTAATATAGAACGATTATATAAATAAATGTCTTTAATAACAGTTCTTGATGATAATGGCAGAGTTTTTTAAATAGAATAACTGAGTGCCTTATGTAATCTGTTGTGCTAAGAAATGATGATAAGGAATTTCATAAAGAAAAGGTGATACTTTGAACATCTGCCAGTTCCTTGCTTTTTACCTCATGACCCAGTCTTTTGTACTTTGGATGAAATAGCCAGAGCAGCAGCTGATAGAAACACAAAAGGAACTTGTCCAAGTGTATTTTACAGGTTACGCAAACATTGTGTTTGTTAGACACAACCAATTACTTCAAAAGTCAGTGTGTTTACAACGATTCATATTTCTCCTCAGAAAACACTAGTATACCAACATCCATAAATATGCTCATCATTATAAAACAAAAAAGTCAAATGCAGAATGAAATGTTGGGCTTATATCATAACAGAACATTCTGATTTTTTTTTTTTAAGTATTTGTATAAAAATGAGATCTTAATAGAAAATTAAAAGCTTGGACTTCATTCAGTTGAGATGAAACTAAATTTTCTAACTGTGGAATTCCCACAGAACAAAAAATACAGTTTACAATCGGCTTTTTAAAAAGGCTCCTTTATTTCTGTTTAAAAGTTTTCCAGTTTGTTTATCTAAGGGTGGAGGAATGAAGTCCCCTGCCATTAAACCCTAACAATAAATGGGTATTTTCTAGTTAAAAGTATACTTAGAAGTCATTCTTCTGGTCACCTCTAGTCTTCAGATTTTCTCAAGCACTATCGCTTTATATTTATTCTCCACAGTTCTAGGAAATCAGGTTGACCATTAACATTTTGGATGGTCAGCTTTCCCCCTCAGGGTATCCTACTGACCTACTGAGCTTTCCTGCTGGTTTAACCTCAAATCAGGAAAAACCTTTTGCTGGTAGAATAATTCTTTCAACGTGACCTAGTTGTTAGCTACGGCAAGATTCATCTAATACTACTTTTCATTTAAAAGCTTTTTTACTGCTATTACTGTTCAATAGCTTGGGGTGGTTTTTTTCCTTCCTTCCTGTACACGCTTGTGGGATAAAATAAATACAAGTGTATTCTCTTTGAATGAAATGTTTGTCTCTATCCAAACTGACAAAAGATATTTGAATAGACTCTCATTAGTCATTTTTGTCCTTTGTTGGATGCAAATTCTTGAAGATGATTTACTCCATTACAATCATACCCCGGACTGATGCACATCATATGATAACCCTGTTGCAGACTATCCTTTTATTGAACCTCTAATCTCAGCACAATCTTACTTGCAGCCTCAACACACAGCATATATGTCACCTTGATTCATCCTGTAATTGGATACCAACTGCACAGGAGCACAGCCAAAAAGCCATCGAACCCCGCACGAGGCAGAAGTAACCTTCTATTAGCAGAGAGACCCACGACAACACCAGACCCTCAAACTACTTCTAGAACTGCTCCTCGCTGTCATTGACGGTAATACGGTAACCTATTGCTTCACAAACAGTGTCTGTTCATAGAAAAACATTTTGTTTGACTTGACAGCAGCTTTTCCTAGAGAATGAGTTTGCTATTGCAATAGAGGCAGTAATTGGCACACAAACAAAACCGACAGTTTTTTTTCCCCGTGAAGCACTAGTTTGTGCCAATAATACACAAAATATTAAGGAATCCACACAGTGCCAACTTGCAATGAAACTGTTTTTAGTATTTCATGCCAGTTATTTTTTTTCCAGGAAGAAATAATCTAGTGGCACAGTAGGAACTCACTAATTTGCATTACACTGCACGACACAGCATGAGCTTGCAGGGCAGGAAGACTGCCTCAATGTAAGCAGGCCAGTAGATTTATGTCTTCAGAGATGTCAAAATTTATGGCAGGGCCCAGAAATTGGACATTATTTCCTCTCACTCAAATAGTGGCCAATTATAGGTATTATGAGAATGAGAAGATAGGAAGGACATTGCAAATACGGACAGGATGAAATATTCTAAATTCCGTACAGTTAGAAAATGTGGTATGATAAAGAATTTTGTTTTCTGCTTTTACAGACTCTGTTGCTAGGCTTGCATCCCTCATGAGGTCCATGAGGACGGGCCTGCGCCCCTTCCTTAGTGGTCCTCTGATTTTACTGGAAATCCATTCTGCACAACTTGTTAAGAAAAGGACCCTCTCATGAAGCCTTCAATCCTGTGCTCCAGTGCAATGTCTACTGCAAAGAAAGTGAAATCCACAGACTACAGCTATGCTTTCTCTCTCTGCCACTCCATTTTCCTTGTAACCTTCTTCCTTATTTTCTTCACTTCCCTTGGCTAGAAGGCTAATTGGAGAACACATTGACCCAATTTTACATATAAATTTAACATGGAGAAGAGGCAAGAAATTTAAAGCTTCATCTTTCACAGCAATTATAATTTAAAACTGCAGGTGTTTATTCTAAGATGTAATAGTGGAAAACTGTATTTGCATGCAGGGTAAGTTACGAAAATGAGCTTTTTATTAACACTGCAAATTACGTTATGGTCAAATAAAATTACATGAGTAAACTAGGCAAATAAAACTAATTCCATTATGAGGAGTTTCAGAAAAAGTCCTCCTTTATGCTGGCTCCAGCTGCAAGATAAACAGTTACCAGCAGTATATCATCAGAAAAATTCATTTGCTGATCACAAGCCTGAGGGAACGACACTGTTACCTAGCAACTAGTGAGAGTAGCCTTTTTTTAATAAATTAACCCCTTGGTGAGTGTCAAATGCATAACTGGTCTGTGGGATTTGCAGATTCTTGCTGGTCTGAGTAAGACTGTTTCTGACCACATCAGAACAAAAGCCATTTTTTTGCCATTTCAAATGGCCTACACTTGGCCTCTGAAGACATAAAATTATTACGCGTCTCCCTTCATAACAACTTCTCCCATAAAGATGAATCTGTCACATTGCATTGTGTCATGTTGCAAAGAGCCTCAACCCAGAAGAGAACTCTACGTGACTGAGGTTTTCCCACAGCCCAGCTTTGGTTGAGAAGTCCTGGGTTCCCATGCAATGAAACTACTGTATACCTTTTACACTACTTTCTGCATTAATCGGTGCAAAATTTAAATGTGGTGCCAAAGTAGTGCTGCCACAGGGGATCCTTGAAGATCTGGTGTGTATGGTATACTTTTCAATTTCTTCTAGCAAATACAGCGTTTGAAGTTGTTGCTTGGCACATATGAGTGAGAAATACTTGTAATTTTCTGATAACGGATGTGAATAAAAGGCAAATACTTGGTCAGCCAGCACATCCAGTGAGCCATGAACTCCAATTAGACCCTAGAAACTAAAAGGTTTATTATGCAAATGACAATATGTTTGAAATAAACTCTCAAATTGCATCTATTACCTAAATGCCAGGAGATGGTAATAACCTATCAGCAAGCCTGACTTGTTAAATTTGTTTCCTAGAACTGTGGTAACAATGGATGGGATATCTACGATCAGTCCTGATGACAGACATCAAAACTGATCGCTCTCCTACAGCAACATAAACCTGCAGCAAGTCCACTGAAATTAATTGAGCTGAGGTACACGTGAAATCAGCGTGAGATCCTAGAGGTCACAAGCTTTTGACATGGGACAGGAAAGCCCACCATTTTCAAGGACTGTACTTAGAGTTTTTTAGTGGATAAATATAGAAACACCACCGCCTAGATTCAAACAACCTTTTTCTGTCCTGACCTCTGCACCTGAGCTGGTGAGAGCTGAGCATGCCGCATAAATTCATATAAAGCTTAATGGATGCAGCAGCAAAACTCAAAAGAAACAGGATCAGATTCAGGGCATGAGGGGCACTCAGGATGCGGTGAACAGCAAAAGCAGCTTCTCACATGGCCAAGTTTAGCAGATGTTGAAAGCTGTGTAAAGGTAAGTGATACTGCAATTTTTCAGAAATTTATTTCAGAAATCTATTCCAGTGTAAATACAGGCAGGTTGGACCACAGATGATATTTTCTTTATACATCCTCTTGCAACACAACAAAAACTCTTATGTACACTGTACAAAAACTCTTATGTACACTGTAGCCTCTTTTCACACCACAATCCTGATATATTATGGAGCTCTTAAAATGTCCGAGGAAACATCTTGAATATAATACATAACTCTGGTGGCTGGTCAGGACTTTTTATTTGCTGGTTTTGTGATCCTTTGACAAAGTCCTTCAGATGGGTGACTTTTGTTCTGCAGTATGAATACCCAAGTAGCTGCAATATTAGAGATAAGAACACCTTCTGCAGGAAAGGTTGGAAGTGTCCCAAAAAAGGGAGAACACCTTATGTAAAGAGAAAATACACAGGCAAAAGAAATAAAATTAAATTAAAGTGAAAACTAGATAAAACATTGGAGAACTGATTACAGAAACCTATGAAAAGAAAAGCCACGTGATAAAAATTCTAAGGCTGGATGTTTTACAGAAAAAGATTCTGAACTGCTTGGTGACAAGTGAAAAATAGAGGTCAGAGAAATTATGCTTGTGCTAATTGGAGTGGAAAACAATTGCTCGTGAAGTGATCATCTCTCTCTTTTAACTGCAGTTTCATATTTCTCATTCTTTACCTATTCTGACCTATTGTTTTATCTTACAAGGCCCTTCTTTTACAATAATTGTCTCTATTGTCTCAACATTTTCACAAATAGCCATTTTTTTGTTTCACAATTTGACTTTTAATGATGTCTTTTCTGACCTTATTTTGTTATTCCCGGTGTGTATTTATTAACCTTACTTTGATTTGTCGCAAATACGCTGACACAGCACTAATTCTGGTTTCAGCTTATTAGCTGTAAGCAGGAGTTACACCTGAGTCGTCTTAATGTCACGAAGAAAATCTAATTCTCCTGTCTCTGCAGCCGGAGTCCTTAAACCTGTGAAGCACATGCATTCCTACAGGCAGCGCTAAAGATAAATGTGATAAGTAATTAGGTTTCATGATTTATACGTCTGTTTCTTCTGGATCCTGCTTGCTTCAAAAGTACTAATGTTTGATTAATGTGGTCTTCCTTTTGATATCTCAGCTGAAAATACTAAGTCCTGGGCGAACAGATGGTGAATTAAACTGAATGATAAGAGGGAAGAAGTTGAAGCGCTTTGAACAAGAAAAAGGCAGGCACAGAATGGAAACTGCATTTTCATTCCTTAAAGGGGAAATACACAATATATCTCACTGACCAAGGGAGGACCCTCTTAAATACTCCATTTCTTCATTTGTAGTTGTCTACGTATTTAAATTTTAATATTTTCAGCACAGTGTGTAACTAAACACTGAAAGCGCCAGTTCTTTCTCAGAGTCGTGTTCATACGAATGCTAAAAAGAGAGCATGCTTCCTCCCCAGCACTGCCTGTTCAGTCCTCGTGAACACTGATCCGTCCTGGGAAATACTATTTTGGTGGGGTTACACAGCGCTGCCAACACACCTAGCCCATGGACTCCATATGAAGAAGGGACCAACTGGAGAGGTGGAGGACAGAATATATCTGTCCCTGTAGTGGAAGAGGAAGGATGCTTCCTTCTCATTGTGAAGATTTCTGTAGCAGCCTGATAGAGTTCCTGTAGAGACTCTGCGTCTGTCACCATCACTGCAGGGGCACAGCTGAAAAGACTCCTGAAAATGTTCTGCTTCTGCTGAGTTTCTGTTGCCTGTGTCACTAACATCTGGAGTTCCTAAGTTCATTGTAAGACTATCGTATTTCTGGTTTATAACATCCCGTATCTCCCATGCAACATGCTACATTTTACTGACGCATCAATAAATCCAGCAGCAGATGTTTGTGTGCATCTCATCTGTGAAGTTATGCCTGGCTGTGATAGCATTTCAATATATTGTGTTTTCTACTGCCAGTCCACTTGAAGAGACTTTGTTCTTTCCTTTCGGCTGCTAACCTTTCTTCTCCAAATGCCATTGCTTAAAATAAAACCTTTGAAAGGGAAGTTTAGACAGTTTTACACACATAAAAAGCAAGCAGATGTATAGAACATTTTTTAATTCCTCCCTGTATCTTTCTGGGCTAGTTCTTAGAAGATTAAAGAAAACTATTAAGCACATACAGATGTGTTCATTTTATGTTTTGCGCATCTGCTTTTTCAAAGTGGAACTTCTGTGGAGGAGCTGCCAAGAATACAGTTTACATCAAACAGAACAAGAGTACCACAACACAAGTGGATTTGTAAACAACCACACAGAAAACTACTAAACTCCAGAGGTTAACCTGGAAAAAAAAAAGGTGCTTTATTACGGAGATTGCTATATTTACACTAAAAGCTTGTAAGATCTTCTGGTTTGATCCAGATATCCACCCCCACAATACTTGAAGCAAGTTACTATACAACCATGATCTTTGCATTACTAACATCATATTGTGGGTCGCAATTTTTACTTACACTTCTCTGTCTATTCTTTTCCATTGACTGTCTTTGACCAGCTAGCAAGGCAGCTGGCCACTAAGACACACTAAGTCCTGGCACTTTGGTGGGATTAAGGTTATATGAATATACTCCTCTTCACAAAACAAATGCGGTGCAGATCTTCATCAAACATAGCTGCACCTACGTTAGGCATCTGTGTACCCCACCCTTGTTATGGCTCTAATCGTAGCCTTAAGAGAAATAGGTTGGACGATCCAGCTGGGATAACAAAACACATTAAGATATCCTCAGAACGTGGTGACTTAGACCTGGTTTTCAGATGTACTGAGCTATAGAACTAAAGCAGTTCGCTCTATATTTTTCAATCCTTTCTAGGTGTATACTTCACCACTGCTACCCATAAAGAATTAAAAAAGCATGTGTTATTTGGATTAGTGGTCTGCAATGTCAGTTGCAGAAAGAAGTAGAAATTCATTACTAATGCCAGCTGAGGCTAGATCCCACTCCAATTTCTCTGCTGTGACAATTGGAGGCTGCATGTTCTGCAGTTAAGTGAAATACACGGGCGTCTAGAAAGTGTTCAGAGTACGTGTGTGTGTGCTTCAGTTCATTGGACACTGGGAGAACTGAAGATCAGATCAGAATATAGGTGAGGATTAAAGGTGAATAAAAATTATTGCAAATGTTCAGAATTTAAAAGGTGTCTGGGCCTTCTATACCGGATGGAAAAAGATGTGAAGAGAGACAGAGGCAACAAAAGGAATCACGACAAGTATTTTCTTGTCAGTTCCACTGGTGCTAGCAATATGGGTGTGCAACACAAGCAGCTGCTTAAGCTATTTTAAAGTTGCTTAATACCTGCTGGACATGAAGTTCCATATTTTAAGATCATGTTACTGGCCACACTGTAACATGGTGTCCCTCCAAGTACTGACAGTACATGGTAATAGGGTTTTAAAGGTGTTACATATTCTCGAATTCTATCTAAATTTAATTGCTATTTTAGCATGTAGCATATATTTGTTTTACTATTCTTTTTCTTAAACAATTAAATAAAGTGTGTAAAACACAACAGTGCATAAATATTACAGTGCTCAGAAGTTTTTGTTCTTATTTGACTGACCACAGGAATTACTGAGATGAGAAATGAGTTGCAGTCCGTAATTTAGACTTTAGCATTTATTTATGACTAAACAGCACCACTTAACAATCTTCTTGTTAAATCCATTTGATAAGAAGGCATTCATAATGCTCCTGCAGTCATTGGGAGATGGCTCAGTGTCTCCAGTATCCTCTCTAAATGTATTTTTCTTGGCGGAAAAAAAAAAAGACCACCCCTATATGCATTTAAAATTCTCAGATACAACTCTACAGCTACAACTGCCTCACCTCATCATCTAGGCACCTGTTCTCCAGCTGAGTCCAGGTCTCACCACATAGGTAGGTGTCACGACAGCCGGGTGCCCCGCAGAGCCTGAGCGGGTTGGCATGCCTAGACCACAGCACCATCGGTGTGCAGGGGCAGAGACGAGGCAGAGGGTATCATCGTTTGTGCAACAGGCTAATTGCTAAAGGCGCCGTGCAGAAAGCAGGAGGTTTGGCTTTGTGGCCCTCCAGAGCACAAGGGAAATCAAAACCGTTCTCTCTCCGTTTTTTTGCCTGTGGTTTTATAAAAGTTCGGATGCCACCTGCAGGTGGAATTTCCTCTGACACCCATCTCCATTTCTTTTGTCTCCACCTGCCACATGGCCTGGTCCATGCCCTTTTATGTGCTCTGCCACTTGCCAGACCCTTCCCTGAGATGCCTTAACTGAATGGCACAGCAACACCAAAAAACCTAAACAAACACACACCCTCCTTTTCCTACTGTAATTTCTGCCATGTCAGTGAATTAAATCAGCCTATGGAGGTATAATTAGTGTCAGGGGCAAGTGTTAAAGGAGTAGCACTCAGGAGCAGAATCTGTTCTTCTTTTCGTGCCAAAAAGCTATAATATTAGCTAAACCCATCTCATGCGGCTGTATTGTAAACCGGTGTCTGGCCACCAGGTTAAAGGCTAGACTGTCCTGCATAGATGCCGGAGAAAATTACCTCCCACTCTCTTGCTGGAAGTGTGCCACTATATAGCCAGGAATGAGTTCGGGAGATCATAAGAGAATGAGCAAGTGACAAAGAGAATCAGCTTGCAATTTAATGCTATTCAAAACAGGTCGTTATCTATTTTTGATGCCTCACTGCTGCTTAGATGAGGAAAAAAAGATAACTTTAAGTGTTCTTCCTTACAGTTCACAAAAATTCTGCATTTTTTTGTTGTTGTCTTGTTAAATATCCATTTCAGTTCTTCACGCAGGGTCTTAACCAGTAACAAAAGCATAGTAGATGACCAATGACCAAAGTAGGTGTTTTATGGCGATGTAGTGATATTTCTGATCTTTTCCCCATTTCTGCTTCCAAAACAGAGATGTTAGCAGAATGAAATATCCATGTGTCTAAACACTGTGGCGTTCTCAGAGGAACACTTTTCCCATGTATTTTACTTTTAATGTGAATAATTGGTTAAATGATCCCTTTTTCATAGTAGTCATTATCAGTTTTCACCTTCAAACCCAAAATCTAAATGCAAAATGAAAGACTACTTATAAACATGCAATTTCAAATCTGATAAATTTAATATGGGTTTTAATAAATGCTTCCTGTGCTCATCACAATTTTGCAATTAAACTGAAGGAAAACATTCATTTTATACTGACATTGCACTGATGATAGGACCATCCCCACTATATACATGTTTAACTCATCCATTATTACATTACTTAATTAGGAAAAAGGAAATGAAGTAAAGTCTCTTTCTCCCTAGGTGATCAATTAGACTTCCCTATTCTTTTTTCCCCCCACTCCTCATTATTAAGATTAAAATCAAATTACATGGATTAGTTCCTATTTCCCATCTGGAAGTAGGGAGCTCTGTTACAACAAATTACGGAGCTAAAATGCAAAATTAAGGTTAAGAAATAAAGCTATAGTACTGTAATAACTATTTGGTTATGTGCACTTCAAGGGAAATATTTGTAAGCTTATTTAAGTACTGGTGACTTGATAGTCAAATAGCAGGAGGACTGAAGATTACAGTGAAGAATCTCAGTCGTAATGGTGTTCTCTTTTTCTAATTATTCAGCTGGACAGTTACCCGATCTCATATTAGTACAAAGTTTATTTCATTAGTTACACTTTAAACTCTCATTCTATGAAGATTAATGAAAAAGTTGATTGGAAAGGCAGTGAATAATTAATAATCCTGATCCTTATCTAGTGCATATATAATTAGAAAAGGTGTGATTACTCTTTTTTCATGAACAGTTCAAGAAGTATCTTGTGCCTAATACATCCATCCAGACCTCAGCATCTAGCACCTCTGTGAAAAATTGACTTTGAGATATGGCAAGAGGTTGCCTGGCAACAGCTCTTGTACTTTGAATGGCATTTTTGGGGCAGAGAGTGAAGAAAGGAAGAGCTCGAAAGGAAGTTCTACTCAAGAGGCCTGCTCTGATTTAGATTCCCATGTTACTAGGTGACTGTGATTCTGCTCAGTATGGATGTGGATCCCACACGGGACCGCGTTTTGCAGCTCTGTCAGTATATACGATTGTGCATGGCTCCGTTTTCCCTTTGTGTCTGATTCAAGCCGTGTAGTTTCTTTCTTGACCCAGCCAAACAAACCTCATTAGGATACACAAATAACCTGAATTTATTTTGACGTTGGTCACATGAGGAAGAGCTGTGATGTCTGGCTCCAGAGAGGATAGTCACTGAGAAAAAAGGTCTTCATGCAGACCTGGGCTTAGTATAATTTCTGTAGATTGCACAGCAGTTCTCCTACCCAGCCCTCCCCAAGGCTGCTAAAATGTTCACCACTGCTCACAGGGAGTGGTTCATTGAGTCTTGGAACTAGAAGTAGCAGATATATATTCAAAATGTCCCTTCTCAGCATACTTGGGACTTGTGTCCTCACGACCCTCAGTATAGGGTAGATAGGATGGTTCAGTCACCTTTTTAGTTTTTTGGAGTGCTTTATTCTGACTCAGTTATAAGGCAGTTTATCTTTAAATAAATAATAAAAAAAAATAGCCCAAAGTAAAGGAAAAGGTGGAGAAGTTTCAAAAAATAAAATACACCGACAAAGCAATACGCTGAGAGACAAGACGTGAGCTTAAGCACATGTTAATATGCCAATAGTTCCATCAAGAAAGCTGAAGAGAAGCTAAAAAGGAAACAAAACAAACAAAACAAAACAAAGCAAAACAAAACAAAAAAACCACCAACAAATCCCAGAGAAGTTAATATAAGATATTTGATTTTTCTATCATATCAGATATTTTATTTTTCTATCATACTTTTTTAATGCCATTATAATTTGGGCCTCCTCTGAAACATAGTAAGACCTCATCTACACCCATGTTCCCATCATTTTATGTTTTGAAAGGAAAGGATCAGCATAGAAGTGTCCCGGAGTCAGAAAGCAATTTACTGCCTGTCCTTATAAAATAAGGATTCATGCAAATGGTAATAACAGTTGTTAATTTATTTAAACCACAGCTTTCAACAATTGCCCTACTACTGGCAGAGAGGTTTGGTGGTTTTCAGCCTAATGTTTGAACTAAGTAAGAAAAAAAAGGCATTCACTTTTCCTATGCAAAAAGATGTTTCAAGTCTAAATTCTGATACTGCCCCTCAGAGTGACTGCAACATTTCCTATCAGGGTGTTACCTGGAAATTGCACAAGTATAGTATATATTCAACTATGGATGGAAATACTGTTAAGCAAAAGATTTGGGACAGTAACCTGTCAACCCAGCCTGAAATTCTCTCTCTCTCTAACAGCAGCTCATTGATAGCTAATTTCTGAGAGCAGCCTTTCAACCAGTGCTATATGAATGTACTAGTAATTTAATCTGGAACATGTTTGCTTTACAAAATGTCAAAGGCAACAGCAGCAAAGCTTTTCATAAAAGGCAATAGATATAGCAGCTGTTTCCCACTTTGTCTACTATAACAGTCACTCTGTCAAGAATGAAATTCAATTGATTTGACATGATTTGTTCTTGATAAATCCATGCAGGCTCTGCCTTATTGCTTTTTTATCTGAATGCTTTGAAATGGTCACATATAATTTGTTTCTGTATCTTCCCAAGAATCAGCGTCAGGTGGGACTGGCCTGTAACTCTTCATGTTGTCCCTTCCACTTGCCTTTTTTAAAGATAAGTATCACAGTTGCCTTTCTCCTACCCTTCCTTTTTCTTTGAAGAAATCTTGAAAATAATTGCAGAGGTTTACAGAGTGCTGACTGGAATACACATAACTTATGCCTGTATTGTTTCAAGGCTCTTTCTTCCATTTTCTTGCCAGTTATTTAAGCCTTAGTTAAAACTATGTTTTGTTCAGGCAGCAATCATAAATAAGCTCTAATTGCCTTTCTGTGAAAAGAGAAGCAAAAGAGATAGCTGAACGCTTCAGCCTTCTATGCTTCCTGCATTATTTCCTTTCCCCTTTGTTACATTGCTGAACTATATTTTCCTTTGTAGCCACCCTACACAAGTTTACTTTACTTTCCACATTTTTTCAGCCCTTGCAACACACTGAAACTCAATTTGTACCTTAGTCTTCTTAATTTACCGTTACATGCTTATGTTAATCCTTTAAATTCATGTGCCACTTAGCTGTACTGCTTTAATAACAGTGTAATTCAGGCACATCATCTTTCCAGAAAGAATTCATTTTAAGCTGAATTTGATCCATGCCGTTTCTGCGCTGAAGAACAGGCTTTAGCAGCAGAAGCTCATGCACGCTGGCATAATGGTTTCTCCATCAGCAGTTGTAACACTTTGGGCTGCAGTTGGACTGTTTTTCCAGGCAGAATTTCCAAGGCAGAATTCATATACTGCCTTGCCCCCAGAAACATGTCACCTCTCTGCCTCCACTCTGCCTGCAGGTTCCTCTAAGTGGTGTTTACCAGGGTCAGGTTGGGAAACACTCAAGTAGTTCATCCAGCAATTTTGACAGATGGAACTAGCAAATCGGGAGAGGCTGACGGGCAGCAATCTGCATTGACATGGCTCTTTGTAGACACAATGTGTCTCTGCTCCCTATTACCAGTAGGAAAATTCACTCCTAGTGAAATTTTACACCAGCATAAAACTGAGGTATAAGCCAGATCTGTGAATTCCAGTGGCAAAAGGTATCCCTCAAGCTACATCAGTCGAGTACAATGTTTATTTTCATCCTCCTTTCTGCAGGAACTGCCATTAAATGTCTAACAGTCATCGTGAGTATCACTTGACTGTAACCACAAATAAAGTAGTGGAGTTTTCCAATCTGCTATATCTTCGCAGAATTGAACATACATTTAAGTATTGACATCAATATATTAGTTTCTTTTTCAGCTGGCAAAACAGCTGAAACAATTTGTGACTTGGCCAGAAAAAACAGATATTTACATGTGACCACTGGTGATTTGAGCTATGGAAACAGTAAGTTGATTCCAGCAGTCATTTGCTACTTGTGCGTTTAAAAAAGAAATACCCCAATGCCTGCTCCGTTATTTTCAAGACAAAAATGAAATGCTGCAGGAAAAAAAAAACAACTGAGAATAAAAAAGAGGACTGCAACCAAGTGGTTTGGTTGTTGATAGTAAGTATCATTTACAGATGACAGTACTTATGCTAACTTTGTCGACCACTCTGTTACAAAGTAAGGTAAAATGAAAACAAACTTTTGCTTCCATTTAATTGTCCAGCTCACATACTGAAAAATACATTGAAGTACAGTATAGGTAAGTACAACCTGATTTGGAAGTTGTGTAACATTTTTTCCTCACCTATCAAAAGATTTTGAAAATCTTGAGTACATTTAAATTTGTAAGCCTTGGCACATACATCTGGCTAGGTATATCCCACAAATCAGTTATTTCTATATATTTTAGTTAGAAAGATCTTACTATGTTCTGCAGATTTTTTAAAATATTAGATGATTAGATTGCCCATTTGCAGTTTTTAAATTTTTGTAAGACAAATGCTAGAAAGACACGTTATTTTTTTTTACAAATTGCTAAACCAATTTTGTGATGGCATTAAAATTGTGATTTTATAGGTGCTAAATTTTATGACATAGTGTGCTAACTGAAAAATGAGCTAGAAAGCTATTGACAAATTCCTTAGTCATGAGGTTCCAAAACACATTTTAGCAAAGCATTAAAAATAGCAAGTGTTTTCATCCAGTGAAATACATAATCTCATAAATAACTAACTTCATATTTCTGTTTCTCATTATTTTTCCATGAACAAGATTACTTCAATTACTTCAATTACTTTAACTCCTCTTTATTATAAAAGGAAGTTGACCTTTTGGGAAACAGTAAGCCTTAGTGAGAAGCATCTAGCAGCCTTGTAGAGTTAGCAGTTAAGCCTGGCAGGACTGTCCTGAGAATAGATCGCTACATGGCAGAACACTGCTTAGCTGGATTTCACTTCTCATGTTAAATTGGTTGCATCTAGAACATAATCTTGATTGCAGGCACGCTTTATATAATTTTGCTTAAATACGTTTTTACCTGTAACTGAGTTGCTAGTTTTGCAATTGAGAACTCAGCCCTCTACTTCACTAACAGAAACTTGTACCTTTTCCTTTTATATACAAAAGGAATACAAACAAGAATGCTGATGTAGACAAAATCACTGAGCATCTGCCACCCAAGGCAAGTTTGGGAATACAGGTGACACAGCGTGTTTCTTGCAGTGTTGCCTGGGCCTGTTTGAAGACTGGCATGCCTTCACACTTTTGTCTGTCGTCATATACCTAACCAATCCTACCAGACCGTCTTTGAAAAGGGTATCAGTTTTTATTATGGCTGTTGCCATTATACCCAATGGCAAATTAAAAGTCCTTAAAAGTTTAAACCATCTACCTAGCATTAAAGAGATGCAGATCACAATGTTATGATTTTGTTCTTCCCACAGCAGCCGTTTTTCTCAACTATCATATTTTCTACCAAGAAAACAATCATCTGTCTAAAACAGGACTTAAACATTTACATCATCTAGCTCGACCTGCAAAAACATGACTGTTTCATCTTCCTCTTTATTCACATGATAAATGCAAGAAATAAGTGATACTCCTTAGAATAGGTGAGTGGTTGCTACTGTCCTTGTCCTGAACAACCATTGTATAAACCTGTCACTTTGGACGCTCACTTGTAATCAGGGGCCTCTCTGGTTAAGATCGCTTACAAGGGTAGTACTGACATCTGCCCATCCTTTAGCAGTTGCACAGATGCGTCTCCTAAACTATGGGAGTGATTATGGTTACTTCAAAATCTTGTGCTATAAACAATGATGTTTCGAGATCTGGCTGTTGAGAAACTGAGCTGTCTGCATAGCAGGGAGGAACGGCGAACCTCATCAGCCATCCCAAGTTAGAGTTCTATTGCTTGTCGGTCTGACCCTGCAGTCTTTGATTCGAACTGATGGTTAGAAATGGAAAGATTTCAACAGAATTTGGAACCATTTAGTCCCCGTATATCGATGACTTTTTATTTCATTAAAAACAAGACATTTTCCTTTTATAAATTTTTCTCAAAATAAACTTTCTTTGGTCAATAAACAAAGCAAAACTCAATACATGTAGATAAAAAATTATAGGTGCTAGCCGTACCAATATAATTTCTCATTTCTGAATCTCGAAACACACAACAAACTTCGTTTACTGATGGCACTGGTCCACCATTGTTATGTAGATAATCAGTTGCTTACCTTTACATATCTTAAGCTAGAATTGGGCTTATTGTGCAGGAAATAAAAATAGGTTACATTTTTGCTAAAATCCAAACAAAACAAGAATATCCGTGCTTCCTTTACCTAGAAGTTTTTAGGCAAAAAGTCATGTGTCATCTCTGAGACAGATGAAAGAGCTAATCACGCTGAAATGATCTAATTCTGTAGCATCCCAGCCCTGCAGAATCTGGGAATGCGGCAACATTGCAGCGAGAAGAGTCTTGCTGAGCAGCTAAACACTGTGGATTGAGTGATCAGGAGCTCTGCAGGACTGGAGCTCATGTGCAGCTCTGCTGATTTGCTGAACCCTGTGGAAGCAGAGAGGCAGAATCAGCAGCCTGTGATGAAACTTTTCATCTCCCTATAATTCAGAAAGCTAGCCCAGCAGGCTTTGAGCTCATCAAAACTCAGACTATGCACTTGGAGCAGACCTTTTAAGATGGAGCCTATTTTATCTGAACACTATGCATTTTCTGATCCTAAGTACAGAGAGCTATTTCAGAGATGCCAAATCTTTCTATAGTTAAACAGTTCCCTTTTAAGCTTGAGTTTTTATGCATGAAATATTTTTGAATCAGATAAATTCTACAAAAGCATTAAGAATTCATTTACAGTCAAAGTTAAGAAAAAAATATTTTCCCTTGAGGGAGCTGGAATGCTCTGAAAAACATACGTTCTGTCACACCAAGTTTAATGGGAGGGGAATGATATCTTGTAACTGCCTCTTCATAATATCAGTATGTGCTAAGATAAAAAATAGTACCAAGCTCCTCTGCATACAAATTAAAACCTTCCTTGGACATGTCTTCTCTCTTAGTGACTGACTGACTGGTCTTTATCCATTACTGTCCCTACCTGGAGTGCTACACACTTAACTGAGTGTTATTTTTTCAAGGACAAATATCCCAGCTTTAAATCTGGCTCCTTAGCCCAGAGGGTTCACTATTTTAATTGTGTCTATGTCTTGATCTCAACAGTATTTGTATAGATAACAACTAGAAATATGAACTCAGTTAGTTATCACGGTTTGGCATTTATGCTTAGTGCTTACACTCCAGTGGAACTGTAATCCCCTTTGCCTCTGCATGTTAAGTAACTTCATTTTGGAAATAAATGTCACAATTATCATAAGGTAGATGAGATTGAAAATGTTAAGCTACTTTGTTCTTCCTTTATATCTTCAGAACTGCTTGGAAGTCAAAGGCTGATGACAGTGTCACATGAAGATGAAGAAAGATTTTTGCCCTCTGAAGAATATTTAAAATAGAATTTTTATTTAAAATTTAAATTTAAAAGAAAATTTTAAATATGAATTTTTAAGCATAGAATTATGCTTAAAAAGTGTGTAACCTTGCTGAAACCATGTTACAGTTGTAAGACTGTTACTTGTTTATATCGAATATAGTCTCATTTCAGCCTCATTTGGAATAATCTCATGCATGTCATCTCAGAACAGTTTCACCACATGGTTGTCATCCACCCATAACTCAATAAATCTAAAGCACGTTATTAGTATGGGATTTCCAGACGCGATCACATTGAAAAATTGTGACTGTGTTTCCCTCATCTATTTCTAGACTGAAAACTTATCTCTAAATCATTCAGTGCTGTGCAAAACCAGTATACACTCTTTCCAGCTTATCTGGCTTTACAGTTTACCGTAAATAGCTTGCTCATGATACTGGCACATTTCGCGCCATGTCTATATTATGCCATAACTGACCTAGTGTTTGCTGCCCGAGGGCTGCCGTGCACTGCTGTGCCTGCAGCTCACCTGGGGCTGCTCGCTTCAGCTCTACACACCCCCGTGTCCATTTCAAGCACATTAGTAACAACCACACATAGCATAAACGTTCCTTTCCCAACTTTGTATTTCCTGGGGGAAGTTAATACTTGGGGTGGGCTGGGGTGGGACATGCAGGAAATTCCTCCTCACTTTCCCAATTCACCAGGAAAACCACCTGAGCCAAATGTCTTGCAACCACCCCACATGGCTGTGCGCAGGCCCCGTCAGGCACCCGGTTTATCTCTTCCTCACTATCCTTTCTCCAGAAAAGCATTTCTGCTGACTGCACCAATGTTTTGCACCAGAAGGTGCTGATCCATTTATGGCCCCAGTAAGAAAGGCACTCAGACTCTGCAAAGTATCACTTAAAATGCTGTTTATTAGAGCTAACACTATAAAGAAAGAGAGAACAGTATAGACAATCTTTTGTCCCTGTAGATGCTGGGAACCTCGAGTTGTGCAGCACTGAACGAGCGTCCGATCCGCCCACAGGCAATGCACTGCGCAGACCCCATCCATAGGCAGAGTTACCATTTTGGTTATTAGAGCTATTGTAGGAATTTTCTTTCACGGCAACAACCCTATTCATCATTACCGACGCCAAGCAGGGAGGACGTTCACAGGAGAACTTCTTGCCGCGCTGCTAGACAGAGGCAAGGCCAGGCAGGTGGTGCACTCGCCGGTACCCCAGTGGGAGCTGCCCGCAGGCTGCCCCGTTCCCGTGGGCTGGCTGCGTTCATCCTGCAGCCGGAGAGTTTGTGCAGCACAGCACAGCCCCGATGGCCACCCTGTACATGCAGCACAGCGCGGCATGGGCCTGGGCTCACTCCTGTTGGCTGCTGGGTGGATTGCTAACTTCTCGACATGCAATGCTTTTCCAGTCAGGATTACTACAGCTGGTTACTATTTTCAAGCCATTGTGACAAAGCGATGTTTGCCTCCCAGCAGTGAGCTGGGCAGACTGCTGTTAGAGCAGGACATAGACATTCATGCAAACCACTAATTCCTGCAACTTTATTTTTCTATCAGAAACAGAGAGATGAAGGCTGTCTTCCTTAAAACTCTCATGGGAACAAAATGAACAGCTATAAATTTGACCCATACATTAACTAGTAATTTATTAGTCTACTTATTCAGAAAGATAATTATATGAACAGTTTATTGACTATGGTTGTTTCTAGAAAAAGATTGCACACTACATCTCATGTGTAAGCAACTTTTCTGGAAGTTTTTTCATAAGCATTTGTACTCTTTTGTAAATAAGGAGTTATCAGTCAGTAGACGTTAACTAGATTTAGAAGCAGATGGGTCTGTAGGAATATTAATAGAGTCTCAGGAAATGGGTGGTGAAATGGATTTATAAGCTGAAGGCATCCCCCAGTTTTTTCTGTAAAACTATTAATATAGCCATGACCGTTTTATTGTTTCCTTAGTTAAAGGAGTATCTATGGGCTGCAATTTTCAGAGGCACAAAGCCACAGCTGGCACGTAACATCCGCTGCTTCGTGCACAGCAGTTCCAAATACTAAGCCTACCAGCAAATTTTGCTGCTGATAGTGTGACCTCCATGGGTCAAACTAGTTACGGAAAAGTTGAAAAACATTCATCTCTGTCTATTATCTTTTTGATTTTTACATGGGTGTTTTCAGAGTAGACAATATGCTTTCCCTCCTTTGCGGATCTACATTCAGGTGTAAGTCGGGACATGGAAACAAGCAGTTGTGCCATGGGTGACCTATATTGTCTCTGTAATTTTTGGCAGGTCATTTAACATCTTTTCTTGATTTCTGCTTTGGCAGAATAAGTGCTACCATTTTAGTAAATTATGTGATATAACGATAAAGAATAAAACAAGTTATTTCTGGTACTGTATCAGCAACTTCTGTCAGATATCTATGGCAGACAATTTGCTTAGTAAACTGTTTCAAACTGCAACAAACTCATAGCAGAATGAATGTATACAAGTAGAACAAAACTGCTGAAGAAAGCAAACTATAACAGTATCTCACATTAAGGAGTTTTGTGTTGTTAGCTAGCAGCATGCCATGGTACTGCCAATTCTGAGAATACAAAACTCAAAAGCCAGTCCCCAAAAAAGCTAACGCTGGCTTTAACATACATTATTAAAAAAAAAAAATAAAATCCTTTTTTACCTTTCAGACCACACTCAAAAAAGACTTCAACAAATTCAAGGAATGTGTTCCTATGAGAATGAAATCTAAAGGGGAAAAAAGGGGCGATCAAACTAGCAGTTAAAAGAGATAACATTAAAAACGGTAGTGAATCATGCTAACAAGCAAGAAAAGACTAAAACGGTTATTTCAGAAGCTTGTTAATGCTCTGAAAATCAAGGAAAGAGTCACACAAAACTGAAAGCAATGACACGTTGCTAGGAACAGTACAAGATAATAGCTGAAGTATGTAGAGACATATTAGAAATTAGAAGTATTCAATGGCTCTTTTCACCCTTTCATTTAAAATAAAAAGTACTCTGACCTATTTTTTCATACATATAAAGCTTAATAACAAGCTAGTAGGAACACATCTTTCAGGAAAGGAGATGAACAGGCTAAAGGATATTTAGATGTAAATTTTAAAATGTTTTAAAAATGTAAGCAATTGAAATCAACAGGGCTTGACGTAGATCACCCTAAAGCAATGGTTCACTGGTGGATTTTCAGCTTCCACATCTGACCACGTTTTCTCTCACAAGGCAATGATAAGTCATCTAAAAAGAATCCTTCTATTTAATTTTCTCAAGAGAAGAAAAAGCAGAGATTGAGGAATGATTATGAAACATGTCATATATACAGGAAATACCCTTACTATAATATGCTCAAAGCAGTCTTAAATCTATTATCCAAGCAGCTCACAATATTAAAAAGTTTGCACAGTGCTTTGACAAAAGCTGTCTCCTTGACAATTCTCCTCCAATAGCAGCTAAGTAAAATACATGCTACTTTATTTGTCCTTTAACATTTCTGGGACACTTTTACCCTACAAAATCTTACTTTAATATTGTAATTTGAGGGAGTATCAAACTGTATCACCACTCAAAGCATTTAAGAAAAACAGTAGGAAGTAATTTTGCATACTACAAATGTTAAACTACAATTTGTTAAGACAGAATGTTATGGACATCAAAAACATAAATGCTTAAAGATCAGCTGAATAATTTCATGGAAGAAAAACTCTGACATGTAGTTACAATGCTCAGGAAGTCCTGTAAGTCACAACTGTTCCAGTTTGGAACAGTACACTGGAAGAAATATCCCTATATACTTCCTTCAGATTTGGAAATCAGTAGTTGCATTTTTGAAACAAAATTAAGTGTCAAATTTTGCATTCATTTAGTTCTCCAGTAATAAGCGCTCAAATAAGATGAAAAACATTCCCTTCTAATCTGGCACAGGCAAGCAGCAGTCAGAGATGATACATAATTCATGCCTTTTGAGTCAGTCTTCAAACACTAAGTGTGTTAAAACAGAGGTAGAATTTTCATTTTCTTAAGACAGATATCTCTACAGATGCAGTAAACTCCAAAATGCACTGCCAAAAAATTAATATAAATTTAATACTTAATATGATGAATTTTGCTTAAGTCACTTAGGCAGAGCAAAGAATTATCTGGTAAAGCAGTAACATATATTAATATTATGTATATGACATATTTACAGCACAGCATGTGACTGTACAAAGCAGAAGTGGCTATAGCACTTGAAATATTTAAAGATGAGAGAGCTGTCAATCAATCTTAGCCCGTGGGGAAAAATCATTTTTATTCAAAGCAAAAAACACAACATGGATTAGAACGAGTGATTAATAAGACTGGACCCCAAAAATAAGAGCCCTTGAGACAGAGATGCAAAAAAACAAGACAAGACAAGCAGGTCAAATTTAAAATACTTGTTTTTACAGAGTAGTTTTTGGTGGGTTTTTTAAGTTAGTCACACACCTGTGTATCAGTGAAAAGGATGTAACTTTGCAGCACTCGTAGTGTCAGGATGTTGTCTGGAACCCAGGTTTCCCTCAAGGGAGCTGAGGTACTGTTTAATTCTACGTTTGTCACACAGTTTCCCATCAACCCACTTCAGTCACCTAGAAATACCTTTTGTGTCCTCTAGCATTACCACTACTACCAGCTTAACCTCAGAACTGCACTAATCGCAATTGTGTGACTGCTTGGTCAAACAGACGGAAAGAGCTTGTATTTGTGCTAAATATCATGCAGATGTATTCTCCATAGCCTAGCAATGAATACTTTCACCTTATCCACCCAAGAATGTTGATGTGCTTTATGATGAACACTCACTCAGCATAAAACAGAAATAATACCCACAAGAGGTTCAGAATAAATGATCACAATGATCCCCTCTGGCCACTTGTGCTCTTAGCTTATACATCTGCAGCAAAACATTGAACATTTTTCTAATAGGGATGCTCATACAAAGAATTGAATATCTGACCAATGCTCTGCCAATGCTGCAAGTAAACAACCTTGGGGTTCCTCAGCGGAGGCTCTTCCTTTGCTCTGATCTCTCCAGATGTCTATGAAATAGGACTAGATATTGGCCAAAATCCTTTTGGCTATTAATAAATGCCATTTCTGGTTAGAATCGTGTTTTAGCAAAAACATTTCAAATGCCCTTGTGCTACAAATAAGACAGCTTCATTCCTGACCTTATTATTTTTCCATTTGATAGTCACCTCCCTGACAGATCAGGCCAGCTAAAAACTGTGGGTAAAATACTGCTGTAAGCAAGTCATGTATTAATTTTTTTTAAACTTGAAAAATAAACACAAATCTTTTTTTCACCCCAGTAACTCAAAAAGTGAAGAAAACCTGAACGTTTTTTTTTCTCAAGTTTTCCTTAACAATTCAGCTCTGATTAGAAAGTACAGGAATACCTGAGGTTGAATTAAACAAGTGAATAGCAAGTATTATGACAACAGTCTCTACATAAAATTTAATGTTTGTAATTCTGACATAAATATAAAAGATAATATTTCTACCATGATTTCTAAAAATGGATCTCAATGCCCCATCAAAGGAAACAGATATATGATTTCTAGACTATGGAGGGCAGTAACATTCCCCTTTTCACCGCCTTGAAGCTGCCTCTATTGAAGGCAAAGCTCCCAGATGGATATAGCTCAAAAGGAATAAATTAAAGCAATGAAGCTCTTGTCGCTCTTTCCCTTCATTCACTCACCAAATAAAATGATTTCCCTCATAATGCAGCTCTATTTGTCTCCTATTTTACTTTCTTTTTCTCATGTAAAATAGCTAAGTTCACTTTTATATTTTTGGAAGCTGCAGAATACCAATGACACAGAAGTGAAATACAGTGACTGTGCCAAAATGCAGAGACTTATAGAAAAACAGAAGGTAATGAAATGCTCCCTTGGTTACTTTGTTTTTAAGGTACAGGTTTCCTTACTTTTATTTCTTTCTCCTTTTCCTTGTGTTGTGGTTTCCCTTTCCTCAGTCCATCCTTCCTCCTTTTCATTTACCTAACCTCCCTCCTATTGTTTTTCCGTTGAAAATAACATTGAAACTTCTGGTTTTCCTCATCAACCCCAGTAAGAGGATGTACCGAAAAATTCCTACACTTCCTCTGGGAAATGACTAATCACAAGGGATGGATTTTCACTTGTAGTCTAACATGAACAAACAGTGGAGGAAAGCACTTCTCCCTTCTGGTGATCGCGTTCAGGCTGCTTGTATCGCAAATGTGGCTCTGAGAGTGCTTCAGCCCCCGTCCTGCTGCCCTACTTGTGAACATTTAGGTGCAGGAGGAAGCATTCATTTGGCAGAGTTGTGGTCTTTTTCTTTCCACAGTCCTCCACACCAGTCCACCGAGATTGCTGGTTGCAGAGAAAGAAGCAGCCTGAAAGACTCTCAGACAAGAAGGAATCGCCAGGACTGAGACACTGACACTACCTGTTTTGGCTACTTCTCTCTCTCCAGACTCCTTTAGTCAAAGTCGAGAGGGCCACTCTGAGCACCTAATGTCACAAAGTAGGTGTGTAAAACACGTGGGTCTGAATACATCCCTGACAATTCTTTTCCAGTGCCCCTTCTTTGGAAGAGGGAGGCTGTAGATAAAATCAGAACAGACTGGACTGACTAGACCAGAAGGCTTCGGTCCACTTTTAATTCTTTTTTGTTTCTATTTCCTTTATAAGCAAAGGTTGGTACACTCTACTTGCTTGATACCACAAAGGGCTAAATAAATTCCTTAGATCTCAGTAGCACTGTAAGTTGTTATTTACAAGATATCCAAGTTAAAGGTTTTATGGCAGGTAATTCCATGTTCAATCCTCTGCTTACTGATGCAAAGTGTGACGAGCAAATGTTTCTATACAATCACTCTCCCTGCAGTTGTATTAGTTTGAATGCTTTCTCTTAACACTAATATTTAAAAGTGATGCTGAGCTGCATGTTCATGCCTATTAGAGTAATTCAGCACATTAGGAGGTGTTTGGAAACTGGAATATGTAAGGGGCGATGCATAAGGGGTTATTTTCTTTGTGAAATATATATACAGATGGAGAGACGTTACAACAGGACTGAATGGCAACACAGAATAAGCAGAAGGTGCGTACTTGAGAAAAAGATGTCAGGCGATATGCACGTATCCGTGCTGTATGGGCACAGCAATCAGCAGCATCCCAGAAAGTATCACTATGCTGCCTGTGATTCTCTCAAAACCAACCGAGTCCCGTAAGGCAAAGCAATACACTGGAAAACAAGATTGATGCAACATACATGATGATCATGGGAAATTAAAACACCAATTCCCTGTGTTAGAAAAAATGCAACCTGCTTTTTAGAGAAAATGTCATATATCTAGCTCCCCCCCACCGCCGCCCTTCATTATTTGCATACTGCATTGCCTAAACCCCACTGGTATTCGGGAGCCAAACACCAGTTGGTACCGTAACTGGAATACAGCAGAAACACATTTCGCTGTGGTGTGCAGCATCCGTGGTCCTCTTGGTTTAGCTTAGCACTGTCAGCACCCCCATCTGTGTGTAAAATCCATAATTTCTTATGACCCCCAGCTTGAACTCTCTGAGACTAGGGCTCATCCTGATGTGGTAAATCCAGTGTAATATCTCCTGATTCCAATGTGGATGACATGGCTTGTGAATAGCTTGGTGATGATCTAATTTGCAGCCTAAAATCTTAAAAGAGACCAGTGACAATGTGACAACTGTCATTTTTATTCCATTTCACATTCTTTAGCAGTATTGGTTACTGCACGAAAGCACCTGGAGATGGCTATTTATAGAAAAGAAATAGAGAATACATAGTAACAGAGTTGATGGAGTCTGTCCTTTCCATTTAGCACAAAAAAAAAAAACACCACAGGAAAGAAGGAAAAATACAATACTCATTATCCTGTACATTTTACCAATTATTTTGAGACAATAACAAAGCAATTAATTCCCAATAATTTCTGGATTACAGACAGGCCAAAATTGAAACTACTTGTATGTGGAAAGCAGCCTTATGGTTTTATATTTAAGCTTGATCTTTTTTATTAGCTTAACTGACATAACGATTTCTTTCCTGTACAGAAACTTTTTTAGAATTTGGGGTTTATACTTAAAAAATGCAACCAAAAGTATTCTAATTTGTTTATTGCTAAAACATTTACTAAATTAAATATAATCTCCAGAAATTAAGGTACAATGCCAGCATGTAAGCAGTGGAGAGATCGAAATGAAGGAGTGATTTCCCAAGTGTAGTTTTTTATGTTTGGACACAGAGATACCTATTGTACTGTGGTCATTAATTATTAGCTTCACCAGAAATCATGCTGACATGACAGCAAGACTGTACTCGAGACAGAAGTCTGTGTGTTAACCTAGCCTATGATGTAGACATAGCATCAACATACAGATGGGTGTTGCTAATCTGTAAAAAGCGGAGAAAGTTTACCTCACATGGAGAGAGAAAAAGTTAAACTTGAGTAGAAAAATTAACACAAAGCAAATGAAAAAGAAACGTAATCATGTATGCAAGCTTGAAGTTAGAAATCTTCACAAACACCTGAGCCAAAGTCAACATGGGCAACTGATGTCTCTTTGCAATGATATACCATTCATTTTTACAAGCAGAGAACTTGAAGGTAAGTTCTATTTTGCTTCTTTTTTTTTTTAATCTGCAAGAAAATGCAATACTAGTTTAGACAATGCATAAGGTGTTGTGATAGGATGCAGTGAAATACACCATGCTATTCAAACCACAAAGAGATACAGAAGAATGTGTGTATTGTATCTTTTAGCAGGTAGGAGAAGCATTACCTTCTTCCAAACAGTCGTTCATCTCTGAAATAGAAAACATCCTTGTTAGAATACATACACAGGGGCACCTGTATTATACCCTTTGAAAATTATTTGTTTTGCTTACTAGATGGTTCATTTATTGATATAAAATGACTTTACCAGGTGCCAGACAGTAAGATTTCATTTGAAAATGTATATTTATTTTACACAACCTATCTGTTCCTCCGTCTATTTCCTTAAACAGTACAGTGTCATACAACAGCCTGTCATTAGAAGGAGGCATACTTTTACAGCCTTGAAAACATCCGTTTAGCTCTCAAAGTAAACGAATAAACTGCTTAGTATGAAGGGGAATTTGCTCACGTTGAACTCTCAAACAACATAGGAGTGTTGCTCTTACATACTGTATTGATCCTGACCAGGAGAGTGTTCCATGTTTAGGAGCTAGTGAACCACGTAACAGTTAACCTGAGCAGGCACAGGCCTGTGCTGCGCTGTGCTGCACGTACAGGGTGGCCTTCAGGGCTGTGCTGTGCCGCACAAACTCCCGGGCTGCAGGATGAACACAGCCAGCTCATGGGAACAGTGCAGCCCGCAGGCAGCTCCCACTGGGTACCAGCGAGTGCACCACCTGCCTGGCCTTGCCTCCATCTAACAGTGCAGCAAGAAGTTCTCATTACAGCATCCTTTAGGAATATACTTGTTTTCTTGTAAGGAAAACATATAACAGCTCACAGGACCAAAAGGGAGAACTTCTCTCCCACGGTGCCATGGGAAAATCCATCTGGGCTCCATCCGATGCTGCAAAAATGCAGGGTGCCCAGCATCTGAAGAGACGTAAGATTTACTCACTACCTATATTACTCTTCTTATTCTAATTAAACCAGTTATCTCATTATGCCATTTGTTGTCAGGCCTTTCTTACTGATCCAGAAAAAGCCTTGCACCGTCTCTCTCTCACCTCACTCCTCATCTTCCACCCCCAGACAGAACAGGCAGGTACATGGCATGAGGAGACAGGTATGCTTGCACAGCTTATCCCCTGTATTTGATCTTTGGTAAATTCTTGTTTGTATAGGAAAGTCTGTACATATCTGCCATTGCCAGCAATAGCTTCAAGTTCAGATCTCAGAAGAATTAAATAAATGAATTCTATTGATTCTTCCGTGCAATGTATAATCCATACGGAAATGCTTACTTAAATCCACAATCTTGCACAGCATTATCCCTTCAATGAAATAAACTTAAGTAAACGCTCAAATGTTTCCATGACCAAGGCCTGAATTTCTTGCAATACCATGTATTTGATGGTTGAATTAAGGCAAATCTGTTAACCTCTCTTTCTTCTGTCTCTGTTTCCATACCTATAGTACCAGCTGAGCAGAGCAGATTTCTGTAAACATGGTAAGTAATCAGAGAAAAGCAGAAAGATGTTACGGAATAACTGAGAGGAGAGAAGGAGATGGCAGAGACAGTAGTAATACAAATGTCTCTATATGCTTTATATACTTTAAGCCCGCACTTCTTTTAGTCAAAGAAAATGGTGTAAATATTTCTTCTTTAATATGATGAAAACATAAAGGTGTGGATATCAAACAGTTATTTATGAATCAACCTGTTGTGGCCAAGATTTTCAAGGTCTCAAAATAAGGTCTTCTCTCAGGCCTACTTGTAATTATTTATTGCTATTTGTTAATGTTACTAATTTTTTGTTCATTGCTTTAATTTAGTGTTCTGCCTTGAGAACACACAGGAATTTAGGCTGCTTTTTAATGAAGTTGTACATCATGAGACGTTTTGAATAATATATGATGATGGGATTCACTTCAGGAACTGGCAGAGTTCCTAACATAATCATATTATGCTTGATTGAATAGTATTTCCAGAAATTATATAAATTTTGAGAATTCTGAAAGTATAAAACATTAGATGTGAATTTCCAGATTGCTAGACACAGATTTTTTCATAACTGTTACATTAAGTTACCAGATTAGACTTCACTTATGTCAAAGTTGAGGGCATAGTTACTTGCCCACTCTTCAAACAGGTAATATATAATCCATATATTCTGGTTATTTATTTAGGTGTCCTATAATAGCTACACAGCTACAGGCAAGAAGATGGGTAAAATTGACCTTCTGTACTATTCTGTCCTTCCTTATTTTCTCTATTTAAAGAACTGCATAAGAAGTGAACCACAGATTTTTTTTTCATAGGGTATTTATAGTTCAGCCAGTTAAATTATTTCATGAAATTGCATCTAAGACAGAATGTGTACAAGAGGCAACCTCTCTATTAAGATGCAAACTGTTCAGTGAAACTATTTAAGAATCATGTAGCAGCTGTGACAGCGCCAGAGGTAATTAAACCGAGGTTCTAAAAATAAAAAAAAGTGCATGGTGATGCATCCCATATTTGATTTTTCTTCCAGCTGCTAATTATGCAAATTTATCCTGATAATTGCTACTTAGACTAGAATCTTCCTATTACATATTTATATCAATAATAAAGATTCAGTCAACCAACCTGTGTTTTGCTTCTGCCAAGGTTTTCATATACAGTTAAGCTTCTGACAACTTGAGCTTCAGCTTCTGTACTGGTTTTATAATGGTGTTACAAACTAGATAATGCCAAGGATGTTAGCAATCAGTCACTCAGGGAGGAGGAGAAGCCAATTCTCATGCTCATGTTACCTCTGTGGGTTAACAGCCTCTTGGTTTCTGTTTGTTTTTTTTTTTTACATATTCAAAATCTTAATTTAAGATCGGGGACACCATGCTTGCCGTGTAGTTTGTAGTTTGCAGGCAACCTGAATACACAGAGGCATTGGCATACGTGTCAGTGTTTTGCAGCTACTTCTCATGGGAATTTTAAGCTATTATCACAGAGAGCTGTAAAACTTGTTTTTACCAAAACACTTTCACAGCAAACGTACTTTCTGCTTCATTTGTAAATAACAATCCTAATATTATACTTAGGTCTTACTTTGTTCCATTTTCTCCTTTTTCGTACTTGCTTGAAGATTTGTACATTACTTTCTGCATCTGAAAATACAAGTGCTTCATACTAGTCAGGGGGTGTTTTTATCTAACTTTACAGAAAACTTCAGAAAATATTGAAAATGTGATTATTCAGATTTTGTGCCTAATTAACTGAAAATGACCAGGAATTGAAATATCAGATTAGTATTACTCAGAAAATTAGACTGTGATGTAAATATTAAGACATGTTTAAGCAAAGTTGTTTCAGCACTCTTGAAATCTACAAATATTTAAATTCAGCAGTTTCATACAAGCACATTCAAGTTTTTCAAATAGACTTGCAGTATATACTCATTGTGTCCTATTGTACTACTAAACAAGCATGCAGAAGCATAACTTTTACAATATTACTTAACCGGGACTCACTAACATGCAATTATACTTGGTCTATCAAGTCCTGCAAGATTTGGCTCCATCGCTTCCTTAGATTTCACAAAACTTTAGCATTTTTTTCTCCTCTTCTGTTTACAACGTTCCTGGAAATGCAAGAAATGATTGTTTTTATTTTTATATTTACAGACGGAAGATTCCCTATAATGTTATTTATTTTTTACATGGTACAGTGGATATATGAAAAACAATGAATACTTCCAGAGAGGTAACCAATCCTTCTTAAATTATCAGTGTTTTCATCAGCTTAACCGTATCTTTGCTTCATCACAAGGATATTTCTCAATACATTACATGATTCATTTGTACCTAACTTGCTAAAAATGTCAACATATGTTGAACTTGTCTGGGAGAATCAAGCTTTTTTAATTACAAAAGAGGACAAGGAGGACAGGAATGCAAACCTTTCCGTGCAGGTAATGCGTCCAACAACCTGCCTTAAATCCAAGTGTTATTAGACCACATTAAGAAGAAAACCAAATGAACAGTGCCAGAACACCAGGACACAAAGACATTCACCCAAGGGCTCTTAAGAAACTGAAGGATATTTCTGAGTGACTGACTGCACAGCCTTTTTTCAATGGGCCCAAGCATGAGAGCACTGCAAAACAATCAGTGTGACACTGACTTTTAAAAGGCTTCCAAAGGAGGTGCACAAGGGGAACTACAGCACAGTAAACCTGACTTCTGTGTTCGGCAAGTTGGTAGAAACCATCAAAAAGAATAAAATTAATTGGAGTGTGGATAAATGCTTTCAACAGAGGATTGTATGACTTCTCTTTACACATGAATCCAATGGCATTCTTTGAAGGAATCAGTAATCACATGCATTAGAAAGGTCCTGCTGATATAGTCGACTTCAATTTCCACACAATGTCACTGTGTACCCTGTATTTGGAAGGCTAGGCACAGCAGTAGTGACTCTGTCTCAAAATATATAGAGTAAAACTCGAAGAGGTACCCAGATGTGTGTAAAAGACTTGGTACACCTTCCATGTTAGGACAGACTAGCTCAACTAGTTCATCCTGGGAAGAAAGATGACTGAGAGGGCATTTCATATAAGACAGGATTAATAGAGAAGAACTCCTTGCTATCTCTCTAAACACATGAGCTAAGGGGCTTCAAATAAAAATAGCAGTATCCCCTTTCAGAACAAACAGAACAACGTGCTCTTCACACAAAGAATAGCTAAGCCACACCACATTCTTACATTTTTAGTAGATGTGGTTCACTGACTGATTCTGGATTCCTGCGGAAAAGATACCATGATTTTATGAACAATTATTGCTTCACAGTATACATATGCAAATGAAATTAATGAAGATTGCACAGGCAACCTTCAGATTTCTTAATATTTAAGTGTTTGCCTTTACAAATAATCTTTTTTTCAAGGTTGTCTGTACATTGTGCCTAGTAGCTCTACCACTCCATGAAGTGGTACATGCTGACCCAGAAATGATTGCAAATGACAGCATTCTGATGCATAAGAAACATACATCTCTCTCCAATACTCCTGCAGCATCCCACTGCAGTTTTTGTCAGTTCCAGAACTGATTTGCATTCGCCACTTCTATTCTGCATGAAAGCTTCTGTCAGCTGTGCTGCTGCTGGAACTTACCAGTTGATCTGCACTATTTCTAACCAAGCAGTGCCTCAAAAAATCAATATTGTAGTAACACCTGTGAATGTGGAAATACAGTCTCCACTTCATGGTCTAGACTTAATGGGCATGTCAGAACAGCTTTGTTTTTCAAGTAACCAATTGAGTATCTACGCAGAAGTATTTATTTCTGAATCATGACTAAAGATCTTGCAGTTTATCTTCCATAAAAACATAAAACAAATGAAAGCAGGACACTAGAAATCTTAGCTGAGCTGAAATATCCTGTCTCTGGAGTATACAAATATCTGTTTTACTTCTAAAGTAAGATTATGATGTATATAGTTCTAGTAACATACCAGGAATTTTGGAAGTGGTCACGGATGTGACCTGTTGTGAGGTCTTTTCCATAATGATGAATTCAGTAATACTGATATCTATAGTTTACCTCTAGCAAAAGATATATTTTATTTTTTTTCTTAGGAAATTGCTAAACACAGCTGGCTTCTCTTGCACAAGAACTGTGATTAAGGTGTGGTTCGTCACGTGAGTGCTGGCACAATTTTTTTGGGCATGGCCTAATCTAAAACTACAATTTTTCCCTATTTTTTCTTAAATTCCTACCATTTCTCAATTCTTAACACACGCCTGTCAGGGCTCTGAGAGCATGGTCCCACCTGGCTGGGGCTCTGGACCAACACAGGATAACGCAGCTGAGGGCTGCTGCCCCTTCCAGCCAGTGACTTTGGGGTGAGGCTTCCAGGCAGGGCTGAACCCTGTCCCATGGAAGCTGCTTTTGGCTGAGGCTTTACTGCTCAGCCCTACCTCAGCCCCAGCTCCTGCTGCCTCACAGCCCTGCCTGTGCCTGGCCATGCTGGCACTGCCTTGTCACAGAATCACAGAATGCTAGGGGTTGGAAAGGACCTCTGGAGATCATCTAGTCCAACCCCCTGCCAGAACAGGTTGGACAGGAATGCATCCAGGTGAGTTTTTAATATCTCCAGAGAAGGAGAGTCCACAACCTCTCTGGGCAGCCTGTTCCACTGCTCTGGCACCCTCAAAGCAAAGGAGTTTTTCCTCATGTTCAGATGGAATTTCCTGTGTTTCAGTTTGTGCCCGCTGCCCCTTGTCCTGTCACTGGGCACCACCGGAAAGAGTCTGGGCCTTCATCTTGACACCCACCCTTTAGAGCTCTCTAAGCATTGATGAACCTATGAACTTGTCCACCGGTCATGGGGCTGTGTCTGATGCTGGTTCCCCGCACTGTACCCAAACCTGACCCTCACCTGCAGGTTAATGTCCCAGTGTGACTCTGACGCATCTGTGTCGCCACAAAGGTACTTGATGCCCCAGGCTGGGGCTGCCTCTAGCTGCCCCCTGGCCCACCCTGGTCTCCCTGCCTGTGGGTGGTGGGACAAGCTCTGGCTGGTGATGCCCCTGCCCTGCTGGTCTGGGGGTCTCCCTCAGCCCCCACGGAGCAGCTGAACCCCCAGTACCCTGGCTTTGCCAGGTGTTTCACCTGTTATGTGACCTGCAGTAGGTCAGTGCTTCTCTTACAGAGTTTCAAACAATGCTGCGACACAAAGATCAAATCAATGATAATTACATAGACTCTGCTTCCTAATACACTCCTCCAAGATTACTGTCCCCTGCAAATTACTGATTATTATATGAACTTCAGTCAATGAATTATGTAAATGAAAGAAGCTTGGATACTACACAAAATCAATATTTCACCAAGCTTTCAAAGAAGCATCCTGACTCTCTAACCATTTTTTTAATCAAAATTTGCCACTTGTATCAGTGATGTAGTTATATTCATGAGCTTTTAATTCAGGCATCTTTCCAAGATTTTTCTAGAATACTGTGTGGACAGAGAGACTATGGTTATCTTGAAGTTTACATAAGCATTGCAAATACTGTCACTATCAGTGAGCTATGATTATAGACTTTCAGAAAGAAAGAATGCCTAGTGTAGAGATGGTCATGAGTGTAGCCATTTGATCTCACTGATACTGAAGCATTAGTTTTAATTGAGTTACATCTGACCTAGATCTGATAATTCAGGGCCCAGAGGGTTTTTTTCAGGGAAATAGCAGCAGTATCTCAGATAAAGATCAAATGACTTCAGAATAGACCAATGATGGTAACAATCAGAAATGCCAAAATTTCAAATTTCAAAATTTACATCTTTTACACAAAATCATCTATGTGTGTTGATTCTTACATAGCTTGCGAAAAGAGCATTCTTTGCACTAATTTCTTGGATTATTATATTGTATCTTGCTATGTACTGATATATGAGACAAGATTCATATGTTTGTATTTAAGAACATAAAAGCTAGACATTTAAGTCTAGATTGGTCCATCTACACTCCATGTATAATCAGTGGACAGAAACAGGTAACTCCAGCATTATCTTAAATATCTAAGTTAGATTAATAGCCCCGTGCAATTAATGCAAATGCAACTTCAGATGCCTGAGATGAATCTTACATACGGTGTCCAAAACCATGTCCTATCCAAACAGCACACTGTATTATCTGCCATATTTACTCAAACTTCCCAGAAGTTAAGGCTTAATATGGAAAAAAATTATTATACTACGTACCAGAGCATAAGCATGCTGAAATGAAATATGAAGACTTTCATCTAAAATGTCATATTCCGAAGAGCACTGAAATGTACTGCCATATTCCCCTCCTACAATTTCTAACTTTTTTCCTCCAAGAAAACTGCAAGTGCAGGTACCAGCAGTGTTAGTTCATTTATTCTAGATAACAACCAATTGAGAAGAAAAGCATGTCAAGCCCACACTTTTGCATAGTTCCTTTCTTGATAAAGAACTCTGTCCGAAGTTGTATCTCATCATGAGAAAAATTTGAGGAAGACAACTTCTTCATTTGGAAGAATCCATAAAATTTGTTCAGTAACAATGCTAAGTCTATTGGATTTAGGGCTCATTTGAAATCCACATTATTCTTGCTGTTTGCAGCAATAAGTTACTCCTATACACAGAGGAATAGAGACAGATTTTAACACAACTGTATTTTTACCAGTTTTAGAAACCAGAAAATTCATACATCTTTATTTTGTATGTTCAGTTTTAGTATCTCCACTGTGTAAACTGTTTACCATTACTGTTTGTTCTGCGCTGAAGTGTTAGCATGCAGATGGCTGCCCGTCTTTACTCATAATACAATTTTTGTTAATATGCTTGGAGTACCACATGTAATTCTTCTGTTGATCATGGGCAACATTTCAGATTTAACAATCGGAGTCTAATTTCCCCAAAGATTCTATCACTTGTGTCCTGACCTTTCGTAGCTACGGCAGACTTTTAACTAAAACTCTCCTCAAGAGCTTCCTTTGCCCATCTGTTAGGTACCAGCTTCTCTACTCTTTTCAGGTCTTTTGAGTAATCCAAGAGGAAATATCTAACTCTGTCTCCTTGCCTATTGACTCCTCTTATTGTAAAACAAGAACTATTTCAAAATCTTCTAGGCTTAATAGACTTTGGTAGGCAAAGCATGTGAACTGAATTTGGTCTTTAGGATCTCTCTGCCCTTTCTGTCTCTCAAGGGAGGTAAGTGCTATTTAAAGATGTAGACATCTGACTTCCACAAAAAAAAAAAAAAAAAAAAAAAAAAAAAAAANAAGAACCAACAACCTTTCTTTTAGAAAGCTGAAGATTTAGGGTGCAAGTCCAGACCCCTTCTGATGTCTGGACTTGAGCATAACTCAAAATGAGTCATTCTCTGGACTAAACTCAAAGCCATTTTTCATGAATATTCAAGACCCTCATATCTTTTTTTCTTTCACACTGCAATTCCAGCACATAAAACTTGGACATATTCCATGCAACTATCACTTTCTTTTAGACCGACAGGATAAAATTAACTAAAAATTATGTGACTTTAGGAGGATGTCTCTATTTTTGATCCTGTAACCCTGAGATGGGATTTCTTTTCTGGCACTAGCCTCTAGTGATTTTTTCTTTTGCTTTCTTTTAAAAGCATGAACCTTAACGTGAACCAGACAACTCACCAATGATTCGTAACATGCTTCATTGCTCCAAGTTCTCTAATCTAATTAACTGATGGATTGATACTTAACTACACAAAAAAATATCAAACAATAACAAGCTTTACAGCTCTAACTATACCTTTAAGATTTTGGGGTTACAGAATATGCAAGTTTAGGACTATTTCTCCAAAAAGTATCTATTTTTTCCTTTGTTACACTTTGGAATCCTAGGCATAAAGCATTGTGATTTCCTGCTTTCCTGTTTCTTTCTGTTGATTGCTGCTACCTCTATCTACCGTTGTCTAGCACAAGACTAAGTACATTAATGAGTGACATTTTAATATAAAACCATTAATTGTTCAAACCAAACATAAAAAAGGGAAGTCATTCTTGTTAAAGGTCATCTGTCTTTGTGACTGGCATTTCTTCAATAGAGAAGGCTAGTCCCTCAATAGCAGACATCTGTAAAATTACTATCCAAATGCTTCTCTCTATAGCTTTACATACTGAGGGTCCTTTTGACTGGCCTTTGTCCTGAAAGGTAAACGTTGCCAAAATGGCTCCTACAAAATGCTGTTTAAATCCACAACACTGCAAACAGCCAATTGTGAGAAATGCTTTCCTCTTCAGAGTGTGAAGAATGTGGTTCTATCTAGTAATACAGTTAACATCATTGACAAATAATCTATTTTTCGTGCATTTACTGAAAAATTAGGCCAACAGAAAAGCTTTTCACAGTGAGCTGTAGAAGTCCCCCTGTGAGAGCACTTCTGAAAATGGTCCATCTTACAATAAAGATCCTGAAGATATGGACCAATAGCTACAGAACTTTTCTTGGTGGGCGAATCTCCCTTAGAATAGACTATAACTTTTCAGAACATAACTTCAGTATGATCATCTTGTTCATTTGTCAAACTACTGAATTAGACCTGCGGTCATTTTATGTCACCCAGGAGGTTTTTAGGTCTTTCTAGCATATGGTCTTATGTTTACTGATTCAGGGCAAAAATTGACTTGGGGACAAGTGTCAAATACTTAGTGCAATGTAATGCTAGTCTGAGCACCATCGAAATGTGCTCTGAAAAACTAAACCATAAATAGTAATAATCTTCAGATAAGTGACTGGCCAGCAGGCTGAAAAGGTGAGAACGCAGATTATTTCAAAGGCTATATTAAGAAACATATTCTAGTCCGCTGCTTTTATGCCACCAGGGTATACCATTCACCCTTGTTCAGTGAACTCCCCAGCAGGCGCACAGGCAAATCCTGTGTTTACTTCCGGAACTGGCAGTCACAGCAGCACAAGGCGCAACGGGAAGGAAAGGAGAGGTCATCTCTAGGGCAAGTTCCTACAGATTTCTAATAGCATATGCTTCCTTATGCCGCAATTTAGAGCAGCTACAGCCAGGTCTCTTGAGAATCATAGCTAGTCATTGTTTTTCCACCTCTCTTGTATGTCCTTATCCTGTACGAGGGTAGATTAGCTCTGCAGTCTGATACAGTGACTTGCTCTCCCTTTCATAGAGGCAGATGGTGCATAAGCCAAAGTTCCTTTCTTCGCTAGCAGTGCAGCAGGTGTTCAGCCACAGGGGCCGGGGAGGAGCTACAGCTGCAAAAGCACCGCAGCTGCTGCTTGAAATGCTCTCAGCATAGCTCTGAGCTGGTCAGGCTCACACTGCTAGCACAGATACTCACCATACATTTTTGCTGTGGAGATAGTCCTGATGGCAGCACTTCAGCACAAAGGTGCAGCTCATCGTCAAATGCATAGGTTCACTTTATTACCACAGGGAACCAAGGGACTGCAAATAGTATATGACTACTGCTGTTGTTTCATTTTCTTAAAGCTGTTTTGATGTGGCTTGTTTATGATTTCTTCAACAGAGATGCTTTAAAATACTGAAGAAGAAAATATAAACAAGGATTTGCTACCTTGTATATTTCTTCCATTTTCGGTCTTCTTGAATGAGATGCACTGTAAGATTAATTTGCTTTCAACATTAGTTGCTTTTATTATTATAACTCTCCACCTGACACACAAATGAATCATACAATCACAGGATGTTTTGGGTTGGAAGGGGTCTTTAAAGACCATTTAGTCTAACCCCAATGCCATAGGCAGGGACATTTTTCACTACATCAGGTTACTGAAAGCCTCATCCAACCTGACCTTGAACACTTCCAGGGAAGGGGTATCCACAACTTCTCTGGACAATCTGTTCCAGGGTCTCACCACCCCCATCATAAAAAAAAGTCTCCCCTATGTCCAATCTAAGTCTACCCTCTTTCAGTTTACAACTGTTGTCCCTTGTCTTGTCTCTACAGGCCATGGTAAAAAGTCTCTCTATGTCTTTCTTATAAGGAAGCCCGCTTTCAATATTGCAAGGCTGCTATAAGTTCTCCCCAGAGCCTTCTCTTGTCCAAGCTGAACAACCCCAACTCTCTCAGCCTGTCCTCATATCAGAGTTGTTCCAGCCCTCTGACAATTTTCATGGCCCTCCTCTGGACCCTCTTCAACAGGCCCATGTCTTTCCTGTGCTGAGAGCACCACAGCTGGACACAGTACTCCAAGTCAGTCTCACCAGAGCAGAGTAGAGAGAAAGAAGCCCCTACCTTGACCTGCTGACCATGCTTCTTTTGAGGCAACCCAGGATGTGACCAGCTTTCTGGGCTGCAAGCACACATTGCCAACTCATGTTTAATTTTTCATCCAACAGGATGCCCAAGTCCTCGATTCCTGCTCTGCTCTCAATCCCTTCATCCCCGAGTCTGTATTGATACTGGGGATTGCCCTGACCCAGGGGCAGACCCCTGAAGGGTAACCCACTTGCTACTGCATTCCACTTGGACACTGAGCCTTTGACTGTAACTCTTTGGACGTGGCCATCCAGCCAATTCCTTCCTCATTGAACAGTCCATCCGTCAAACCCAAATCTCTCCAATTTAGAGGTAAGAATGTTGTGGGGGATGGTATCAAAGGCCTTACAGAAGTCCACGTAGATGATGTCGATAGCTCTTCCCTTGTGCACTGACACAGTTACTCTACCACAGATGGCCACTAGGTTAGTCAGGCGGAAATTTATTTGAGCACAGACTCTCATAAATTGGATTCAATAAATTTTGAAGGTTTCTCTCTTTTTACAAAGAGGAAGGTTACTGTGTCTACCACAGAGACATTTAAACTTGTTTTTATTTACACTGTCACACTGCTGGACATTCTTTGATTTAATCCAAACTCCTTAGAATATTAAATTATTATGATTCTCATCCTTCAGCTTTTAGGCAATATGCCAGAGAAACTAAAGGTGACTGAATTTAAAAAAATATTACCCAGAACTATTGTCTTTCAAAAAGCCATAATCAGTGTGGTACGTCATATGATTATGTAAAATATAGCATTTGGAACAGCTAATATTAGTTCACCACACCCATGTTCATTACATTGGTCAAACTCGTATCAGCTTGTATGTAGCTATTTAGCTATTCATGGTCGTGGTTTGCAGAATACAATTTTATGGCCCTTGAAATGGAAAAGGGGATAATCAGGACACAGCAATGACTCAAATCACCACCAAAAAATACATTCAAATCTCAGGAAAATTACGTTACTAAAATAAGCAGTACAAACAATACCAGAACATAAAATGCACAGACTCAGCTGTTTATCAGTATGTAGTGGCTTTCCTAAATATCTGTTAAACACAAACACTTCCAGTTTGACAGCAGCTTGTGACAGACTCTAGTATGATCTCCGTCCAAGAGTGAGAGCACTTGGCAAGGCAATTCCTTTGATACTAACAAGGGGGCAGAACTTGTCTAGGCCCAAATGAAGGGAACAGAAAGCTGTAAAACACCGCAGGTCAAATCTAAGCAGGAAACGAAGAGGACAAAAAGAATTTGAAGCGCACCTTGCAAAGGATGCTCAAACCAGCAGTGAAAAGGTCTTTATATACATCAAAAGAAAGAAGGTAGTTACAAAACTGCTGAGATTGCTGAGATCGCTTAATGACAAAAGTCTAAAGGGAGGGGGGGGAGGGAGGAGGGGAGGGGAAGGATGGCAAAGCTAGCACAGAGAAGCTCAAAGAGTTGTCTGCCCTAGACTGCAGTTGGTGTTGCTGGGGTTTCACAACCCCACACCTGCTTCACACTGGTGAGACCAGAGGAACTATATCAACTTGAAGTCACTTTATAGGAAATATGAGCCTAAATAGGAGAGTGAAATACAGGGTGTTTAAGCCTGTCACCTAGAAGTGGAGAAAGTCACCTGAACCAGGTAACGCCCAGCGAATAGTGATGAAGGACCTTGGTTATCAAACCGCAGAACTACTGCTCGCTGTGGTGTACACCCCATCCTTATGGTTGGGAGCTGGCCACCAAAGCATCTCTGCCAACCCAGGGCATGCCAGAGCCCACCCTGAGGGGACACGGGAGAGACTGACCTCTCTCACTGTGAAGCTGAAGCATTTATGGTAAAGCTCCCTGAAGGCATGGACAAACACAGGCCGACCGGGAAGAATGTATCTTCTGTGAGGAGAAGCTGCCTGACTGGCGGCTGGGTGAGGGTCCCAATAAACACATCGCCAAAGGGGACACACCGCACTTTTTTCCTTCAGCTCCCACACTTGGCTGCGCGTGGGCACATGGAGCTTTCTGCCAGGGCGAGTGGCGTTCCTAGCCTGTCCCTCCGACACCTCACAGTACATCGCTCTCCACAGCTGACCCAGGCCACCCCTCAGGGAGGACCTCTGCTCTGCTGCAACCACTCGAGCGCCGCTTACGGCCTCTCACCGCCCGCCGACTCTGCCCCCGCCAGCGCAAACGCGGCCCACCCCACGCCGTCCAACCCCCAGGCCTCCGTGCCAGGAAAAGACCCCCCCTCGCCGCCGCCGCCGCCCAGGCCCCGCAGACCGCCGGTGTCCCCGCAGGCGGCGGCTGAGCGGTAACGGCCGCCCCGCCCCCGCCGGGCCCGCCCCGCGCGGCAGGTGCGCGCCGCCGGCCCGTGGGGGGGGGGGCGGGGTGGGGGCGAGGGTGGATGAGGGCCCGCCTTGGCGCATGCGCGCCGCCGCGGCTGCGGCCGGGATTTCCTCGGCTGCGCCTGCGCGCTCTCCTCTCCCCTCGGGCAAGATGGCGGCGGGGAGATCAGGCCGGGGAAGCGAGTGAGGGGGGCGAGGGGCGGCGGCAGGGGAGCCGGGCTGGCGGGGAGAGGGCCCCGTCGTCCGCGGCTGAGGTGCGCCCGAGGGAGGTGGCTGCCGGGCAGCGGCTGGGCGCGCCCAGGAGCTGGGGAGGAGGCTGGGGCTGCCCCGGAGCCCGCCGCGGGGATGAGGAGCTGGGGAGACGGGGCAGGGACCGGCCCTCGCCGGTGAGGAGGGGGAGCGGCTGTCCCCCGTATGCGCGCCCGCCGGCTGTCCCTTCACGCCGCCGCGGGGAGGAGGCGCAGCTCTCGGCTCCGCGGGTCCGCGCCGGTGGCGGGAGGCGGTGGAGGAGGAGGCGCGGCGGCGCTGCCGGGCGGGGAGAGGAAGGCAGACAGGTGAGTGAGCGCCCGTCGGCCGGAGCGCCGGCCACGGCGGCCGCTGGCCGCTTCACCGGGCCCTTCGCCCCCACCTTCTCGGGCAACACCCGCTGTCGGCATCCCCGGGCGGGTTTGAACCGGGCATCCGCCTGGTTGAGGCTTGTGTGCGCTTCTCCTGAAGGCGCCCGGCCCTGCCCCTCATCCCCCGCGGCCTGGGGAGGGGTCGCCGCGGCGGGACAGGGCCGAGCGCCGCAGGTGCTGCCCCCCGGGCCGAAGGAAGGAGCCGGATCTAGTGGGTGTTGCTCAAAGGTTACTTTTTTTCCCCCCCTCTTGTGTGTGCAGTAGTGTAATACGATTTGACTTCGTGGTTTTGTTCTTCCAAAAGCTGCCTGGAAGTGTTTGGATACTCAATAGTTAAAATACCACTGGGATATGAAGGCAATAGGGTCAAGGCCTAGTGACTAGGTCTTAGGAAGAGCTCAGCTGCTGTCTCCTATGAAAAGATATTTAAAGTCCTTGACCTGTGAAAACCTTCCTCCAGCTGTTAAATGAGTCTTTAACTTCAAAATTCAGTATTAGCAGGGCTTGTTTCTTCTGTTCTGTGGCCTCTCTGACCTCTTGTAATGAGGGGTGGTTCTGTACAGGTGTCTGTTACTACAGCCTCAGTTTCTGAAGTCGTTCTAGCCTCAGTGGCTATTCATAGCTTCAGAAGTGATTGAATGTAAAGTAAAATAGTTCAGATTTCTGTCAATGTGTGTCAGCTTCATTGTGTAATTGCAGAGTAATGGGGAAGTGAAGATGCAAATGTACTAAACTATATAACTGACTTTGTTTCATTGCCCCCCCCCCCCCNCCATAATAACTATAAACAATATGATGGTAGTGACAACTGGAGGACAAGCCTTTTGGTAAAGCTGTCATAGAAACTTTTAATTTTCTGAAAAATAAAATTATTCTGCAGGAACTGTTTTCATGTGCTTGCTTCTACTGACTGCTGATTGAACAAGAGGAGATTTTTCTATGTACCAGTGGAGAAGCACAGATTTAAAAGCTTTGCTTCAGCAGTACTGCTAACATTTTGGTAAGTTAAGGCTATGGCAAGAGTTAAGTAAGATTAGATCACTAACTGAAATGCAGAGAAACTGTAGTTTATTCCTATTCAGATGCTGTAATCTTATATTTTTAAACTAGGTTTGAAAAAAACCTGTATACCAGATGGGTTCATCCAATCTGAAGCACTCAAGAAATATTAGCCGTAAAGTGAATGTCACGAGATCATTGTTATGCTTCAGCTTCAACTTCCTTGATGTGCTTTTTGGTTTTTTCTTTTGTTAGGGTGAAGACTATGTATAGAATAGTTCTGCCCAGTGAGAAAGACCTTGCAAGTACTTGCTCTCATTAGATTCTTTAGGTTAGAAAAAAATTTATTTGGTAAAAGGTATTCATACTTAACAGTATAAAGGAAAAAAAACCAAACTGTGGAAATCCAAATGGTGATATAGTTGAGGAATTTTTTTTTTTCTGAATAATGCAGTATAGGAAAAACTATTGAGCATAAGAACATGTCTTACCTTGTGTATTATTTCTATGCAATGAAATCCATGCTCAAATGTGTCAAGTTTTGATACCTAGGCATCTGTTGCACAAAATATTAATCAAGTAACTAACATCACAACTACAGTTTCTTTAGAATGTACAACAAATACCATCAACAATGTGCTGTGCCACTGTATGCAGAAAGTTTCTGATACTCTGTTTTGATCTGTATTAGTGCTAAACTAACAGCTGTTGGCCCCAAAGAACACCAGTGTTTCGTATTTATAGTACCTTGTGTATGCTTTCAAAAATACATATGTATTTGTGTGCATATATATATTTACTTTTAATAAAGACTTCTAGATTATTTCTAGAATTTTCTTATATCTAGGTAATCTGTAGAGTAAGGGAGTTATAGCCCTCTATGCTTGTATGTAAAACTAAGTAGTGTAGTTAACAGTAAAACTTCCTTAATCCTGTAATGATGAAGAAAGACAATTTTGATTTGGCTAACTTTTTTTTGGCCAGGCTCTGAAAATTCTTTCTTTGAGTAAAAGCAAAACAGTTTGTATTGTTTTATAGTAGTTAACTTTTCTTGTTTTGGTTTTGTTTTTTTTCTTTCAGCAGCTCAGTAACAATAAACAGACTTATTCCCACAGGTATTATATATATGCTTTTGGAAATGTTTTATGGTAGCAAGTTGTTCTGAAATACCACGGGTGGCAAGTGAAAACATAGCACTGACTTAGGACAGCGTGCATCTTGTTTTCACTTTCAAAGTATGCTGTAGAAGTTGTTTCATAGCATTATACAGTAGAAATCCATTAATTCTGTGATTTTGCACGCTATCTGAAACTCAGTGTAAGAATCCTTTTTTTGTTGTTGTGCCTCATATATTCACCTCTGAGTTGTCTTGATTTAATTTGGACAGTAAAAAGCAATGCATCTTTTTCTTTTCTTTGTATCAAGTTACCACGTTTTCACAGTATGATTTTTATTAACTTGTAGGGTAGTGATGGAATAAGCAATGGTTTAATGACATTCACCAGCTTGGTGAATAAAACATACACTGTTAACGTTTCATGTTTTAATGAGAGTATCGATATTATCATTGTTAAAGGAAAAAAAAGGTGTATCAAGATTATTTTATGAACTTATCTTTCAATGAAGTCTCTGTTGTAAGTTTAAAAAGTCAGTGTGACTGTACTAAATGAATGTATATGGACTCATCTGGGAAGTGGAATCCAGTAGTTGTACCTGATCTTTAAATGGGTCTTCTAGTTGTTTGCTGTTCAAGTTCATATTATTTTCGTCATCCATTTATTACCAGTATTAGAAAAGCAAAACCACTTTTACTGTATAGTCTTAGCTTTGACTCCTTCAGATTTACATACCCAACTTCTAATCCCACACTATTGGGATTTTGGTCATAATTAACTTGAACTATGACTACAAGCATGACTTTGTTAAAAGTGTTAAAATAACCTGTGATAACAATTACAATTGGGAAATCATGTTGTGCTGTTGTAGAACTGGGGTTGTTGGGTGATTGCCGTTCAGTTTTAGTTGAAAGTTTGTTGCATCAGTTGTAGCTCGATGATAAAGCTACTGCTAGGTGGTAAGCATTTGCTCAAAACAGTGGAGGTCTATATTCACCAGGCATGGCATGTTTCAGTGAAGGTTATGGGAGAGAGGTAGCTGGCAAAAAGGTTAAAAAGAATAATATTTGTTTGGTTTTATCTCCGTCTACTACTATAACAGTACCTCTGACACTGCTTGCTGGTAATGTTCAGAAGGCTAGTATATGCTAATTTGAATGAACTGCCAAAGATTAACTGGGTTCCATGAATATGTTCATTTGTGTCTTTATTAGAGGATGATTGCTTTAATGTCAGTTATCACTAGTGGAAATGAGAAATTTTAAAAACATGAATGCTTTTTGAGATCAAAGAGAATTCATTTTGCCATTACTTCTATGTGGATTTTCAGAAGGTGAGAAACAAAATTTGGTAGACAAGGCTAGCTTTTGAATCAGAAAATACAGGTGTATTAGAGCACAAGTAGTTTGGTTTCTCTATGGAAATGATAAACTAAAACCATGAAGTTTGAGGATCAATAGCATTTTGAGGTATCTTTCATAAGTGTAGTGTTATTCTTCAGGGGTGCATTTTAACCACAAGTTGATAGAATACTAACCTCCAACGAAAGAAGAGACCTTATTCACGTAGACTTTATAGTTCAAAATAAAAAGAATTTAGGCTTGTGTGAAGTGGTATAATGATGCCTGTCAGTGCTGTGATTTTTTTTTTGAAGATATGAACTCTTTATTCTTATCCTGTAATAGAATTCTGATGACGCACTAAGGCATCACTTAAGGCTTAGCTTTTCACACATGGATTAAATTCTTTGAGTGAAAATGGTGTATTTTTTTCTGGAAATCTAATATCAATCAAGTTGTCTTATTTGTGTAGTTAATGGTATGACTGTTGGTTGCTTTAAGCAGATTCTGAAAGGTGCCGAGTTTCACAAAACTGAATTTGGCTGTTAGTAGATTGGCCTTTTTGTAGTAACTGGCATATGGAGGGAACTGGAAGGAAACTAGGACTTCTCATTGTTATGTGACAAGAGTGCAAAGAAATCATGAAAGCATAAATTGTGTGAGTTGGCTCTCCCTTTATTAGTGGAAAAAAGTTCTCAGGATCACATGAGCTTTTTCTCCTCTCCGAAACCCCTGCTATGGAGATCCCACATTGCTGCTTTTCTTCCATTTAAAGGGCTTCAGCTAAGAATCTTTTTAGAGCTAAGCAATAATTTTTCTTATATAACAGTGTTAAAATTTGTGCGGTAAATTGGAATTTTTATACAGAAATTTGGTTATGTTACTCAAACATGCCTACTTTGTCTCATTGTTCTTTCACTTTAAGCTAATTGAGTCATATATTGAGTTTTATGACTTACCAAGTCATAAAAGTGCTTTGCTGCCATTTTTTGGAGTAAGATTTCTGCTTTTTTTTTTTTTTTACATACTCTAAATTGAAATTCAGTTGGTCCATGAGAAGCATTTCCTTCCTTCAAGCCCCCTCTGGCTTGTTTTGTTACAGGCCGTACTGGAGTTTGCATTTCAATTGCAAACTCTCTGTTTAGGTAGTGGCATGACTTCTGTCTAATAAAATTATCTGAATGCCTGAGTAAGCATGTCAGGATAGAACTTACAGCTGTCACTGTAGATGCACTGTGGATTCGTGCTACTTACTTTGGTTTGTCTCCCCATGTGTGATTTGTTTGGTTGTTTGGTTTTGGGGGTTGTTTTTATTTTTGTGGTTTTGGGGAGGGGTTTGTTATACAGGAGTATTTTTCTTAACTGGGTTTGGGGAATATGGAAAAGTAAGTATTAGTGTGAATAAAAACATGATGTAGACTGAGCCTTTAGTTATGTAAGCAAGAAATGGGGTTCAAACATGGAGGTGGAAATCAAAAGTACTGTAATATTAAATGTATCCCTATAACTTTAGTGGAAATTACCCATCAGATTGTCATTGCAAGATTTTTTTGGACAAGAGTCCTGTGAAATCTTTGGTCACAGACCTTATATTCAGTTATATACAGCAGAACAGATCTGAATCCACGTTGCTACTTATGTTATCCTTGGAGAAGTAGAGTAGTCTTCAGAGTGATAGGAGCAAAGCTTTACTATATCAGAATTATTAAAAGGAATTTGTCCAACCTAGTAGTTTTATGTAATGTGGCTTTGTGTTGTAATTATTCCCTAGAAATTGAGGGGTTTGTTTAATAAAAACAAAGAAATATGGCATGTAGTGTGCAGAGATTTTTGCTATTGTGAAGAGTGTTTCTTGGTTTGGGTTTTTCTTAATTAATAGTTTTTCATAACTAGTCTTTGTAATAAATTTGTGGCCTTCTCTGGTGGGATAGAGTTGATACTTCTTTCTTCTCTACAATTCAATCATTATAATGATGGTTCTCCTGTTTCTTATAGGTAGCTGTTTGTGCAATGTGGGTGTGAAGTTCATGCTTACAATGTCTTGTCTTGCAGCTGATCTCTGTTCTCAGAAATTATTGATTTCTCAAGCTTGTGGAGTTTGATGTGAGTAATGTTGCTTTTCATGCCAGTTGTGCGTGGATTTGGAGGAGAATATAACATGAGGTGTTGATGGTAGAAGAGTAGTTATATGTTGCAATTAAGAGAAACAAAGGGTGTGCTGCAGAGCAAGTTAAAATTGAGGTGAGTGTATAGCTGTACCTGTATTTCAGTGCTTTTGTTTGAGGGAAGCAGCAGGGGAAGGTTTAGTTACTACTTGCAGCATAGAGCTGAAGGCCAAACTTACACAGTCCATTAAGAAGCAGTAGTACATACTATTATAAGAGGACTACATATTGAAATGGCACTTTTCATGTTTATGTGAGTTCTTTGTTAAGGAATAGGATAATCTATTTTCATAGATTGTATGTGCTATCTTTTATGTACAAACTATTATGTGCTAAACATATATTCTAGGAAGTCCTGCTGTGTAGGTAATATTTGTGTACCTTTCTTTGGGTGTGTTTGAGAGCATATGAAGAATGTTGTGGGAAATAAATTTACCATGTTGATACCTGCTTAGTGGCATTGGAATTTAGTAGTTGACTGTTTTAGTTTAGTTCACTGCTGAGAAGACAGCATCAGCAGGCCATGCAGAGATACATGAGATTCCAAGGTTAGCAGAATCTAATATATGACCATACTACTTCCACATTGTCTTTTAACACAAAGCTAAATTGACTTTTTTATAACACAGTGTAACAAAAATTTTGTTTACAGACTTTATCAATACCAGGATTAAGCACAACTCTCAATACTTCCCAATTCCCTTATATATCTGTATCTTTAATCTTTCTTGGTATCCATCTTCCTTCTCCCCTCTATTTCAGCAGAATGACTCTATTGGGATTTTGTTCTCTGGTATTCAAATTGTTCAACTTTCATTGTATAGGACTCTAATTTTAGCCCAGTCTAGTGGAGTGTTGACTCAAACTTCTGTCAAATTCCCATTTCCACAAGAGCAGGAAAAAACCCCACAGAGTTCCTGCCATTAGCTCTAGCATTTTCCTACATTTTGTGTTTTGTTGTTATTTGAGTGGAAACTACAGATCTAAATTACGAATACAAGCAGAAAAGGGATATTAACTAATGTGATTTTTCTTCTTTGGTTCCAAATACAGCTTATTTGTTTATATGTATTGTTATATATGTTCATGACTTTTTAAGAATTCTGTATACTGAATATGACTCAGGGTAGAAATGTCAACATGGAATAACGGTACTTAATTCACATGTGTAAGTCTCTAAATATGGTTCAGAATGAGCTGCAGAAAGGTTTAAGATCAAAACTCAGCTTGGAATCAATGAAACAGTTTTAGTTTGATCAGATCTTTTTTGTTTTCCACTTGGATGTCATTATAATTGCATCCAGGCTACCAGGAAGTACAGAGTATGTCTGAGTACCAGTTCATACACGAATGTGGTTATTATATTTTTTTCTTAGAATATGCTTGCTAGTTTAACATGCGTACACTGTAAATCTATGTCCTTGCATTTGGTTAGGCTCACTGCACTGTTGTGTTAATGCATGCCAGTGCAATCAAGTAGCCAGAATATTATGAGACTTCTTGTTAGTTAATATAAGACTAATGGGATGTTTGAATTGGCATGGAATTAGGTCTCTGACAAAAGGTTTAGATGCCAGTCCAAGTGATGGCTTGCTAATTAAATGTCTAAATGTCATTGTTAAGACCTTGAGAACTAGACTTGATTCATACAGCTTTTTCCAAAAAATGTTTCAAGTGCTGGAAGCTGAAAAGAATTAATTGAATGGAGAAAGAGAGCTTGTCTTCCTCTAAAACCAGTGGATTTGTGTACTGCTTTATTTGCATGAAAAAGTAGTTGCCTGTACATGACTGTCTTTATACTGTTCCAAATCTCTCACTCTCTCAAATTTTACTTGTAAGATGTCCAGGTCTTTTTTTTTTTTACAAATGAAATAGTGCCTTGAATGATGTAAAGGTACTGAAGAGGCCATGTGACAGTCTAGTATGCATGCAGTAAGGAAGACTAGTTGTAACGACAAAATCTGGTTGTAATTCACTGTTTTATATTTTAGAAGTCTCAGGTGGTTTAGAATGTTTTAACTTGTTCAGAGAATAACGGGGAAATGTCTTCCTTTAACATACTGGGGTTACTATGGCTAAGTTTTACATTTGCTCTCCACCGATAAATTAATTGTTGCCTTTTAAAGTCAACTGCTTTGAATATAGGTAGCATGGGAATGTACAAATTTGTTACTTGCTCAGTCAGTGTTTATTTCTTGAAAATTTTCTGACTTGTGACTTGTAAGTGATGGACTTCTTTAAAAAGCCAGGTGATTGTTCGTGTGGGCAGTTTGCCACCTAGTTTGCTGTTAGAAGAATTGTCTATGTTATCCAATTCATGTTCTTTTAAGTTTATTGCACCATTTGTAAGCATGGATGGATAGTGCTTTTCATCATTTTTGCCTCTGTTCTTCATTTCCCCAGTTGTTACGTAATTATGTTGCAGGAGTACCTAGAAGCCCTGTAAGCAGTGGAATTGCTTTGTGTTGGGCAAACATCAAATATGTGAAGACGCGATTCCTGTACTGAAGCAATTCCACTGCTCGTAGCCTATGGTGTAGAACGTTACCAGGCATTTCAACTGGGGAATAAGGTTTTCATGAGGCTCGCTACTAGCACTTGCCAGCGTTTACCCTTTGGGAAAGGAAAGGTAATAAACAGTAAATAAAAGACCATCAGGAAAGTATCAGCCAGGTGTAGACTAGAAAGCCTCTGCTCTTGTAGCTCACTTGTCTTCAGTGAAGTCATGCTATACAGGCTTTCATGAAAGTGCTTGGACTTGATGGAGTGACCATGCTCTATCATGTGACTGAAGCATTGATGTGCCCTTCTATGTGGTGGGTGCACACCTGGGCACACCAGAACAGTTCCGATCAACATCCGGATGACTTTAGTCACATACGTGTTTGATCACATGATGAATGAGTGCCATGATGTTGATTTGCTTGAAATTGTCAAGGGATAAGACATGTCTGGTCACAGGATAGGGGAAAAGATTCAGAGAAAGCAGACGAAGTGAGACTGAGGCACAATTAATACACAAGCTTAAATAAGAAAACTTCAATTACTGCAAATTGTGTTTCTGGGTTTCTGTTTGCGTGACAGAAGGGATTTTGCCAATGATATGGGATCTCTTCTATTGTTTCTTCCTTGTCAGAACAAGTAATACGTACTATGAAGATTTCTGTCTTTCTGTTGCCACCTGAGATAATTATCTTGCAAAATTAACCCTTTCAGTGTTGTGGGAAGTGCTTACAATTCTTGGGATCTCAGCTTCCCTTGATTTGCAGGCAGTAAGTTTGCCTGCAAGACTACTTTATTTGGAATTTTTGTTTGTGTAGAAACAATGTCTTATGTTTGCTGTAGTTTGCCTGGCATTGAGTGATCCTGAATAAACTTTAAACTTGAATGGTTTGCATTCTGACATTAAAACAATACAAACTATTTCTAGTAAAGGATTCAGTACGTGATTAAAAATATAAACAGTTATAAAAAAGTAATGGATCAATAAAATGCAAATCCGTGCTGAGGAGGAAGGTCTGTGTCAAAGGTGGTTTTCCCAAAATCTCAGCTAGTTAGGGCTGGTGTTCTGACTGACTTGCTTTGGGGATCTTTGAAAATACATCTTTTCATTTAAGATTGAAGTATTGGGGTTATATGTTAGGAGGAAAAAAAGTGTTCTTCTAGTACAAGTAGCGATTGAGAGCTTTTCTAAATATGGCTGTGATTATTTAAAATTTTCCCCTCCCATGTCTGTTGGGATTGGAGTCTGAGATGCAAAATGTATCTGTAATCAGTAAGATGTTTTTCCTCTCAGTGATAGGTTTTTTTAATTGTACCTCTAGCCTGAGTGTTTCAAGAGAGTTACAACGTTACACACTTTAATCATGCAATTATATCATAGGGTTCAAAGGTTTAAGGCCTGCAACTTTGTTATTTTGATTGTCTAAGTTGAGTAGCTGGTGGCCCTGGATCCAAGCTGGGGAGGGGAAGCTGGCACTCAAATAGACGCTCTATCTAGATCAAGGAATTTTAAAACACTCCTGGCTGCTCAGTTTTTGACAAGCTTAAGTGCATTTTTCTGCTGTATTACTGCACTGATGCTTTATTTGTTCTGGGCATGGCTATTGGCCCTCTTCTTCAATTGCCTTTTCCCAGTACTTTCCTGACGTAACTTGGGTAGTGGTAAATTTTTAGTAGTATCTGTCTCAGGGGCTGGTTTTGTTACTTTGAAGTTGCATGTTGATTTCCTAGATGAAGAATGGCCCAAGGAAAGGCCAGCTTTATGTGACTCCTAAAAGTGTGGATCATAGAGCACTCTTGCTACATATATAGATCTCTGTACTAGAAGCAGCTTGCCTAGAGGTGCAATGAGTATTTCAATTTTGCATTCCTTTTCTACTTAGCTGGGAGATCAATTTCAAAATGTATTCATGCTGCTTGAATACTGAATGATGCAGCTTATACTTGAATTTTTGTTCCTTACTGACTACTTAGTAAGCTGAACCTTTATTCTTAAGAGAAAATATCTGAAGATATTATAGACTCCTCAGATTTTTATAAAAAAAATCCCCACCCCAATGGAAGCAAGAAGTCTTTTTGCCAACTTCACTAGTGATACAGAAATTAACATTTGAAAGTGCTGTTCGTTCAAAACCCCAAAAGCAAAACATAACTCCTAGCACCCACTCTACCAACACCATAAAACCCCATATTTTGAAATGAGGCCATGGATTTTTAACTTTCAGTAAACCCACTAAACTGTGTGCCAAAGAGGAGGAAAAATATTTTAATATGCCACCAATGCCTAGAAGCTTGTGTAACAGCAAATTCCTTGAAGGAGAGAGACCCAAATCATCCAAGGAAGCATTTTTATGGGGAATAAATAAGCTGAAGAGAGCAAGAACTTTTCCAAAACAAAAGCTAACCCCAAAATCTGACACGGATCATTAAGCTTGATGATTAATATGTCTGTGAGCAGGAAAACTGCATGTTGGCCAGGTGTCTGTAGGGGTTGTGCTACCTGGGAGCACAAGTCTGATCTGCAGGAGTGCTGCCTCGCGCAGTGGCTCATCTCTGCATACACAGAAATCAATTAATGCTGAAGTTCTGCACTGGTTCTGAGGAAAGAGCTGGAGGACTTTCTTTCCTAACCTTAACAAGCAATCAGCTCAATCTCAGTAGTGTGAGACTTGATTGTAATTGTTGCAACACATTATGAATGTATGCACATTGCAAGGAATTAAATGAATTGTGAACTTTCATGTATTTCAAGCCCTGAATGGATCCTAGCGCTGTTCAGTACGACCAGTATATTAGAAGCTGCAGAACACTGGAAGTTGGTATTTCTTGAAAAAATATCTTCTCTCCTTGTGTGCTCAGTTCCTACTGAGTGTTTGTGATTTAACTAACCACACTCATGTTAGGAAATTCAGTTCCAGTTTGTCCAACTTCCAGCTGATGGATCTCTTTAAACTTGTGACAAACTTGGAAATACGTTCAATATACAGTAATAAAAAACAGCCTACTTTTTGCTAAGCCAGCTGAGTCGTGCTCCTTTGTCCTGGTTTGAGGTAAAACCGGACCAATTTTGGTCAGT
>RSEF01000031.1:43939939-44054059 GCA_003993805.1 Himantopus leucocephalus | reverse complement strand
TTTTTTTCTTTTTTTTTTTTTAACCCCCCCCTAAGAGGTTCTCTTTAAAATTCTTGCCATATCCTGAGGTGCTGATGTGAATGCCCTGGTAGCGGAGGGCAGCTGCCAGGCATTGCTGTGATTCTGGCTGGTACCTCTGCAGCCAGCAGAGCTGCAGTCGGGCAGCCTGGCTCCTCCAGATGCCAAACTGGCAGGAATGAGTTTCTGCCTGTGGCAGTGTCACTTATTGCCCATTTGGGCATCTATTTAACAAAAAAATGAAGATGTTTTGGATTACGCAGCTTGTGGTAATCAGCTAACTCAATTTTTTTTTTATCTGAAAACCCACAGAGTCTAGTTTGACATTTAAATAAATTAGGAAGTGACTCCTATTCTGAGGTAGAATGCTGTCTCTCAGTGGTGATGTCCTACTTCCATGTTATGAAAATAAAATACGCAAAAGGAAGCTTAGGAACTAGGAGGGGGAGAAGACAAACCAAACCTCCCCTTCAGAAACTGGATCATTTAACATAAGTACACTTAAGCTTATTTTGCATTTAAAATATCAGAGCTATGCAGTTTCTGTCTTTCTACTCTAGCTCCTCCCCTTGTTCAGTTTTCTCCATTTTCTTCATTTTGTGTATACTTCTTGTTAATGTGGCTACTGGTTTTACATTACAAATCTGTGAGTGAGAATTCCTTAGTGTGGACAAAAAATGGAAAAACTTGATATTTTTTTTATCATTACCTGTCCTTTCATACTAATCATTAATTAAAATAATGGGATAAAAAGATATTCTAGCTAGAATCAAAATGCTTGTCAAATACATGGCATGCATCAGCTTCTGTAAATAGGACGTAAATGAATAAATGTGTGATACACTTGAGTCGAAACAAACAGATTCTGTCAATATTACAATACAATACTGCTTTATGACAACGAATATGAAAATGGTTCCAATTCTGTCTGCCCTTCCTTGGGCTTGTGCAGAATTGTCCATGCAGTGGATGTTCTGAAAAGAAATGTGAACTACAACTGTTGGTTTTATTAATAAGAGTGGAAACTGTTACTTGAAAAAAAACCCACACATGAAGTGAAATAGAAGCAGCCTGCCCCTTCTTGATTTTTATTTCTTTTTTTTTTTTGTTACAACTCCTTTTGACAGCTCTCCACTTTTTAAGTGAAACAGCCAGATGATAAAAGCGCAGAATTCACAGAATACAGTAGATGTTTCAGATTGCCTTAATTTCTCTGAAAATGAGGTCTCCAGCATAGCGTGACCAAATTTTGAAAAAGAAATTTGTTAGGGATTTTTTTCTTCAGCTTATTGGTAGTGTCATGGAAATCACAATTCCATAAGTGGCAGGCTTCTTCCTTCTCCTGTCTTTGATGATGACAGGTGCTTAGGACATGAGGACTTGCTCCTTGAAAAGGAAGTAAACTAGTCATATCAAATGCACTGCAGCTTTTGTTATTGTTCCTGTCTTCAGCATTTTATACTCTTTATGTTTTGTTGAGTTTAAATTTAGAAAGATTAAACACAATTTTCAAAATTTGTATTGGGGAACTAAAACATTTTTGAGTAATTTTACCTATTCTTTAGTAGGCTGGATAGTTCAATTAAGATTTGTCTGGAAGAGCAAAGTTGATTACATAAGGAGTTACACAAGCAGTAAGCTCAAAGGCTTAGTGAGAGGATACACAGAAAGTGCTAAATAAGAGCTTTTAATTGTTGCATCTTTTCAAAGTACTGCAGTAAAGATGAAAGGGAATGTTGCCCCATAAGCTTTTTATATATTTTTTTTTCCTTTGAGTTACAGGCTGCATACTTAGGAAATTCCTGTGATGACATTGGAAGGGTCACTTGTATGTATATGAAATGCTAGGTTTCCTTATATTCTCTTGCATGGCTGATGAATAACAAATTGATAGCTTCAACTGTAAAAAGCTTCAAAGCTGGTTAGCCATGTTTTAGTTAACTTACATTATTAGATGAACAACTTCGATGATTTTTGGTTTGGAATGTAGGAAACAATTTGAATTTTAGGATTTAAATTGGAGTATTTGTTTCTTTCTCCTTTGTAATGGCTGAATAATTGTGATGGTGTTTGAGGACTGTGTTACAGTATTACCCAAAATAATATGGGATATCTTGATATCAAGAATAGCCTTTTATCTTTTTATTCTGCTATGCACTATGACCCTTCTTGTGGTGGAATTTTGTAAGTATATTTGTTTTAATCTTTATGCCTTGGAGGGTATTTTTACAAAAGACCTGATTACTACTACATTTGATGTTGCTTTTCTGTTAAAATTCCTCGATATTTACGGTTTGCCATTCATACATCATCTTTAGTTTGTGGTATTCCTAGGAATTTTGAACATCTGTGACTATCTTTTGTTTCATGTAATAAGTAGGCAGTCAGCATCTTTTAGATATGGTTGACGGTGCTTGTTGTCTATCCAAAAATGATTAAATACAGTCTATTATCTGCATAGTTTCTCAGTGTTAGAATTGAAATGCGAATGGTAAGGATGCTTTCATATGATGCTATGATTTTCTTTCATATATTTTGGTTTCCCCTAATACCTAATGCAATTGTTAATGAACTACTTTCATGTGCTTAATCATGTGTACCAAATGGAAGCCCACTGGAAAAAGTCTTTGAACTGGCCTTAGTTCTAGGCACTAATAGTTTGGTTTAAAGGATTTAAATTAAATGTTTGGAAAGTTTAACGGTAAATGGGAAAGAGAGAGAGATAATTTTATGGTTAGATCAATTTGTTGTTGGGGTTTTTTTTCTAAAATGTTTAAATTTCATATTTTGTCTTACCTTTTTTAGGGCTGAGGGTAGCCCAGGATGGCCGCAGCTTCATATGATCAGTTGTTAAAGCAAGTTGAGGCATTAAAGATGGAGAACTCCAACCTTCGGCAAGAGCTAGAGGATAACTCAAATCACCTAACAAAACTGGAAACCGAGGCATCTAATATGAAGGTATTGCAAGCTCTGTGCCTGTGTGCATCAGGATTTCTGTTACTGCCTTTTGTGTCATGGACTGGTAGTTGCCCAGCAAGTTTTGTGTGCTTTTAGATTCCTATGGAAGTTCTTTTCCAGGCTGTGTAAGGGAAAACTATCAAATCTATTCAGTGAAGAATTTTTTTTTTTTTAATTTGAAAATTGAAATATTTCAAAACAGTTTTTTAGAAACAGCTTCCAGTTTTCATAGCTTCTTTTCTGGTGTGTCATGATAAGTACTACCATTGTAGCACTGCTGTACTTACCAGCAGGAAGACCAGTCTGCTGACATAGTTTGACAAAGCAAGAATTGTTCAGCTCTTGAAAACATGGGAGAGACTGGAGGTTTTCAGTGTTTTCAGGTATGTTTAATAATTTTTGGGTTTACTACAATTACAATATTTAACATCCCCAAAAGAAAAGTTCATTTTGAAATAAGACTGCAAGTTCTCCAGCCTCTCCCAAAGCCTAAATTCATACTTCATAATTTCACTCAGATTTGTCCATCTGGTGTTTATTGGCTAGGTGTAAGCCTTCAGAGCCACCTGTCCAAGAGGAAACCCTAGGCTCAGCTGGAATTTAGATGGATTTTGATCAGTAGGAAGGTACATACGTAGCTGCATTCATGTGATCCGTGACACTGAACAAGGCAGAATTTCACAAGTGTTATAGCTGCATTAATGTAGTGCTCTTCCTAAGCTGACAAACCCTGCTGCTTTTTGCTGACAGCCAGCAAAATCAGACTGCTTTTGGTACCTCAGATAATATGGCTCAGAAATTGTTGGTGTCTCTGTATATACTCCTGTATAGGATAGGCATATTCTAAATACTAAACGACATTTGCATGTCTGTCTCTTTGCTTTCCAATCTTCATATCACAGACTTCCTGTTCTTTTATAACTAATCTTTATGTTTTTAAATACAGTAATCTGATTAATATAGCAATAATAGTACTTTGAACTGAACTTTCTTTTCCTCCAGCATGTAGGTTGTGACCTGTATATTCACTGCAGGAAGAAAAATTTTCTTGTGTTCTGAAACACTGTCACTAGTTACAACACTTGAAGGAAGCACAAATATTTCAGATACATTTAATCCTTGCATTGCAGCGTAAAATCAAAATGGCTCTGCTACCTACATTGAAATAAAATTATAGTCCTTTACACTAGCTACTGGAAACAGTGGTTGGCGTTAGCCACTGTGGAAACCAAAAATGTTTTTTTTGCTCAGTTATGTGTCTGAAAGCTAGTTCCGTCATTTATATTGTTTTTCTTAATGTAACAAATTTGTCAGTAACTCCCCTTTCCTCCCTGTCATTGCAGTTTAAAGTAAGGAAGGGAAGAACAGAGGAGATGATCTTCCTCATAGTTTGAAAAAGAGAGCAAAAATGCCTTTTTTCCCTTCTTTGTTCCCATACAGTTTTTTCCTTTTTTTCTTTTTTTCTTTTTTTTTAGCAGTTGTGCAGATAATTAAATTTCCACTGACCTAGAGACAGACCAGCTGTATAAGCTGGTCTCTAGGGCATTAATTTGGGATGTGGAACAGCTTTCTGTCCTTACTTCAAACCTGGCAGACCACCAAATGGCTCCTCCATGGAGGAGTGCTTATGAGCATACTCAGAGTAGAAGTTGTGTTTCTTCTCTCCTGAAATGCCATTCTAGATCTAAGCAATTCATCCTAAAAAAACCTCCAACTCAAATATCAAACTCAATATGTTTCTTTTCATTTTGGGGGATAGGTCGGGAGGAGATTGTTCAGATTAATTTGATTTTTTTTTTTAATCCATATTCTTTGAAGAAATCCTAATCAGTTGTGTTCCTCAGGAGTGCTTGCTCCTGCATCTGAACCAAGAAGCTGTTTCTTTCCCTTGTTTGTTTCAGATGTGTTTGGAAAGGGTTGAAACCTAGCTTTGACTTGACTTGAACCTGAAGGATTGTATGGGAATGATCTTGGAGTGTGATTGGAGTCTGTGGGTGAAGTTTCATGGGGATCATTGCAGGATTCTCTTTAGTCAGGAGATAATTTCAATTTTGCAAGCTTTTGGAGAAAGTATGTGGTGGCTTTATTCCACTGAAAGAAACTGCATGGTTTGTATTGTTCCAGTGTCATAATTAGGGATAATTACAAGAAAAATAATTAGAAGAACCAGAGCAGGGAGACTGAAGGCCCTTTGGCTACCATATAAGCAGTTAAAATCCCAAGTATTTTGGAAAAATGATCCTGTGGGAGCATGTAAGTGTCACAGAGCCCTAGCAGCGCCTCTCACCAAGTAAAATCCCAAACAGTAGTGGGAGAAGGGGAGCAGCAGTGGGGAAAACAAGCTGTGGTTCTGTGGCAAACGTCACTATTCTTGCACCATGAATTTTGATCTGTGGGCTAGTGCAGAAATATCTCACAGTGATTCTTTGGGCTGTTAATGTGTTTGCTTGCATCCCTTCTTTTGCCTTACATTCTTCAAATGGTAGTGAAAGGCAATAGCTAGGAAGGGCATTTTAAAGACAATAGTGTAGATGTAAAGAAATTGATTTTGGAAGTAGTAGCGTTAAAATGTTGTGTAAGTGTGCCTCATCTTTGTAATCGCTCCATTTCAGAAATGTAAGGTAATCATACTGGAATTAAAAGCTTAACATGAGCTCATCTTGCACATGTATTTATTATAAACTACTACTGACCTATATAAGAACAATGCCTGAATGCTTCATGTTTAAAGCTAAATTTCATGCTTAAAAGTGAACACTGTCCATTTGCTGACCAGAAAACAACATAATGGGTAAACAAAGATAAGTGTGATAACAGGGGTGCCAAAATGATTAGTAAAACAGTGCCTACTTGTTTTTTAATTTGTGTTGTCCTAGGGATTAACTGTTCAAACAAAAGAAATCCCTCAGAGTATTATGACTAACTTGGGAAATTCAGTTGTTACTGTTGGCTTACTGTCAGATGAAATACAGCAGTTTGGTATCATAAAATGTTCTCTCTAAATCAACAAACATGCTGTTTGATGGTCAATGAAATAACGATGTTGGCCCATAAATGAAGAAAAATATCTACTGTCTAGATGTAGACAGTAACAGTAAGTGCATAAAACACAGAATATGGACAAATTTAGAGAAAAATGAACATAGTTTTATTTGATTTCAAGGCCTGTAAAATTCCTGAAGAGACAAAAAGCAGTCCAATGTCAGCTATACTAGTTTGTGCATGTAAACTTAGGAGGCTTTTTGTCAGACTCTCCTGCCTGGTCCTTGTTTACAAGACAAGTATATTTCTGTTAAGTATGGCTTTTTTATTTTTTTTATGTCATAGCTAATTCATGTCAGCATTTTTCCCCTTATAAAGTCTGGGGGGAAATAGGTATATGTGACAACTTCAAGTACTCAGGAAGTAGCAAAGAAATAACATCATGCGTGATTTCCGTGCTCACTCTCTGAGTGCTTGGATTTGACAGTAAATGATTAATGTGTGTAAGAAAACCATCTTTATTATATGTGATGCTCTGTGGGCAAAACGTTCTCTCTTGCGTCTTTATATAGTACACTCAAAATTATATTCTACATACAATTTTCCAGCTTATTTAATGTCCTCTGTATTGTGTTCACACATACCAATAATATAATAGGAATTCTGTCACTAGGACTGAGGCAAACTTCTTGAATTTTTTTAAGAAATATTCTGATCAGCTAAATATACATTGTAAAGAAACAAGGCAATGGTTAAACTGTTCTCAGAAAATCATGAGCTGCTTATTCCTGGGGTTTTTGAGAGGTTTTTGTTTTGTGGAGGGTGGGTGTTTTTTTTTCCAGATCATTGTCGTCATACAAAAGTTTTAGTTTTAATAATTTTCTGTGGGTTTTTTTGGTTGTCATCTTTTTTGTTTGTTTTAAAGAATTCAGGTTTAAAAGGTTTGAGAGACAAAGTCCTAGAGAGCTAGTTATTATGATGTCCAGTGCAGGTCCAAAGAGTGGTTTGTTTTTGACATGGATGCTGTTTGTGGGTTTCTTCTGCTAATTAGATAATAAACCTTGTGATGCATTATGTTGGATTGGAATGGGTTTTGGCTAAATAAAAAAGCAAATGCTAAGATATTTTGAGGATTTTTATTTTGAATGTGTTTGTACAGTGTTAAGCTAAGATGATTTAATGTGGTTGCAAAAGATATTTTAAGCCTATAGAATATAATATTCCACCTTCGTTGCAGTATTGTGCATACTTTGTGAGGTTGATTAATTGATATTCAAATTAGCAGAATTAAAGGTAAAAAGTTTGCTAAAGAAGATGCCATAGTGCCTGTTCTTTGTCGTGTTTCTGTCATGATGGATTTGTGAGAATATGAGAAGCTTATTATCTTATTAGAACTGAGTGTGATTTTATAATTAAATATGATTAAGTTGCATTTTATTTTATCTGCAAATATGACTTCCAATAATACCTTTTTATGACTATTTAAAGGGATGAATATACAAGTCCTTAGCAGGACTAGCAGACTGACTAGCAAGTTAGCAACTTAACAGTTTCAGTAGTTTGTTTGTTTCATTAAAAACAGGGAATCTGAAAAATGTACTGCTTCCAGCTTGGAGTTTGTTAGCATATGTTTGTTTATAAAAACAGAAGATTGATGTTCAGAATGTTAGGAGAACTAACTGGCTTGCAATGTTTTGATGCTCTGTTACACTTTTTGGACATGAACTCTTTGTCAGCCTGGTATGGAAGCAGCACTTTGTGATCTATAAGTTTTTTTAAAAAAAAAAAGACTGCTGATCCTTTACATCAAGTATACCAGTGGCTGAATGACATACTTTTTTTAGAAGTTTACACTTGTGGCGACATAAGATTTCAGATACTATTGGTGTCCTTTATTCCCCTTGCCTAAATTTTAAGGTTTGCTTTAAAATGGCTACTGAGGGATTCTTTATTTTGGAATGTGTGACTACTTTTATCAGATGTCCCCTTGATTAGGTAAGCAGTGATCACATTTTCTTTTAACTCACCAAACTCCATTTTGTGGTCATATAATCTGCTTAGCCATCACTTCTTGATATTTAACCTTGAAAACTTACTTCATTCTGATCAGCTGTCTCTGATCATCAGTGTTTAACTGGTGCAAGAATTTTATTTCAATGCATCATGGTAAGCCATGTCGTTGCAAATTAAAATTTGAAGCCTAACATGTTCACAGAGACCTCTGATACATACAGCTTAACAATTTTGTCATATGCTATATAGATATGTAGCATGTATCTATCTGTCTGTATATGAGGTTCCTCAAGTAGAAAAATACGTTTAATGGGTACCCATGTTTGCAATCCCATCTTAGAAATCTAACAACAGTTTTTCTTCTAAGGTACCAGAAATTACACATTTTGCTGGGGACGCTTTCTGTGTCAGATAACAGGATTTTCCCATCTCTTTCCAAAGGGAGAGTGTTTTTAACTTCATCTTGCTATTTCCCTTTTTCCTTTTTTCATCGGAGAAAAGGTTTTTAGTTGGCATCTCACACAGTAAAATATTTCACCAAGGCATACGGAAATAAAAAAAAATAATTGAAAAATTATGTTAAGCTGTGAAAGCAAAGCATTCAGTCCAAAGAAGAGAAACGCTTATGTTAAAATAGGTATATTTGATTTGGAATTGCTGTTAGTGAATAGGCCATACATAGTAAGCAAACTGCAGTATAACTTGAGAAGTTTGTATTTGAATCTTGAATTTAGTATGATGGACGTTTTTGTGCATCCTGTTACACATGAGAGTATAAGCATAATTTTCAGAACTGTCACTGGAAATCTGATTTCCAAGTGATCTGAGTTATCTGGTATGTTGTTATTTCTGCTAAGAGGTCAAGTCAGATATAACATAATGTATTATAGATGCTTCACGAATCGAAGCCAACGTGGTGATATTTCGACAGTAATTGCTCATGTGGAGCTTAGGGATATTTCCCTACTATGCAGAGAACATCTCAGTGGCCCTGGCTTGAATTTAAGTGTCAACAATAAAAAATTTAGAAAAAGGGATAAAGCAGCTATAGTGAAATGTCATAAATAAATTATATTCACCCAAGCGGGCTCCTCAGTTCCAGAAAGACGGGGAACTACTGGAGAGAGTCCAGCGGAGGGCTACAAAGATGATCCAGGGAATGGAGCACCTCTCTTATGAGGAAAGGCTGAGACTCCTGGGTCTGTTTAGCCTGAGAGGGGATCACATCAATGGTTATAAATATCTGAAGGGTGGGTGTCAAGAGGACGGGGCCAGACTCTTTTCAGTGGTACCCAGTGACGGGACAAGGGGCAATAGGCACAAGCTGGAATACAGGAAATTCCATCTCAACATGAGGAAAAACTTCTTTACTTTGAGGATGCCAGAGCACTGGAAGAGGCTGGCCAGGGAAGTTGTGGAGTCTCCTTCTCTGGGGGTATTCAAAACCTGCCTGGATGCGATCCAGTCCAACCTGCTCTAGGTGAACCTGCTTTGGCAGAGGGGTTGGACTAGACAATCTCCGAAGGTCCCAACCCCTACCATTCTGTGATTCTGCAAAGTGTTCGAAAGCAGTTTGAGCATGAAATTGCTGAACTGTCAACTGAAGGTATAACCTGTTCCACCCTCTCCTTCTCAGCAGTTGGGAAGGTTGAGGTATGACCCCTTTGGCTTTAAAGAAAGAGTAGACTACACTCTAAGAAAGAGGAGAAATAATTTACTGGGGTGATAGTGAGATTTGGATAGTTAAAATTGTAGTGATGCAAATTATTGCCCTTCTGTCAAAAGTCTTCGTCAGTTTGTTAGCTAGTAATTTCTTGTTTGTTCCTGGATCATGAAGTTCCTCTGTGGTAGGTTCCCTCCTTGCAGCAATTCAGTAAGTATGGCTTCTTAGTCAAAGCTTCTCCTCTGTGTAACCACCTAGCCCCTGAGATTCTTCACCAGCATGTTTCCGTTTGCTTCCTTACCTATCTTCCTTTATTTGTTGTTCTCTTAAACATAATGATACATTGTTAAACTATAGAATTCAAACTGAAGGAAGTTCCGTAGTTGGGGTTTTTTTTAGCTCTTCCACCAGACAGACATCTGCATTGCTTATCAAATTTGTGTGCATGTATGTCATTTTGCTGCGAGATCCTTTACATGTGTAAGTTCTTGTGGTTAAAACAACCGCTTGTGATTGTCAGACAAAGATCAAAATCTGTATTCTGTGTTTAAAATGGTCTCAGCGTGCACGTTACGGAAAATGGTGTGATGCCACTTTTTAAGAAAAAAGAAAAATTCAGATCAGAACTGCTGATCTACATACCTGCAAGTTTGAGTTTGTTTGTAATGGATGTGTTGTCCACAGAAACCACAGTAAAGAACAGACTACCAGTGGGCAAAGAGTTAACATTTCTTTCTTGGGGAGAAGTGTAGCTCACGATTATGAGTTCTTTGAAGGAATCATTGCATAGGAGATAAGCTATATGGACACTGATGAGTCTGCTTGGATTTCTAAAATGAGTTTAGTAATGTCCCTCATCAAAGACTTTTGAAGAACTGAAGTTGATTTAGGAAGGTTCTTCGATTACTATCCAACTTAAAGGTAGAAAATGAAGAGCAGAATAAATAGTCAGGGGTTGGGTTTTTTTATTTTACCAGTAGTGTCCCACTGAGATTTCTGCTGTGACCTGTATTTTTTGAACATATTCATAAGTTATCTGGAAAAAAAAGAATGAGATGAAAAGATTTGACTGATAATTTTCAGTGTAGTAAAAATGAACATGGAGTGTGAAGAGCTGCAGAAGGATCTTGTGGCCTCAAGTGACAGAATTGAACACACAGCAAATAAAATTCAGTGCTCCAAAGCATAGAACAGTCATGATGGAAAAGAGCCTCAAGTTTGTATGTGTAATGAGGGGTTCTGAATTAGCATGGCAACAACATAGAAGGAGGTCTTAGAGATACTGTCAATATCTGAAAATGTCCATTTTTTCATAAGTTGTCAGGTTAGTGCTTAGTTTGAATCCAAAAAGTCAGTCTGATGTTGGGAATTACTGGGCATAGATACGGAAAAGAGCTGTAAATATGTCAGGATGCATATGTCATGCTGCATCCAGAAGTTGAGTAGTATGTCCTGTTCTGATGAACCTTCTGAGGAAGGATCTAGTAGAATTGGTATAGGTGGAAAAAAAAAATAAATAAAGCTCCTGAGCATTGTGAAGTTGCAACCTTCAGAGGTTGGGTGGGGTGAGAGGTGAGGGAGGGAAGGTGACAGCAGCAGCCTGGGGAGCCCATGGTTGAAGAGGAGGTCTAAACAGCCTGTGGTGGAGTAGGAAATGGAAATCTCTGCCTGGCCAGTGGAGAGTGCCTTCTCAGACCAGGTGAGGGTGGTCTGCAGTTCACATCTGCCCTGCAAGGGTACAGTAGGCAGTGGGAGGGTTGTACTGAGACTCAAGAACAGCAATTGAAGTGTCTCTTTGAGAAACTTTTTTTTCATTTGAATGGTTAATAATTTTAATTAAAAGGTTAGTTAATTATCCTGGTTTATAGTTTAGCTTTCAGTCATCTTTGGGAGCTCAACAGAAAGTGTTAATGAGAAGGTCTAAGCAGATCCACCACAAAGCTCTGGCCACCTGAAGAGTAGCATGGTCCCCAGTGCATTAGGTTTTATGTGCCTGGAGAACACTTTAGCAATTAATTTCAGGAAAGCATTTTGGTGAAAATTCGTACTTATGTCAATTGGGAATAAAATGTGTGGTACTTTAACTTCAGAGATTCTACATGAGATGGCACTAGGATAACTTTGTCATATTAAAATGTGGTAGGTTTTGGGTGTTGTGTTTTGGTTTTGGTGGTTTTTTTTTCAGGAAACCAGAGTTAGATTATTATATAAAGGTCCAGAGAATTTGAATAATTTAAGTTGCCAGTATGATCCCATAGTTTCCTTACAATTTATGAAGCAGTGCCAAAGCATCATAGTCATCCTGTGATGTCAATACTATGCTGCTGTAAGGCTGCAGGCACATTACCATTTTTTACTGTATCCTTTGGTTCTGGCATTTGTTTTTTCTGCATCATCCTGGTTCTGCCTGCGCATGCCTGGCTTACAGCTTGTTGGACATGAATCCTGTTCACCTGGATACAGATGGTAGTGAAAGAAACTTCTATTTTTGCTTGCTACTAGCAGCAGTTGAACATAAATTTTCCCTCCTTAATTAACCAACGGATGAGAACCTTCTAGCATGCTCTTCATTTGCTCATTGCCATGCAAGTAGCGTACCTCAGAAAGTGCTGCCTGTGTTGAATCTGCCCTTGTCCTGACATTGTTTCCATGCATCTTCCAGCCAACTCTAATGAGTCAACTTCATTTTGTCTGACTGATTTTTTTCAGCATTCTGGCTGATGTGGCCAAAGTTACGGGTTGTTTTTTTTTTTACACTTTGTGCTCCTGGCTCTTCAGAGTTATTTGTATGGTACTGTGCGCTCTGCTGCCTTAACACAGCTTGTTTTTCTTCTCTAAACTTCAATTTTTTTAAAGCTTGTTTTGATACATGCTCTGTCTGGCACACAGTAGAGGCTTTGTCTTGATCACTTTGATACTTCACTGAATTTTGTTGTGGCTCAGCTTTAGGGGAGCTTTAAGCAGGAACATAAATTACAGCAGACAATAAAGGGAAATGTAGAAGGAACTAGAAGTGTTTTGGAGAACAGCTCAAGGTGCAGTAGCAAACAAGGAGTTTGTGTAATAAGTTTCCTGCTTTTGAGAAAGAAGCTATGAGAGCGAATCAATGAATTGAAAGCATAAATTAAAAAAAATTCTGTGCAATTCTTCTTTGTATGAGTTTTCAATGGTGTGGACGTTACAATGAATCTGACCCCCAGATCTGTTCTTCGTTTGTAGCACTAACAAACCTTGTGATTGAAATAAACTACAAAAAAGTAGTAATAAACACAACAGAGTTTATTTTTACTATTTTTCCTCTTTAGATGTAAAAAAGACCACCAAAAAGACCAATGCATTTTATTTGGGTTTGCACTTTTAAAAATCAAGGAAATGCCAGCGTTAAGGTAGATGATGCCACCCTGATTTTGTCAGCTGGTTTGTACAACCTATGATGCAATTTTACCTATATAACAAAAGAACTATGCTCAGTGCTCACAGTTAGGATAAAAATGTATCCTTGTATAAAATAGTGTTATTTGCTAATTTACCTATGGAAATTATGTCTTGAAACACAGATTTTCATGTATGTAATGATCTGTAGGGAGTCAGGTATTTCTCTTCAAAGTTACTTCTTGACAGAAATGCATTCTGCAGGAAAAAATTGAACTTTTTTCCCCAGAAAATATATTTTATTAAAAATATTCTTTTACAGTATTAAAACTAAGGTGAAACTCCATCCTCTTATGTCAGCTGGATTTCTTAGCCAAACCATGTCTCCTTGCATGAGCTGTGAGTGGGTCACATACATCATGGAAATTGCGCAACTGCAGTCACCATCAGAAACACTGTCTGCAGACAGCTGAGCTAATAGGAGAGAATTCAATGAGAATTGTGAGATACAGATCTCACATAGTACAGTGGTGTCCTGGACAGGCAGTGCTCAAAATCCAATTACAGTCAGTACAACCTGCCAAAATATTTTGATTCAATAATAATGTATATTTTGCTTTCAGTGTAGCTGAATTATGTTTTGTACTCTGAAATAATATAGATTAAAACACTTCACTACAAGCTAACTGTCTTTTTGCACAGTGATGAACCAGCTAGCTGTAGAAATTTCACATTAAACCTATTTAATAGGGAAGAACTTTGAAAATATGATAGTAGCATAGGATCTGACATTTTGCAAGTAAGGTCCTCTTCCAAATGGTTGACTATATAGGCATTTGCACAGCAGATGCCTGTATACCCTCACTCTTGGTGAAAGTCTATTTTAGCTTCATATTTATCCCAATCTGCACAACAGGTGTGCTAAACATGGACAGAATGTGGTGGCACCTTGTTTTGTTCTTTGGGTAGCCATACTAGCTTTCTGATTTTTTCCTCAAGTCTTCATATTTGCTTTTTTTAACTGCCTGTGTGAACAGTCTTACTGCCCATGATAATAGCTAGCTCGTCTAGTTTGAGAGTGAAATGAGCTGTGTATAGTCTTACACACAAAGGCTGTTCATCCGGAGAATTAACTCTTAGGGGCAAGTTGTCAGAGTACTAGCTATCTTTTTGGTGCCTAGTAGTCTTCCATTGACATTTACAGTGCCTACTTTGAGGCTGAATTTCTAAATATTTTAGTTTCTACTCATGAAAATACTATTTTTCAATGTTTTTCAACAAATGCATTGTTTGAGGAAGAAGTAGGGAGAAAAAGCATTGATTCAGCAGTAACATTCCTTGCCTGTATAAATATTTGTGGAATAGGTGCTAAATTCTGAGCTTCTATAACTTGTGCTGTGTGAATTCATCCAGTATTTTCTTTCCAGTATATGCTTGGTTTCCATTCAATTTCAATACATCCTTTCCCAACACGTAAGTGCTTGAAGTTTTGAAGTCTTTGAGGGGAAAATGGTAATCATGGTTAGCATAGGAAACATTATATGCTTTCTTTTTCTTTTTTTTTTTCCTAATATGAGCTTGCATCTCCCTTCTCAAATTAAGCCCCTTCCTCTCAGTTGGATTTTGCGCATGCAGAATGTTTTTGTGGTGCCCCACACACCCATATCTTTCAGGTGGGAGGAGGTGATGTCAGTCTTAAGGCATGTAAAGGAGACTGTCACATCAGGATTGTGACATGGGGAGGAAGAATACTGGTAGTACAGTAGATAGCAAGGGTTAGTGCAATGGATAGATCCTCTAAAAATAAAAGTAGTTTCAAAGATACTAATTTGTATTGGTCATTTGATAAATTCTAATGTGTGAGTGGAACTCCCATAAGCTGAACTGATTTTTACAAATTGAATCAAATGATGAATTCTGGGAAATAATTCTCTTCAGTGACTGCACAACTGATGCAGTTAGACATTTGTGAATAACTCTCTTTAAGTTCATATGAACTAAAAATGCGGTTATAAAAGTCATTTAGCATCTTACAAGACACAGACATTTAAAATACCATTGAATTATTTAATCAGTAAAGAAGCAGCAGTGGCATTATATTGTGTTTGATTTGTGTCTTTTTAAGTTTGTTGTTATGATTTCACAATAGGTAGTATTTTTAGCCTGAGCTGTGCAATTCTATGGATTCTACCAGAATCCAAATTGATAAGAAAATTGAATAAAGTTTTTTTTTGGTGGTGATTTGTTGGGGTGGGGGGTGGGGGAGTTGTGGTGGTTTTTGATTTGGTGGTTTGGGGTTTTTTTTCTAGAATTTAGGTGAAATTGTGCTGGTGATATATATAGTTACTGACATTACTTCAGACAGCATTCTTTCTGAGCGTAAAATCAGATAATGTTAGTTGATCTGACAGTGGTCTTGCACTAAAAACTTCATACTGACTATGTGGTTACAGCAAGTGACAGCTCTTGAGCATAGTGACACCAAGTTAGTATTTTTTTGTTAGAAAATGACACTGTTTGAAATTAAAATGAACAACATCATTTCACATAACAAATGCTTTCCTCTTTCTACAAGGTTAAAAGTTGAGTTGCTCCAGTGTTTCACCTCAGTCAGCAGTGCTGTCATCATTGCTGTTACCGTTTGGACCTGCTTATAGGGTTGAGCAACCGGAGCAACTGCTTGGCACTTCAGGCAATTAGAAGGGCCCCCAACAGTCTTGATTAAGTAGCAGTGTAATTTGCCAAAATGTATAGGAGTAAAGGGCCTCTTCCATAGCTTTCATTCGGCCCCTGTGTATTAAGGCACTGTGAAGTTCGTATAGTTCTGAAGGGTCATGTAAGACCTTGACATTAAGTTTATGCTATCTGTAAATGTATAGAAAATAGTATTCTGGTGTCCATCTGTCCCTGCTGTTTTGACATGTAATGTTGGTGTTGAATTTGAGTGATGGATGTGCTTTTACTATGTGTTACCTTTTTTCCTGCCCTTTTAAACAAATAATAATTGAAACAATGTGCAACACTGTGTTGAACTTCAAAAATCACTTTCCATTTAGAGTACAATTGTGTGTTAAGTTTTTAGTGTATTAGGTTAAAAACATGTGTACAAATGCTGTCAGAAATATTCTTATTTAAAAATACTGCTGATTTGGTTAAAAATAACAGTTCTCAGTCATTCAGTATGCATATTTGCATCCTATATGGTGCTAAGAGTGATGTTCAATTACTGTCTGAAATTGTAAATACTTTCTGTATTTGTGCAGTTAAACCTGTTGTTATACTCAAGTGTTGTAAATATAGTGGTAACCAAGGTAAGTATAACCTAAAAAACCTAAACTGAAGGATAACTCAGCTTGGGGTTTGTTTACAAACGTTGACAGAAACACACAGTGAAATGTAAGTGTGTGTGTGTGTGTGTATATACGTGGATGACAGGAGTCTATCGTCACACAGGCCCAAGTATAGCTATTAGCTAAGAAGGAGGAACAGGTCTGAAGATTGTTTTACTAAAAGTTGATTGATAGACTAGCTGTTCTTGGAAATCTTTTCAAACGTAGACTCATGCTTACCTTTAAAAGATCCAATAAATTTCAAAACATCTTGTTAGCTTACTATTCCAGCTGATACTGGCCTGTGAGTCTATCTGGCACGCTGATGGGAATGATTTTGTATATTTAAATTTCATGATGATTTTCATACATTTTGGCATTCACTGAATACACAAAACTTTTAGAAAAGTGAATGCAAGTAATAAAGCTTATTCTGTTTTAAAAGGAGGGGGGGGAGCGAGTAGTGTTTACAGAAGAGCAAATGTGTCTGATTTGTCTGAGTTGTCATCAGTGCTCCTTTTCCTGCCGAAGGAGAAGTACATGTCTAAACCAGAAGGTCTTTTTACAGGTACCATATTTTGAAATATTTCCAAATATGAATATTAATATTTATATTTACAGGTCTCAAAAATTGAATATACTTTTAAATCTTAAGTCATTGGGATTTGAAATCTGGCATTGTTAGCGTTGTTACTCAGTGATTCCTTTCTTTATTCCAGCTTCAGTAAATTCCCAGCCCTTAAGCAATTTTACTTACAACACGTACCACTTTAGCTGGATGCATGTACTGTTGGTTAAGGTGGTTTTCTTCTCAGTAGGTTTCCAGTTACTTCCTGATGAGTCTGATCTTTTTTAGTTAATTATCCATAAAGTAGTTGTAAGGTCAGGACTGTATTCATCGAGTCCAAGAAAAAAAAAATTGACATTGTTTCTGTACTTCACAGTCCAGAGACTGTGAAGACAGAAACCTTTTTAAATGATGATGAGTCATAGGGCCAGCTCCATTTCCAAAAGCATTCTTTTGTACTTCTGCAGTAGGACAAGATAAACTAGGTTATATTTAAGTGGCCATTAAAATAATTTCACTTATGTTCTTTAAAAGAACAGGAAAAAAACTTCTGCAGTCTATCTTAGACACACTTAACGTTTTTGTATTTTTTGAGTAAGTCCCTAGCAAGTCAATAAAGACTTTGCTTAGAATAGTGCTATAAACCACCACTAATGTATTTATTCAAACTTGCATAACTAAATACAATATTAATTTAACTTTAGTTAAATTGATTCAGATTTACTTATGGAGATGATTTTACACTATTCAGCAGACATGACATCAAATGTAATATAAAATTATTGTGGAAAATTACTATTTCAAAGCACTGTATTAATCTTGGGGAAAAAAAGGGGAGAACTGCATGTAAACAGCATTAGTGTCCTGGAATTATAATAAGTGGATAAATAAAAATTTACATAAACACAGTAATAGATAACTTGCTGTGTATCCTTCAAATGCGTTATTGCAGAAAACTACTCTGTTCCTTTATTTAAGTAAAATTCTAAATTCCCCTATTTTTCATTTTAGCACACTGCCAGTTTCCACCCGTATCTGGCCCAGGGTCTGCATCTCTCTCTCTAACCTTTGTCTGCTTCGTCATCTTAGATTTCAAAGTGTGCTTTGATTGAGTTTGAAATTGATGCCATAGCCTCATGATGGCATTGTTATACTTAGCAATGGTGCTATAGAAAAGAAATGTAGAAAAATATAGAAAAGAACACTTTACCTACTAACTTGAAAAAAATGCGTGTGCTGTTGAAAAAAAGGGATAAATTAATAATTGTAGCAGAGAAAATTGAGAAAGGTGATCCAGTATTCTAATGTCTAACTGTTGACAATATTCAGAAAGAGCGGTCCCTAGCTGCCTGAACACATCAGTCATGTAATTTGGTAGCACAGGAAAAGGTATTTCCACTTAGCTGTTCATATTGGCTCTTGAAGCAGGAACACTCATTCTGTAGGAAAGTATCCTGAACATACAATTTCTGAATAGCAGAACTGCCACACAGAGAGGTGAGAATGAGGCTTCTGAGAAAGGAACTGGAAGAGGGGTTGGATGTTTGGGTTGGTTTTTTTTCCCCCTGCACCAAGGTGCTTTTCTCAGAGGAAAGGGATTCATTAGTTATTTCTAAATTTACCTAAGTTGGCAGGTCTTTCAGAAGCCTGCAAAACTCCCAAGACCACTCCACGTATCCACGTTGCCCTTTTAGGCTTTTAAGTTAAATTGATGTCTGTAAATGTTATCTGCCCTTATGTCAGATAATGTGGGAGTCCTTATTTGAAAAATGTAGGAGTCTTTCTTTGAAAAACACCAGATTACTTGTTTGTCTGACTCTGCTGACAAGGCAGCTGTTAATGTATAGAGATGGCTGGGCCATATGGCTAATGAAGATGCCCTTGAATGTACTTAACAGCACAAGCACAGTGGAGATGGCTTTCCGAAAATAGTGATTTTGTGACACCAGATTTGATCCTAAAGGCTATACCAGCATTAACAGGTAGTGCAGTAAGAGCAGATCTGTAAGTGAATTACATTGAGGACCCAGTGTGCCTATTATATATGTTTCAGGAGATTTTCGGTTTGGACTAGCTCCAGCCTGGTCCCGTGTAGTGAATGACCATTAGCAGCCTTAAGGCTTACACTTAAGTGTAACTGCTGGCTTGGTTTGATTGGAGAGGAGATTGGTTCACGCTCCGAGATCACCCTACGATGTGAACTGAAGTACAGCTGGTGGGGCAGATGGGAGTCTGGCGTCAGACCAGTCCAAAGTAGAACGCGAATGCGGACACCTACCTTGACTCAGGCAACATGTGAATTTGGAAATTTGGCTTCAATTCCACCTGCAGAATTATTTCCACTGAACAGTGTAAACATAATTAGTGTGTCTGTACTCCAGTATTCCTCATCCTAGAGTATCAGCATCTAATTACGCAGTGGGTGACTGCAGTGACTGTGCTACTACCATTTGCTCTGAGTCTAGTGCTTGGAGATTATTTGCCCAGAACCCTGTGCAGTTCTTTACCCAAAATCCTTTTACTTTTTTTTTTTTCTTTTTTTTGGTACGAGGAACAACACTTTGAATATAGAAAAGCTCAGTAGTGTGTCTGTTTAAAGAATATCTTGACTTCTTGTAGATGCTGGTTTTTTTCCTTTGAAGAGAGCAAAATTAATTTAAAAGGTACCTTCTGTACAAATTGCAAGAACTATTAATGTTGACAGTAAGGTAGCTAGGCTCTTGAAAGAGCAAAACAGTGATGTGGAGGTCTTTTAAGTCATCTAAAATTCATTAGTTTTCAGGTCTGAAGAAAAGTACAATTCTGGGTGTAGAGTCTATGTATGAAAAGTATGGAGTATTATTCAGAATTGTTTTCACTTCCTGACTGTTGCTGCTTCTAAAAATATTTTCTGTGCCACAGTATGAAAAATGATATTTTAAATTCCAGTAAGGGCTTTTTGCCTTGTGGCCAGTCTTTTCAAGTTATTTTTGCTATTGATGTATCCACCATTATGATATAGAAAAGGCATTCACTAACTTGCATCTAATTTTCTACCTGAATTTGGGCCACTGAGCATTAGGGACCTGGGGACTTACAGGCCCCTTTTAGTGTAGTAGACATTGTTTACTATGAATCTTTTTGTTCATTAGAAGTGTGTTCCTTCAGCTGTATAATTTTATCATATGTAGTTTCAATAGCATACCGCAATATTCTTGGCTTTGAAGCTTCAGCTGCATGAAGGAGTCCTAAATATCTTTCTTGTAGGCATGGTAGTGGTGGTAGTAGTAGTAGTAGTAAGCCAAATAATATGACACCATGAAGGGAATCCTAAGTCTTCTCCTCACAGGTGTGGTGGTAGTAGTAGCAGCAGTAGCAGTGGTAAAGAATAATATGACTCTCCTTACTGGTTTACTGTGGTGCTAAGGCCTTGCAGAAAATAAATCCTGGGGATTACTGCTGCTGTGATATCTTTGATGTTTAGAAAGTGTGGCATTCAAGATGGTTTTGTAACTTATAATTATGTATCCAAATTTTATTTTTTACAATACAAACTATAGGTACACAGATGGATAAATTAATTTCTCTGCGCTTCCATTTCTCCATCTGTAAATTTGACATAACTTGAATTCACTTTGAGAAGAACTTTTAAATATGCTGATAGATTGCACTACTAGAGAGGATGAGTTATTCAGGATATACTTTACATCATGACAGTGCTTGTGGAAATACTGTAGAATATATTTGATGGCAATTAAAGTTAAGACACTTGATGACTGCTCACATGAAATATAGTTTACATCAGTGTCTCAGTAGCTGTTACATAAATGTGCACTTGAGGGCAGGATAAGATGTATTTGCCTTGTGGTTTATTATTGTAAGGATTTCTTAATTAAGCTTAATTTCTCACAGGAGGTGCTGAAGCAGCTACAAGGAAGTATTGAAGATGAGGCAATGGCGTCTTCTGGACAAATTGACTTACTGGAACGACTCAAAGGTAAATCTAGAATTATGTTTTGAGTAGGTTAATTTGTTTCTCCACGTTTTTTCTTTGGGATAAAATTTTCTAACTCAGCTGCTTCTTCTATCCAGTGCTGACTTTGATGGTTAGGCATAGTCTCAGTGCCTGTTATGTTTGCTAAGCATTTTAAGACACATTCTCAAAAAAAAAAAAAAAGTTTCTAAACCGCTTTTATGCATTTGCTACCCTAGGGCTTCATATTAATTGCTTTTGATATAGCTTGCAATTATCCGAGTTCTTCAGAGAAAATACATTGGTTTAAGTTAATTATGGATTAGTTCCAGCAATTTCCTAAACTTCTTTGCATGCCCTGCCCCCTCCATGACATATTACTGGAACTGTATCTGTCATGCTGCAGGTTGATGCCCCCTTCCCTAGAGCAGGTGCTGGAATGTGCACCATTCCATTATATGGGATGTGCAAAGCAAGCCCAGACCACTGACTCCCTGTATACATCCATTATCCCTGCCACTGAATCAGGAACGTCATAAGGGGTGTCTACATTTAAGGGCTCTGTGGTGAACAGAGTTGTCATAATTTACGTGACAGTGAAGCATCTGCAGGATCTCTGAGAAAGAAGCTGCTAGGAAATGGGCCACAAGAACAATTCATATGACATTTATGCAAAACTCAGCCCATTTCTTAAGTCCTCTGGGAACGAGAGAGGCAGGCTCCTGTGGGGATCCTGTTCCGATTGTCAGGATTGCAGTTTGGCCATCTGTTCAGATGACTAGTATTCTCCAAGTGTACTGCTAAGATTGGTTTTGTTCACGTTATGTTCTTCTGTGAATTTCCATGCAAAATGTTTTCATCGAGAAGTCATGGATTTGTTCAGGAAATATGAAGCTAAGATAGAAAAGGTCTTTTAAATTTGTGCTGCGGAACTTCAACTCTGAAAATGTTTGCTCTTTGTTATCCAGAACTGAACTTGGAAAGTACCAACTTCCCTGGAGTGAAATTAAGGCCAAAGGTGTCTGTGCGTTCATATGGGAGCCGGGAAGGGTCTGTGTCAAGCCGTTCAGGAGAGTGCAGTCCTGTTCCCATGGGATCATTTCCACGAAGAGGATTTATGAACGGAAGCAGAGAAAGCACTGGTTATTTAGAGGAGCTAGAAAAAGAGAGGTAAACTTCGTTGTTTATTCATCCAGTATGGACTGACTTCTGATTTTAACATGAAAGGTTACTGACATGCATAGTATCTAGCTGTCATGCTTATGGTTTTGATCACTGGTATATTTATCTTGACAGGTAAGGAAACCAGCAGTCTACATTATATTTAGATGCATGCGCAAAAAAAAAAGTCTTAAAACACATCATACAGTTTCTACTGCTTCTTCATATATGCATTTCGTTGTTACTCTTTGTTGGCTGAAGGTTATTTTATTTTGATCAGTAGATTGTCAGCATCTGAAATATATTTAGAGAGAGGGGTTGGAGCATCCCAAACACCTCCATTTCTCCTCCCCGCTGTTGATAAGTGCTGAAACTGTAGCGATGTGATGGTGCATTCTCTTTCTCTGTTTTGCAAATGGTTATAACTGCCATAGCTGGTTGATCAGTTATTTACTATTAGCAGACATTTACCTAGTGATTCTGCTCTCTCAGCAAAAATGTCAGCTAAACAAAAATACTTGCTCTTATCTTCAAGATGTTGTTTCCATCTGTTGTTTGTTTACAAAATCGTGGAATTTGTTTTCTTGGAAGGTAGTGGTATCCATTTAGTAGGAAGAACATATTTTCAGGGCATAGTACAGAGTTGTAGTGTTTTATCAATCACTTACAAAGGAAATACAAAGTAAGAAACATGCAGCTATTTCTGATGAAGACATCTTTATATCTTAAAATGAACCCGACTGAAATCCCAGATGTTTTCGTGGGCCTGTCTGTAAGACAGGGTTTCCCAAAGATTTGGTCATTGACAGATACTTAATGGATGGGATGTCAGGCTGGAGGCTGCAAAACCAAATAAACACCCAACACAGTATTTTTATGCCTCGTAGTCGTTAACAAGCAAAAAAAAATACACTTTGGAGTCGTAACACAAAAGTTTGGTGGGTAGTAAGTGGTTTGTGGGCACGCCTTCAGAAACCTCTCCTCTAAAGGGCTTTTCCTGGTATTCAGTAGAATGAAATTAACTTCCCATGGGTCCATACTAAGCCTCTTCTAACAGCCAGTCTTATTTTCCACTTTTCCTAGTCAGGATCACTAATTGTATTTGTTGCATTGCATAATACATAGATTCCTGAGGAGCTGTGTAAGAATATTTAGGAATTTGGGAATCTCTTCCAGCTTGCTCATCCCAGTCTTCAAGCATCAATGTGTCTCTAATTTTCCATCTTAACAGAACAGCGTACTTGTTTGTATTCTTCCAGTGCTGTTTTTTACTGCATGTGATAGTAAAATCTTTAAGTGTAGTTAGGACTTTTAGTTATGATTCAAGTGAACTCCAGGTCACTTGGAACATGGAATATTAATTTATAGCAGCTAGAGTTCTTCAAGGTGGTTAGTACATCTGATTTATGGTCTGTGATCCTTTCCCACTCTTGTGGATTCTAAGGCGATAGTGCTTTGGACATTTTTCTCAGCAATAAAGACAGCTTAGGTGGTGAACTGATCGTTGTTCCAAGTAACACTGAAAAAGAGGGATAAGGATATTTTAATTTCATATGAGCTTAGGCAGTGTTACTGTCACAGCTGATGGGGTGAAGATTTGTGCTGTGGAAAAGATGATCTGTGGAGGCATGGCCAGATCACATCTGTCTTTGTTATTAGTGAAATGATGGATAATCTAAACTGCCCTATTCTGTAAGCTGTTTCAGGGGACATGTAGGAATGTGTAGGGCATTGATGTGGACCCTGAGTAGCCAAATGAATTGGAACTTGGTGTGGGGGGTGTAGGACCATGCATCTGAAATCACTGCAATTTCTGAAGGAAAATTAACCACTTATTTTCTTATGCTTTGTGTCTGAACTTGTTTGGCATACTTACTGTGTTTCTGTGTTTCTAAATATATATATAAAAATGTGTTATTTGCTAATAGACTCTTAGGCACTTAAACAGACTTTCAGAGAACTCATGGAATTTGACAAGCCTCAAAATATAAAAATGATTTAGAAGAAAATAACATTTTTTGGAAACCAGCACCAGGGGAACATTTCTACTCAGTATCTTAACCCACTGGCACTGTATATGCTGCTTATGGGCAGCAGTGTTTGGGTGAGGACCAAATCATGTGTTAACTGTGTGTGAACTTGGCAAATTCATGACATGTTTAATAAACTAATTAATTAGATGTTTATTAATGTAAACAAGAAAAAATTGCTAAAATTTATTTTGTATTGAAAAAATTATTTAGCTTGGCTAAAAGTGATCTTCTGAGGGGAAGAAAATTAATCAAGTGATTCGCTTACAAGAATGAAGACGAAACTGCCTGTGTTTCATTTGCTTAGCTCTCCTCTAATATCAAAAGTCAAAAAAAGAAAAGAGAAAAAATTGAGGAGTGTATGTTTTTAGGTTGCCAATTTAGAATACACTGTTCGTTAAATATCTCTTGCTTTCTGGGTGTATTTGATAAGACACAGTGTCAATAACAAAACTTAGAGTACACTGCAGGTTACTTGTTCTGTTGGTTTGCCTTTTGCAATTTAGTAAATTTAATAATCTCACCTTTGTAAATTCTGTGATTTACCACTGAAGATCACAATCTTATGATTAATTTTTTATGAAAATGCCTTGTTTATTCCTTCTGGTTTATGCCACTGCTTTTTTTATTTTCTTAATGTTGATTTTGAGCATTTTGTCTACCTCTTGACCTCCTTCTCCTACTCATCTCCCTTTGGCTGACTGTGCGACTTACCTAAGTCGTTACAGCATCTATAAGCAGTGTTTAATTTTCAAGATTTTATTTTATCATCTACCAACTGTGAAGTGAAAGTATTAATTATAATTGTAATTTACATAATGCAAGTAGAGTAGCATATAGTTTGTTTCCCTTCTTCTTTTAACTGGGAATAACATTGACGTAATTATGCAGAAAAGATTTGCAAAAGAAGAAACCAGTTTTCTGCATTCATTCAGCTTCATATATTGTTGGGAGCTTCAAAAATACCACATTAGAGAAGTCTTTTGAAATGCCCACCCTTCAGAAAAGCAGTTCAAATTGGGACCTTTTTGTTAACTCATAAAAATAGTGTCAAGTTCCAAAAGCTTTCTTCATTTGCCTTGCTGCGTTCTCACTGAACTTGACAGCTAAGACAGTGAACAGAATTTTCTCTGATGCTGTGAAAGTCCTGATGTAAACAATTTTGGGGTATAAAAAGATGGAATAATTGTGCTGGGTTTTTCCATCAATTTTTTTCCCTGATCAGTAACAGCTCTTCCACCTTAAATGCTCTTCTAATCTCAAGAAGTTCCAGAAAGCTGAGAAGGAGTTATACTTCTGATTGGTGTAGTATCTCATAGTAACGTTAAGTGCAGGGAGCAGCTTATCAGATTCATCCACAGATACTTGCTGCTTATTTTCAAGGACATTGAAGTGCAACCTGCTATGATTGTACCAACCCTTTAGGCTTTGTGCTGAGAGACCTTAAAGACGTTGTTAAAACCTGAATTCTTATGGAGCAGCGATACCAAACTAGTAATCCCAAATAAAGCATTACTCAGAAGCAAAAATGACACTATTAAATTAAAGGAATTGCCCTCAGGTCATGCATTATGTTGTTTATAATGCACTGATGGTTCCTAAGTTCTTTTCTTGCTTCTAGCATCCGTTGTGCTTGTCAAAACAGATTGAATGACACGGTATCTCACAAACTGAATACCCTACATTTTACAAGAGGAACTTAATCATATGTTCACTTAGCTGAAAGTAATCCCTCCAGTTTCTACTACCAGTTCTTTGACATCCAGAGGCAGAATTAGTCAGTCCTTTTACATTTGCAAATCCTCATATGGTAAAAATGCTCTTTATAAGGATTGCGTTAATTTCGCTTTTGCAAATTTGATTTCACAAACTGGGCACAACTGGTACACGAGCACCCAAGGTGGTAAAAAGGGAGGCTATGCAGAACGCCTGCATGTGCAGAGGTCAGGCACCCAGAGTACGTGTTAAGAGTACGGGCAGGTGGGAGGTCGAAAAAATTACTTTCCTCACAGATTTTCCATGAGCACCAGCTATTACCTTTTCCTTCAGTCTGTCTAAAGGACATAAGGAATTTCTACCAGCCCTGTCCTTGTGGCTGAGGAATTACTGTTTTCCAGTAATCCTGCTACAGTTACCTGCAATGGTATGGTAATTGTTGTTTGTTGCTGCTTTTCACTGATTTTGATTGTGAACCTGTCTGATGTAAAACTTGCCCAGTAAATGACTTAACATGTAGTCTCGACGTTCTTGAAACAGTTCTGTTTCAACATAACTATTGAATCAAATCTGGAAATTTATGTCATTCTGTTTGTGTTTAAAAACATTCAGCACTCTTAGATGTGTGTAGTTTTTCAGTCTCTTGCGGTTGAAGTGAGGGATCCTGTCGATTTTAATTTTCCATTTGAACACTGGTCAGGTCTCTTGCTTTGGGTACAGAATATAAATGTTAAGTCATCAAAACTAGTTTGAAACATTTTTAAAGGCGGAACTAAGGTGAACAGATCCTTTAAAATACATATTTTTAACTTCTTTTTTCTTCATGAAGTTCTGTCATGTGGAAGTTTGATTATCTCCATCTCAAATCATGACTGGGATGCATTGTCAAAGTAGTCAGGGAAAATTTGTATTTTTCTTGTATGCTGTGTTTTTGACCTTAACAACTGACAGTAATTATCCATGATGTGTTTGTGTACTTTATACAGGTTCATATAGCTCTTGCTCAGAAAGGTCACAACCTGAGTTTAGAAAGGGATGCAGAGGTTAAAAGATGGGAAGTAATACTGGGCAAACTTGTATGCAGCTTTCTGTCTTCTGGCCAAGTGTTGATTTTAGCATTTTTGTTAATGTTAATTAATATGAAATATGTTAATGTTATTTAATATGAAAATGTCAGAAAGAAGACAAGTGCTCACAGAAAGCATTTCGAAGAAACTAATAAATTTATATTGAAACAAACAAACACAAAACCCACCAAAAAAAACAAGACGAACTTTTCTGTATACTCCTACTAGCCAGATTTTTCCTGAAAATTTTAATACATATTTTGAAAAGTTTTATAACAATGAATGCTATATAACTATATTGATAAAATTTACAACTATATAAATGTAGTTCATGAAGGATTGATAAAATAGTATGTAAAATTTCTGATAGTTTTTTTTCTTGGTAGTCTGCGTATATTAATCTTATGTTTCTCATATACTACTCAGGTATGCAGTATGCATATGAAACCCATTTAAAATGTTTTAAACAGCTGCAACGTTTATAACATTTGATGGAGAATACTCTTTTAAAGTATTTTCAATACTCATAGCTTGATTTTGTGTGCTTTACCCATAGTTTTGGTATGGGTGACAAGGTTAGTAAGGAGACACACTGCAAAGGTTAATGAGATAATTTAATTCAGTAACGTGATTCAAGAATGCATCTGCTCCTGTAACATCCAGGCCCTTTCTTAAATGTAGTTTGATGCATTGTACAAACCGTATGGTCTAAAAGAAGCAGGATGCAAGTTAGCGCATGACTAATAACTGGTTTTGCTTTCACAAAATACCTCTTAGCTGTAGATTTCAACGTGGTTTTGTAGAGGAATGTCTGTATTTTCCTCTTTTATAGATGTGGACCTGATATACAAGGAGCTAGTGACTTGGTCTAGGACAGAGGAGTGGACAGGCTGTTTAGTCGGGGCCAGGGAACTGCACCCACCTTCTCAAATGTCTTCTTAGTGCCCTCTTCAAACCTTGTTTCTCATTTAACCTTTTTTATGGGTATCAATGCCTATTTCTATACCTACATGCCGTAATGAGGACTTAATAGTGAGAAGTTTCCCGCTTCTGTTTTTAATAGATCTCTTTTGCTTGCGGAGCTTGAGAAGGAAGAAAAAGAAAAAGACTGGTATTATGCCCAGCTTCAGAACCTGACTAAAAGGATTGATAGCCTCCCCCTTACTGAAAATGTGAGTACCTTCAGTGTGCTTGGTCGTGTAGCTGGTGCTATGACCTCTGTTTAGATGCTATGTACATTTTATGAATTTGGTGACATTTGCTACAATTGTTTTAATTTAAAACATCTTTTAATTACTCTGTAAAGCTAACATAGCCTAGATAGTGCATTTTTTCATATATAATTTTACACATTAAAATTCATACCTATCAGTATAAATGTCAGAGTGGAGCACTCAAAAGTTGTTATAACAAATGAATTACATGTCAGTATGCTGCTTTTTTAACCCCATCCCACAAAGGCCTTTTCTCTAGGTGTTCTGTTATTTAGTGAGTTCTTTCAGTTTTGAGAGCAGTATTAGCCTAAGAGACAATTTACACAGGAGTTCTTAATTCATAACAGCAAGTAAAGTGGTGCTGTAACCTATGCAGGTATTGTTGCTCCAAGCTTTTACCGTGGCATCTCCTAGCTGTTTATAGTCAAGTCATCATTATCTGGGGTATGTCTGATATCCCATATAATATAGGTTTTCCTATTGTCAGACCTCATCAGCTTGGATATTTGCAGTGCATTCCTTCACACATACAGTGTTGGGAAGACCTGGTTGCCCATCTTTACAGAGTCATACCTGATCAGAAATCAGTCAGCCTCCTGGAAATAGAAACAGACAATGAAAACACTTCCCTGACTGGGGTGAAGCACCAGGACTAACACTGAGTCATGGCTGAGCTTATCAGAGCACCAGAAGCAAGAGGAGAAGGTCTGAAAAGGATCTTGAGGAAGTGCAACCTGTTTCCAAAGGCGCTGTCAGCTGTACCTGTGTCACTCTGTTGTAGGTTTTAAGATTGCTTTCCCAGTTTCATAGGTAATGAATTGACCTAGTTCTTCTTATGATTACAGTGTTTTAGTTTTATCTAAACTAAATCTTTTTTGTGGTAGTTTATATCCATTAGTACTTACTCCAGCCACAACAGAATGACAGGTCCCATTCTTTTTAGTAGCATTTTAGATATTTGGAGATGATTATCTCTCTCTGACTCTCTGAATTGACCTTGGTGAAGTCTTCTGGGGGCACTGCTTTTGGGGACTCATTTATTTGCAGACTAATTGCCCAAAACCAGTGCTTTGCTCTTGCCTTGAAAAATCTATTGGTTGGAATGCCTTGCCTTAAGCTGTGGTGGTGTTCCTGAATTGAACACTTGTGCTTTTTTCACAGGACAGTTAAAAATAAGGTAGATAGCAGTAGTGTAAATACCGTCACTACATGCAGTAGTTTGATACCTCTGAATATTTTTGAAAATACCAATTCGGATGGCACGCATAACAATTTTGTTGGTATGCTGACATACATTAGTAGCCAGATGTTCCAGACTTGTAATGAATGATACTGTCTCAATGTTTATCTATTATATTTAGTAATTTGACAAAACTTGCAGGTAGTCTGTTGGTTGAACAACATTATGTATTCTTGTTTTTAATATGCAGTCATATTTTAACAATCTGTTATTAAGTTTTGTTTGGTTTGGAAAAATAATTGTTCTTTTGTTCAGAGAAGTAACATAGTTTACATAAACGTTACTTACTAAAATGCTTTCTCTGTACTTCAATTGCAGTTCTCCTTGCAAACAGACATGACCAGAAGGCAGTTGGAGTATGAGGCAAGGCAAATCAGAGCAGCAATGGAAGAACAGCTAGGCACTTGTCAGGACATGGAGAAGCGAGCACAGGTATAGTTTGTCTTTCATTATTAGAAGGAATGGAAAAAGTTTTCCTGCATTTTTATTGAATTATTGGTAGTTAGAATCATTGAGGTTGGAAGGGACCTTTAAGATCAAGTCCAACCATTGTCCTAACCTGACAAAAACCACGTCTAAACCATGTCCCCAAGTACCACGTCTACCCTTTTTTTAAACACCTCCAGGGATGGTGAATCCACCACCTCCCTGGGCAGCCTATTGCAATGTTGGATAACGCTTTCAGTGAAGAAATTCCTAATATCTAACCTAAACCTCGCCTGGCTTAACTTGAACCCATGTTGTATCTTTAAATTGCGTGTAAACACAGTGATACGTTAGAGCATTTGGATAGCCTTTCAAATATAAAAATAGGAATCAGAACATAAGAAATAACTACCCAGCAAAAAGTACCCTCCTCTGTCTGTTTAAAAGAAGACTTGTGAGTAGGCAGAAATAGACAGTTTCTTCAAAAGAAAATGTTTTTAATGATTGTTTGCTTATAATTTGTTACCATCTTAGCTTCTGACCATTTTGCATCTGTCATGCTGTTTTTTTTCATGCTTTTAAGTTTAGAATAAAATCCAGCTTCTATTGTTAAGTTTCCTTAGCCAGAAACCGTGTATCAAGGAATAATCTTTGAAAACAAAGTATTGAAGTAATTCACATACATATCTGGAAGTTGTTTGCTCTCACCAAGAGTTGTTTTGCATTCATGATTAGGACATGTACAATTCTGTATGCAAATCATGTTACACCCATTTGGAAGTATAACTCAGAATGTAATTGGGTGGAACCTGTAAATGGAATAAGCAGTTGCTTGCTGGTTATCAAAACTATTCCCCCCCAGTAGCAGACTGACAATTTGAATTACTTATTACCATTTATTTCCAGAGATAAATAACCAGCTTGTTAAGATAATCTTTTTTTTATGGTGAATGTGACAAAAATAAGTCCTTTCAATAAAATTAGTCTCCTCAGGCTCTATTTCTCTCGGTAGGTTTACTCAACACCAAATTTTGCCAGATAAGAAACATTTCTAATTAATTTTGGTTTTAATTAGAAAAGCCGCTTTAAATTTTCAAGTGAGTGATTTAGTAGGACTTTTTAGAAAATTCGTATGGTTATGAGTATTTAGCAAAATAGATATCCTGCAATTTTCAGGTATGTACATAAAGGCTGTGTAGGGATTTGTCTATATAGATGTACTCAGACAGACCCAAGTTTAATCTGCCTGGATAATAACTGACTCTGATCTGGAAGCCGTATGGCTGTGTTGTCAAGGTTTATCAGCAGTGGTGATGCCCTGCATGAATTCAGCTGTGCACCTTGTGTCAGCCAGTCCTGAACGAAGGCAGAGCAGACTTGGGATTGTCTGTGGACATCTGGTTAGCCCTGTTGCAGAAGAAAGTGTTACGGCATTGACACCAGAACTTCTGGAAAAGTTCCCTTGCTGCTAATAAGACAGAGTAAGGTGAATTAAGGTAAATAGGTAGGGTAGGCTGCTGGCGAAATTCTAAATGCGCTCAGGCAGGGAATAAATGAAATTTTTCAGAGAAACAATTTGACTGTAGTTATATCACTATGAAAGTAATTAAGTTGTCCCTGAAGTAGCTTCTTACCTGCTTGTTCTTCTTTAATTTTGTGGGGCAAAAAATGCAATCAAGAAGATGTTGAAATATTTTATGGTTTTCTGAATTAATGTTTGCCCATCGGTTTAGCACAACTTTTTTACTCTCTCTGTAGATGTATAACATTTACATACTTACAGAAATTACAGTGTCTATTGTGATTACATAAAGATTATAAAATAGGAATTAACTACTTTTGCATGTGCTTCCTGTGAATTTGACTGGCAATTCCCCTTGTTTTCATTTTACCAAGGACAGGTGCAAAAACTGTGTAGAACTTCATTGGTGTACAAGTACATAAAAGCAAACTCTGGATTATTTCACTGTGGTGTTTATATGTGCAAACTGAAACATTTGTATTTGTCGAGTATAGTGAACTTGCTAGTTTTTCAACTTTCTTTCTGCTCTGTGTTTTCCTTCCACCCTGACTGATTGAGTCACACAATACAATGCAAAATGTAGACTGAAGGGAGAGAATGGTTCAGCTATATAAAGGCTGGCATTGCAGACATCTCATCTCTGTGTTAACAGTCCCAAGGATTATTCTGAGAGAGCTGAAAACCTTCTCCTGCCCAATTGGTGCACCAGCCACCTTTTCTTGTGGACCTTAAAACAATGGCCTTCTCCTTCTTTCATCTGTTATGGCTGGGCTTTGTTTTCTTTAATGTCCTCTTTCCAAAGCAAGTTAGCTCACAGCAACTCACACATACTATCTTTTATGAAGATTGTATACAAGCACGTGGCCAACAGTTATTCAGAAGGATGCATTAGAAGACTGTTGGCAATTTATTTTGGCTTGTTTAATTATCTGCACTAACTTGTAATATACGTAGAAGTTTATAATTTCACATGGTTGTTCTTACATTAAAAAAAACAACAAAAAAGCATACTTATCCATGTTTGATTTTGACTATTCAAATGTTGTAGCCTATATACTTAGTAATAAGTAGAAGCAAACTACATTTCTGTAAATATAAAAAATAAAAATTCCAAGACTGAACTCACGTTCACATAGAATTTATTTTTTCTTCATGCCAGCACAAGGATATCTTTTTTTTTTCCCCCCCAGATTTAGAGTTCCTAAAAATCTCACAAGAAATGATCATTCTCATAATAATTTATCCCAGGATCCTTAAAAGTTTGCTAAAATAGCAGACCACTAAAGATATAAAAAAATTTGGATCCTGGAGTCTCACACAGATGAAGATTTCAGCACTGTCAGGTTCACACAGTGGTCTTGGTTGTAAATGTAGACCCGACCTATTAATAATTTTGTCTATTGTGTATCTTTACTTTGGAAAAAAAAAAGTCAACCTTTTTAAAAAAAAAAATATTCCTTATTTTTACTTTCTAGAAAGTAACTATTTTTCTATCACTGTGAATATGGAGAAATTTTTTTGCATTTTTAAAAGTCTTACCAGAGCAGTGAAATCCAAATAATTTGTAACTTTAAATGTTAAAATACTTTATCCAGCAACTTTATGTTAATAAAGGTGATGAGTAAATATAACAATGAATGAGAATATATACTATGAACAAATAGGAATAAAAAGTGATGTTTCTTGTATAGGTTCTAAAATTAAAACCATTCCCGGTGGTTCTTTGATTGGGTACCTCTATTTTTGCATGTTTGCTGTTAGGCTGCATCCCTTTGTGGCAAGAAATGCATTCTTTTTTCTGCTTGTACAGTGTTTGGTACAAAATGTGCTCCTGATTAATGGAAATCCTTGAGTTCCCTGTAATACAAACAATGAATTAGCAGAAAGAAGAAAAGTCTGGTGTTTAAATCTCTGGGCTAGAACTGGGAAGGGTGGATTGAATTCCTGTCACTTTTGAGGACTCTGTCAGTGATACTGGGCAAATCGTGCAATATTTAATTTTTTTTCATCTGTACAAAAATATTTCCCCATGTTAAGGGATGTATATACAGATACTCAGATTCTCTCGATGCCCTTTATGGAAGAAATTGCTGGTTACACAGAAACAAATTCAATTTAGGGGAAATTCAAATCATTCATAAAGACAATAAGAGATGTATTCTGTCAGTCATGCATCACGTCTCTAATGCACAGTTATTTCCAGGAATATATTTTTATTATGTTTCTAATACTTAAGAATTTCTCGATCCAGGAGCAAAGGGGGATGAATTATTCATTTGCCTTATGTTTTGCTGAAGCTTCTGTGTGTGCAGCTTTCAAATTTTTATTGACATTTTTTCTGATAAATGGCTTTACTAATTCAAATCAAATTTATAGTTTAATGTTCCTAGCTTTGCATCTCTACTAAGTGCTGACATTTATGATGCTTTTCCTATAGCTGTTTATGATGCATGTTTCAGGTATTTGTTCTATTTTGTGATGATACTTTCTTCTGTATTTCTAAAATTTCTAATTTCTACTCCATGTGTATCTTTTGGCATTAGGACCTTTTAAAAGGTCATCTTATTTCCATTTTCAGATTATAAACATGTTAAATAAGATTGGTTATAATGCTGATCCTTGTAGTGTCCGCTATATGTAGAAATCCTTTCCTTTTTTAGTATAGCATTGTAAGTGTTAAACAGGTAAAGGAGCAGGATTTTTCTTTCAGCTATGTGTCCGTTTTATTAAGCTGTCCATCACGCACAAAAAAATACTATTTTATCAGTTTGGTGTTCTGTTCATATCCTGATACTATTGGGCTAATTATTTTCTGCCCACTTTTAAAGTCAAACAATACCAATTTATTAAATTACCAAGTTCATACAGGGATATATAACTTTACACACTTACTGTTTCACAGAATCATAATGCATCCTGTGCTTCACAGTACAACTTGTATGGAGTATACGTATTCTGTAACATTTGGGTTTTTTAACATTCCCTTTCCTAACCACAGAATGCTTGCAGTGGGAAATGAGTAGCAATATGGCTGTAAAAGACTCTGATTCAGAGATGTCTATAAAATCCCAGACAAACCAAAGAAGCAGTATGTAGTTTTCGCTGTACTTAGCCTGTTAAATTCTTTGAGATTTGTAGGAGCAGAAAACTATTCAGAGTCTGTGCATAAGCAAACCTCCCAAACCATTATAGTAACTGAATATAATAGAAGTCATTCAGGATTTCTTACCTTCAAGACGCTCTGCAAGTATAAATCTCTCTCAAATCTCTGTAAGGCAAATAGAATTCTAACATTTGAGATGAAAGTCAAATAATTTGCTAAATATCTGCACAAAATACCAGTTTCAGAAACAGGAAAATTGTGCAAGTTAACTGGAGCTTTTTTTTTATGCCTCAGTGTGTATTGTGTGATGACCTACTATACCCAAATGAGTGTCAGTTTTATTAAAAACCCAGCTACCTTTTTTTGTTTTGAATGTTTACAGTCATGCCTGTGTTTAATTATGAAGAACACTTGAATTACCACATGAATGAAGTAGTTTTGTTTCGTAGTCAGCTGTATTTGTAAAGAACTCTTCATATTGTCATTCTATACCATAAGTAAAAGGAGTTTTTGAAGAAAATCAAACATGAAAATGCATTTATTTCAGGCAAGGGTGGCAAGAATTCAACAAATAGAAAAGGACATTCTTCGTATACGACAGCTCCTGCAATCACAAGCAGCTGAAGCAGAGGTTAGTGAGCAATTACTTGCCTTCTTTTGGCTGTGGTATGTATCTTTTCTAAAAAAAAACCCCAAATTATTTTAATCAAGTCATAGGGAGGGTTATTTCCATCTGCTAGTGATGTCACAGTTAATCAACTAGTCGATATATGTAGGCTGTCATTTGCTCTCATACCAGTGAACTGAGGGTGGAATACTTGGATTAGTCTTCATGCTACTATTGAACTTTAATCACTAATGATACAGCAGTTAAAAGTTTAACTTGAAATTTCAGTAAAAATGCCAAAGTACAATCTATTATAAAGGTTGAGTCTTGGTTTCAGCAAATAATTATAACAATCAGTTGTACATGCCTTTCTAAATATGAATCTCTGATAAGCACCTTCATGGTTTGCATATCTTTTGAGAGAGATAAGATTAAAAAAAGGGTGAATACAGTTTCTGTTGGACTTCATTATAGAAGCCTGACATATTTTTAGTGTTTAAGTATTGGGTTCTATATTAAGAAATACAAGATAACGTTTCCTATAAATTACAAAGTCCATAGTCGTAATTGCCATTAGCAAAAACTGCTCTCATAGTGGAAATTCACTTAGAAGGTCAACTCCATTTCTTGTACTGGTAAATTAAATATAAATTGTACGTTGGACCTGAATATTTTATGGTTTGTCTTCACCCAAAATAACTACTGTGAAATCTTAGAGCAGCATTTGGGTTACTAAGGGATGTGGTATTTTTCCATTTTGAAAAATAACAGTTTCATAATTCTAGGATTTGAGGAAAAATCGGGTTTCATAAGTGAAGCAGACAGCAGTATGTATAACTAAAGTTGCCTGGTCTTTAGACATATTGGCCAATGCAGGTGTTCATACACATTGATGAGATCCCCCTGAGCCTTCTCTTCTCCAGGCTGAATAGTCACAGCTCTGTCTGCCTCTCTGTACATGAGAGATGCTTCAGCTCCTTAAGTACTGTTGTGGCCCTGCACAGGACTTGCTCCAGTAAGTTCAGGTCTTTATTGTATCAGGGAGGCCAGAACAGGACACAGTACTCCAGATGCAGCCTCACCCGCTGAGTAGAGAGAAAGGATCACCTCCCTCAACCTGCTGGGAACACACCTCTTAGTGCAGACCAGGATACTGTTGGACTTTTTGCCAAGGGTCCATTGCTAGCATGTTCAGCTTGTCCACCAGGACCTCCAGGACCTGTTCTGCTAAGCTGCTTTCCACCTGGGTGGCCCCCAGCATGTGCTGGTGCCTGGGGTTGTTCCCTCCCAGATGCAGGACTTTGTTGAACTACATGAGGTTCCCATTGGCCTATTTCTCCAGCCTGTCGAAGTCCCTCTGAAAGGTGGCTGAACCATCTGGTGTATCAGCTTCTCCTCCCAGTTTTCTGTCATCTGCAGACTTGGTGAGGGTGCACTATGTCCCAGCATCCAGGTCATTAATGAAGATGTTGAACAGTACTGGTCCCAGTATTGACCCCTGGAGTATATCACTAGTCACTTGCCTTCAACTGTACTGGGTGCTGCTAGTTACAACTCTCTGGTGCCCAACTGTTCTGCCAGTTTTCCATCCACAACACTGTCCACTTATCTAACCCATACATTGTCACCTTGTCTGTGATGATGTTAGGGGAGACAGTTCTGAAGTCTTACTAAAGTTGATGTCAGTAACATCAGCTGTTCTTCCCTCACCCACTGAGCCAGTCAGCTCATTGCAGGAGGGTCAAGCCAGACTTCCCTTCTGTAAAACCCTGCTGGCTGCTTCCAGTCACCTAGTCTTTCATGTGCTTGGGAATGCTTTCCAGGAGGATTTCCTCCATCACCTTCAGTCGCCAGGGACTGAGGTGAGGCTGACTAGCCTGTAGTTCCCATAGTTTTCCTTCTTGCTATTCTCGAAGATAGTGACATTTGCTCTCCTCCAGTCTTAAGGAACCTCTCCCTGCTGCCATGACCATTCAAGAGTGGCCTCGCAATGACATCCCTCTCCCTCAGCACTCATGGGTGCAACCCATGAGGCCATTAGGACTTACATATGTCCAGTTTGCTTAAGCTCTCGCTAACCTGGTCCTCTCCACCAAGGGTGAGTCTTCCTTGTTCCACACTTTCCTTGGATTCCTGAAGGGTGGTTTTAGTGGGAAAGACTGAGGCAAAGAAGGCATTGAGTACCTTTGGCCTTTTCTGTGTCCTCTGTCACCAGGTCCCCCTCCCCATTCAGCAGAAGGCCCACATTTTCCCTAGTCTTCCTTATGCTGTTTATGTACTTGCAGAATTCTTTCCTGTTGCCCTTCACATCCCTGCATGACTGGACAGCAACGCTTTGGTCCTGGGACAGCTGACCCCGCTTCTGCCTCTTATACTTTTCCTTTCAATGCCCAAGTTCAGTTAGAAGCTTCTTCCTCATCCATACAAGAGTCTTGCTGCCCTTGCTTTGTTTCCTACTTGTTGGGATGCACCTTTCTTGAGCTTGGAGGAGGTGACCCTTGAATATCAGCCAGCTGTCCTAGACCTCTTTTCTCTGTAGGGCTATATCTCATGGGATTCTTCCAAGCAGATACCTGAAAAGGTTGAAATCTGCGCTCCTACGATGCAGGTCTGTGGTCCTGGTTTTTGCCCTTTTCCCTCCTCTTAGGATCCTGAACCCTACCATCTCGTGGTCACTGCAGCCAGCTGCTTCTAACTTTCATGTCCTCTACCAGTTCTTCCTTTTTTTCTAAGTAACAGGTCCAGCACAGTACCTGTCCTTGTTGTCTCTTCAATCACCTGTGTGATCACAACTGCCGCTCCTTGCCTTAGAATCAGAGTCATTTAGGTTGGAAAAGGTCTTTAAGATTATCGAGTCCAACTGTAAACGTAACACTGCCAAGTTCCCCAAAACCGTCCCTAGGCACCACATCTACATGTCTTTTAAGTGCCTCCAGGGATGGTGACTCAGCCACTTCCCTGGGCAGCCTGTTCCAATGCTTGACAACCCTTTCAGTGAAGACATTTTCCTAGTACTCAGGCTAAACCTCCCCTGGTCCAACTTGAGGCTGTTTCCTCTCATCCTATCACTTGTTACTTGGAAGAGACTGACACCCACCTCGCTCAACCTCCTCTCAGGTAGTTGTAGAGAGTGCTAAGGTTTCTCCTGAGCTTTCCCAGCCTGTCCTTCCTAAAATGTCTGTATTCCTCTGTTGCAGCCTTCTAGTCATACAAGCTATCCCACCATGTCTTCATGATCCCAATGAGGTCGTAGCCCCATGACTTCACACACTTTAGCTCCTCCTGTTTGTTCCCCATGCAGCGTGCATTAGTGTAGAAGCATGCCAGAGAGGCACCCAAGCATACTGAATCCCCAGCACAGGCTTGAGAGCTTTCCCCACAAGATGGTTCTGCTGCATCTCCTTCCGTACATGCCTATTCTCAAGGGCATTCCACTTATCTCAGTTGTGTGGATTGCCGTCGTGTTCCCATCAGCCAGGCCTTGGCTGCCCTATCCCCAATTTCCTTACTTGTTTGTTGAGGAATCGCTCTGTCCTGCCTAGTTTCTAGTTTAAAGCTCTCGCTGCCTGTTTGGCCAGCCTCTCAACAGATACCTTTGCCCCATTTAGTCAGACAGATCCTGTCCCCAGGGTGTTTATCTCTTACTCTGGTAAAAAAAACACTCTATTTTAGACTCATTTAAGCTCAAGGACTCAAACAGCATTGAGATGCAACTACAGAATTGAAGAAGTTTTTGTCTTTGTTCTTCAGTCCTTTCACCAAATTATTTGGCTGCTGAATACAGGGAAATTCTAATATATCTGAATTTTGTTGTGGTGTGTCGTATCTGTAAAGTGTCTGGATGGCTACACGTTCTAGGACAGAGTTACCAGGGTGCTGGTGGTAAGGGAGGCAGTCAGTACGCACTTATTAATACTTTATAGTGTGTTTTAATAATTTCCAAAGGGTGGACATCTCCTATGGAAAACAGCTCTAAAATTGCTTGGTGGCAAGGAGGAAGGTAGTAGCAGTCAAACTGCAGAATCCATATAACTGAAAAATATAAACATGAGGCATTTATTATATTTTTATACTGTGCCTGATATAGTGATACCCAAATGGTATGTGATCCTTACGTTTATAAAGACTTAGTAACAACAATAATAAATACCACAGCTTGTCTATTGATATAGTTGGTCCCTGTGGTGATGCCAATCACTGTGGAATCAAAGTGCAATATATCTTGTAGAATAAGACCAAATATAGTACTGCAACATAAAAATAGCTTTTGGAAATCAATGAGCAGAGAAAACTTTGGCTCACATTTTAGCACATTTTTAAGGTTTGGAAAATTCTTGTCTTGTAAATGCTGCTAGAAAAAAGTTGAAATAATTTATCTGCAAGTGATGGTACCTTCAAATTTCATTACACTTGTTAGATATTTTGCAAGATTTTCGTAATAAGGCTTGAAATCCAATATAGAGTTAGACCCCTCCAAAGAGAATTTTTGGCTGTAAGGTACAAATCTGGACTTATTCAAAAGAAAAAGGGAAATTATTGGAAAGTGTTTCATATGGGGTTTTCAATTTGTTATACTATACAGGCCTTTCTTTCATATTTGTCATTTGAAATATGTGAAGTATTCTCATTGGGCAATGTTGCTGCAGATAAAATGTAAAGGACTTATTCCGTACAGAGATTACACTCAGCAAGCTTTAAACTGTTTAAACTGTGATGGACAGGAGTTCTCTCCGGGATTTGACTCACTAGACTTTCTTTTTTCTTTCATTCAACTGTAGCAAAATTGTTTCAATCTTATGGTTTCTTATTTTTGTGTGTTGCATTGTTCTTTGTCTTACCTTCTTACTTATACCTGTATGTGTATTGTGTTTAATGTGAAGTAATGGCAAAATAAACATTTTCTGATGTCTAGAAAATAATAGTATATCTGTAGTTTTCAATACACAGAAAATAATAGGGTAGTTGAATATTGGGGAAAAAACAGTGGTTTATGCATAGAAAAGTATTCCGTCCTAATAAATACACAAGAGGCTGCTTTGGCAACTCATTGACAAAGTATTAGGTAAAATTATTTGTAATTTGTTGTCTTAGCAAAAATGATCAAGGCCTACTATGCTTGCAAATGCCATAAAATAGCTAGAGATTTATCATTTTCCATCTAGTAAATACAGGGAAATTAATAATTGACAAGTGGTAGTTAGTGTTGACTTCTGAAGCCCTTAGAAAATAGTGGCAAACAAGATGGAGGGAGCGGCTCTATCTTCCTGCAATAGGCACGCGTGGTCTTCTGCTGCAAGAGCGAACAAACATACTCCATTAAATTGGCTTTTGTAGTGCGATGCCAGAATTCAGAGGTGGCAGAGGGCTGTGAACCCAGCGTATGCCTCTTCAAAAGCCATGCTTCAAAACCAGTGGTGCTCTTTAACCCAGGGGACCTGTGTGCCATTCTGTGGCTCATGTAGAGGTTACAGAGTCTGCTGCTGTTTGCGTGCTCTGGTGCTTTGCTGATGTGGGTGGTAGTTTATATATTTTCATCCACAGGTCCTATGTTCAGTGTTGAAAGGTAATGTGAAGAGGGGGCATACTTGCAGTGGTTATACTGTCTTCACAACCACTAATCCACAGTCCATTAGATGAATATTAAGTTATTTACTGTAATGCTATGTCTATTCAGAACATATATTTTAATCATCCGTGTGTGTGGATGCTTATTATTTTTATATTTATGTAATATGCATATGTAATAAATATGTGTTGGTAGTTATTAAATATATATTAGTACATCTATAATAAATATATAGAGAGAATCAGCTTTCAGTAAATACCTGCTATCTGCTGCCTGTGTTACTGTTCACTCCTTTGGGGCAGTCTGGGTGAAACTACAGCTTCTCACTTCAGTTTACTTCGGCAGCTGAAGTGGTAAAATCCCTTTGCTCTGAACATGCAGATTTGACGTTCAAGCCCAGCCGATGACTTGTGGGGCAGTACCGTGTGTGCATGTTGTGAGTGCACAGTGCCTTTCAAGTTAAAAAAGTCCTGCTAGTAACTGTTAAAAAATGCCTTATAATTATAAATTAATTTGGGTGTTATGTAGTTATTGTAGTGGCGTATTTTTGAGGGTGCCTGGGAGGGGAATGGCAAGCCACCTCATTCATAAATAGCAGGTAGCAAACAAAATGTATGTGAATGGGAGGAGAAGGACAAGAGAGTGCTGAGGAGAGCAGAAGCTTTTCTTGAATGGGAATGAAGTATCTTTGTCATCTAGAGGCATCAAAACCATTTAATAGGTACACCATCATTACCACCCCAAAAGAATTGCCCCAAACCCAGGAGCGTTCTTGGAAGAGTAGTATTATTCCCCCTCAGGTGACCCAGTGGCTCAGAGCCCGGCTAATGAACAGTTCAGCTTTTCGCCCCTCAGGACGTTGAATACTACTTCCTTTGTGTACATGTAATTTATTATTAAATTGAAAATTACTGCCATCTAATTACTGGAAACTTCTGTTCTTTGACATTTCTTATTCCTGTAGTTAAACTGTATTGATTTAATTTTTTAGATTTATCCCTAAATTATCACTTCACGCACATTTAGTTAGTTACTGGTTTCTGAAACTTTGGTTGACATGAAATATTTTCTGGCTTTGAGACTCTAATGTCTTCATGTGAAAAAGGAAGAGTTAGTATGCCAGTGATACTGCATGAGTTTGGTCACCGGGTAACTAAAGAACTTTCAGTGTATGTACATTGAAGACAAATATGTTTCTGCTAGAAGTTAGAGAGACATTTCCATAAAGCAAGATGAGGCAGACTATGCTATCATAGGCTGTCCTGCTCAAGAACATTGCAGAGCCACACAGAAACTGAATTTAATATACCAAGTGTGGTTAAACAAATTAATTGAAAGAGATACAAGTGTTGTCTGTTAAGGTAGTAGACACTAAGTCTGAAAAATTAGGTTTGGGATTGAAACTAATATTTTGAGAATAACCATGCATTGGAGGTGTGTTACCTTTTCATCTCCAGACTTCAAGACAGTTCCATGGACAGGATTATTTGTGTCTTTCTGAAAATCTGAAACATTTTAAACACATTAAAAGATAATGTTGGATACTCTACATACTTCAGAACTGCTTAGTTACTCTGCTTTATTAATAAACTGTATTTAAGGGTTTGGTTTTCATGCTGATCTCATGATCCCTATCAGTTGCAGGGACACCAGTTTAATTTTCTTGTAGACGTATGGAAAATCTGGTCTCCAGAAGGAACTGAAACATGTCTGTACCAGCTTGCCAGATCAGTTGAATTTATTTTTGTAAAATATTAGATAGATCGGTAGCAGGTAATATAAATTTTATTTGCATCAAAGTGGTTATTCCTGCACTGTTTGTCCTTAAAATTGAGAAGGATTTTTACAGTACAGATATCCTTCTGTTCATGCAGAAATTATTCGTCTTTGAATGCAAAGCTTGATTGAACTGTGCTAGCCATAGTCTCCAGTAAATGCACAGATCACGTGACAGTGCAGAGAAGACAGTTGTTTGCTCCAATTCTGTTACATTTCTGATAGCGATGTGAGCACAGCTGGTGGAAAATGGTGTTTCTGTGTCTCACAGCAAATCCTTTGTCTTGCAGGGCTATAATCCTCAGAGGACATGCTTCACTTTCATCTTGCAGTTTTTCGAAGACAGTCTCAGCTGTTAATTTTTGAGGCTGAGGGTTATGAAATACAAAGTAGTGTTCAGTGGCTTTGTGAGGATGCAGCATAGATGCATTCACAGTCTAGAAAGCTTTGAAGGGTAAAGTGTACTTCATTTCGGTATGTAATTTCATAAACTCTTACATTAACAGAGAGCACCTCAAAGCAAGCATGATGCAGGTTCCCATGATACAGAGAGGCAGAATGAAGGTCAAGGAGCACCAGAAATCAGCGTGGCAACTAGCAGTACTGGTCAGGTAAATTGATTATTTTGTTTGTTGAGAATATAATTAAATACTCATAATATACAATGTTTATATATTGGTATATACCTTACGGCGTTTGTATGCCTGCTCATTTTAAAAGATACATGTTTTTCATCTTTCCATCTATACATGAGAAATTTCTTGTATTTATTGGAAGGAAATGTTTTAATAAGATGAAGTATGAATATTTGATAATGCAAGGAGCATTTTTCTTTTGTTTAATGATTAATGAGCCTAATGCTATGAAAGAAATAACAAGAGCGACAACAGGAAATGTATTTTATTATAGGTGAACTGTAATATTAGAAGTATGATTTAATGATGGAAAAATGTTCAAATTTTCACTTCAGAAATTATCACTGAAATATCAGTGATTTTTTAAAAAGAGGAGAACCAAATGGCAGGCTTATCATTAATATTTCTTTAGTACTGTTTTAGGTAAAGCTTTGAAACAGTAGTATCAATGAGGTAATCTGGAAGTGGGCTGAAGGGTTATTTAAATGTTTCTAAATAATCTTTCATTACTGTTCCTTTTATTAGTGAAACACATTAGTGGAATATTTTAAGGGGTACATTAAATTCTGTACTTGTCTTTTAAAACAAATATTTATCAAAATTTATTACTTCTCTCTGTGGCTAAAAATACTTTGATTTATTTACCATGTGCTAATGATCATTCCCTACTTAATTTCCAACTGTAGCTGAGACATTCCCACTAGTAATTTGGGTTCTTAAAACTTCACACTACAAATTTAATAGTTGAATTCATATGCAAAATATTTTTGCTACTCCAGGGAAGTAGAATTATTTAAATACTTCTGAAAGTGTCTTGTACAAGAAAATTTATCAGAAAGAATTGTGGTTTGGCTGGAATATTGAATAAACAGTAAGCACAGCCCATGATTTTGCTTTTGAAATATATTTGATCACCATTTGGAATTAAGTTCTATCAGCCGTATCTGAGCAATTGCTCGGGGCTCTGACTCTAATTCTTCTGACAGCTTTATTGTTTGGGAAGAAAATATTTCAGTGCTGCTTTGGGGCTGAAAGCATAATGTATTTAAATAATTGATGCATTGTGACTGTATCATCCATCTTCAGTGTATGAATCAGAAGTTTTTCAGGACAACATATTTTACAGGGAAGAAAAAAGGGATTTTCATGTCTTGGCAGACTTAGGCAAGTGGGAAACTCACTGATACTTCATTTGAGGTCTTATGTTGAGGATTTGTGCAATTTTACCTCATAAAAATCTATAAAACGTGCATATTCCTTCCTCCTGGAGGTGGATAGAGCCAGGGCGCTGAATCTGTGTTAAAACAGACATCTGGGGATTATTTACTTTCAGTGCAAGTCCAGACAGAGGAGGTTTATTGGATTGGGCATAACATTTATTTCTGTAAACCAGCTCAATGTACTTTGAGCAATCACTATTCAGTGAAGTGCAAAAAAAGTTTTAACCAAATCATTTGCTTCTAATTGGTTTTGTAGTCATATAATCAATGTTAATTGAAACACTGCCAATTGAATCCAGGATTTTACAGGATTCAGTTATGTCCTTTCCTGTACTATCTTTAAGCTGTCTTCTCTTTTCCATCACGCTCACTATCCCGCTGAAGTAAAATTTTTTTCATACCTTAGTTTTGCAAGTTTTATAAACGAATTCAATGAGATTTTCTCTTTTGTTAAGAAAATGTGCTACAAAATAGGGAAAAACACCTAATTGACAGAGTAGATAGGAAGCATAGTAAAACAATGAGTGAAAGACAGTAAAGTGTAAAAGGAGAAAACAGGATGAAGTAGACAGATTTTGAAAGAGAAGGTTCTACACAAGAAGGGTCTACGTAGCAACTACTTGTCATTGCCCATTTTTCTCAGATGAATGGCTACACACCTTACACTAGTTCCTTCACATCAGTCTTTAGGAGCCAGTAAGAAACGTAATTACACTTCATTTGGGCGTCCTGGCATTTTTAAAGTAGCAAGGCTTTGAAGGAGACATCTGAATCAAAGTTGATACAGATTTGGGGAAATGATAGGAAAATTATGCTATTTCTGTCTACACTGTGGTGAATTTTAATAGGTAGTGCTCCAACCTTATGTCTCTTTTACCTTCCTGGATAAAACAATCATGCTGAATTTAATAATGGAGAATTCTGGCATGTACATTATGTTGAACCTGTAATCCTCTGGATGTAGTTTGAGGTCAAGAGGACCTCAAGGGATTGCTTGGTGTAAAAATCTGTGAATTCATTCCCATATTCCTAGCACTGCAGATTATTTAAGTGAGTAATTGAGAAAATCCAATATAATTGTCATTCTAAGCTTTAAGATTTTGAATTTTTCCTATAGTCAACAGAGAAAATAAGGGCTTGTTTACATAGGAAATATATATTGGAATAAATTGTGTGAATTTAAATCATGCTAGTTATACTCTTTTAGCATAATACTTATTTTGGAACATGCATGAAATGTTCTGGATTCAAATGGGAGAGTGAAATGAGTATAATAATATGTGTTTAAATACAGCAGTATAACTAGAATTTTTTTCTGTCTCGACAAACAGTACATGAAGCTACTCCTCCGTTTTACTTACAGTCACTTTCAACTTCAAATTTAAAATGTTGAACTGGGTGAACAGCAAATACTTAGGAATATTCTTCTTTCTTTGTGGTGCACCTAGAAAAAACACAGAAATTATTTCAGTGTCTTTCATACAGTTTTATTCAGTGTTATATATTTTTATTGAAAAAAAAAAGCTTAATTTGCAAAACAACAGTTTCAAGCTAATAATTTAATGAACAGGTTTTAGCTTTTGTAGGGGATCAATGAAAGACTGGTGTGAAACAGTGTTCTGATACTAAAAGTGTTCGCTAGTCAAATGTATTTTTATGTTCCCCAAAGTGAACAGGAAGGGAGGGACATAGTAAGGGAAACTTCACAGATAGGAAGCAGAGCAAAATAAAGAAAACAATAACAAAGGGAAAAGAAAGAGCAAAGAGAGTGAGGGGATAAAAGGTGGTAAAAAAAGGGATAAATGCATAAAATGGATTAAAAGAGGACAAAGACGCTAATAACTGAGTCTTGCTACTACATGTAGAAGCATGCTATTTACAATAATTTCTAGGAAAATTACAGCAAATAGTGTCAGCATTATTTTATAGCTTTTCATTAAAAAATTAAATAGATTCATCCGCTCGTTATTTGCTTTTGATATGGACAAATTCAAGTAGGGTTACTCCCTTGTCCAGATGAATTTCCTTTTACTAGTCACTTCTTGCATACGTGATTGTGTTCTGAAGGACAGACTTAATCCTGTGTGCTACATAATCAGACATAAAAGTTGAGGCTGTTTTTTTCTCTCTGTAAAAATTGTAATTCAGTGTGTTGTAAAGTCCGCTTCTCCTCCTTCTTGGTGAAAACAGGAATTATAATTCCATTGAAAATACAACTTTATTGAGACTCAATTTTAGGAAAAGTGGTTAATAAAACCCAGTTTAACACTGACCTTTAAGTTGTGTCAGGATAGGGACGACCTACCTTAACAAAAGTAAGTTGGCAGTTCATTACTACCAATACCATTTTATGATCCAGTGCTGAAACTGAATTAGGCAATAGTTGTTTTTTCACTCAGACTTTGTTTTATACTGAATTGCTGTTTAAATTTGTAGGGTTCTGCTGCTCGAATGGACCACGAGACAGCCAGTGTTATGAGCTCTAGTAATAACTATTCTGTTCCTCGCAGACTGACAAGTCATCTGGGTACCAAGGTAACCGAAGATTACAAACCACAGGTCGCTAATGCTACATTTTTACTAATACAATAACCTCATTGTTTCTGCCAGTAGTACTAATATTAGCTGAACGATCTATCCACACATAGCAATATTATGGAGTTAAAATTTGGAATATTTTTTCAACTTTTAAAATGTATGGACAGAAATAATTTTTTATACTTGTTGATGATCAGTTAAGAGTTGTTACAGTAAGGAAACAATGATTGCTAGAAATTACTGGACTATCTAAAAAGCTTGTGATGTTTGTTTATAATCCATGGTGAAAACTAAGCCTTTTAAGAGTAGTTCTTTAAATACTTTTCCAGAGTCCAAATCCACAAAACAGATTCAATTGCTAAGAAATTATACGGGGGGGTGGGTGGGAAGGAGGAAATTATGTAAGCTCTTTATGGTGATAAATGTCTGTTGACAGAAGACTCTGCTGAAAGTATATGTGCAGCATGAAAAGAGGGGAAGAGAAGGGCAAATCTGTAACACAAAATTGAGATCATGAACCACTGCAGTTTATACTGCCTCTGGAATCAGCAGCAGTATAGATACTATGGGTGTTGTGCTGAGTTCAGTCTTCTGGGAAGCAGAGCCTATTAGCTAGACGTAGTATTAATTACTTTGGGCCTTAAACCAGCATTACAATGTCATAATTTTGCTTCTGCACCTCATGCATGTACCAAATGGAGGTGACATCAGCTAGTCTGTCTGTCTGTGAGTTTTCATTTCAAATTGTAGAATTCCCAAAAGCTGCAAACAACAGGAGAGCCCTGAAGGCGGGGAAAGGGACTGAGTGTGGAAGGATACAGGCAGAGAAACAGGTTGAACTGAGTGTGCTGTGGGGTAGGAAGAGCTTAATATTAAATGCCTGAGAAGAAGGGAAAGTGGTAGAGATTCTAAATAGAGGAATGCATTTACAGATGCAGAAAGAGATGTGTCTGTGGGCAGTGCGTGTATACAGAGAGAGAGAGAGACAGACAAATTTTTTTTATTTTTTTATTTTTTTTAGTTTTTCCTATACAATATTTGCCACAACCTGGAGGGGTGGGGTTTGGTGGCTTCTTCAGCTTTATTCTCTGACAAAAACTTTATCTTCCAAATCCAAATCACACTGGATTAAAGCTGCCACTTGAAATACTTGTCAAGAGGCATGCATAAAGCAGATTAAATTCGCTTTCCTTTAAGAATCCAAGTGGTTTGTTTTAGTACTGTATTTGATTTTTCACAGGCCGAGAAGACAGGTTTTCCAAACTGGGATGCTAGGCTGTCATAAAATTGGCTCCAAGACTATTTCAGTGGATTTTGCATGTGATCATACAGTTTCACAGAGTCCCAGATTTCTATTGCTTCAGCAATCCCATAACGTTTAGAGAAGCAGATGTTAACAGACTTGCTGCTTAGTCTATGCAGTGCTATCACATTTTTTTTATAACATGGTATTTGTATTCATCTTCACGCACATTTGAATTGTATCTGAAGAAACCAGATAAAATCATTCATTGGTCTGGTAACCAGTGCAAATGTCTAGTTATTAGTAGAAAACTTCATCTAACAGTCCAAAGTCTCATTTCTTCATTAACTGGTATGCTTCTATAAGAAACACACGCGCTGCTACTTTACAGTTCCCTTTGATAGTTTCTTTATGTTGTTCTTTGATTTTGAATGTTCCTGTTTTTCTTGGCTTTAGGAGTTTGTTGTTTCTAGGTAGTATATAAATTCATCCTTTACATCCTGTTATTCTACTAAAAGTGCACTAGAAGAACCAAATGCATTTCTTGATCTAAAGCTATTATTGAAGAAAACAGAATGGGAGACACAAACCAAATAGTGCATTGACCACTGTATTACATGTCAGCCAAGGGAGTCCCTCAAAAATTGCTATTTTTTAATGAGAAATTTAGTTACACCAAGTTAAATGTGTACTGCTGGGTTTTCATGGCTTGATATAATTTGACAAATGCTCAGTATTTTATATATATTAAATGAGCATTTCTTTGCTTTACTGGTTTTATCGCTGTAAACTTGAAAAAGTGTTAATTTGATTCTTCAGTTTTGCATTTGCTGTAAATAATCTGGTCCATATGCAAGTCAGTCATCATAACAAAAAATAATTAGCTAATCTGAAATAATTTTAAAGGACCGCTTTAAAATACATGGATGTCAGATTTCTTTAGCACAATGTAATCTAAAAATTCATGTAATCATTCTTATCCTTTGTCTAGAATAATCGTATTTAATACCACATAACAAACAGTTTTTCACTGAAGAGCATCTTTACATGAAACTGTGATTCATACAGAACATCGTTTCGGAGACAGCTAATCTTAAACATATTTTAGATTTCTCACTTTCATTAGTATGTTTGTTTAATCTTTTTGAAAATGGAAACTTTTAAGTCTTTGCCATTGGTCTTGTAGATTAATACAGTTACATACAGCTACCACCCACTTCTTCTAGCCATTTAACCACTAAGTGAAATTTACGAAGATTATGAATGCTGAAGTAGTAATAGTACTTAATTGTTTCTAAATAGCACAGGTTTTTTTGTCCCATTAAACAAGGGGGGGTGGGGGGTGGGTTCTGATGTGTACCATTCAAATTTCATTTTAATTTAATTTAATGTTTATTTTTTAAGTGTAACTGTATTTTTAAAATCATTTGACCTGCAGGTGGAAATGGTGTATTCATTGTTATCAATGCTTGGTACTCATGATAAAGATGACATGTCAAGAACATTGCTAGCAATGTCTAGCTCCCAAGACAGCTGCATAGCCATGCGTCAGTCTGGATGTCTTCCTCTCCTCATCCAGCTTTTACATGGCAACGATAAAGACTCTGTCTTGTTAGGAAACTCTCGTGGTAGTAAAGAGGCCCGTGCCAGAGCCAGCGCAGCACTGCATAACATCATTCACTCCCAGCCTGATGATAAGCGAGGCAGACGGGAAATCCGCGTGCTCCATCTTTTGGAGCAGATTCGTGCTTACTGTGAAACGTGCTGGGAATGGCAGGAAGCACATGAACAAGGCATGGACCAAGACAAAAACCCAAGTAGGTTCTGCAAGCCATATAAAGATGTTTCAAGGATATATTGAAAAGAGTGCATTCACAGAAAGTACAAGTTTAATCTGACTTCTTGTTGAATGTATATGAGTTTTCTTATATATGTGTGTATATTTATTTTTTTTAAGTTGAGGTAGTGTTAGGAAATACTATCTATTGCAGATATGATACCGTATTTATAAACTTGTTATTTAAATCATAGCTCTTGGTGTGCTTTCCAGATAATAATTCTAGTGTTTTATATTGATAATCTGTAAATTAATATTGAATATTTACTCATTCTCTTTTACATTTTAATGCATAATGGAACATATCTACATAAATCGTCCCAATTTGCTTGTCATAGGATAGCACATTTTGTTTAGGAGAGGGACAGAGAGCACAAATTAAATACTCTCAATCTATCCAATATAATATGAACTATTAAATATAATGTTGTATATAAGAAATATTTCAGTATTAAAATACAAAAGAAGTGACAATGTAAGTGAATTGGAGTTTTCTCATGGGACAATTAGAAAAAAGATTTAACCTTCTGGATTGCTTAGCTGCTTTTCTGAACTGAGAGCATTTTGTAAATACAGGCTCTATGTGTCTATGGCAGACGTACCACTGAAATCAGTGGGCTGCATCATGGGTGTTGCAGCTTAACACAAGAACCATTTAGCAGGACTGGGGCTCTGAACAAGATGTACCAATACCATTTGCGCATTAGTGAGAATCTAGCTCACAAAAATATGAACTTAAACCTTCTCGGTTATGAAACAAAGGGTTTAATTAACTGTTCGTAAGGGCATAACAGCCAAAGAAACATGTTAGGTGGCATATTATTTAATGCCACCAGAATATTTAACCTTATTCATTTGTTTCACTAAGATTATTAACTTTTAAAAGTAGTAAGATAATTTTTTTGTATCAGGAGTCATATTCATACTTAATACATACATTCAGGATTCTCCCTAACTTCTTTTCCAGCATCAAATATACACACATTTAGTGTGTGTATGCACACTAAGTATACACACATCTATTACACACATTTGTCAGTATCCTTCTTAACTAATTGTCTGTTTGTGGATTACTGGGAACAAAACTACCCTGAACAAAACTGCAATTGATTTGTTTTAAGATTAGATTTGCTTTGGAAAACTTATGATCTGGGCAAAATCACATAGGAAATACTAATTGTTACCTATTTCTGGATCAGTGCCTGCTCCAGTGGATCATCAAATCTGTCCTGCAGTGTGTGTTTTGATGAAACTTTCATTTGATGAAGAACACAGGCATGCAATGAACGAGCTTGGTAAGACCAAATGTATTTCTCTGACTTCCTTTGAGAAGCTTCCTGGAAACGCTGACACTCCTTGTGTGCTCCACTGGATATGTGGCTTTTTTTACCAGTAGTTTAAACAGATCATCCGTTCATTTGTGTCAGTTGTTGCCCTCTAAGTGATGAATGCAGTTTAAATTAACCAGACCATTTCCCAGTGGATAAATTATTATGTCAGTTACTCCTTTTTCTGGCATGAATTGTGAACATTGGAAGAGTATTATTACTATGGAAAAATTTGCAATTTTAGAAGTATCGGAGGTACAATGGAGACTACTTTCCAGGGTGGAAGGTTTTTTGTTGGTGTTCTGATATTTTTCTTTTTGTCCTGAGCTGGTTCATGTTTAACAGCCCAAATTTTTTAGTCCATACTCAGTAAATTCTGTGCATGTGATTGTCCTTAATTAGCCACTTTTCATTATGAATTAAACTATTCTGTGTGTTTTTCTCAGAAGGTAACATTCAGTGATAATAATTAAATTGGTTATTTTCAGATTTACTAAATAGCCTTTTATGTAGCTGGTGCGAGTTCATCAGTCAAACATGATTTTGGCTGGGTGGAATGAAAAGATGGGTGTGCTTCTTACATCCTTATAATTCCTCCTGTTACCATTTTCCCCTGAAATCTCAATGTCATGCTGTCATACCTTTCAGCTGCAGCTAAGCACGGGATTCAAGGTCCAGAGTCGGTATTTAACAATTTATTTACCTTTCTAAGCCTTCTGGTTTTCAGATGTTTGAGATTTGTTCCGCAATTTGCTCCTTGGTATATGCATACTATATTTATATTTGAGTACAGATATTATTTATTTTCCTATGTATTTGTTTTTAAAGGAGGTTTGCAGGCCATTGCTGAACTATTGCAAGTGGATTGTGAAATGTATGGACTTACAAATGATCATTACAGTGTTACCTTAAGGAGGTATGCTGGAATGGCTCTGACAAACTTGACTTTTGGGGATGTGGCAAACAAGGTAAGAGTAGAATTTTAAACACACAGTAATTTCAGTTCATAGCTGTGTTTGAATTCTAATTTTCAAGACAGGTGGTGAAAATCTCCGGGACAGGATAGTGAGTTTGAACTTAAGACAGAAGTTCAAAATACCTCTGTCATTTCATCCCATTCCTGACAGAGCACACCACAAACTGGATAGTATATGGAAGTATAGTAACAACTCTCAAATTAAATCACTTCTAATTTGTCACTGAAACAAACGAATTATCTATTGGCTCTTTTTTTTTATGAGCATTAGGTTAGTATAGCACACAATGATTACAGACCAAGGATTATGGATAGTGACTTGATTTTTCTGAGGATGTTGAACTAAAACTTCTAATTGAGCCAAATTTTGTAAAGTTGTCAGTTATTTAACAATACTATTACTGTCTGATGGAATTTTGCAAACCTCTTCAGGCTGGAGCTTGATTTTATATATTTGGAGAATATCTGGTTCATAATGGGCAATACTTCAAATTATCATAAGAGAAAATAGGTTCCCTAATTTCTGATAAGGACCTTGTTTTCAAAAGATAGGAAGTTCCAATAATTTCTTGCCTCAGAGTTTGCCAAGCTATGGATCTTAAAATGACTTTGTACTGAGAAGACTTTTATCTTTCTGCTCTGGAAGAAGACATTTCAGGAGTGAGTGGAAATAAAAGGCTTCATATAACTCGCTTTTTGTTCCAAGTTTTAGACAAGAGTAAAGCATAAATCCTTACTGCAAATTAATGGTTTCACAAAATATTGGCTCTTCATATCAGCCAGTCAGTAACCATTACAGGGCTACAGTTACTGGGTTCATAGCATAAACTAAAATACTCAGAGATGTAAATGTACATGCTGTTCACCTGCTGAGTAGAACAGTTCTAACACATTCTTTGTTTTTGAATAATTTTTAATTATGCTTTGTCACAAACAATTTCCAACATAAGCCATACAGTTTTTCAATTGCTATTGTATTCTTAAAAAATTGTTCTTCGAATGTCAGAAATGTTGTTACATTTGTGTTTTAAATATTCATATTATTTTTCATACTACATTTATTTGAAAGAAAAAAAATATGATTAAGAGACTCAGTAGACAGTAGGTAGCAACACGTTGCCAGCTCACAGGTGATTTTTATCTGGTGCATAGTAAAGAAGGCTTCTAAGGTAGTAAAGTTCCAGATCAAGTCCTAGACCTATTGTAAAAAATAGGAAATTTAGCACAATTTCACTACTTAAGTATTGTCCAGAATAGAAACTGGTAGTTATGCTTTTCAGTAGTTGTACGCTACTACTTTTTAGTAGTTGTAAACCAAATATTTGTTGCTAGCAACATATTTTACTAAGCTTTTGTTGAAATTCAGATACGATTAGCTTAAAGTATCAAAACATTGTGCAGAAGCAAGCCACCTAACCTGTCATTTAATACTATTCACTTTTTTTTTTCTTTGATTCCTAACAGGCTACGTTATGTTCCATGAAGGGCTGCATGAGAGCTCTTGTAGCCCAACTGAAATCTGAAAGTGAAGACTTACAGCAGGTAACATCCTTTTGAGATTAAATGTTTCGTTAGCTTGCACACGTCCATCACTTTGCATCCCATGAATTTCATTGAATTGTATTAAAATACTGTATTTCTGCTCTCCTTTCCTAATATGTACCTTCCTTCTACTCATTTGGCCTCTCCACCTGTTATTTTTATACTTGAATTCTGTCATCTTCATGAAGTTTCTAGTGTGCTGTCCACAGCCAGCCTTCTCTCTTTTTAATTAGGCTCTCTCTTTGAAATATGCTTCATTCATCTCAGCCTGATTTTTTGGGGGGGAGGTAGTTGTTCATATGTTTTTTTCTCTGCCTTAACTGCGATGCAAAGTTTGTACCTGTACTCATTCCACAAATTATGCAGTACAGTTTTCTTCTTGTAAAAATGCTTATCTGTGGGTCATATTCTGTTTTTTTTACCAAAGTACATATATAACATATGCGCTATAAGACTCACTTTTATGACCCTGATCTGTTAGTGGAAGTCCAGTTTTAAAGATTAAGTTTGAGCAATCTTAGATTCTCTAATTTAATTTACTAGTGATGTTGCTAACAGACCGGAGTTACCCAGAGGGTTAATACGGTATTGTGGGTCCTTTGACAATAGCAGCAAGTAAATAATAGGGGAACAATAGTAGAGGAAGCTGTATTTCAAAAGAGAATCTACATTTGACTTGACAAGTCATACATAACTACTGTTGATACTAGCACCTCCCAAAGAAGCTTTCTAAATATGTGCAAAGTGTTTGGTGTGACACCTGAGTGTCTCTTCCAATGGCTCCAGCTGTATAAAGAAAACAGCATGAAAATGAAGTCTTTAGGAAGCACTGAGGGTGATCCTGACAGTTGAGAGTGCAGAACTGTTCTTCTTTGGCATGGAACTTGTTTAAAATTATTAAAGATTAAATTATAATCCATTTTAATTAATATCCACTGTTAACAAACTAGAACAGCTTTTTGGAAGGGAAAACCTTGTTTTCCTCACAGTTTGAGTGAATCATCGGATAAAAGAACAATTTTAAGTAAAATTGACTTTATCTCTTAAAACACTGTTCACAAAAAATTGACTCTGCTAGAGGAGGAGCCTAGCTAGTTACGATTGAGAAAATAATTAGAATTACAATCGAGGTTATTGGGTAAACTGTCTGATTTGGTATTAGGGCAGATATTGAGTATATTTAGTACTCTTGAAAAGGAAGTCACAGGCACATGGGCTCTCTGACCCTTGGTGTGTCTTCGGCCACTGGCATGCAGACCCCCATACACAGGCAGGCACATAGAGCAGGAAGTCCCTCACTCAGAAAAAAAGTTAGAAATGGGATTTAATAAGAATATGGGACAGACTGTGCTCATCAGGCAAAGGGCATGGCCATACAAGCATATCAGCCTGCCAGCTCTTCAGATGCAACTGTGCCTTTCTGTCCTCTTATCCCTGTGTTTTCCCATGCTTGTACCTCCCCGAATCACCTAGATCCATCCTTCTTCCTGCCTTTGGAACCTTTGGGTCCTCCCATCCCATGATAAGTCTTCTGCAGTTGCAGAATGCTCTTCCCCTGGATCCCATAAAATGTCCCACATCCCTACGCCAGGACTTCTGGACTGACCTGCCTCAATCTAGAATGTGCAGAGAGCTACTCCCGTTGACTTCCCTGAATGTGGGGTGTCAAGCCTGGGCCATGGGGCTGTGGGTCTCCTGGGAGAGCCCTGGCAGGACCCCAGTCAGGGTGTCCCCTCCTCTGAGCCCTTAGTTTGGGTTCCTGCCTGCCGTTGGTTCCCTATGCCTCTCTGGGCGTGTTGAGATGGGCCTCTGATGGGCTGATGGCTCCTGTGATGGGCCTGGGAGCAGCCAGGGCAGGGTATTTCTGGGTCTTCCATCTGCCACTGCCTCCCTGTGCTCCGTTGTGGGTGTGAGCAGGGGAGCATTCATCACATAATCTAACAAGCTTACGCACTTCTGTGTCAATGAGAACATTCATAGGTAAAAGTTTTCTATCAAATATATTTCATGAGGGATATATACACGCATACGGCAGCCCATAAATGGATGGAGTTTAGTATGTAATGACTGTCCACTCTAGTGACAGTCTATCTCAATCTAGCTGCTGCCAAGGACAAGGACATAGGCTGAATGGCTACTTATCTTCTACAGATAACTATTCTGACTGTAAAAGACACAGTTTATTTTTAAAAGACTTCAAAGAGCTTTATAAACATTAATCAAAGTAATCATACTATCTGAGAGACCGGCAAGCATTATTGTTCTATTTTACAAGCAGAAAAGCTGAGAAAAAAATGATGTGTATCTCTCCTGAGATTACATAAGTCTAGAGCAGACATCAGAGCAGAACACAAATCTGAAGTTTTGGACCAATTTTTCAAGCAGCATGGAAAGCAGGGAACCTGATTTCAAATCTTTGTTTCAGGTAGCCACACACAAAAGCCAGTACCTTTGATCAAACTTCATACTGAAATGTTAGAACAGTCTTGCTGGCAACACCACAAAAAGCCGATTTTAGCAAATTTTAGTTCAGTAGCTGAAAACGACTAGTGTTAATGAATCCATAGCATGCCAGAAATCCAGGAGGAAAGTCTGATAACCTGCTAAAGAAGTACCTATATTGAGATATATTATTTTTCTTTCATGTTTTGCAGGTCATTGCAAGTGTGTTGAGGAACTTGTCCTGGCGAGCAGACGTAAACAGTAAAAAGACTCTAAGAGAAGTTGGAAGTGTGAAAGCATTGATGGAATGTGCTTTAGAAGTTAAGAAGGTATCCTGTATAAATGATTGAGATAAATTTTGGAGAGATTGCATTTATTTTACACAAATGCAAATATTGTTGTCCTTTTTGATAACAGCAGTTGGTCAAATATTAGAGGTGGTTTAGGTATCTTCTTTGAAGAAGAGAGTTGCTTTGCATTAACATAGCAGCAGACTGCAACATAGCAATGACATCTCAAAACTGCTAGTATTTCTGTAATTTTATTTATGAAGGTTGACAGCTTTTGCTCTTCAGTTTCATGAGCTGTGCTGTTGAAATAGCATTTTTTATAATTTTGCAATTTAATAAAGCCTATTTTGAGTTAGTGAATAGACAATTACCACTTCTGTAACTTTCTAGATATAGTTTTGGTATCCAGACAGGATTGTATTTCATCCCAGTCTCCTGCTAGCTGGTCTTCAGGCCATTTTACCATTATGGCAGCTAACAAGTATTGTGGCATGTATTTCTGAAAACTTTGGGGCAAGCAATACCAAATCCATACCTGAAGGAAGGCGAGAAGCAAACAAAAATATTTACATGTGCACTGCTGCCTGCATCTAGCTTACCAGCCCAGGAAGCAGAAATTGGAACATACATGACTCCTTGCAGCTAACTTACGTATTTCTGAGAGCTTATGATCAATAGTTGAAACCTTCTTTATCTCTGTCATTTTGTTGTTTTCCTAGGAATCCACCTTAAAAAGTGTTCTGAGTGCCTTATGGAATTTGTCAGCACACTGTACTGAGAACAAAGCTGATATATGTGCTGTTGATGGTGCTCTTGCATTTCTAGTTGGCACACTGACGTACCGGAGCCAAACAAATACTTTAGCCATCATAGAGAGTGGAGGAGGAATATTAAGAAATGTTTCTAGCTTAATTGCTACTAATGAGGACCATAGGTGCGTATACTTTTCTGAACATCTTTAACAGTTCCACATGTATATTTAGTAGACAGGTTCTATGACGTAAGTCTTAATATGAATGCATGTATTCAGTATAGTAATTAACTACAGTTAATTTGTAATGCATTTTATAAGGCAAGTATTCCAGTTACATAAGAGGAACATGCAAACAGATTAATACCTGTTGCTTGTTAATGATGAACTGTACTAAAAGCTAACTATTCATATTTGTAATAGGATTTGATTAGCATTCAGATGAAAGAAAGAGGAAATACGAGATAAATTTGCACTGGAGAATTCACGATTATCCTTTCTAAGGGCAAAACTTGCCTCTAGCATAATAAGTTTTTGTTTTGCTTTGTCTTTTATCCTTTTGAAATGCCACTTACTGATGCGTGTTTTCAATTACTCGACACCAGGCAAATCTTGCGAGAGAACAGCTGCTTACAAACCTTGTTACAACACTTGAAGTCACACAGTTTGACAATAGTCAGTAATGCATGTGGGACCCTGTGGAATCTTTCTGCACGAAATGCGAAGGATCAGGAGGCTCTGTGGGACATGGGAGCAGTCAGCATGCTGAAAAATCTCATTCACTCAAAACACAAAATGATAGCCATGGGTAGTGCTGCAGCTCTAAGAAACCTCATGGCAAACAGGCCAGCAAAATATAAGGATGCCAACATTATGTCTCCAGGATCAAGCTTACCATCTCTTCATGTCAGAAAACAAAAGGCACTGGAAGCAGAATTAGATGCTCAGCATTTATCAGAGACTTTTGACAACATTGATAATTTAAGCCCGAAAGCATCTCACCGTAATAAGCAGAGACATAAGCAAAATATATACAGTGAGTATGTCTTGGACTCCAGTCGGCATGATGATGGTATATGTAGATCAGAGAGTTTTAATGCTGGTAATATGACTGTACTTTCGCCATATTTAAATACTACAGTATTGCCTGGCTCCTCCTCTTCCAATAGAGGAAACATAGAAAATTCTCGATCTGAGAAAGACAGAAGTCTGGATAGGGATCGAGCAGTAGGTTTAAATACCTATCATCCAGCTGCAGAGAATACTGGGAACTCTGCTAAAAGAATAGGAATGCAGATTTCTACTGCTGCAGCTCAGATTGCCAAAGTTATGGAAGAAGTAACAAGCATGCATATTCCACAAGAAGACAGGAGTTCTGGTTCCGCTTCTGAAATACACTGTTTGACAGAAGACAGAAATGCCCCGAGGAGATCAGCCACTGCCCATACTCACTCAAATGCATACTTTCCTAAATCTGAGAATTCAAACAGGACATGTCCTGTGCCTTATACAAAAATGGAGTACAAGAGAGCTTCAAATGATAGTTTAAATAGCGTCAGCAGCAGTGATGGCTATGGTAAAAGAGGCCAAATGAAACCTTCCATTGAATCTTACTCCGAAGATGATGAAAGTAAATTTTGTAGTTATGGTCAATACCCAGCTGACTTGGCACATAAGATTCATAGTGCTAATCATATGGATGACAATGATGGAGAGCTAGACACTCCTATTAATTATAGTCTTAAATACTCAGATGAACAGTTAAATTCTGGAAGGCAAAGTCCCTCTCAGAATGAAAGATGGGCAAGGCCTAAGCATATAATAGATGATGAAATGAAACAAAATGAACAAAGGCAGTCAAGGAGCCAAAATGCAACCTACCCTGTGTACACTGAAAGTGGAGATGATAAACACATGAAATATCAGTCACCTTTTGGACAGCAAGAGTGCGTTTCTTCCTTTAGATCAAGAGGATCCAATGGTTCAGATCAGAACAGAGTAGGCTCAACTCTTGGAATGAATCAGAAAGTAAACCAGTCCTTGTGCCAGGTTGATGATTATGATGATGATAAGCCAACCAACTATAGTGAACGTTATTCTGAGGAGGAACAACATGAAGAAGAAGACAGACCAACTAATTACAGCATAAAGTACAATGAAGAGGAACATCATGTTGATCAGCCTATTGACTATAGTTTAAAATACTCAACAGAAGTCCCTCCTTCTTCTCAGAAGCCATCTTTTACTTTTCCAAAGACTTCTTCAGTGCAAAGCACTAAAACTGACCATATTTCTTCAAGCAGTGGGAGCACATCAGCCCCCTCAGCTGTTTCAAAGAGACAGAATCAGCTTCACCCAAATGCTGCACAGAGCAGAGGTGGTCACGCACAAAAAACTGCCTCCTGTAAAACTCCCTCTATTAATCAAGAAACTATACAAACTTACTGCGTGGAAGATACCCCAATATGTTTTTCAAGGTGTAGCTCTTTGTCATCTTTGTCATCAGCTGAAGATGAAATAGGACGTGATCAATCTACACGTGTGACAGACGCTAATAACACACTACAGATAGCAGAACTAAAGGAAAACAGTGGGGCTCTATCTACAGAAGGTGCAGTAAGTGAAATCACATCAACATCACAACACATCAGAACAAAATCCAGCAGACTTCAGACTTCTAGCTTGTCTCCTTCTGACTCCTCTAGACATAAAGCTGTTGAATTTTCTTCAGGTGCCAAATCTCCCTCAAAGAGTGGTGCACAGACTCCTAAAAGCCCACCAGAACATTATGTGCAGGAAACACCACTCATGTTCAGCAGATGTACTTCTGTAAGTTCCCTGGATAGTTTTGAAAGCCGTTCAATTGCTAGTTCAGTTCAAAGTGAGCCTTGCAGTGGAATGGTAAGTGGTATTATAAGTCCCAGTGACCTTCCAGACAGCCCTGGACAAACAATGCCTCCAAGCAGAAGTAAAACGCCACCTCCTGCTCAAGGAGTTCCAGTAAAAAGAGATGTAGCTAAAGGTAAAGTACCTAATGCAGAAAAGAGAGAGCCTGGTCCTAGACAGGCAGCTGTAAATGCAGCTGTTCAAAGAGTTCAGGTACTGCCAGATGCTGATACACTATTACATTTTGCCACAGAAAGTACACCGGATGGGTTTTCTTGCTCTTCTAGCCTGAGCGCTCTTAGTCTTGACGAGCCGTTTATACAGAAGGATGTAGAATTAAGAATAATGCCTCCGGTTCATGAAAATGAACATGGAAATGAAGCAGAACCTGAACAGTCAGATGATTCAAAGGACAACCAGGAGAAGAAAGCAGAGAAGCCTGCTGAAGCAGAAAAAGATATTCTGGATGATTCTGATGATGACGATGATATTGAAATACTGGAAGCATGTATTATTTCTGCAATGCCAACAAAATCTTCACGTAAAGCCAAAAAGCCTTCTCAAGCATCTGCTCCAAAAATACCTCCTCCTGTAGCCAGAAAGCCCAGCCAGTTGCCAGTTTACAAACTTTTGCCTTCACAAAGCAGACTGCAATCCCAAAAGCATGTGAGTTTTACACCGGGAGATGATATGCCACGGGTATATTGTGTTGAGGGTACACCAATAAATTTTTCAACAGCTACATCTCTGAGTGATCTCACAATAGAATCACCCCCGAGTGAGTTGGCCAATGTAGACAGTGTGGGTACAGGAGCAGAGTCAGGGGAATTTGAAAAGCGAGACACCATTCCTACAGAAGGTAGAAGTACCGATGACTCTCAGAGAGCAAAAAGCTCAACTGTGACTCCCCCAGGCCTGGATGATGACAAAACAGAAGAGGGTGATATTCTGGCTGAGTGCATTAACTCAGCTATGCCTAAAGGAAAAAGTCACAAACCTTTCAGAGTGAAGAAGATAATGGATCAAATTCAACAAGCATCTTCATCTCTAAGTAATAAAAACCAATCAGAAGGTGAGAAAAAGAAGCCAACATCACCGGTAAAGCCTGTTCCCCAAAATAATGAATACAGAGCACGTATAAGAAAACCCACAGAGCCTAAAAGCAGTATCAATAATGAAAGAAGCTATCCAGAGAACAGAGATGCAAAGAAACAGAATCTTAAAAATAATTCAAGAGATTTTAACGACAAATTGCCAAATAATGAAGAGCGTGTAAGAGGAAGCTTTGCATTTGATTCCCCTCATCATTACACACCTATTGAGGGAACTCCTTATTGTTTTTCACGGAATGATTCCCTAAGTTCTTTAGATTTTGATGATGATGATGTTGACCTTTCAAGGGAGAAGGCAGAATTAAGAAAAGGAAAAGAAGCAAAGGAAACAGAAACTAAAGACTGCACTAATCCAGAACAGTCTTCAAATCAGCAACCAAGTAACAGGACACAAGTTTGTCAAAAACACCCAACAGGCAGAAGCCAGCCTAAAACTTTCTCTCAGTCAGCTAAAGATATTCCAGACAGAGGAGCAGCTACAGATGAGAAAATGCAGAATTTTGCTATCGAAAACACACCTGTTTGTTTTTCTCGCAATTCATCTCTTAGTTCCCTCAGTGATATTGATCAAGAAAATAATAACAACAAAGAAGGGGAACCTGCAAAACGTACTGAGCCTCCTGATTCACAGATGGAATCAAACAGACCACAGACTTCTGGTTATGCACCTAAATCCTTTCATGTTGAAGATACTCCTGTATGTTTCTCTAGAAACAGCTCTCTGAGTTCTCTTAGTATTGACTCAGAAGATGATCTTTTGCAGGAATGCATTAGTTCTGCTATGCCTAAAAAGAAAAAACCAAGAATGAAGAGTGAAAGTGAAAAAAATAATTCCAGAAATACAGGTGGTATATTGGCAGAGGATTTAACGCTGGATTTGAGAGAGATACAGAGGCCAGATTCAGAACACGGTTTCTCACCTGATTCGGAGAACTTTGATTGGAAAGCTATCCAAGAAGGTGCAAATTCTATAGTGAGTAGCTTGCATCAAGCTGCAGCTGCTGCATCACTGTCTAGACAAGCTTCATCAGACTCTGATTCTATCCTTTCATTAAAATCTGGTATTTCTCTAGGGTCACCATTTCATCTTACCCCAGACCAAGAAGAAAAGCCTTTCACTAGTAATAAAGGTCCAAGAATTCTTAAGCCAGGAGAGAAGAGTACACTGGAGTCTAAAAAAGTAGAATCTGAAAGTAGGGGGATCAAAGGAGGCAAGAAAGTATATAAAAGTATAATTACAGGAAAAGCTCGCTCCAATTCAGAAGTTTCAAGCCAGTTGAAACAACCACAACAGACAAGTGTGCCTTCAATTTCACGTGGTAGAACAATGATCCATATTCCAGGGGTTCGAAATAGTTCTTCAAGTACTAGTCCTGTTTCCAAAAAAGGTCCCCCATTCAAAAACACGAACTCCAAGAGTCCCAGTGAAGGCCAAAGTTTGACTAGTTCTCCAAGAGGAGTCAAGTCATCAGTGAAACCTGAGCCAGCTCCTGTAACAAGGCAACCATCAGGGTTGAACCAGAGTGGATCAAGTAAAGGACCTTCTAGATCAGGATCTAGAGACTCCACTCCTTCTAGACCTCAACAGCAGCCATTAAGTAGGCCTCTGCAATCTCCTGGGCGAAACTCAATTTCCCCAGGAAGAAATGGTATAAGTCCTCCCAACAAACTGTCTCAGTTGCCAAGGACATCATCTCCTAGCACAGCTTCAACTAAATCTTCAAGTTCGGGTAGAATGTCATATACATCACCAGGCAGGCAGATGAGCCAGCAAAACCTTACAAAGCAAACTGCCTTACCTAAGAGTACCAGTAGCATTCCACGAAGTGAGTCTGCTTCAAAAGGGTTAAACCAAGCTCTCAGCAGTGGTGGATCGAACAAAAAGACTGAATTATCCAGAATGTCATCCACAAAATCTAGTGGAAGTGAATCTGACAGATCCGAGAGACCTGTTCTCGTTCGTCAGTCAACTTTTATTAAAGAAGCTCCGAGCCCAACTCTAAGACGGAAATTAGAAGAGTCAGCTTCATTTGAATCTCTGTCTCCTTCCAGGCCAGATTCTCCCACCAGGTCCCAACTACAGACCCCAGTTTTAAGTCCATCTCTTCCTGATATGTCTCTATCCACTCATTCAACTGCCCCGACTGGTGGCTGGCGAAAATTACCCCCTAATCTGAGCCCTTCTGTAGAATATGATGGGAGACCAGCAAAACGTCACGATATAGCTCGTTCTCATTCTGAGAGTCCATCTAGACTGCTGATCAACAGATCAGGAACATGGAAGCGTGAGCATAGTAAGCATTCCTCGTCACTTCCTCGTGTAAGCACTTGGCGAAGAACTGGAAGTTCCTCCTCAATTCTGTCAGCTTCTTCAGAATCCAGTGAAAAGGCAAAAAGTGAAGATGAAAAGCAACATGGAACTTCTCTTTCTGGACACAAGCAAAGTAAAGAAAGCCAAGCACCAGCAAAAGGTACTTGGAGAAAAATAAAAGAAAACGAAATTCCTCAAATAATGAATGATCCTCAGCATTCTTCGTCAGGTGCCACAAATGGCTCTGATTCCAAAACTCTGATCTATCAGATGGCACCAGCTGTCTCGAAGACAGAGGACGTGTGGGTGAGGATAGAGGACTGCCCAATCAACAATCCTCGATCTGGAAGGTCCCCAACTGGAAATACTCCCCCTGTTATCGACAGCGTTTCAGAGAAAGGGGGTGTGAATGGTAAAGATTCTAAAGAGATTCAAGAAAAACAAACCCCAGGGAATGGAGGTGTTCCTGTTCGTACAGGTTTAGAAAACCGTCTGAACTCTTTCTTTCAGATAGACAGTCCAGACAAGAAAGGCACTGAAGCAAAGCCTCTGCAGAATAATCCTGTTCCTGCACCAGAAAATAATGAAAGTACTGTAAGTGAGCGTACACCATTCAGTTCCAGTAGCTCAAGCAAACATAGCTCCCCCATTGGTGCTGTTGCAGCAAGAGTGACTCCTTTCAACTACAACCCAAGCCGCAGGAAGAGTAGTGTGGACAACAGTTCTGCTCGGCCATCGCAAATACCAACACCAGTAAATAACAGCACGAAGAAACGTGACTCCAAGTCTGAAAATCCAGACTCCAGTGGAAGTCAGAGTCCTAAACGTCACTCTGGCTCTTACCTGGTAACTTCTGTTTAAGTGCAACAAAAGATAAACAAAACTGATGTATTATATACAGCAGCTATTTAGACATTTTGTTTCAAATGAAACTAAAAAATTGGGGATCGATTTTTTTGTTGTTTTTATTTGTTGTAAATAGGTTTGATTCTTGTTAGAGGGTCCTTGTTCTGGAAGCCATATTTGATAGTATACTTTGTCTTCACTGGTAATATTTTGGAGGAATACCTGATTGACAGTTTGGAATAAAATTGCTAACGCAAATATATTTGTACAGTATGTTTAACATGTATTTAATTAGCATCCCATCCCATAATCGTTTAAATATTGCTGTCACTGAAATCATGGAACATTGCAGATAGAGACGATACAGTCATATTGCTTTATCAATCATTTCTAGATTACAGACTGACTAAACTACATCAGGGAAGAATTGGTATTATTTATGCAAAAAAGTATACTCAGTTTTAGTATTTGTGAGTCCATCTAACCCAATAATTAATCATGTGGCTGTGAAATTCACAGTAATATGGTTTCCGCTGAACAAGCTTTCCCAGCCTGCTTTTCTGCATGAGTGGAACTGATGGTTCATTTTCTGAAGTAATGATTAACATTTCTGTGGTCACATAATGTGCATAGATAGTTATGGTGTAACAATTTACACTTTCTTTGTGCTCTGCAAAAAAAAAAAAAAAAGGAAAACTGTGTAACTGTAAAACCTTGAACAAAATTATTTTACCTGAATTAGATTTTATCTTAAAGTAGGTAGAATTTTTTTGCTATGCTGTAACTTGTTGTATATTCTGGTATTTGAGGTGAGATGGCTGCTCTTTTATTAATGAGACATGGGTGATGTCTCAACAGAGACTAAAATGAACATTTCAGAATAAATTATTACTATATGTAATTTGTGTGTGTTACTTCTGCATTACATAAAAATACAGTATTTTATTTTGAGATGTCACCGTATAATGTGGTGTATAATGCACTTACACTTAAGGCCTGATCCAGCAGAATCTTGCACCTCCAATATTCGTTCTTCCTTATCACTGACAAATGGCTGTTGTAGGATGCTTAGAACAGTTGCAGGATCAGGCCCTAGGTCTTCTGTAATATATTTTTAATTGAGACAGTTTCACACATCTCAGGTGCATAACAAGGCTAAAGGCAGGGTATTTCCAGTAGCCAAGCAGTACAATTGTTTTCATGACTGCAAGCCTGAAACAATATTGTATCTATAAACATAATATTTGTAAAACAATTTTTTTTTTTAATTGGGTGAAATAATGTAGAATGTGAAATAGTGACTATAAGATCAAATCTTAAGTCCGTTTGAAATCTTCATGCATTTTTTTTAAAATTTATTTTTTAAAAATTACGAAGGGAAAAATATCGCAAGAATCCCACGGCAGCAAGAAATCAGTTATCATAGTAGAAAACCAATTTTATACACAAACCAGGACCCTTGCTGCCTCAAGCCTTTTTACTGCGACTATGGTTTGTGCTAGAACAATGCCGAAACGACATTTGTGCTTTAAAAATTAAATATAGTCTGAATTTAGATGAGGATTGGTTTGAAGTAGAAACATGAGAGAACAGAACATTAACGAGTCTGTGCATGATAGAACAAATCATGAAACAATATGTCAGTTTTGTACGTCAACTGGACTATTGTGAAATTAGCATTCTAAATTGATATTCAGGATTCAAAAAGCCCTGATTTCAGGAAGCCCTGAAATAGAGCAATTTACCTTTATGGTAGCTTTAACACAGTTGCAGAGTGTATCGCATCTGTGGCTTTTGTACTTCATTGGGTACTGAAATGAATCAATTTTTATCTTGAAGTCACCATAGGACATGTTTATGAACAGAATTGAGATACTATCAGCAGACAGAAGTCAATTTAGATAAAGTTAAAAGCCAATACCAAAAATACCTGTTTGGCAGAAGTGGCATCTTATTTGCTCTTTTGTTCTTTGCTTCCTGTCAAATTTGCTTAGCAACATCCCATGTTTCTATATCATCTGGTGAATCTGTTAACAAGCAGTGCTCCTCGTGTTAGTATTTTGAAATACTTTGCATATCGTATCTTCAGAAGACTTTTAATGTGAATATTAGTGTCCTTTTAAAGATGACATAGAGACAGGGATTACGTGATGTGTTCAAAGTCAGGACTTCCTGTTGGAGTAGAATACAGAACTCCATCCTTGAGTTTAAAATGCAAGACCACTTTTCTTATAAATGATGTGATAGTTTTTTTTGTGCTGGGCTTTTAACTACTAATGTGAAGATATACCACGTAATCCAGGATAGTTGTCCAATACTGGCTTTACATCTATGTCCTGTTGATTTAAGAATTTAAAGGTAAACTCAATCTCAGTAAAGAAATTCTGATTTCAGTTTTATAACTGAGGGAATCAGAAGATGATGAGATGAAACAATAAATAACTGTATGCGTATCAAACACCAGAATGTCTTTGAAAATTTTAGTGGCTTCTCTAGATAGTCTTGGGGATACTTCATGATCATTATAATTGGGAAGTTTCTCTTAATACCTTCCTCAGTAACCTATATTTGTAGCAAAGACAGATGAGAGAAACTTTCCAACTATAAAGGTAGTGATACACTAGAATATGCTTCCCATGGGAGTTGTTAAATTTCCATTATAGAAGTTTTAAGAAGAGGTTTACGAAACATCTCATAGGGATGGACTATAGTATATTTCATATTGCCTGTGTGCAGCGATGGGCTTATGTAATCTTTTGAAATCCCTTCCAGATCTACATTTCTCTGATCCTTTATCTGAAATACTTCATATCCACTAAGAGCCTTTTAGAATATTTAAGGACATCCATGATGTTTGATTTATGTTAGTGATGGGGATACACAGTTTTATTCTAAGCTTAACTTTAAAAGGAGATCCCAGAAATATAAAATCAAAAACATGAAAAATGGCTGTAATAAGTATATTTGGTCTTGGATTTTGTTAATGATGTCTAGATTCATGATAGTTAGATTTGATTTATGCTGCTAAAGATTTACTCTTGTTCCTTGACTTTATGAAGTTGCCACAGCAGGTAAGAGGACATTATTTATGTCAAGGCAAAACAAAGAAAAACAAGGAGCTAAGGAAACCAAGACTCATTTTAATGCTCTTCTGGGATGCACTGCCTTTCTTTCCACACATTTCGGTAGAACTCTTGTGACTTGCGTTTAGTCCTTTAGTTGTCCTTGAATTAGCTTACCATATCCAGAACATATCAAACTTGTACTTAAAAATCAGTTTATACTGAAAATACACTCATAAAGCTCATTTCAGACTGACTTACAGCTTTGTCCCCTTGATGTGAAAAGCACAAACGTGACCTCCCCACAAATAGTAATTACTTCACTTTTTAAAATGTACTTCCATTTTAGTTTCTTGCAGTGTGCCACAGTTAAGGTTATTGCTCAATGTCTGTGAAAGCTCTTCTGACTAAATATTGCAAACTTTAAAGGGGAACTGATCTATTTCTATTTTTCATGTGCAGTTCTCTCTGTCAGAGTATTTTCCCCTGAAAGCTTAAAGATAATTCTCAAAACTCTGTCAGAGGTGACAGCTTAAAAATTGAAAGCCTTGCCAGGGTTTCCTGATGAGATTGGAATATTGTTTCAAGCAGGATTTGGCTGCAGAATACAAGTATAGTTTATGCTATAAACTTCGGTAAGCAACAGTATTCTTCAATATAAACTACTATCTTTGATGGCTTTGGGAAATCAGTTGCTGTGTCTTGTGTAAAGGGGGAGGGAAGGAAAAGGCTCTCAGCCATATCGTCCCAGCGTTGGGACTTTTATATCTTCCCCAGTAAATTGCCTAAGCTGCACAGGAGAGAGAACATTTTGCCCACAGATTAATGAAGTTTTATTTTGAAAGTATACCAGTAGACCATGAAACTGCAAAACTTTTGATGATCTGATAGCTGAATTTTTGATGGTCGCTTTGGCATACTGCCTAACTGTCTGTCCCCCACATCCCCCTTAACAGAAGTTGAGATTACCAAGAAGGTAACAGTGTATTAGCTTCTTCATTCTTCTTAAAAATAAAGATCCATGTTATTTCTAGAATCGAAGAAACAGCACGCACTGTTGAAAGAAGTTTTCTTCTCCCTTCCATGGTCCTGGCTCCCCTCTGACCTTTCAGTGGACTAGCTCGCCTCTTTCCTAGCAGAACTGATGGGGGAAACAGGATTTGTACTGCATTTAGTATGCTGATTTTGCTCAGTGCAGAGTTGGACAAGCGCTGCCTGAGCTAGCAGAAAACACAAACAAATAAACAGGGCTGGTAGAAAGAGGTTGGGATAGTTTCCTTTATGGGTGGTTAGTGAGTTGGATCAAGCCATTACAGGCAATTTAAAGCTGATATGCCAAGTTTTGGGCCTGTTCTTCACCCTTTTTGAGACAGCAAAAGCAAATTAAAGATGGGGGTTTTTTTACTCTTCACTATGGTTCACTCTGAACTTCTGCCTAGTGGCCCCTAGTGCTTTGCATTTAAATACGTTATGTTCAGGTATGTCCTTTATCCTGGAAATTCTGACAACGGATTTCAGAAGTATTACATCAGTCTACAGTTTGTGCTTGTGGAAAAGAAATTTTTCTTCATCAAAAATACCCAAAGAACAAATTTTTCTACCATATGTAAACTTCTAGGTGACAGTTTTTAAATTTGCAATATTAAATTCAATGCAGTAAATGCTTCCAGTAAAAAGATTTCTTGCAAGTAGTTGTTTTCTGGAAGAGGCTTGAAGAGGGAAAGAAAACCTCCCTTCCCTAATGAAGACAGTACTACTTTCAGCAATGACTTGGAAAATGTTTAGGTGGGCTCTTACAAGCTCTTCTATTCTCTTGTTAACTGGATGCCTCCCAAACTATCTTTTTCTCATCTAGCTTTCATTAAATAGTATGAACAGCCATAAGACTGTTGCTTACAGTCGCGTGTAGAATTCCACCTAAACATAACTTCATGTATCTACTGTATTGCCTTGCAAACTCATCTGCCTGTCTGACAGCTTTGTTCTTGATGAGATGTGTGATTTGGATGAAGCTGCAAATCACAAGTGAAGTGTCAGTTAATATGAAGCATGACTTTGTCCACATGCTTAAAACTTTGGGGACCTGCTCAATACTAAATTATTCAAATGTATTCTCTCTCTGGTTCCACAGCCATCTTCTTTGCACTTTTATGTTTAACCAGAAGAGATGCTCACTTTTATTTTCATTTCAAATCACATGTAGAAATGTGAGTCCTGCTTCATAGTCTCCTATATGCAGAATACTAGATTGTATCTATAAATGTGTTTATAGAGAATGTTATGTAGTTAAGGTTAAGTTTTTAGTCAGAATGGTAAGTTAACTGGTTACGTGTTGTGTTTGTTTACATATTGGAAGTGCAAGGGGATTTGGTGTGGTGCAGAAGAGCTTCAGAGTTCACAACAGTAATTAACGTAGGTGTCAATTAATTTGTGATGCCAAGATGAATATAAAGTATGGATTTAATACATAGGTTTTCTGCTGTCAATTTTCACTTTACCAGATGTGCTGTTTACTTACTCTAAGACTGGGTAACACCTCCCTAGCATAGTTGTGCAAATTGCCTTTCTTAGGAAATTTCCACATAGTTACAGCCTTATGTGTTTATGAATTTCTGCCACTTCAAGATTTCAGGAAATTATTCTAATTTTGCTGTTTGTGAAACCACCCTTTGCTTGAGTGGCTATGGAATTACAATTGGGATATCAGGAAGATGTAGAGGGAGCTTGTTCACTCAGTTAAAATGCACTTCTGTCCAGACCTCAAGCCATACATACAAACAGCATCTCTAATGCCTACTTTTTGGTGGGATTTAACATGCATAAAGCTTGTGCTGGTTCTCTGCAAGTAATTAAATTGTCATCTTCTGAGATCAGATGCATTTTCCCACCTGTAAATGTTGTTTCTCTTGAACAAACTCTGCCCACAATTATCTTTTCCTTCAGTTTTGTTGTTTGCTTCTGCCTGAAATGCATTACTGTTTATATCCTAACTCTGTAATTCTTTCTTCAACTATTCTAATGTATTTTGTTTCACAGTATACTTATTCTGAATTTAGTCTTGCTATGCATAATTTATTTATTACTTGCAGTGTTATATAAAATTTCCTCCTGATTGCACCTTGTCAGAGTGGAATTGTTTTCTTGGCTACTACTGAAAGTTAGGTGTCTGTTTGCTGTATTAGCAATATGATTTCATTTAAAAAGGAAGTTGCTGTTAAGACAATTCAGCAATGATTCAGCGTATCAGAACAAATGCCCTAAGAAACCATGCACTTTGTTTTGGGGGTAGTCACATTTCAGATAAATAAGAAGTAGAAAACAAGAAACTCAGAGACATGCGGTTCACCAGTAAAGCTCTCTGTTCTCTTCTGTGTTTCATTTTAGAACAAACTGCACCAAAAAAATCTAGTTCCAAAACAGTGTCATTCCATAATCTCTCTGTTACTTACCAGAGGTTCGCAAGGCTTATTTCATTATGACTCATAAGCATAGCAGGGGTTGGGTTAATTCCAAAGTCTTTCTTTTCCATAATGAATGCGTTCTTTAGTCCCTGATTAGAGACTATTAAGGGACCTAGACTGATTAATTCCTAACAAACACACAAACATGTATTTATACATACATGCATGTTTTGCACTCCTACCTTCACTGTAGGCTTTGACATAGAAGCATTTAAACTGAAAAAAAAGGCACTGTTGCTGATTTCCTAAGTTCCCTTGTTTTCTAATATTTGTAGTTCTGTTTCCAATTCCAGGACTGATTAGCTGGTACCTGATTTTTTAAGTGTTCTAGAGAAAGATGCATTTAAGTCCTGAATTATATGCAGAAAAGGAAAATCCCTTGCTAGTAATCTAAAAATTTTTATTCAGAATAAAGAAAAAACATAATTACTATCACCTGCAGTTTAAAGTCAGTAGGTATCATGAAAAGAAGGAGATTTTGAGTGATTACATTTAATACAAATGAAGGTAGATTATGCCTAATTCTGTCCCTTCTTACAATTTTCTGTACAAAAAGCATATTGTTTGGGGCAGGGGGGAAAAGGCAGTTTGGATACACCATAACGCAATTCACATTGGCTTGTGCATCTTACATAGATTATTGGTAAGGTCTGTGATGGCACACATTTAGAATTGAAGTAGCTATGGAGGAGCAGGAAGGTAGATGTAAAACTTAAGCCATAGCATGAATGGCAAGAAAACTCCCATTTTTTAATCTTTTTTTATTATTATTTTTTCATTGTGTGATGAAACGGAGTTGGCGTCTTTTTTCTTACTATAATTGAGCAGTTGAACAACCGTGACAGATTATTTGACACATTTAAGTGTTTTAAGTCATTTGGAATTCTTACAAATAGAAAATCCCTAGATTAAGTGAAAGGTATGAATTCAGTGCAAATACTGTATATTGTGTCACAAGATGATTGATGGTTCCTTTTGATCTTACAAACTGACTGTACACAGCTGTGACTTTACACAGCTGTCAGCTGTTCTACAAGGCTAAAACAGAAGGCCAAAGAATGATTGGGTGTAAAACTGAGGTCTATACTTAAGAGACATGCAAATATGAAGGAATAAGAGATGGGTGAAAATCCTTATTTTTCTGTTTCCACTTTGCCAGTTCTCCTGTTGCCAGCTAAATAGGGATTTGGATAGAGTCTTGGCAATGTGGTACCTGACAGTCTCCCCTGTATCTCAGTGAAACACTGTGTATATTGTCTGCTGTGCTGTCCAAATTAATTCATCTAAATCAAGTCTTGGGTCTAGGTGACATAATCCAAAAGACTTTTAGCTCTGAACAGCACACAAGTCAGGACGACTGTTTCAAGACAACTTTGTGATTGTCAGCTGCTGTTCTGTTGCAGCACTTGCACAGATGGCAACAAGTAAGCCTAATGTGGCTTTAGAACATCCCACATGCATTAAAAAGGCATGAAGATCCTGGGGATGTTCATGCCTTTTTAAGGATATACAGGCTATCGAGATTGTTTATAGGCCTCTAACATTGAGATGATCGAAAGTGATGCTTCCGTTGATTAATAAAGTAAGTTGTGTAGCTGCTGTCTCTGTAGGATAGGCATGAGCTAGTGCCTCTCCAGAAAACACATCTGTAGAAGACAGGATATTGGATTGTTAAGACTGAAAGAACTGGGGTAGTCTATGGATTTAAAGTAACCACATCTTTTGGGAAAATGGTGTATGCAGCCTTTTAAAAGTGGCATATACTAATAATGGTATGGTCAATTCTGCATGTTGAAGTTTCATGGTAAGTAAATTCCAGTTTTATGAAAATAAATGAAGGACATCATTCTTTTCTCTCTTCTCTGTGCTGTTGAAAGTTCTCAGTTGGACTCACCTAGTTCATAGCTGTCTACTACTTCCACCTTAAGAGTCATATTTCATGAAGTATGTTTCCATTTTGAACAGTTTGGGTTTTTTTCCCAGTCCCTGTATTTTACTTAAAAAGGTATTTTTTGAACCCTTGCTTACAAATATTGTGGAGAAAATCCTTCTCAGCTTGCCCCCTTCCCTTCAGTGTCTGTTGAACTAACCACGATTTCACTCTACGTCCCCTTTCTTTGTTCTGCATTTTATCTGCAGTCTGCTACAGAGCTTTTCCACCAATCTAGCTGAAAATACACCTCCTCCCGAATGACTTCACTGGTCCAATTATTATATAGGCATGTCTAGCATGTTTAGACTATGCAGTGTAACATCAGCTTAGAGAAAAGTGAACATGTAAGCTAGGTGTGAATAAGCTGGCATCTGCACATGACACTTTCAGTAAAACACAGAGGAACTGTTGTCACCTGAAACCCTCTACGTTTTCTTGGGCTCCCACTTATAGTCAGGGCATCTGCATTTATCTCAGGTGACATGTACCAGCCTGTATCACAACCACTTTGAATTTCTGTTTCACACTTGTACAGGGCTCTCTTGTTGCTGGGTTGTTTTGTTTGGGGTTTTTTTGCTATTTTTCTTCCCCAGACACCCTTAACAGTAAAAATAGAGTCTGACTAAGGACACCTGACTTGCTGCCAACGCTGTATGCAGTGAGGGAATTCTCTGCTTGAGATGCTTGTAGTGTGGTGCTCATGCCCTGCCAGTTCCCCTTCCACTGCAGTTAGAGCATATGGAATAACCTCACCAAGTTATACACAGCTTTCAGAGACCAGTATCCCTGCTACTAACCAAAGGCATTATTTGCAGTCTTGCAATTTTGCTGAAGACACACGAGTCCTACCCACACCAGGAATTACACCTTCTCTTCATACTGCTTTGAACGGTTTTGATTGCTTCATCATTCAGTTTCTGAGGTCAGGGACAGCAGATACTTGGGAAGCGCATGCAGCTACAACGTGCCTGAGCTAGTGTGCTTTGTGACCTACTTCTGTCTCCGAATTCCTCAGGCTAGAAATATGCAGAATTCAAGTTTGAAATGTATTTCTTATGGCACTAGAACAAATGCAGTGCCTGGATGCCATATAATCAATGAAGTCATTCTACAGTGATGGGGGATTAAATTGACATGTCTGTACCCAGTGCTTCATTTCAGCCATGCTAGTTTCAAGATATTGTGAATTCTAGCACCAATGAAGGAGACTGGTGTCTAATAATAGCATCTGCAGAAAAGAAGACATGCTTCCCCTGTTATGGTCAGTCATGTATTCCATATGATCCAATCTGTAACTCCACAAACTCAATCTAAGGGGAAAAGAAAACAGTGTTCATTAAGTTTTAGCCCATTTTTTATTTGATTGTATATGAAGCTGTGTGAATATGTGCAAATACTTATTTGCATTTTTTCCTAAAAGCATTAGATTGTTCTTCGATTTAAACTCTGCTAGAGCAGTGTCCTCCAGAGAGAGACTTATATTTATACCCTTTTGGTGGGTTTAAACCTATGTGTCCCAGAAGGAAAGGGCTATGCACAGTATTTGACAAAACCGAATGGCAGTAAGCTTGGTTTGTAACATGGTTCAGTGATGACCATGTTTCATGTAATGGTCAGATCACAAGTATGGTCTGCATACTGCATGCCTGTATGGAGGACACAATGAATACAATGAAATCTAGTCCGTCCACAGTTCACATTGTATGTAGCATCATGGAGAATTAAATGGCATAAACAGTTCTAGAAGCCTTTTTTAGCTTTAAGACCACCTTCTCCCCAGTCACAGAGACAGAGACTACAGCCCGGTGTTTGGCAAGCACAAGCCCACCGCTGTGGGATCCAGCTGCCATGCAGGGGGGCATGCAGGTGAAGCACTTGCAGGCCAAGGCTACAAAGGCTGCTGACCTGCCCACCTTCCTCCTTCCCTCCCCTACAGCCTACCTCTGTCTTGCTGAATGCAGGTAACAACAGTTGACAGAACAAGCTTCTGCCACTGTGGCTGATGCACAGATATAAGCACTGACAACCTGAACAACAGGACAACTCCCAAGGTAATGGCAGCTCTAACACTTTTTAGGTGGCGGCGATCTCAATGGAAATTCATTTAATATACACAGAAGTGTGTATACAATGGAGATTTAAAAGAAAAACACTGTGCAAAGAAAGAACAACATAGGAAATTCATTACCAAGCTAGCGTTAATGAGAACATTTTGTTAAGCAACAAAAAAACGTCTTAAGTAATTATGTGTAATAGATTACCTCTTAGAGAGGTACACTTTGTATCAGCCAGCTTGATGATAATCAGAAGACAACCCTCCAAAAATCTGTCTTTAGCACTGGACAATTATTGCATCAAAAGCTTCCTTCATAACTTGACAGACCTCGTTTACATAACCATCTTTTTTAGCTGAGGAGCTTGTTGAGTCATGTTTGTCAGGTGCTGCCAAATCACTGACTTGCTACCGGACAGCTGCAGTCACATATTTGAAAGCTGCTACTGCTAAAGCCACAGTTGTACTGTTTGTATTTTCTGCAGTACTTTGTACAGCGTACTACTTATGACATAATGAGAGCAAAGACAGAAGACAACAAAACTGCCCATCATTCAAAAGACTAAATAGACAAGTAACCTGTTAATCAGTGCCACACTGATTCTGAAGCTTCGCCATAACTCTTAACTCTTGTAAGTTTTCATGAACTGTACTTGCAATTCTTCCCTGGGAATACCACTGTGTTGCACTTAGTCTCAGCACCCTCCTCTTCAGTATTTCACTGCGGAGAGCTGGATGGTTTGGTGGAGCAGAAAAAAAAAAGTATAAGAACATGGATAAATATTCAATAAATACCTTCAGTTCTTTGTCCTGGTACACAGCTGCTGCATGAAGTTTAACAGGCAAGTGTAACTGCACAAAACGTGCCTTATGAAATTCAGAGTGACCAAATGGTTAAGGCTGGCAGGGACCCCTGGAGGTCATTTGGTCAAACTCCCTGCTCCAGCAGGGTCACCTAGAGCTGGGTGCCCAGAACCACCACATCCAGATGGCATCTGAGTATCTCCAAGGAGGGTGACTCCACCACCTCCATAGGCAATCTGTGCCAGTGCTCCATCACCTTCACAGTGAAAAAGTGTTTCCCTATGTTTGGGAGGAACCTCCTGTGTTTAAGTTTCTGCCCATTGCCTCTGGTCCTGTCACTGGGCACCACTGTAAAGAACCTGGCTCCGTCCTGTTTGCATCCTCCCTGCAGGTATTTATATACATTGATGAGATCTCCCTGAGCCTTCTCTTCTCCAGGCTGAGCAGTCCCTGCCCTCTCGCCTTTCCTCCTGTGACAGATACTCCAGTCCCTTCACTATCTCGGTGACCCTTTGCTGGACTCTCGCCAGTATGTCCATGTCTCTCTTGTACTGGGGAGCCCAGCACTGGACCCAGCACTCCAGGTGTGGCCTCAACACTGCTGAGTAGAGGGGAAGGATCACCTCCATCAACCTGCTGGCAACACTCCTCCTAATGCAACCCAGCACACTGTTGTCCTTCTTTGCTGCAAGTGCACATTGCTGGCTCACGTTCAATTTGGTGTCCACCAGGGCTCCCAGGGCATTTTCTGCTGAGCTGTTTTCCAGTTGGGCAGCTCCCCTGCATGGATTGGTGCCTGTACTTGTCCCCAGCTGCAGGATTTTGCACTTCCCCTTGCTGAACTGCGTGACGTTCCTGTTCCTGTCAGCCCATTTCTCTTGCCTGTCCAGGTCCCTCCGGATGGCAGCACGACCCTCTGGTGTATCAGCCCCTCCTCCCAGTTTGGTGTCATCAGTAAACCTGCTGAGGCTGCACTCTGCCCCATCACCCAAATCATTAAAATGATGTTAAACTGCACTGGACCCAGTACTGACCCCTGGGGCACACTGCTAGTCACTGGACTCCAACTAGACTTTGTGCCACTGATCACCACCCTCTGGGTTCATCCTTTATTAGCGATTGTAGTCCATTCAGGGTACATATCATCACTGCTGCACTCCCCTACGGCCGGCAAGACTGCATGCGTCACACGTGTGACAGGCAGCGCTGGCTGTGGCTGCCAGAACTGCCGCCGTTTTCTCTCCACTTAGTACTGCACAAGGCACTGAACAGGAACAGCACTCTCTAGCGTGCAGTGTAATCTTCTGATTTACGAGAGACATCAGCCAATCTGTCAGCTCGCACTGAATCTTGCCTCGCTCTGCACACTTCACCCCGGACATGGTTTCTCTCAGCCCGCACACCCAGCCCGGTCAGGCGGCACGGCCTACGCCCCCGACACGCAGCGAGCTGCCACAGTGATTTCTCAGTACTGGATCACTCTCGCATAACGCTGCCGGTACCGACCGAAGACTTTTTGCCTTCACAGACCCGGACGCCGCCGAGTTCATTTCCCAACAAGGCCCCTCCGGGCTGCCCGCCTCAGCCCCGCGCTCCCGCCGCAAACGCGCATGCGCGGCGGAGGCTGCGCGCGCGGCTCAGCGGCGTATACGTTGCGCCTCCTTACAGGGTGATGCGCTTTAGAGACAGCACCACCGGCCAATGAGAGTCCNGGGGGGGGGGGGGGGGGGGGATTTCCTGGCGAAGGGGAAGAGGGGTGAGGGTGGTGTGGGTCGGCGGCGGTAGCGGCGCCGGTGCTGCTGTTGCTATGGCCGCCACCGCCACGTCTCCGGCTGATAAGGAGAGGTAACGTGGGCCGTGCCCTCCGAGGCAGCGGTGTGCTGGGCTGCCGCCCTCATGTCGGGGGCTGCCGGCAGCCTTCCTGGGAGCGGGGCGCAGCCGGGGGGCGCGTTTGGGGCGCAGGCGGCGGTGAGGGGGCGGGCGGCTCCGCGAGCTGCCGCCGGCGGGCCGGGTGGCGGAGAGACATGCCGGCTCGGGACGTTGGGTGGTGGGTCAGGCATGCAGCTGTAGTAAAGTTTCCAAGTACGTGCGGTAACGTTGCGGTAACACGTTATATAGCATGGCCGCACGCCGAATTTGGTGTGGTTGGCCTGATGGGTTTCTCCCGAGCAGTCCTTGGGGTCGGTTCCCGGAGGCAGCAGTCGGGTGTGCAGTCGGCATGCGGTGCGGGAAGGCGAGGAGCCGGCAGTGCGCCCTGCCTCCGTGACCTGCGGCGGAGAGTTGTGTTGTACCGGTAGGGGGTATTGCCGTGCGTGTGTTGGAGTGGGAGGTTGAGATTCGGCAGTTTCTGGTGCTGGAGTGCTTGAAGGTGCGATGTCCTGTCATTCTTGTAACGTGTCATATCACGCAAAGCTCAGAAGGGGTAGACTGAGCGAGAGAAGGTGGTGGTCAGTGTAGTATGCTGATGGTTGTGAATGTAACGAGACTGAAAATTTCCTGTGCAGGACTCTGCCACTTATGCAGAAGTACTAGTTGGCTCGTAAAGAGGATGGTAGTTAACAGGGGAAAATACCAGTGAGAAGGTGTTTAGCAGGAGAGTAATAAGAGCTGAGATGACTGAGGCTTGCTTTAGAGGCGGCAATAAATGTTTCTGGGGAGGCAATAAAGATCAGTGATCCTTGTCAGCCTCCAGCTAACTGAATATTAGTTATTATGGGTTATTTGCTGACTTTCTGCTTACCTATTTTCTTATGCTGTCATGGCTCCTTATTCAAATGCAGGCATTCTCCAGCTTCTCCTTGTAGACCTCAGCTAGTTGGTTTTTTTATAGTCTAGTAAGAAGTATAATTGAGGTTCTGTCACTCTTGTCCCCTGTATGCGCTTAACAGGTTTTAATTTACTGAAAAATCTTAAGCAAGTTTCTCTGTGTAGTTTTTCAGAGGCTTTATAACTTACCCAAATCTGGGTTGTTCTGTGTGAATCGAAGGGGGGAAAAATAAAAAAGCAAATCTGTAGCAGAAGAAACCCTGCTTCTTGTTTCTACTGAGAACTTAGTCAGCAATTAGTGTACTATATACAACCTTTTCAGGAAACCTTCTTTAATTCTTTCCAGGGAAATATGTATGTTTCCTTCTGGTTTTCAGGGGTTTAAGAAATGGGCCAAAGCATTCTCTTTCAGCCTTTTTTTTTTCCTCAAGACAGGTAACGCCATCCTTTGTACACAGTATGCCCCAAAAAGTGGTGTCATGCAAGGAACGTTTCAGCCAAATGGTCATGCAGTATCCTGGATAACTCAAAACGGGGTTTTGCAATATCTTACTAATGGGTCTAGGGAAAATAAAGGTTTTTTCTAAGCTGCTGTGGGAGCTTTTATGTTGTAGCCATGGGATTTATTTTTTGTTTTACTAGGAAAATGTTGCATAAACGGTTAAGGAGTTCATATTACTTACTTAAACTCACTGTTGTCTCTTTTTAGATTCATCTGCATTTATCCAGCATATTTGAATAACAAGAAGACAATAGCAGAAGGAAGAAGGATACCTATAGACAAAGTAATTTTGTGTGTGGCAGGGAAATATGATGTTTTTTTATGCTATGCAGTAGTGTGTACAGAGCTGGAAAATAAATCTCAAAGCTGTTGATCTTTTCTATCCCCCATGGCAAGTAGCTCAGTAACTGGAAATTACAGTGTATTTGAAGATAACCCAGTGTCAGCATGTGAATCTGGTAGAAGAGCACTGGGTTTAAGTGTCTACTTTCATGTGAGCAGCACCTTTGGCAAGCAGGTGAAACAATGAGAAACTTAATGCAATGCAGAAAATAGCTAGCTAATGATTGTTTTTTGGTGACTGACTATATATGCCTGTATTCTGTGCCCTGTCCCCTTTACTGCTGTCAAAGACAGATCTTATGATGCCTGTGGCACATAGACTTGGTAGTTGTTGCTTTTAATCGTCCAGAAATAGTTTTTGATCATCTCACTCATTTATAATATTTTTAACATGCAGTGCTGGGAATAGAAAGGGCTTTTCTCACTGCTTAGGGTTGGGTGTCTTACTCTTTTCTCGTTCAGTCCTTGCTGTAAGTTTCCTGTTGCTGATTCATGGCTTTTGGGTTTTTTTTTTTTGTAGATATAGCGAATGTTACTTCATTTCAATTACTTTTCCTAAGCAGTTATTTTACTTGCTCCCCTGTCCTAATTAATTCTGTCTCATCTGGTTCCTGTTTTACTGATGTCTTATCTCTTCTGGGTTTTTTTTTTTAGTACTTTCCAGACCGTAGGAGCGCTCACAGATGACTTCTGCAGTAGATTTGTCATTATTTGAAGTACCTTCTCTTTCCTCATCTGCTTTTTCTAGTTATAGAGTATAGGGTGGGAAACTGCTAACTATTTCTGTGTAGGTAGTTCATCATTGAAAAATAATTAACTGTAAGACATTGTTTCAACAGGCTGTTGAAAATCCCACGTCTACAGAAATCCAGGATGTATGTGCAGCAGTTGGATTCAACGTNAAAAAAAAAAACAAACCACAAAACCCCACCAAAACTTGGTATGTGTCTCTGTTCTTCTTTCATTGTATCTTTTCTTACAGACAGGATAGATTACAATTGGAAGTTTTTATTATCAGCCAAGATATTTGCTTGCTTTGAGTAATAACCGACAATAATGATGAAGTAAATGTTGGAAAACTGTATGCATGGCGGGAATAACCCAGGTCTCTGAGACAATGCCACTTTTAAGCTTATAAAAAGGTTACTTTTATTTAACTATCCGTCTGGGAAGACTATCCTAGATGGTTAAAAGTATGTCAGAATAAAAGCTAATATTGCAGGCTGCAACTGCTAATTACACTTTTAAAAAGGCATATTTTTAATGTAAGTTTACTACCTTTTGGAATGAGTGTCCTATAGGAATAGGATTCTGATGGCTGAAATCTTCAGAGTCCTTTGGAGTTATGTTTTAGCCAGAGAATGTTAAATTTTTTTACTGCAATACCTGCTTGCTCTTGAAATAGTTTAAGTTGGTTACGTTTTTCTTAGGGAATGAGTCTGGGTTTCTAGAGAGGTAAGTTTTTGCAATTTGTTTTCTGAAATACATATTAATTTAAAATACTACTGAATTTTCTAAGAAGAATTTAGGTCCTCATCTAAGAGTATGACTGATACCCAAAAACCAGTACAAAATCACTTTGCTTTTCAGAAGTCAGATATATTCCTGTTAGGGCACAGCAGCCTGTGAAATACCCAGTACCAGTAAGAAACCCGTAACATTACGACAAAAATGAAGGCTATGAATATCCAAAAGCAGTGGGCCTCAAACTGTGACCTATGACTTACTGTCTCTAGGTGTCCAGAAGGGTGTGTGGCTGTGGAGATGAAGCAAAAACCTGTGTCACTGTCGTCTAGACCGGTGGGGAAGTAGAACAGTCTCTGTAGCAGCAGGTTACTTGCTAAATTATTCAGTACCAGTCACTGGTTGCAGCAGTGCTTCTGAAAAAGTTACTCTGTAGCTCTGGATGCTACTGCAGTGGCGTAATGGCGGATGACACTGTTGGAGAGCTATGGTTATGGTTTACATCTGTTCAGAATTCCAAGCTGCTGTGACTTAGATAAATTGCCTGACAAATTTTGCAGAAAATTATTCGAGTTCTTATTACAATTTATCCTTTTGTATGACAGAAAAATAAGATGTATCCTAGAGAGTGGAACAGAGACGTGCAGTACAGAGGTAGAGTACGAATCCAGCTCAAACAAGATGATGGCAACCCATGTTTACCTCAGTTTCCAACGCGTGAGTAGAGTACCTGGGTTAGGCACTTTATCTGTTAATAGAACAGAAAGACTTTGTTCATTTTGTTAACAGCTTGTTCAATCAGTTTTACTATTATAAATTTTACAACTTTACGTTAAATCTCTTTGCCTGTATAAGTCAACCAAATGGAGTTGGTGTGTGAGTGTTGAGTGGAGTTTGTTAAAATGCTGTTGTCTTTGATCCTGTTTCTTCAGTGGTTGGATTGGAGGGGATTGTGGGGAGTGTTGTGTGTATGTTGAACAAAGCAACTATTCAGTTTTGACCTACTCTTTTGTTGACAGTTAAAACAGGATTTGGTATTAAAATGGCTAAATTCCACCTTTTTCTTAGGTTACATGCATCAGTATGGATGCCAGATTGATAAAATACAATACTGAGTTGAGTTTTCTCTTGGCCATTTTCATAAATTAACAATGGAGCAGCTCCCTTCAACTAATTAATCGGAATAGTTCATCTTGAATGACAAGTAATTTAGTCTTTTGCATTTTTCGTGAAGATTAATCAGTGTGTAAAAGGGAAGCAAATACATACTTGTTCATATATATATATATATATATATATATATCTTAAGGGAAGAGCAAGAAGAATACCGAATCTAGAGTAGCATACGAGTGGTGTTGGTCAGGAGGAGACAATTTAAAATCATATTCCTGCTGGAAGTGCCTTTCTAAAAATGCTTGTAGCTTTTGCCTGGTCGTTCTGTCCCAGGTATTTTAGGCCATTAGGAGGTGAAGTGAAGGAGTAACAGGAAGGATGTAGATACTTTGGAGACTGTCAGGTTATGTGCCTGTTCCAGTCTGCTGTGACCTTTATCAGTCCTGTACTTTTTTAAAATTTAAAAAAAAGAAAAGGTTGAGAAGAGTTTTTCACAAACTTCTAGCTACACAGGGGAAGGAAGTAGAACTCCTAGGTTTTATATCTAGTTTAACAGAAATCTAAAGTGGGGCTGAATTTTCTAACTTTGAAAATGATGCAAATATTCTTAATATAGTAGGCGTGCATTGATCTCTCCCTGTATTTTTAGGTAAATCAGTGATGCTGTATGCTGCAGAAACCATTCCCAAACTGAAAACAAGAACACAAAAGATGGGAGGTAGCGATCAAAGTCTTCAGCAAGGAGAGGGAGGCAAGAAAGGTAAAGGGAAGAAAAAGAAATGAGCTCGCATCTGGAATAATAGTTATATCACATAGTTGTACTTATGACAAATGGGGATAGACACATTACTTGCTGCAACTTTGAAGTGAAAGATACAAACAAGAAATAAACAGGTGAAGCTGAATAGAACTGCCTGCTTCTCTTGGAACTGGAATGCATGTAGCTGCCTCACATCTGTGTAACAATAAATCTGTCTTCACACACAACCTGCAAGTCTGAAGCTAACATCCACTTCTAAAAGTGGAAGAACATAAGCAAACGGGGTGGGTGGGAGAAATATTCCTTCCAGAAGAAATATGCAGCTTTTGATAAATAAATAAATACTCTTATGCAGACTAGACATCTGAAAACTGGTTGCCTTAGTAAACCATTTATCTATGCTAGTGAAGTGATTGTCTTAATTCCAGAGGGTCTTTGTTGCTAACAGAAAAATGTAAATTGATGATGTTAATGGCTCTGTAAACTTCCCTTGCTAATAATCTTTCACAACTGCCAAGTGTACTAATAAAGGTGACATGTTAATTATAAAAAATGTAATTTTATAGAATACTTTTTCCAAAAGTGTTAATTTTTCTTCCACAGCCTGTTGTAAAGAAGTCGGTGGCATGTATTGTAAGGATAATATTGTAAAGTTTTAAGATAATTTGAAAAAAAAAATAGCTCCCTTTTGTGTCTTGTATAATACGGCATACTATATGATCCTATTTTGGGTTGTTGTTTGAGATCTTAGGAAATGTAGCTTAATTTTCTGCCTGTCAAATACTATCTCAGATATCTGAGGCTTGCAATGTCTGGTAACTTAATTTTTTTTTTTTTAATGTAGACAGGGACATGATATTATTTGGAGAAGATGAGTTGGTCAGAACAGCTGTCCAGTAGCAAGGCTCCATCAAAGTAATTAAGAAATACACTGTGCAAGTTAAATGAGGGGTAGTTCACTATGACACTGAAAAAGAAGTAGCAATACCTGTTTGGAGTTTAAAAACAAAAACTCTGCATGAGTTTTCTAATCCTTAGTATATAAAAACAAAGTCAGTTGAATGCTTTCACAGGTGACTACTGGGAGCAAGTTATCAGATTATTTCTGATAATTTTTTTCATGTGGCAATATTCTCTTAGGGTTTGTCTTGTTTGCCTGTCAGGTATGCTGTTCTATGGCATCACCTTTTTCTCATTTTAAAGACAAACAGCATTCAAAATTTACCTAAGCATTTAATGACTATTCTAAAGTAATGAAACATGCTAAAGTTCTTGATGATATCCCTGCTCAAGTTACTTGTGCTTGTAGTTTGAGTTTTCTTATGCTTTTATATTTCTTGTTTCACTCAACTGCATCTTTTTCAAATAGATGGTGAGGTACCAGTGCCCCTTGAAGTTGCTGCTGATAGGTACTGATAGTGCAACTGTGTAGAGCCCCTGACTTGTGAATCGTTCAAAGTCAATTGTATTTCCTGTCTGTAACACTCTGTAAGCGTGGTTCTTGTGTTGCATTTTTTGACAGAGGAGGAAGGTGTGTTCTCATTCTCACTTCAGTTGAACCAAATGCAAAAGCGTGAGAGTAGCAGTATGTAGGCTGTCTAAAATTGAATGGCTTGGGAGAAGAAATCCTGCATTCTAAGGCTGTAATTGACCATGGTCGAATACAAGTGTCTTGTTTTTTTCTGCTGATGCAATGGTTTACACAAGCTACTTTTGGAGTGTCTGGCCTTGAAAATGCACCTAAATTTTGAGAACTTAGTTAAATACTATGTCTGTGGCTTGATGGAATGCCATGGGGTGGGAACAGTTTTTTGTGTTACAGATCTGAGGTTGTTAGTTATGTCTGCTCTCTAAGAGTTAGGGAAGTGCTGCAGGTTAGTTGCAACATGGGGAAAAATACCAAGTGAGGTTTGCAAGCAGGAGTGGAAGAGACACTTGTGATATGAAGGACCGTGATTGCCCATGGGTTGTGGAGCTCAAGTTACTCTTTGCTTTTCCTGAGTAACTTTTCTGAAACTTCAAATAAAGTGAGAGCTCTGTGAAAATTAATTGGTGTAAGATACCTGGGCTCCGTGATGTTAAGTGGAGGGGAATGACTCCAGCCAAGTCATGATCACATTATGCTCAAGTATTGTAAGTCAGAGCTTTAGACTACAGACAGCTGAAAAATGTGGAGGTTAAGGCTCACGGGATACCTGCTCACAGTGGCCAGAAATTGCATATCTTATGTTGAGAAAGAATTGTAGTGGCATTGCTTACCAAAATTTCCCAAAGAACCCAAAATAGTAAAGCTATTGTAAATATATAATACTGTGATTTAATCAAATTAACAAAGAAAGCTCTAGGGGTATTTTGGGTAAAGCTGACATTTTTTTTTATTTTTTTTTTTAAGCAAATAGTGCACTGCTAAGAAATGAGATCATTACTACCATTGGGGATTTTAAGTCTGATTCCCCCAACCCATGCCTGCTTATCCCCCCCATCTCCAAATGAGTTCATCATTTTGCTTTTGTTTTTCGTTTCTGTCTGGCTTTAGAGTAAGTATACTGCGTCAGCAACATTTTTTCCTAAATGAGGCATCATAAGGTTAAACACAACTCTCCATTTCTTACCAGGGTTAAGCTTATAAACCAGACTTTCGTTTCTGTATTTCTTGTTTTTTAATAAACTGGGTTCCTTAGAAAATTAAAAACAAGTGGGCCAAGGTGGTATATCAGGTTCTTCTGAAGGTCTTTCACACCTTCTTCAGCACCTTTCCCCTCTCCCTTTCAGCCCCTCAGTTCATGGGAACAGGGAAGATGGTTAGAGGCCATTGTGGGAGTGGAGGCAAGGCTGCTGTAAAAATACTGAAATACTGCAACTGTTGGTCTCGATATCAATAAAAAAAAAAACTTTTTGAGGGGAAAAAATTATAATGGATGCCTTTATTTCACCTGTCTTGCTTTTACAGTTTTCTGTAAGAATTTACTTAAGTAGTATAGTTACCCAAAAGACACTGTGATCTGTGGTTTCCTGTAGGTGGCAATATTAACAGATATGCATTGCTGAGTGGGCACTTACTCTGCACCGAGGACACGAGAAATATGGATGTTAAGCAAGTGTCGCTCCAGAAGATACTAGTGTAGCTATTTAAAAGTATATACTTGTTATTTTCCTATACTTTTTTTTGGGTACCTAGGCAATGATTGGAACATTTGAAGTGGACATGTGAGCTCCGAAGCCTTATAACAATCCTTATAACAATTTCTGTGTCAGCAGCGGGTGGGAACATTGACATAGGACATTAGGCAGATGTGAAGACACAGGCAATTAACAGAGGGATGACTAAAAATGAAAATTCAGCACTGCTGTGAGATAGATGTTTTATTCTTTTGGATGTATGGAAGAGAGCACGTAGCCACTGTAGCAGAAGGCCAACCATCATTATTCAGTTCTTAAGGTGAAGAAAGGGATTTTCGAAGTGTTGTTTTGGAATGTGTTTTAACTTGGGAAGTGACAATAATGTATGATTATATATAGTTCTCTACTGTCTGCCATAAATTAAATTTCGCAAAGACCAGCTCTGCAGAAAATAGCTGTTATTAAAAAAATTGCCTGTGTGTGTATCCTGTTCCTTGTGTGCATTTTACAGTTACAGAACTCCCTTTTGGGGCAGCGTATACATCTGGGATGTTCATATGGGCTGTACTGAGAGCATGAAAGATGGTGTGGTTCCCTTGTTCCCTTCTCTGTCAGTAGCTGCAGGTGTAGCTGTGTTGGGAGTGGAATGGAATGGACCGTTTCAGTTGGAAAGACCCACAGCAGTAATCTAGTCCAACTGCTTGACCCATTCAGGGCTGACCAGAAGTTAAAGCATGTTGTTAAGGGCATTGTCCAAATGCCTCTCAAACACTGACAGGCTTGGGGCATCGACCACCTCTCTAGGAAGCCTGTTCCAGTGTTTCATCATCCTCTTGGTAAGGAAATGCTTCCTAATGTTCAGTCTAAACCCCTCCTTGTGCAGGTTTGAACCATCCTCATGCGCCCTGTCACTTAGCTTCATCCTGTTACAGACTGGCTACTATGGGGCTGTTTTGGGACAAAATAAGCTCAGTTTTCAGAGGGTTTTTTCCACTAAAGAAAAAAAGGATACAAATCCTCTCTTCATCTATTACTTTATAACTTTTCAGCCTGTTGAGTCATTTGGTTGACATCATAAAAGGAGTCGAAGTCTCAAAGACAGTAAATTCCCATGAACCGTAAAGGTAAGTGATCAAATTAGGAGATAAGACTATGTTAATGCATCATCCAGTGAAGAAACTTTATGTCCCAGATGGGACAAGGGAAGGCAAGGAGAATGTTCATCCTTCCTGGTTGGCAGTTTTCTCTGACCAAACTGCATTTAGTGTGTTGCGTGTTCCATCAGAAAACCTGCAGCTGCAGATTAGGTACAGATTAGATCTGCTCAAGTAGCTACCAAATGAGCTGCCTTTTGCCAAAGGCCCCAAAAAGATGGTAGAATTGAAAATACTGTTGTGGCCAGCATAAGGGAGATGGGAGGAGAATGTCCATCGGTAGTATGGGACCTGGGAGAGAGCAGGGGACATGCCACATAGGAACTGAGTAGTCTGCACTGTAGTGCCATTTCTTATGAAACAATATGTCTTTTTTTTTTCTCTATCAAGGTTTGGGTGGTTTTGTTGGGTGGGGTTTTTTTCTGTTTTTTGGGTGTGTGGGTGTTGTTTTTTTTTCAGGTAGACCTCAGACATGTCTAATTGAAGGCTTTAAGAATTCTCCTGCAAGGACGCGATAATACAAAATGGTAGGTATATAAAGTGTTACTTGTTTTGTGGAATTCCATAGCCTCAGCAAAGGTGTTGACTACATGGCCTTCCAAAAGATGCCAAATTGAAAGAAGTTCATCTGCAATTATTTTTACTTGACTAGTTCGTGTAGTCATCCAAGGATTTTTTGCTCTGGAATAGCAATGTTTTATGTACCAGTTGGAAATCTGTTCTTCAGAAAGTTAGGTCAACGTGACCATACAACTGAGGACTCCCGTAGTGGTCCGAGGTTGCTATTCCTCAAGTACTGTGTCATTCCATCACACTGGATGTGTAAGTTCTCTGGAAAGACAAGACTGATGGTCACTGTATTTGCATGGTTGCCAGATGCGCAGTTTACAGGAAATAACTGCAGTCTCTCATGACCTACAAGAATTTGTGATTCTGGTTTTTAAAACTCTATTCTTCCTCCTTGTCATAAGGAAGCTACTGTTGGTTCAGTTTGAAATGGGGGTGGGAGGTGACTATGGAATTAGTCCTAATATTTTTGTGTTGATTCTCAGACTATTTAAACAGAGTTGACAAGACCAGTATGCAAACTCAAGACACTTTCTTAAATTTGTCAAATTAAAAAAAGTTGTGAGGGTTTGACCTAACAAATATTAGTCATGTCTTCCACTACTTACTTACAAGAATTTCTATTCTTTGTTAACTATCTTGCTTCGGTTTGAAGAATTTGGTTTCATTTTAGTAGCACTAACGGTGATGTTATTGTGGGGTTTTTTAAATGTTTTTCTGAACTTTTTTTCCTTTTTGCTGAGTTTGGAAATGTTTAGGATAAAGCAGAAGAAATCTACTTACAGTGGTAGCAGAAAGAACTGCAAGTGTAACCCACCCACCTGCCAGTAACTATGTGGCATTATTTGTTTAGGTCATTTATGGAACACTAGAAAATCAATGAGCGAGGAAAAAACTTTGTAATTCGTATAGTTTACCATTCTTCCTCTCTATATTTCTAAAGAACACTAAACCTTGATGATTCCTTAGGTAAGCAAGGCTACAATGTCTGGAAAGCTGCACTGCGTACGCAGCTGCTTGTGGTGCTCACTGTTGAGACCAGATCTGTATTCCAAACTCTTCTGTTAGGGCTTGATGCTCTGAAACAGCTCGGTTACACCCTGACATCCAGTCATGAAGCAGAAGTATTTCCTCTAAGCTTTTAGAGAAGCTTCTACTAGTTCCACAGTAATGAAGTTTGGGTAAAAAAAAGTTAATATCCTGTAAAGACCTTCTACCTTCTTAAAGTAATTGGGTTTTCAGTGTTGAGGTATAGGGTTCTTAAGAAATACCGAGGCATCATACCAGTCCTGCAAGAATCTCTTTATTTGTGTCCATTTTTATTTAGCACATTACAACTTCAGCACAGACATAGAGTAGATTTGTGTACCAACATTTGCACATAAATGTGAAGAAGACTTTAGGAAGAGCACGGATCTGTGGGGCCAGCCCAGTGGAGTTACCTGCAGGAAAGGACAACTTGCTGCAGAAACTCACTCATTCCCACTTCCATCAAGGCAAAAAACAAGATCAGATTCTGTTAACAACACACAAAGGGGCACTGAATTTAGGTGCTGGTCAAGAAATAATCAAGTTGTAAAAACATGAAGTTGATTTAAAGCCTAACTGTTACATCTCTCAGAGAATGTTTTAACACTTAACTAGAAATGTTTTATCCCCATTAATAACAGTGGAAGAACTGTTGAGTAGTATGAGAAATGAACAGTGAGTTCTGTCTCTACTACAGACCTCGTTAGACTTGGAAAGGCTAAGATTTATCAGCAGCTTTTAAAGAAGTAAGTTATGTACTACTTTGTACCTAAACTGAATAGACTATTAGGTATCTTTATTTTTATTTATTACTTATTATTTCAAGAGGTGAAACTAAATTACACTGGCCACATGCTGCTATATACACAGTTGATTGATAATGTTTAAAACACCACAGTAGGATTTAGTATGGCTCACAGAAAAGGTCAGTGAGTTTAAGACAGAGGAAGATAAGACAAGAAATGAAACCACTTAAATGGTCAGTCACTTCAAACTTTTTACTTGCCTACACCTACAACTTTGCTGTAAACTTCATCCTCTTCAGCACATCCACTCCTAACAAAAAGTTGTCATGGCATGATTAGCTGTGATACCTCCTTCAAGTGACAAACTGCATGCTGTCCTACAGAAAGCGATGCACAGTGGGTCTCACACTTTCCTCTCCAAGTTGACAGCCATAAGCACTGTGCTTTCCAGCTTAAAGCTCCAAACGCTTTCTCTTAAGACACATTTACATCTGTTCTTATAATACCTGTCTCAAATTTAAAACTGACCTGCTGAGTTGCACTGCATGCTTCATTCTTTTGAAGTTTTGCATCTGAAAATTTGCAGTGAATGTTTATATACCAACTTGTTGCAGAAAGCCAGAAGTCTTCAAAAGTCTATTTTAAGATTACATCTTTCAAATTTAATATTGTGGAACGGAAATCACTTTTATTGTATCAAAAGCTTAAGCTTACCTTCTGCATGTTTTGTAAGAACTGTCATATACTACTGTGGGCTTTAAGAAGCATCAGCATGGAGGTGAGAACAAGGAGATTTCAGTAATTCATGCTGAATTTATTGAAAATACTGTGGTGCGAAAGAGTAAATACAGATTCAGATCTAAAAAAATATTCTTCTCCATTGATTGCAAAAAAGCTTTTATCCCCTTACAACTTTCATTGCATTATTACTGATTGGTCAAGAATATATCAATTAACGACAACAGCATCTCTGTTGAGGAACTTCCAGTGCTCATGCAAAGTTGTTCTCAGTATAGTCAGAAGAGACTGCAGATTTTTATGAGCAGAAAAAGCTCACGGAGGTTGTAGTCCATCCCATTAATGATGGAGTTCTGACAACCAAGGCAGTTAGTATTTCAACAGGACTTCAGGAAAAAGTGTTTGCAATGGTATCACTCCTTAGCGAGAGGTGGTTTGTGCTTTTGAGTGTGATCTTAAAAGGCACTCTACTACCAATTTTAGGTGTCAACTTCATTTAGCAAGAAGAGGCAAGGAGTTGTACTTTAGTCATCTTGTGCAATTTAATGCATCCACTTCTGGCAAATTACTTCATGCTAATATAAGCTTGATCACTTGAATGAAGTTACTCTTCCCTGTATTTAGTATCTATCCATTTAAGAATATACACACTATACCAAATACTGTGTTACAACAAAACATGCAACAGCAGATAATCTCTATCATCAGGTGCCTAGAACATGTAATTTCATCATTGACAACTTTATTGGTAGGGAATACATCCATTATGCCATCTCTCGCAGTAATTCCCTGTATATTCAAGAAGATCCGTTCAGATGAGTATTTTCCTTATACAATAGCTTCATGTTACCAGACGCACCACAGTCAAAAGTGTTAAGAGTAATTACATACACAAAGAGACAACTAAAGTGCAGAGCCCGTGGGATATATACTTTTTATTTATGTTACTGCAGAAAGATATTACTGAAAGATTTCTTCTGCATGAAGATAGATAAAATATTTTCATTAAGCTTCAGATGCTGCCGCTGCATTGCTTTTAAATAAAAACGCTTACTTTCTATACAGACACAGCAAAGTAGTCAGCAAACTTATGTTCCTTTAACATATCAAAATGTTTCCAAGGCAATATTCGCAAAATTATACCACAGCTCCCAGTAACATCAAGCTTCATAAAGGAGGTGGTAGGGAAACTTTATCCAGTTAATAGTTTAAGTGCTCTTCTTTTCTTCACCTAGTAAGTTCACTGTTGCTTTCTTGGCTGCAGGAAAGTAAAAGCAAGTTTAATCTTAGAGGCCTACTAAGTGGCCTAACTCAGTGTTCCTGAGCTGCATAAAAAAAGTAATTTTCCTTTTAAGTCACAAAAGAAACATCACAAAAGAAAATCACAGCTTTTGCATACATATACACCCAGACATAGTGATAGAACTGATCATATAAAGATTTTAAAAAATAAACCATAAGCAAGGAGCAGCACAATAAACAGCACAGACTGACTTACAACCATTATATCAATAAAATAGAGCTGCTCATAGCATTTAGGACACACAGGTTTACAGCAAGAAATATACTACCAAGCTGATGAAATGGGGCTGGAATAATGCTAATATGTGTGTGTGCATGATTTCTTAAAAAATGCATGTATGTGGAAATCTTTATATGTAAAAATATGAAAAAGAAAGAAAAAGTGATGGAATGAGGACAGAAAAATCCCACGTGCAACATGGAAGAACATTATTTAAGATACCCGCCTAACCATAATGATTCAGGAAGGGTCATGGAGCAAAATTTCCAAGCGTAGCTGACAAAGGCTGATCATTTAAATACCAACAGGAAAATTGCTTAAGTTGGTAAGTGGAAATGAGACTGCATGTGTTGTTTGGGGTGAAAGGAGACTTAAGGTGCTTTGAAATAACTTATAAATAAATTCCCTTTCAAATGAAATTTAAATAAACCTTTATTTTGGCTACTTAATACTTTTCCTTCCCTTTTTCATAAAACTATCATCAGACATTTTAGAGTATGAGGGTCCACTATAGAATGCAAGGAAACAGAAACAAAAATTAAGCAATCTACAGGCTGTGGTAATATTTATTCTGTCCAAATAAAAACCTAAGTAATTTCTTTTAAGAGTAGGCTCAGAATCCTTTGATCTCCAGAGGAAAGAGAAGGTACGAAAACTTATAGATGGGAGAACTCCATTTCACATGTTGCTGTTTATTGGATTTGCTTTACTACACAACTGGTAGCCCTTCTATGCTACCAGGTACTTGAGACACTATTTTAGGCGATACGAGAATACACTGAGACAATAACTGTATTTATTTATGGAAGGTATCTTATGAGGATGTTTGGACCTTCCTCTAGGCAGAACGTTCATAGTGATATAAACTGTGGTGGGAAGACACACAACTAATTAGCCATTTTTTCCACTCACACACCTTGCACTCATTCTAGCGTAACTCCACTCCTAGAATGTAAGATCCACTGTACCCCTTTTTTCTTGGCATCTTTGCGCAAATTTAACTTCTCCATCATAATTCACGTCTTACAATTTTTTCCCCCCAAATGATGAATATTAACCGTAATACTAGAGTTGCCCAGGGAAATTCCTCCTACTTGATGTGATTAGTGAACGGTCTTTTCCTCACCTTCTTTAGTGATGGTATCTGCAGTCTCTGCAGCCTTGTCTTTCAGGTCTTTAACAACACTGTCGAGCTTAGCTTCATGCTTCAGGAAGAAAGGCCGGATAATTCGATGATAGAGAAACTCTGCCCCATTAGAAGGACTTGGAGCCATGCACCACAACAGGAAGCCACACTACAAGGAATAAGAACATCTGCGTAAGTAGAAGAAATGCGTAGGAGACAAGGTGTAGCATGCCTGCCTAACTCTCCCACAGACTTGAGCATATTTAAAACAGTACATCGTCCCCTTCACTTTGGTCACAGTCCAATAACCATGCACATCAGTATAGTTACATACAGTGAATCTTAATATTGGAACAATTTCAGGGATACTGACAGGATAAAGGAGGAAGGGCTGTAACAGTAAAGCTAATCTGGTAACAGGTGTATCAAGATTGCATGTACCTTTTTTTTAAAAAAAAAAAGGCAGAAGTATAAAACCTGATTGGACAAAACATTAGTCTCTCCGGCAACTTCTAAACTATGTGGGCACACCTGACTGAAGGTCTAGGTCCCTAAATCACTTAAATCCAGCCAGAACATATCCCTGTCCTCTCTGCCTCCCTGCTTTGGAAATGCAGCGGGGCAAAGCACGGGATTGTGTTCATCCCAGAGCTAAAGTGGCAAGGTGGAAAGATAGATCCAAGCTACCCATAGTGCACAGACAAGGGTAATGCTTTTGGATCGCGCAGTTTAGGTATAGCTTTTATAGCACAATTTGCTCTCTGGTGGAAAAAAACCCAAACACAGTGTGCAGGGTAATATTTCTCCATCTTGCAAAGGGCATTAGAAAGACAGCTGTTGTATGTATTATAAATATCTGTCTTTACTACTGAAGCACCTTTATTAGGCTTCAGTTTCACTGTCTTACACAATACAAAGATAGCTATGCAAAACAAGATCAAAACATTTACTGGACAAGAAGTGTCATAACTAAATTTGCTTGAGCTCTGAAAGTATACGTGAAAAAATTTTACAAGATAGAACTGCCACAAAATTAAGCAAACTTTCTCAGTAATTGTACAGTTCTTCCATATACAAATAGTACAGTATTATTCCGTGCCAAAAGCCTCTCCAGAAAATAAAGGCAGAACAGCTTTTCAGACTACCATTTCCTAAAACACAACACAAANGAATATGTCTTGAGAAAATGTCCTTTTTTTTTTTTTTTTGATGTTAGACATGATTAAATGTTTGAGGATTTCCACTCATTTTTGGGAGGAGAAGGAGAGAGGAAGAAAACAAAACAACAAAACTCAACTCTTCCTCCTGAAAAAAAAACGCATCACACCATTAGCTAAGTTAGGCATCAAAATCAAACTAATCATTTAAACCACAATAAAACCATGAGCAACTTAAAACTCTGCATTTAAATACAGTGGCACTTGTTTAAATAGCTTAGATTTCAGAAGTTTTCCAGTTTTCACAGCAGTACCTACAGCAGCCAAAGAGATGTTTCAATGCACGTGCTACAGGTTCTGAAAGTCATTTAAAAAATATAAGCGAAGTGTTATTTATTTATGAGGCTTCCAGTACACTCCATAGCACAAAAGCATTTCCTAGAAACTAGTTTGATAATAGTATCCTTTCAGAATTCCACTGTGCCTAGCCAGACATTTCTGCCTCCTCTCCTTCCCCTCATACTTTTGATTTCCCACTATAAAACTGCAAATTTTTTTTTTTGGTATTACATAAGAAACTCCTAAATAACAATTTGACCATTACAAGGTGATTTAAGTCAAGAGATCTTATTTTAAAAGAAAGGTTCTGATTTGTGTTTAACAAAAAAAAGAGACTAAAATCCCTTTTGAATTATGAAAACCACACAGTCTTCTTCAGGCAAGCCTTCCAAGTATTTTGGAATATCTCCTCTCTATTCCTCTTTAGATAAGGGATCTTGAGACTGAACGTTCAGTAGGTTCTGCTCTTCATACCTGTAAAATTTTGGCTTTGCCTTCACTGCAATGCACACCACAGAAAAACTGATGCCCCTGATGCGCATCAGTTGAAGAAAATACCTAGTGTTTTTGGAGGAGATTGTTACTCCTTTTTTCTTCAAGGCCATTTCTCATTCCCCTTGCCCTAGAGAAAATTGGTTATGATATATTTGGAGCTGGAGAGGTATCTTGACAGGCTGTCTCTTTGCAAAGGATCACTGATTCCTGGGGATAACAACTGCCTTCAACAGAAGATTTTGCCAAATGAATTTACCATCCTTTTAGGTAAGCTTTTAAGCTTTCTTCATTAAACTATTTGATTGTCACGTCAGAACAGAATGACTTAAATGAGCGTTTGCCCAGAAGACAAAGTTTTTTCAAAGTAAAGTGTCCACCAGTGAGACTGCCTACCAGGAACATTCCAATGAATTAAAAGAAATAATTCAACATACAATAAAATTTGCACCAGTAGGTAGCAACTGACACAGTATCATTAAGCACTGTCAGAGAAAATAAAGGCAAAAAGTGATGGAATACCAATTTTCAAAAGCTTCTATTATTTGAAACTTAATATAACAGAAAGAATAAATGGTACTATCTTACGTTATCTTTCATTAAAATCTGAGAAGTATATTGATTTTATTTCCTGTTAAACAATACCTGGCCAATTACTCATAGTTATTTCACTTGTCCCAATATACAAAGATGTTACTTAGTTCTCCTTTGTTTCAGGAAATCCCTCAGCTGTAAGTCTAACTTCCTCTGAAACTAAAAGAAATTGAAATTTCCCTTTTCTTGCCTAAGAACAAAATTAGTCATTTTGATTTTACAGCTTTGTCGCAGCCTAGTCAAGAAAAACAAATCTTTCACAGTTCTAGATCTTTTCTCAAATACCTATTACTTTTGAAATGTACTGAAACAGATGTTTATATACATTTTCTAGAGGACACATACCAAAGTTGCAAATCTCAGTCTTTTCAAAGCTTGAGAATGTCAGACTGCTAACTTTGTTTACTTTTCCCTTGTCTCTCGTGAAACTGAACTAACATAAATAATTAAAAATATAGGGGTTTGTCAAAAGGTCCAGGAAGTTCAGAGTGATAAAATTGTTAACTGGGGAAAAAAATATACTATATTCTTTGTGACCCTCCATACCAGCTGGAGGAGGGAACGGAATTGGTGCAATACAGTTACTTCCTTAGGCAGAGACCTCAGCTGGGTCTAACCCACTTGCGATCTGGTGCTAGTAGCTGTTCTTGCCCTCACAGGTTCCCATCATGGAACTGAATACTGCTGGGTTTGCCACTACAGCAATTAAGAAACACAGCGAGCATGCCCATGGCCAGTTCCGAGCTTCTACAGACAGCAGACTAACAAAACCCAAGACATGCCTCATATGACCACAAATATGAACACACTCCTAATAGACAACTGCAGTCTTTAAAACAAGGCGTTCATTTTAATGGAAGTGAAGTAGTTGTTCAGTCGAAATCAATAATTAATTGCATGGGGTGCATGGTGGAAGGGAGGGGATCTCTGCCTTGAAGCAGAGTGAGACTGCCACATTTGGCACAATGACAACTCCTCCTGCCTCATTTGACCGAGTGCCTTGTAGCAGCAGTTTGCATAATGCACCCAGTCTGACGTGTCTGCCAGTATTCTAATATTTCAAGACAGAACTGTTTGTAGAGTCAGGAGTCTCCTCTCCTTCCCACTACCAAGAATAGTCCTAGGACGGTAACCTCTGCTGCTTTCACTGGCTACAGTATTTTAGCACCTGAATGCCAAAGAAATCTTTAAATAACTAACAGAAGTATTGAAAAACAGACCATGTACACATGACATCATGAGTTGCATGCATGTCCTGTGCTTCAGAGAAAAAAAGCAGATAAATAAAAAGTAGGCATTACGAGAAAAACATAAAACCCAAGAAATTTCAGAACAGTTTTCAACTGGAGAACAAAAGTATATGCAGATATCATAACATATTCAAAGGGGTTCTTGAGCATGCCTTTCTCCCACCTATAAAAACTCCTAGTGTGCTGAAGACTTTGAGGTGACAGAGCCTGGGCTCTGGAACTAAGGGAATATGGGAGCAGCTATGATCTGTGTCTCCACCCTGCACATCAAGGTGTATCGAAATACTGAGCAGCTACAACTCAGTCTGGAGTGGAAGCTACAAGCTGTATGAAAAAGATGTGAATATGAAAATTTAGCATATCTGGAAAATAAAAGTGAGCTTGAAATTTGCATGAATGACATATCTGGGCTACTACTTCATAACATAAAAGAGACATAGAGACATCATGAACTACATTACAAGAGGTTTTAGTCGTGGATGGACTGAAAGTTGGAAGCTGCCTGTTTCCTCCTTTTCCCCCCATGGAGTAACTTCCATCCTCCTACCCAGTCAGCAATGCCTTCTTATTCTCAGCCAACACTTTCTGTCTGCCTCTGTATCACAAAAGTAAACCTCTCCTAATACCCACTACTAAGAGTAAATACTTCTATGTGCCTTCAGCAGCTATCATAGAAAGCTGTGCATTCACCATAATTGCTTCCTTGTGTTTGCTTTTGCTGAACTCAGAACAGTACCTTTCTGTTGATACCACCACTACACGTAAATGCGGCACTTCTGATACAGCATTATCAGAGCTGTCTGTGGTTGGTCTTTATTTGCTAGGTCAACCTGAACTGCAATTGCATGCTCTTCAGAAAGAGTGCTGTGCTGGCATGAAGTAATCATTGCCACATCTTTTACCACCAAGAAGTTAGAAAAGAAGCTCTGAAAATAAACTGTATGAATTCAGAACTGCGAGCATACATCCCTGCAGACAATGGGTAAAGTCATAATTCTGCTAAATTGTAAGGTGAAGTTGGGGATGTGAAATAACTGTGTTAAGTGGTTAAGGACAAATTCTTCCAGTGCCATAAGCAATTATTTTGGATCCTATTCAGATCAGATGAACTTGCACTTTGACGACTATAGGCCTTGGTCTTAACATATTGAAACAGTAAGACTTTCACATATATGTTACCCATGCTAAACTTCAAAATTAGCAGATTCGTCTTAAAAACTTTGCAAAACCATTAAGCTTAAAATGGAAAACATATTTTTGTTTTTCGTTAAGGGAAAAAAAAAAGTGTGTGGGAGAGAGAATTAACTTTGTGGGATAGGCCAGTATTTTTTTAGTTTGAAGCAGTAGTTTAAATATGTGCTTTTTCTTAGGGAGCTAGGGAGTTAGTGTCCAAATGATTGCAGAGTTGATGCCTGTTGAAGATGCAAAAGGAACAATGTAGAAGTGTAACTAACTGAGCTGTCCAAGTCAATTTTTGTCTCTAAAACACGGCATTTCCTGGAAAAAGCATTTGGCAACATAAGACCTTACCAAATTTTAAATGACCCCACCATGATGGCTAGCAAGCAAATCAAGAACTTTGGTGGGGCTAAACCAGGCTAACAAAGGAAAAGAGAGGAATAGAACAGCCTATTGACAAACAAAATAGGCAACAGTTCTTTAAGCTAAACAACACGCTCTCCAGCAAGCTAGAATGTGTTCTACCCCAAAGCATCCATGGTAATTGGCTGTCTCCTAGAATAATTTAACATGTTAAAGCTGATTGACAACACATCACATCTTAGTTGACAAAGTTTGGAACATGTTAAGCAAACTGTTGTTGGTAGTCAAACCACACTAACAAATGCGCAATAGCAAGAAGCTCCTCTGATACCTGCCATTTCCTTTCAGGAAAGCAGGCTTAATTAAAAATGAAGCCTGTATGATCCAAACTGTTCTTATGTTTCAATTTCCTTCTTTGCTCCCAACAGCACATATGTTAATACTTACTTTTGCTGCCTTTGTGATTTTACTCTGCACCTTCACTCATGCACTTAAAGCAAAAATACAGCCACTCTGTAGTGTTTACCGTGTGCTGTCATTTTGCCCAAATTTACCTAAACACCAAGACAAAGAACTGTCTTTCCATGGTACAGCTACACCAACTCTTTTTCCCTAAAATGTGGCAGACCTTTCCCTGCCACCCACTGCAACTTCCCCTCTTGCCTCACAAAACTATCAGCCGTAAACAGATCACTTTCATAGTGCTAAATTACATGTAACCAGCATCTAAAAATAAGGTGTGACCCAGGAATGATGCCAAGGCAATCTGTTGTCTTCTAGCCATTCTTGAAGACATCAGGTCAGTTATATCAAAGGTCTCATTTTAGGAGAGGGGTTACGTGAACTAACATACCTTTAACATGTAGTAGAAAGGGAACCAGGACAGAAATATATCAGAGAAGAATTCTGCTATGCTGAAAACGCCATACACAACCCAGTAAGTCAGCCACTGTGTGTCATCATCCTTGTTGGGACTTTCAATGGCCTTGATTCTGCAAGGAAACAAAACAAGTGAGCAGATCAGTAGCATCAGTCTCATCTATAATGGTGAAGTTTTTATGACATGCAGTCACATGTGAATCCTCATAATTTAATTACTCTATAAGCTCTACAGAAGAGAACTACGTAGTACTGATCATACAATGTGCCCAAGACCTCTGAAGAGCAATGCTTTTCCCTGTTTGTCAGACTTCAAAAAGAAAAGATACTCAACCTATTTCTAGCTCTGTGATTACAAAAAAAAAACAAACAAAAACCATGAGCATCCTGACCTTGTTCATGAGACAGTTCATGGGACAGGGAAGAGATGGGATAATCTTTGGGCAGTTCCAGTTCTGGATGTATTGTGGTAATCCTGACCAGAAGACTATTGTACACTGAAGTGTTAGTGATCCATATAACAACTAACCTGAGTGAGCCCAGGCCTGTGCTGCACATACAGACTGGCTTTCAGGCCTGCACTGTGCTGCACAAACTGGTCACAGGATAAACTCCATCAGCTCACTGAAACAGAGGATCCCACTGGCAGCTCCCACTGGGTACCAGTGATTACACCACCTTCATGGCCTTGTCTTTAGCTAACAAAGATCTCCCTCTTTGACAGTAGGAACAATGAATAGAGCTGTTGTCTTGCAAGACAAATCCTACAATAGCTTAAATTATCAAAACGGGGTAACCTTAACCTTGTCTACAGATGGGGTTTGCACAGCGTGCTGCGTGTGGATTGGAAGCCCATTCAGTGCTGCACAGCTTGGGGTTCCCAGCATCTACAGGGATGTAAGATTGTCTATACTGTTCACTGTTTCCTTATAGTGTTAGCTTTAATAAACATCATTTTAAATGCATCTTTACAAAATTCAAATGCCTTTCTTACTGGGATCATAATAGACCAGCACCTCCTAGTATAAACAGCATCTAGATAAAAATTTTAAATATAATTCAGGATTTTGAAGTGAATCTCAAATATCTTTACTCATAATGTACATGCAGTAGATTCCTCTTTGAAAAGGTAAACCATAACATTTGCTCTAATTCCTAACAAGAACTTGGTCTACAGAAGCAGAGGAGATCCAGTGCCCCCCCTGCCGTACAGTGAGGACCGCGTATCTGCATCGCCAACTGTTTTGCTCTGTAAATACATTCCTACAGGACTTGCAAATACTGATGTAGACTATGGTATTAAAAATAGGGTGGAGCAACCTCTAGTAAAGTCTTGGCCTTCCTGCATAATGACCAACTGGGTTTTTGTTTTCCAGCTGCTAGGAGAATGCAGTTCAAGTTTATTCAGTTCTGAAAACAGGAAGATGAAAGAAAGAGGCACATGTGCTTCCTTCAGTACAAGTAATGAAGTGGAGACTCTGGACTCACCAAGTTCCAGATTAGCACTGTAAGAAGTTTTAGAAGTAAATGCTAGCACCTGTAAGCCTGATAATGTGAAGCTTAAGAGTATTAAAAAGCATTTGTCCTCTCCACTCGTGCCATAGGATTAAAATCTGTAGACTCAGTTTAATGAATTTAGTTTTAATTCTTTTATAACTTATTCCCTTAATATCGGCTATATTGCTGCTGAAGCAGCATCTGTAGGATACATCAAAGGTGCAAAGTTTTCTTTTATTCCATAAAAAAGATTGAGAGTTAGGGAGGTTTACAAAACAGAAACCAGATAGATGGCTGGCTGTGAGTACATTTCCTGGTTTGTGAACTGAGAAACCCTTTGGAGTCTGTCACTTCCTAGTTCTGTAAATAAAGAAAAAAAAAAATCAAAAAAAAAAATCAATCATGTAACATGCTGTAAGTTTTAGCAAAAGCACTGGCAAACCCACCACACGCAGAGAGAATTGGTGTAGCTACTGGATTGAATTACTTTGAAATGCAATACGAGGATCTGATACTTCATTTATGCATTATTTCCATTAGAGTTTGTGGCTGGCCAGCAGAGTCCTGCAATGGGAAGAACAACAGCCCTTGCAATACCCCATCATGCACGATAAGGCGCCTTTACTGAGGTACTGCATCAGCACAACTAGAAGAACAGGTTTTCCACAGGTCTGCTTACTGCCGATCCTAACAACACAGCGTTAGGGAACAGTAGTCCAGGCAGTCTGCTCAAAGGCAGTGCCAACTTCAGCTGCTCCTGCCCTCTCACTATAAACCACACCTTCTCTACGCCCCCATCTCTCAGGGATTCTAATACTGTCAGGTGAGGGGGCCCTACAAAAAAAAAAGAAACAACCAACAAACAACAGGGAAGGTAAGGGAGAGGGCTACTGATCTATTTTCTAGGTGTGGATCTGTACTTCTGGACGTAAAGCAAAAGTACAAGTCACTAGTAGGGAAGTTAGAGTGCATAAACAGAGGAGACAAAGGACCTAATTGCAAAGTTTCTCAGTGTTAAGGAAAACTTGCTGTAGGTGTTCACCATGTGAACTTCTCTGGTTCTGCTGACAACTTCTCCGTTAAAGGCATACAGGGGAAGGCTTATTTTACCACAGTAAGCATGCTAGCTTGGTATTTGTGAGAGAACACTTTGCAGTGAAACCACTAACACTCTTGCTGTTTTACAGTCACTGCCTGAAGCCATCCATGGATTTAAGGAAGAACTGTTTACCTTTTGTTAACATTATTAAATTCATCTTAATAAGCATGAAAATAATTTTTCATAAAAAAGCTTAGATTCTCTAATTTTGTGGCAAAGGACAGCCGGCGTATCACTGTGTTAACGAAGCATGCTTTATTATCTTCTCTCCTGTAACAACAGACGGCCTTTGAGAGTTCCTAAATGCAGTACCACGGTTGTGCTCCCCCTTGAACGTTCACCATCTGCTGCTGTAGTTCCCTAAGGTGATGACTTGAAGGGAATACATGAACAAGACAATTTCATGGCCAGTCAGTCACATGCAGCAGTACTACAAGTAGTCAAAAACCCATCTGATTTAACCAGCTGATATGCAGCATTAAATCCATGTGTGGTGTTTTCCTGCACGCTGTAGGAAACAGCACATTTCCCCTCCTCTAATGGCCTGACCTAGGTAGGTGCCATGGGACAAGCTCAGTTGGCAGACCCCTAAGGTATCAGCTCTGAGGAAGGGCACAAACTGCGTCTGCTAGCAACGACTCCAGTCCCAACCCCATTTAGTGGGAGGGAAGAAAGGAAAAAGCAGGATATAGCAGGGCCATCAGTGAATGAAAGTTTTAACTGAAGTCAAGGAAAGACAAGTATTTTATAAATATTCTGCTTCTGAATGGGAAATATGTCCCTCAGCCGAGACTGCCAGTGGAAACCCAGTCTAACATGCCCCTGTTAAATGAAAGGGCAAAAGTTACCACCTCCATCCTTTGCTACTTACACACTACTTCAACAGTCAGTCACAAAAAATACTCTTTATCCAAGACCAAGTAAGTACAGTAAGTTATGTAGAGTATCTGAACCAATAGTTTTTTTATTCATTTACAACTATGCTCTTTTCAACACGAGAATCCCACCCTAATTAGACTCATTCTTTTAAGTTACTCTGTAAGTTATCAGGTATTATCCTGGTGTAATGCTCTGTACAATTAACCTTAGGAGATACATCATACACGTTGCTTCAAGCCAAGAACATTTTATTCTTCTCCATTTTAAGTCATGAATCAATCAGTGTGATATTCAAAATGCAATCTCCATCAGTAAGTGAAAAGACACAGATCAAGAGGCACCGACAGTACAGCCAACTTTAGGACAGCCTTCTTGTAACAGTTATAAATAAGATGCAAGAGCAAGTAAGACAGTCTCATTGGCACGTAACACGGAATCACGGAATTTTCAGAGTTGGAAGGGACCTCTAGAGATCATCTAGTCCAACTCCCCTGCCAAAGCAGGATTGCCTAGAGCACATTACTCAGGACTGCATCCAGGCGAGACTTGAAGATCTCCAGAGAAGGGGACTCCACAACCTCCCTGGGCAGCCTGTTCCAGTGCTCTGTCACCCTGACCGTAAAGAAGTTTTTCCGTATATTTGAACGGAACCTCCTATGTTCCAACTTGTGCCCATTGCCCCCCATTGTGCACATTAACAGAGGAGCATCCAAAGCCTATAGTTTCAAATTTAAAACGAAGAGAGATACCGTCAGATGTTTTGAAGTTTTTTCTAATAGTGATTGGACTAAATTCCATGTTAGTCACGTGTAGTAATTACACATCACAAAGGATTTTATATGGCGCTTACACACCGTGGGAAAATAAGGGAAAATCCACGAGAAGGACTGTAAAGATGCTAAAGTCACCTGCAGCTGACATGTTAAAAAACATATCATACTAATCATTATTTAGTCTTGTGTGCTTGACAACTAGAACATCTGTGCTTAAATAACACAGGCCTGTGATAGACTCTGAGGCACCCTATCGAACATGCTTGAGATTCCTGCCCTGCTGTCAGAAAGATCACAGGCCAGTGGAAAACTACGCCTGCTTGAATCTCCGATATACAGGCCGGAACAACAGGTTCCTAACACTCTCTAGCAAGGATTGAGCTCTGCGGAGCCTGTATTCCCACCCGTGTGCCTCTGCCCAAGTCCTGCTTCGGAGATACCCCAGGTGTCGAGGTATCAAGATTAAATTTACTCTTTGCACTTCATCCATGGTTTTGTGGTTGTTCCTGCAGCCTGCCTGTGTCAGCACACCCACTAACTGTAGAGGACTTTAAATAAAGCCTCAAACAACTATTTACAGTAGTTCTACACGTTGGAGGTAAGAGCAGTCGCTTAGGAACAGCTTCCAGTAGACTGGATGGTAAACATCACAGCTCAGTTATTTTAAAAACAGATGCCTGTCCAGCAGTGAAACTTGTGCAGACAGATGGGGAGCCAAGTAAAAACTTGATTTTTAGCCATATCTGTTCCCTGATAACCCCTCTAGCTGATGGTGCCAACAGGGAAAGTGGAGGCTGTGATGCTCTCCAGTAGCCCGGGGCTCATATCAGCTATGCAGCTATAGAATCAGAGTACTGGCTCAATTTTGACTGTGTGAATCCTAGAATCAGTCAAATTGAACTCTAGATCAAGTGTGGTTACTTTATCCTGCTACCTGATAGCCACAGATAACGGTCTAATTTTACCAAGTCACCAAGTTAAGGTCTTTCACTTAAAGCATCTGGCTCATTTCGACAACAAAACAGCTCTTTTCCAATAAAAGACTGTTACTCCTGAATTAGCTCTGGCATAACAAATCATTGTTAATTCACACATACAGTACTCACAGAATAAGCATATTATAAGTACCTCAGTGTGGGGTGGGGATTTTGGGGTTTTTTTTTTGAGCTGAGTCCAGATGTGGAAGACAGAAATAAAGAAATGCCATATTAAAATTTGCCCTAGTCTCACGTGAAGTGATCACTCAAATCCCTGCAATTTACAAGGTGCACCTGATGACTCTGGTATAAATAAAGTTACAAGTTTAAGACAAAACATTAGCCTCTGTTAAACTCAGAGCTCATGTTGTAGTTAGGGAAGACTGGACCATTTTGTGCTTCCTTCAGTTTTCTAATCAGTGCTACGCTGAATGAGTAGGCAGGCATATTTGTGACCCTCTTAGCCAAGCATAACTTTTTTTTTTCCCGCCCCGCTTAACTTAAAAACCCCTGAAACTACCTATACTTCTAGACTTCATACTCACTAGTCTGCAGGTTGTGGTGATTAAAAAATAATTCTAGCTACCTACCCAGACACCCTGTGGGATCAACACTCCACTGCACCACAGACTTCCTCAGTTTGGTGCCTCCCCGTCGTTGTTTCAGACTCAACTTGGCAGGCTGCCTTCTCGCATTATTTCAGTGAAACAAGTACCTGCATATTTGTATTTGCTTTATCATTTTGTCTCCTACGCTTTCACCCACCAGTTAAAAGCCTTCTGTCTTCCATCTTCCTTCCTCCTTACTGACCCCAATAGCAGAGTCGTGCATTTGCAGATACCAAAAACATCTTCCTGCCAAATGCACTTACACAATTGCTGCAGTGTAACTCTATCATCTCCCCTCTCACAAAATTTTGTGTATCCAGAAGATGGCAGGAGACAAGTTCATGAAGGAGAGCAAGGGGGGGGCTCACTGTCTGTGCAGGGACAGATAATATTAGAAGCCAACAAAAAACAACATGACAGTAGTACAAAGGGTTCTACCTTTGTTTCTTCAAAGGAAGTGGAGGCTGAGGCAACAAAAAGAGCACATGCCATTTTGCCCACCAGTGAAGCAAGTTCCACAGACTACACGTTAACTCAGCACAAAGCTAGACTCCTGCAAAAAAGCAGCAATCCTCTCATTTCATTGCTCTCTGCTCATTCTTGGCCCTCTCTCTTCCGGAACAAGTATTTGTAGGGCCACATGATGAGTCAATCAGTTCCCCAGTTATGACTCAGGTTGAAACCAGCTTCCACCAAACACACCCACACACATGCAGGCTTTTTCTGCTGGCATTAACGTGCGTCAGTGCCTCAGTCCAGCCTGCCAAACCATTTGGTTACTGCCTGTTCTGCCACACAGGCCGGGCGATGTGGGTGGTGCTGTGCAGCAGAAGCTCCAGTGGGCTTCAGGTCTCCACTCCTGGAGAAGCTGTCCACACGCTCTCTCTGGAAGGATTTCCTCCACTTCCACCCTTAACACAGGCAAGGAAATTCACTGCAGCCTTCAGCGGGGCTCACCTGTGTATGCAGTCTCAGGCTAAGCTTTACCAGCTTCACTGCTGGCTGTACTTGTCCACGTTAACAGTTAGACCAGTACCGCTACGCTGCCTGCTAGAGTCTAAAAAGCCCTGTTTTGGAAACACCTAATCCCAGCTTATATTACCAAAGTCTTTTAGGTTGTCTTTCCTGAAGGTATTGACAAGAAAGAGAAGTGACACACAGTGAGGAAGCTTCAGAAACAGCCACATTTTACCTGCATAGTGCAGAAATGCCACATCCCACCAGAGGAAGCCACTTGCTAAGGATCCACAACACAACGCTTCTCTGCTTGCGACAGCCAATTTTGTCAGAGGGGAAAAAACGTTTCACATACTTTCGTTGCCTCTCCACAGCTGTTGGTGTTTAGGGTGCAGGCACAGAGATCAAACAGTACTGTTGTGACCAAATGGAGAAGAATTGGGCTGCTGCTACATGCTTACAACAACACAAAAAGAATAAAAGTTACATTTTCCTGTCAACCTATGCTGCACTGTGGAGACTGTATTTCAAGTGTAATTTTGTTACAGCTCTACTACTGTTTTTCAGTTCTGTTTACTGCAATATTGGTGAAAGTATTATAGCATGGCCTTAATTTATACAAATGTACAGTAAAGCATGAAATCACAGTGCAACATTTTCAGACTTGTCTCGGTAAAATGCTGCTGGTTTCAGGTAATCGCTGTGTAAGGAGTTTTTAAACTAGAAACAAAAATCCTACAGTTTTAATTACTGAATGTAATTAAAAAAAATGACTCATCAGGGAACGGTAAAAGGATTTGAGTTTTAGGCTGAGGACTAACTTCAGGCTTGAGGCGGGTTTGCAGAGACCTGGAGAACTTCCTTTGTGAGTGCAGTGCTAGTTGCTAAGCTGTATAGCAACAAAATTTTGTAATTTTTATTTTTTAAAAAAATTAAGTTTTATCTAGTGTTCACAGACCCTCACATGAAAGTTTGCATTTCTTTTCCTAACAGCCGAAGACAGCCTCATTATCCTTATCTAAACATTGTGTACCTTGCTCACTGTGTGCATAGTGACAAGTAGGCTTCCTTCCTTTTGGGACAGGAAGATGTTGCCAGCTCTCCTGTGTCAGGTAACTCTCATAGCTGTGAAGAAAGACTTTTAAAATGTAACTAGAGTACGTTAGCACAACAAAACAAACAGGGAAACAAGAAAAGCAACTAACAATAATCCACATTTTATTTTAATCTCACTTTTTGACTCCAGCTCACTTCTTCAGCATTTAGGATCGGCAATGCTACACATTAAATGTGAGAAGCATTGCTACTTGCCAGGAAAAAGGGTAGTTCAAACATATTCCAGCAAACACCACTGATGTAAGTCTAACTATTCCTTTAACATCTGTAGGCCTACATCAACCAAGTCGCTAGAGGTCAACACAGTAAGAGAGAGGACTGCATGCAAGGTGCAGTACTGCAGTGCATCTTGACCAAGAAGGTCTGGTAAAATGCCTTCATTTATGACTCAAACATATCCACAGTCCCTAAAAATAGTATCTACATCAATTATAAACTGGAAATCTTTCAATGAGTTTAATTCAGATTGTAGACCCAGCTGTATAACAGAGACCTTCATCTTTTTAAACTAAATTTAAGATATGTAAGATAAATTCAAATTTTCCTAGAGTTATAATACTAGACTCTCTCTTGCATCTCACCACTTGCTATCTCTAGGAAGGAAAGCACATCATTTATCCAACCAGCAGATAAGACGGCTTTCATTTTAAACATGGCACTCAACACCCAAAAGACAAAAAACAGGTATGCTTGGAGAAACTGATTTGGCAGAACATAGACAAAAAAGTCAAAATGTACTTTTTAGTGTCTGAAGCCCCATTAAAAGATTATCAGCTGGAAGAGGAAACAGACTAAGTGCAGAAAGATTTGGAAACTTTCTTGCTTATATTTGTACTGAGCGTTGTGAATCTCAGCATTGTGAATCCTGAGCGTTACTGGTGAACAGTGCATCATGCAGCATTTTCCATGAAGGAAAAAAGTAAGCATTCTCCTCAAAACTTGTTAAAAGAAAGCAAATTTGCTAACCTAACTCCCAACAAATACAGGAACGATTTTGCATTTTCTAAACAACTGTCACCAAAGAAAAGCAGTGTTCCTGTTTCAGAGGTATGAGAGAGACAAAGGAGCTAGGAGATATGCTCAAGACACCATGACAATATTCAAATTAAGACTTGAATTGTGTGTTTATGCCTCTCTAGAATCAACCTAGATTGTTTCCCGTTTGTAAAATGCCACGGGTAGCACTTACACAGTAAAAACAGCTGAAGTAACAGCATAAAATTAGCCAAAGCAGAGAGGCATGATGTACTACATTGTTTTTCTCCCTTGAAGACACCAGTAATAAGTTCAGACATTTTAGTGCCCAAAGCTATTTTCATCTTTGCAATTTTTAAACTGAACGTGACAGCACTCTGAAATTTCCAATCCTTTGCACGCACCTCTTAGTCATCAAAGGCTCCCTTCCTGCTTGCACTCTAATCTTTTTCAGGCATTTAACCACCACTAGCTATGGGTGGAGCCACATTTAAACAGGCTAGCTCTGGAAAGTTTAGAGAAGCAGTGAAAATACTGGCATTGTTATTTATATACTGCAAACTTACTTCTTCCATCTACTAGTCTGAATATTGCCTTGTGCAATTAAAGCTTACTAAAAGTATAAAAAGTTGCCTCTGTCATCTATGGTAAACTCTTCAATGCTGGTCTACTGCAAACACAAAAATCTGTAAACAAATGTTAGATTTCAACTTAATTATTCTATTTCATCACATAGCACTTAACAGAATTTTATGGACTAAGACTAGGCTTTTATGACAAACTTTAATCCAGATTGTCTGATTTACTGGGAAACAGCCAGATAACATCTACTTTGAAAATTACTGCTTAATTTAGCCTACCTTAAAAGCCTCAGGCGGGTCCTTGCTGGTGACATGGCATAGAAGACTTGGGTTTTTGAAAAGATTCTGTATCGCTAGAGAAGAAACTTCTCCATGTATAAAACCACTAAAGACTTATACAGACCAAAGCTGAAGGTGAAGACGAACAAGAGGGAAGGAGAAGGGAAACAGCTATGCCTGCCTGAAATTGTAATAGGCATTAACTAAGGAGTCGCCCCCACCCCTCGCGTTGGCTTTGACCCTTGGCTGAGGCCAGGACCATCGTGATGTGAAAGCTGGCAGCAGCACAGCTGCAGCTGTACCACTTCATGCCGATGGCCAGACACACCCCATTTGCTACATCTAACCCAGCAGCTACAGCCTCCAGTGCTTCTCCACTGAAATTCGCACCTGCTGCATAGCACACACTGACAATGAGCACAGAGAATGATGTAAACGAAAGAAAACGAGCTACAGAATTATACAAGGCCTGACAGGCAGATACCTGCACATCTGTAAAACCGTCCTGGTTTCATGTGTTGAACAGATGGAAATCTGAGCTGAGCATCCTTCTCTGGATTTTTTTTTTTCCAATAGATTTTCTTTCAGGCAAGCACAGAAATGAACCGTAACTACTGTGACCAAGGTAACCCAGAACTAAAACCCTAATAAAACACATTTGGAACATGCCTAATGGGTCACTTACCTGGTAGCCTGTTTGCCATTTTAAACAACTGTAAAGTGAGGAGGTGATCTCCCTTGCAGAACACGGACATCTGTACCACTCCCTCATGAATGTCTTTTCTGCTGAACAGAAGCCTGACCCAGTACTTTGTTTTTCACTTTAAACAATTCAGTCACTGACAATGCAGAAATAATACACTGATCTACTTCACAACAGAAGTAAGTAAGTTAACTGGAGAAACATAATCCACTTTTTCTCTTTCAGTACCTTTCTGAGACATTTCAGGCTTGGATCCATTGTTGAAACACCTGTGTAAACATCAAACTAACACACTGCACAATACCTTCTGTTTACGGCTCCTGACCCCTTCCAGGAGCTACAGCTTTTACAGCAAAAACCATTTGAGAGTGTTCACAGATGATGAAAAGAGCTGAAAACTGTTTTCTGCCCAATGCTAGGAAGCAAATCTCACTACTGTTAATTCATACAGCAGGGTCTTCAGCTGTCTTTTCAAGGGGGACAGACCAAATAGCCAGGAATAAACAAACCACGCTGGCTAGTGTTCTTTATGCTTTACCAGCACGGGTGACATCACTTGTCAGCACCCTGACTGCAGTACAGGATCCAGAGCAGCAAAAATGAAAGCAGAAATTACTCTAGTAATTCAACTTTATCTTCTTGCAGCATTTGGATAGAGATCCTACAGTAGGTATGGAGAGTGGCACGGTAGCACCAAGACAAAAACAAACCCATATGGTGGAAGAAGGGGAATCACCAAAGAGGATTCTTGCTCTTTTTCATGGTCAGGCAGCCGGTGCTTGATTCCAGACTGAAAGCCATCTCGGGAGATGGCGCAGATGTCCTGATGTGCTGCTGTGTCAGACTGATCCCGTATCACTGTACAGGCTAGCAAGGGCAATACTGCCTATCCTGAGTTCACACACCTCACTCCCAAAAATGGTGAAACTGAACAGGACCATGAAATGTGTGCACTAGCGCATGTCCTCCCACGTCTCCTCTGGGCCCACGCTCCTGGCTCTACACGCCTGCAGGAGGAGCAACACATGGGAAAACATTATGTACCAGCTCTGTACTTGGGAAGGAAGGAAAGGGGAGTGGATCCAGCCCACCAGTGTTGCCAGCATGCTGCTTCGTTAGCTGGAACCTGTCTGCAGGTTGCCACTGAAACACACTGGCATGCAGCACATCACATGCGTTTTAAATTAGATTTTCACCCATGATTATAGTTTTCTCCTAAAAATATTTCAGCATTAACAAGGCAGCTAAAGGGAAAGCATTAACTGAGCACGAATTGGGAAAAACAGAACTGGCATTGTATTTGTGTACGCATTATTCATCATTTTTTTTCCTTTAAGTAAAATTTGTAGCCAAGGACAATGGCATACACACCCATTACTACGGGGGAAAAAAAAAAACCAACCCCAAAACACTTTATAGTACTAACATCCGGGAGGTAACTTTTCACATTAAGACAGACGTAAAGCCATCTTCCAACATGAAAAAGTGTAGACACCCTATGAAAAGATTTAAAAAAAAAATAAAAATTCCAGATTTGGGAAAAAAAAATTGGGACAGAAAAACCCATTATTTGATTTGCTACTGTCTTGCCTCCACAGCTCTAAGAGCTTTTATTATCAATTTATTCACCGTAGTTGCATAACGGCAGATTTAAAATATAATCCCAAACCAGTTTTAAAACAAATTTAAAAATTTAAATAGGATTTTAGAAAGTAATTATGTAAGTTTAAAAGCAACCTAAGTCAGACACAAAATATTACATAACCATAATTCCTACACAACTATTTTAAGGTTTCGAAGCTCTGCTGGCTAATATTTTCACTTTCAGATTTTGATGAAAAAATACCTTTTAACTAATCTTTTCACTAAGAATTGCCTTATAGAAAATAAAACCTAAGTTTCTCCAGAGGTCTTGGCCTATACTTCCTAAACTGGTGCTCACTGGAAACAGAGAAGAGTGTTGTTTTGTTTTAAGCATCACAACCATAAGATGTTTCCAGGGAGTCTAAAACTAAGTCAATCTCCCACATCTCTGAAAAAACAATAGAGAACGAACTTAATCTTTATTGCCCAGGACCTAATTACAGAGAACATATTCTTAAAAGTTGCTGACTGTATTTCAACAGAGTTACGTAAAAGGCAAGCACTGTGTTTCAACAATATAGCAGTATAGCTGGGAAGGACTTCCATTTTATGAACGTATTAGGCTACACAGAAGGTTTTATTTAGTACATTTCTGAAGTCTTTTGGAACACACGCTACTGTGATCTTACCTAACAGGAAATCTATTTTGATCTAGTAACAATATAACGCCCCTGAAAGATACCAGGTATTGTTAAAAACAAAACATCTAAGGAAGCTTTCCTTTGAAAAATTCGTTATTTTTTAATTCTTTTACACCCAAGAGGAGCTCCAGTGTCTTCCTTTTCACCTTCTCATCAGCTAGGTGGTTTTGGAGTAAACAGGACTCCTTAATGCATCTCTGTCTCCGGCCCATCACGTTACCGAGAGCTTCGTATCGAACATATGCTGACACTGCACCAGTGCCTTTCTGCGCATCTGGGAGTGCCCTCAACTAAAAATATCAGTGTAAGCTTTAGCAAACACTGTTAACAGTGATTCTCCCCCCCGTTACCAGCAGCAGGCGAGGCACCGCGCTCCAGCTTATCACTACAGATGACAAAGCTGGGAACGTAAAAAGCTGAAACGCCGCGCACTACAGGAACTGGTTTTCGAGTGTGGAAATTGCCCAGCGTCTCCCATCTGTAATTTATTACGTAGCACTCGCCAGATGGAAGAAACCCCGCTCTTCCCTGAGCACCTTGCGCCCCGTACGTGCTCAGGGCCAGGGGTGGGCGGGAAAAACAACACTTGGTAGCGGGGTGCTGGAACACCACCGTGACAGACTGTGGTTTTGCCACCGTAACGTCGTGGTAAGAGGGCCGAAAGTCGCGACACTCACGAGACGTAGGCGGGGTAGCCGAAGCCGATGATGTTGCAGAGCAGGGAGGCGCCGTAGCCCACCACCAGGTACACGGCGACCGCCCCGACGATGGCTGCGGGGCGGGAAGAGAGAGAGCAGAGAGCCGTTAGCACGGGCGGCCCCGCACCCCGCGGCGCCGGAGAGGTTCGCCTCTCCGCCCGCCGCCGGGGGAGGATGAGGAGGAGCGGGAAGGGCGCGGCCGCCGCCACGGGCCCTTCCACCCCCACCCTCCAGCCCCCGTGCCAGGCGCCCCCCGGCGCCTGAGGGGACCCGGGGGGCGGCAGCTGGAGCTCACCGGTAGCGATGTAAGTGCGGTTGACGCCGGTTTTGCTCTCGATCTGCTCGAGCACGGCGGTCATGCAGTTCTTCTCGTGCAGGAACCGGTCGAACCTCTGCCTCATCGCCGCGGTCATGGCGAGGCCGCCGCGGGGTCCCGCTCCTCAGCCTCCACAGCCCCAGGCGCACGGCGGCCGAGTAGCAGGCTCCGCCTCGCCTCTGGCGCCGCCCGCCCGCCCACAGCAGCGGAGGGAGGCGGTACCGCGCCCGGCCCCGCCGCCGGCTGGCGGGAAGCGGGGCGGGGGGGGGGCGTCGCTCCGCCGCGGGGAGGCGACGGCAGGCAGCAGGGAGCCATCTTCCGCCGGCCCTCGGAGCCGCGCCCGCGCCGCGAAATGGAGGCCGGGGGGCGCCGCCTTGCCAGGGCCACCCCCCCCCCCCCCGTTGTTTTTGGGGGGCCCCCGCACACAGGCCGTGCTGCGGCTCAGGGGGAGGGGGCGAAGCGGCGTCTCCCTGCGGCCTCCTGCTGTCCCTGCCCCGCCGGGTGCCGCCCGGCCACGGCCGCGTCCCTGCCGAGGGGCCGGAGCTGATTTTCAAGCTGAGAGGGGCGGCCTGGGACAGCCCTGCAAGGAAGGTGGTCCTTGTTTCTGTGAGCAGGTAGTGAATCCCCTGTGTAAGGGAAGCTAAGGAGGAGGAGGGGCCTACACATAGCCAGCTCCAGTCCCCTAAAATTGCTCAAAAGATGGTCTTTTGGTTTTTGTTTGTTTGTTGTTTAAGAACAGCAGTATGCGTTATCACTGATTTCAGATGTGATGAGCAAAAGTCACAAACGGATGGTAGGAACTGCCACGATGTGGAAGAAGGGTTATGGCAACATCATTGCACAGCTGCCCAAAAGATGTATGATGAGACCGAGGGCAGCGGCTCCCAGCTGTAACTGTACCCTAGAATTTATGGTGTGCGCAATGTTCTTGCCAGCTAAATATATTTTATTGGCTGTGATGTAGTCCTGGAAACTTCCTTGGCTGGGCTGACCCTTCCCTGCAACTCCTCTGCATCTGACTCAGCATTACAATTCCTAAAGCAGACTCTGTGCCTTCTTCAAGGCTGTGTCACTCTAAGCATGCCAGAAAATACAAATCAGACTTCTGAAGTTGGGTTTGGTTTTTTTGTGTCTTATCTTCAGCTAAGAAAAATTTAAATGTAAATGGCACGTTGTGCTTTTGAGCTTTCGTTGTTTTGGGGGAAGGCATCTTGCAAAGAATTAATTTAAAACAAATATGCAAATATGTTTAACTGCTGAAATACCTTTTCTTTTTTCAAGTAGCTGTCTTACTAAAGGCAGAGGTGAGGAGAAGAGGAAGAAAAATACCTAGTCCATAGCCCCAGCTAAAAGGTTTGTCCTGTAATTTCAACTTTTTTGGTGATAAAAGGTTTCATCTTGTTTAATGGAATCATAAAATAGAAAAAGGAATTAAAAAGTTCAAAAAGGAATCTCTCTGGGTTATGTAGTCCAGTCTTCTGCTCAAAGCAGGGCTAATGCCAAAGCTAGACCATGGTACTCAGGGTTTCAGCCTGTTGTGGTTTAGGCCAAATCTGCCACTGGGGACGTTGGGGACCTGAGATGGGACTGACAGATGCTCCCCTCTACCCCTCTTCAAAAAG
>RSEF01000031.1:43922555-43939839 GCA_003993805.1 Himantopus leucocephalus | reverse complement strand
CCTTCCAACCCTGACCATTCTGTGATTCTGTGATTCTGTAAACTCCTAAGCTCTTCAACCCCACACCAAATTCCCTTGCACCTCCAACATGTAACCAAATGCAACACATAACCAACCAACTTACCACTTTGACCAAAAACTCAACCTTAACTACATTAACATTCTCTATAAACATATTTACAGATACAATCTGTTATTCTGCATATGAATATGAAGCAGAGATGAAGGTTCTCATGTGATTTGAAATGGAAAAAAAAAGCATAAGCATTTTTTCTGGTTATACTTAAAAGTGCAAATGAGATGGCTGTGGAAGCAAAGAGTGAACACATTTGGGTGATTTGGTATCAAGAAAGTCCTCAAAGTTATAAGCATGTGGAGGAAGTCAGGCTACTTATTGATTGACAATTCACTTCTAATTCACAGCTTTATCTAGATTACACATCTCATCAAGAACAAAGCTGTCAGGTGGATGAGAGTGCAAGACATTACAGTAGGTATATGAGGCTATATTTAGGTGGAAGTCTACATGGGATTTTAGAGATGGCTGTTCATATTATTTAATGAGAGCTAGGTGAGAAAAAAGTTTGGGAGGCATCTAGTAAAAAGAGAATACAAGAGCTTCTGAGTTCACCTAAACATTTTCCAAATCATCCCTACAAGTAGTACTGTCTTCATTAGGAAAGGGATATGTTTTCCCCCCTTCAAGCCTGTTTGAGAAAACAACTAGTTGCAGTAAATCTTTTTATTGGATGCAATATTCCAAATTTAAAATTTGTCATCCTGAAGTTTATAAATGGTAGAAAAGTTGGTTCTTTGGAAAGTTTTGATTAAGAAAAATTTATTTTATATGAACACAAACTATAGACTAACATAACACTTCTGCAGAAACTTGTCAGAGTTTCCAGGATAAAGACTTGTCTGGAACATAATATGTTTAAATGCAAAGTGCTTGGGGCTATTAGGTAGTTCAGAGTGAACAACAGTTAAAGTATCCAAAACTTTAATTTGTTTTTGCTGTCTCAAAAAGGGTGAAGGACAGTTCTGAAACTTGGCATACCAGTAGAAAATTTCATGCAATCGTTTGATCTAATATAACACTCACCACCCATAAAAGGAAGCTATCCCACCCTCTCCTCCCACCAGTCCTAGCTGTTTGCAATCTTCTCCTCTTATTCCCCTGCCAGTTCTGCCAGGTAAGAGTTGAATTGGCCCACTGAAGGGTCAGACGAGTGCCAGACTGCAGGAGCAGCCAGGAGCATGGGAAGGGAGAAGGAAACTTCTCCTTTCAGCAGCGCAAGCTGTTACTTCAGTTCAGAAATAACATGCAATCTTTACCCTTAAAAAAGAATGAAGACATCTATTAATAAATTGCTCATTATCTTCTTGGTAATCCCCATTTCTCTAACCTCTGACTGGGGGGGCAGATGGATGGACAGCTAGGAAATATTCTGAAGTGAAGATCAAATAATTCAGCCGTCAGATTAGCATACATAAGTTTTTCAGTTTCATGGCCTACTGGTATACTTTCAAAATAACATCTCATTAATTTGTGGACAAATGTTATTCTCCTTCCTATGCAGCTTATGCAGTTTATTGAGGAAGACATGAAAGTATATCCCTGGGGAAGTATGGCTGACAGTCTCTGAAATTATCAATTTCCTTTTCTGTCCTTTGCCCAAGACACAATTAACTTCCCCAAGTCCATCAGAGATAGTTCACATTGAAGAATACAGTATAAACTATATTTGTATTCTGAAGCCAAGTCTTGCTTGAAACAATATTCCAGTCATGTCAGGAAATCCTGGCATCTAAGCTGGCATCTCTGACAAAGAGTTTTGAGAATTATCTTTAAGCTTTCACAGGGGGAAATATTCTGATAGAGAATTGCACATGAAAAATATAAGTATAGTTCCCTTTTCAAGTTTGCAATATTTAGACAGAAGAGCTTTCACAGAAATTGAGCAATAACCTTACTATGGCACACTTATGTAACTTCCAGAGAGAAGCTAAAATGAATGTACACTTAAAACGATGAACTAACTAGAATTTGTGGGGAGGTCAGGTTTCCAGTTTTCACAAAGAGGACAAAGCTGTCAGTCTGAAATCAGCTTTGTGAATATATTTTCAGCGCAAACTGATTTTCAAGTACAAGTTTGATATGTACTGGAAATGGTAAGGACAACTAAAGGTCTATACAAATCACAAAAGTTCTACCAAAATCTAGAGAAGTAAAAAGGCAGTGCATCTCAGAAGAACAGCAAAATGAGTCTTCGTTTCCTTAGCTCCTCGCTTCTCCTCCTTTTGCCTTGATATAATGTCCTGTTACCTGCTGTAGTGACTTCATAGAAATAAAGCCAAGGAAGAAGAGTATATCTTTAGCAGCATAAACCAAATATGGCTATCATTAATCTTAGGCATCATTAACAAAATCCAAGAACCAAATATATTACTTACAGCCATTTTCCATTTTTCTGATTTTGTATTTCCAGCATCCATTTTTATAGTTAAGCTTAAAACATAACTTTGTATCATAATCACTAACATAAATCAAACATCATGGATGTCCTTAAATATTCAGAAAGGCTCTTAATGGGTACTAAGCATTTTAGATATAGAATCAGAGAAATGTAGGTCTGGAAGGGATTTCAAAAGATCACCTAAGCCCATCTCTCTGCATACAGGCAATATGAAATATATTAAAGTCCATCCCAGGGAGATGTTTGCTAAACCTCTTCTTAAAACTTCTATAATGAAAATTTAACAACTCCCATGGGAAGCATATCTTAGTGTTTCACTACCCTTATTGTTGGAAAGTTTATCTTACCTATCTTTGCTATAAATATAGGCTAGTTATGAGGATATTAAGAGAAACTTCCCAATTATAATGATCATGAAGTACCTTCAAGACTACCTAGAGAAGCCATTATAATTTTCAAAGACATTCTGGTGTTTGATACACATACAATTATTTAGTTATAAAACTGAAATCAGAATTTCTTCATATGGATTCAATTTAACTTTAAAGTCTTAAATCAACAGGATGTAGATGTAAAGCTAATGTCAATTGACAATCCTGGATTACATGGTATACCTTCAAATTAATAGTTAAAAACCCAGCACAAAAAAATATCACATCATTAATAAGAAAAATTTCCTTGCATTTTAAACACAGGGATGGTAGTATTCTACTCCAATGCAAAGTCTTGACTTTGAACAAATCGCATAATCTCTGTCTCTATTTAATCTTTAAAGGGGCAATAACATTCATATCAAAGGTTTTGTGAGGACTACTATATAGAAAATATTTTAAATGGTAACATGAAGAGTGCTATTTGTTTACAGATTCACCAGATGATACAGAAATATGGCACATCTATAAGCAAATTTGACGGGAGACAAAACAGCAAATAAGATACCACTTCTTCCAAAAAGATATTTTTGTATTGGCTTTTAAACTAATCTAAATTGATTTCTGTCTGCTGATAGTATCTCATTTCTGTTCATAAACAGTGCATGACATATGCTGAATTTAAGATAAAAATAGATTCATTTCAAAATCAGATGAAGTACAAAAGCCACATTAGTGATAAAGTCTGCAACTGTGTAATAGATACCATAAAGTTAAATTGCTCTATTTCAGTGCTTCCTGAAATCAGGGCATTTTGGATCCTGATTACCAATTACTTAGAATGCTAACTTTAGAATTGTCAAGTTAAGATACAACAAAACTGAGATACCATTTTATGGTTCGTTCAATCATGCACAAAATGGCAAATGTTATGTTCTCTCCTAAGCGTTTCTACCTTGAACCAAATCTCATCTAAATTGAGGCTATATTTTTAAAGTTTTTAGCAGAAACCATATTCACATCAAAAAGGCTTGAAGCAGCGAATGTCCTGGTTTCCATATAAAACTTTTTCGACTATGATAACAAATTTCTTGTCATAGGATTTTTGCAATATTTTCCCTTGATCATATTTAAAAAAAAATAAATAGTACATTAAGATTTCAAATAGAATTAAAGTTTCATCTTATAGTCACTATTTCACATTCTACATTATTTTCCCCAATTAAAAGTAATATTTATAAAACAAATTTTTTTTTTAAAAAAAAATCCAATATTGGATTGCAGTCGTGAAAACAGTTATACTGCTTGGCTTCTGGAAATACCTTGCTTTTAGCCTTGTTATGCTCCTGAGATGTGTGAAACTGTCTCAATTACAAATATAGTACAGAAGACCTAGGGCCGATCCTGCAGTGGTTATAAGCATTCTACAACAGCCATTTGTTGGGGATAAAGAGTGAATATCGGGAATGCAAGATTCTGCTGGATCAGGCCTTAAGTGAATTATACAACATGTTATAAGGTGACATCTCAAAATAAAATACTGTGTTTTTATGTAATGCAGAAGTAACACATACAATTTACATACAGTAATAATTTATTCTGAAATGTTCATTTTAGTCTCTGTTGAGACATCACCCATGTCTCATTAATAGAAGAGCAGCCACCTCACCTCAAGTACCAGCATATATAACAAGTTACAGCATAGCAAAAAAATGCTACTTACTTTAAGATAAAATCTTGTTCAGGTAAAATAATTTTGTTCAATAATTTTTTTTACACAATTGTCTGTTTTTTTGTGGAGCACAAAGAAAGTGGAAATTATTATACCGTAACTATCTACGCACATTATGTGACCACAGAAATGTTAATCATTACTTCAGAAAATGAACCATCAGTTCTATTCATGCAGAAAAGCAGGTTGGTAAAGCTTGTTCAGCAGAAACCAATTTCACAGTCACATGATTAATTATTGTGTTAGAAGGACTCACAAATACTAAAACTGAGTTACTTTTTTGCATAAATAATATCAGTTCTTCCTTGATGTAGTTTAGTCAGTCTGTAATCCACAAACAATTGATAAAACACTATGACTGTATCATCTCTATTTGCAATGTTTAAAGGATTATGGGATGGGATGCTAATTAAATATGATAAGCATACTGTACAAATATAATTGCATTAGCAATTTTATTCCAAGCTGTCAATTAGGCATTCCTCCAAAATATTACCGGTGAAGACAAAGTATACTATCAAATATGGCTTCCAGAACAAGGACCCTCTAACAAGAATCAAACATATTTACAAAAGATAAAAACAACAAATAAAACCAACACTCATTCTTTTAAAGTTCCATTTGAAACAAAATTTCTAAATAGCTGCTGTATATAATACATCGATTGCATTTATTTTTTGATGTACTTAAACAGAAGTCACCAGGTAAGAGCCAGAATGACGTTTAGGACTATGAGTTTCACTGGAGACTGTATTTTCAGTCTTTGAGTCACGTTTCTTTGTGCTGTTATTTACTGGCGTTGGTATTTGTGATGGCCGAGCAGAACTGTTGTCTGCACTACTTTTCCTGGGACTTGGACTGTAGTTGAAAGGAGTCACTCTTGCTGCAACAGTACCACTGGGGGAGTTATGTTTGCTTGAGCTACTGGAACTGAATGGTGTACACTCACTAACAGTACTTTCATTATTTTCTGGTGCAGGAACAGGATTATTCTGTACAGGTTTTGCTTCTGTTCCTTTCTTGTCTGGACTGTTTATCTGAAAGAAAGAGTTTGGACAATTTTCTAAACCAATGGTATGAACAGGAACATTTCCATTCCCTGGATTTTGTTTTTCATAAATCTCTTTAGAACCTTTATCATTCCCACTCCCTTTCTCTGAAACACTGTCAATATCAGGGAGGGTATTTCCAGTTGGGGATCTTCCAGATCGAGGTTTATTAATAGGGCAGTCCTCTATCCTCACCCACACATTCTCTGTCTTAGAGACAGATGGTGTCATCTGATAAGTTAGAGTTTTGGAATCAGAGTAATTTGTTGCACCTGAGGAAGAATACTGAGGATCATTCATTATTTGAGGAATTTCATTTTCTTTTATTTTTCTCCAAGTACCTTTTGCTAGTGCTTGACTTTCTTTACTTTGTTTGTGTCTAGAAACAGAACTTCCATGTTGCTTTTCATCTTCACTTTTTGCCTTTTCGCTGGATTCTGAAGAAGCTGACAGAATTGAGGAAGAACTTCCAGTTCTTCGCCAAGTGCTTACATGAGGAAGCGATGAGGAATGCTTACTATGTTCACGCTTCCATGTTCCTGATCTATTGATTGGCAATCTAGATGGACTCTCAGAATGAGAACAAGCTATGTCATGATATTTTGCTGGTCTCCCATCATATTGTACAGAAGGACTCAGATTAGGGGGTAAATTTTGCCAACCACTCGTCTGGGCAGTTAAATGAGTGGATAAAGATATATCAGGAAGAAATGGACTTAAAACTGGAGTCTGTATTTGGGACCAAGTTGGAGAGCCTGGCCTGTAAGGAGACAGAGATTCAAATGAAGCAGACTCTTCTAATTTCTGTCTTAGAGTTGGACTCGAAGCTTCTTTAATAAAAGTTGACTGACGAACAATAACAGGTCTTTCAGATCTGTCAGATTCACTTTCGCTAGATTTTGTGGATGACATTCTGGATAGTTCAGCCTTTTTGTTTGATCCACCACTATTGAGAATTTGGTTTAATCCTTTTGAAGCAGACTCACTTGTGGGAATGCCACTGCTACTCTTAAGTAAAGCAGTTTGCTTCGTAAGGTTTTGCTGGCTCATCTGCCTGCCTGGTGCTGTATATAACATTCTTCCTGAAGACTTAGTTGAAGCTGTACTAGGAGATGATGTCCTTGGCAACTGAGACAGTTTGTTGGGAGGACTTATACCTTTTCTTCCCGGGGAAATTGAGTTTTGGCCTGGAGGTTGCAGAGGCCTGCTTAATGGCTGCTGTTGAAGTCTAGAAGGAGTGGAGTCTCTAGATCCTGATCTAGAAGGTCCTTTACTTGATCCACTCTGTTGAGATGGTTGCCTAGTTACAGGAGCTGACTCAGGTTTCACTGATGACTTGACTCCTCTTGGAGAACTAACAGAACTTTGGCCTTCACTGGGACTCTTGGAGTTTGTATTTTTTAGTGGGGGACCTTTTTTGGAAACAGGACTAGTACTTGAGGAACTATTTCGAACTCCCGGAATATGAATCATTTTCCTACCACGTGAAATTGAAGTCATACTTGTTTGCTGTGGTTGCTTTACCCGGCTTGAAACTTCTGAATTGGAACAAGCTTTTCCTGTAATTATACTTTTATATACTTTTTTTCCTCCCTTGATTCTGTTATTTTCAGATTCTATTTTTTTATACTCCAATGTACTGTTCTCTCCTGGTTTAAGAATTCTTGGACCTTTATTACTAGTAAAAGGCTTTTCTTCTTGGTCTGGGGTAAGATGAAATGGTGACCCTAGAGAAATAGCAGATTTTAATGAAAGGATAGAGTCAGAGTCTGATGAAGCTTGTCTAGTCAGTGATGCAGCAGCTGTAGCTTGGTGCAAGCTACTAACTACAGAATTTGCACCTTCTTGTATAGCTTTCCAATCAAAGTTCTCTAAATCAGGCGAGAAACCATGTTCTGAATCCGGCCTCTGTATCTCTCTCAAATCCAGTGTTAAATCTTCTGCCAATATATCACCCATATTTCTGAAATTATTTTTTTCAGTTTCACTCTTTACTTTTGAGGGTTTTTTCTTTTTAGGCATAGCAGAACTAATGCATTCCTGCAACAGATCGTCTTCTGAGTCAATACTAAGAGAACTGAGAGAGCTGTTTCTAGAGAAACATACAGGAGTATCTTCAACATGGAATGATTTAGGTGCATAACCAGAAATCTGTGGTCTATTTAATTCTATCTGTGAATCAGGAGCCTCAGTTTGTTTTACAGGTTCACTTTCTTTGTTGTTGTTTTCTTGATCAATATCACTGAGGGAACTAAGAGATGAATTGTGAGAAAAACATACAGGTGTGTTTTCGATAGCAAAATTCTGCATTTTCTCATCTGTAGCTGCTCCTCTGTCTGGAATATCTTTAGTTGATTGAGAGAAAGTTTTAGGTTGGCTTCTGCCTGTTAGGTATTTTTGACAAACTTGTGTCCTATTACTTGGTTGCTGATTTGAAGACTGTTCTGTATTAGTGCAGTCTTCAGTTTCTGTTTCCTTTGCTTTTGATTTTGCTTTTTGCAGTTCTGCCTTCTCCCTTGAAAGGTCAACATCATCATCATCAAAATCTAAAGAACTTAGGGAATCATTCCGTGAAAACCAATAAGGAGTTCCCTCAATAGGCGTGTAATGATGAGGGGAATCAAATGCAAAGCTTCCTTTTACGCTCTCTTCATAATTTTGAAGCTTGTCATTAAAATACCTTGAATTATATTTAAGATTCTGTTTCGTTGTGTCTCTGTTCTCTGAATAGCTTCTTTCATTATTAATATAGCTTTTAGGCTCTGTGTTTTTTCTTACACGTGCTCTATATTCATTATTTTGGGGAATGGGCTTTACTGGTGATGTTGGCTTCTTTTTATCACGTTCTGACTGATTTTTGTTACTTACAGATAAAGACGCTTGTTGAATTTGATCCATTATCTTCTTCACTCTGAAAGGTTTGTGACTTTTTCCTTTTGGCATAGCTGAGTTAATACATTTGGCCAGAATATCACCCTCTTCTGTTTTGTCATCATCCAGTCCTGGGGCAGTTCTAGTTGAGCTTTTTGCTCTCTGAGAATCATCTGTACTTATACCTTCTGTAGGAATGGTGTCTCTTTTTTCAAACTCCCCTGACTCTGCCCTTGTACTCACATTCTCTACATTGGCCAACTCATTTGGTAGTGATTCTATTGTGAGGTCACTCAAAGATGTAGCTGTTGAAAAATTTATTGGTGTATCCTCAACAAAATATACCTGTGGCATATCATCTCCAGGTGTAAAACTCACATGCTTTTGGGATTGCAATCCAGTTTGTGAAGGCAAAAGTTTGTAAACTGGCGGTTGTTTTGGCTTTCTGGTTACAGGAGGAGGTATTTTTGAAGCAGATGCTTGAGAAGGCTTTTTGGCTTTACGTGAAGATTTTGTTGGCATTGCAGAAATAATACATTCTTCCAATATTTCAATATCATCATCATCAGAATCATCCATAACGTCTTGTTCTGCTTCAGTAGGCTTCTCTGATTTCTTCTCTTGGTTATCCTTTGTATCATCTGACTGTTCAGGTTCTGCTTCATTTCCATGTTCATTTTCATGTACAGGAGGCATTATTCTTAACTCTACATCTTTCTGTATAAATGGTTCATCAAGACTCAGACCACTTAGGCTAGAAGAGCAAGAAAATCCATCTGGTGTACTTTCTGTGGCAAAATGCAATAATGTATCAGCATCTGGCAGTACCTGAACTCTTTGAACAGCTTCATTTATAGCTACCTGTCTAGGACCAGACTCTCTCTTTTCTGCATTAGGTACTTTGCCTTTAGCTACTTCCCTCTTTACTTGAGCTCCTTGAGCAGGGGGTGGAGTTTTATTTCTGCTTGGAGGCATTGTTTGTCCAGGGCTGTCTGGAAGATCACTGGGACTTATAATACCACTTAACATTCCACTGCAAGGCTCACTTTGAACTGAACTAGCAATTGAATGGCTTTCAAAACTATCCAGGGAACTTACAGAAGTACATCTGCTAAACATGAGTGGAGTCTCCTGCACATAATGTTCTAGTGGACTTTTAGGAGTGTGTGCACCACTCTTTGAGGGAGATTTGGCACCTGAAGAAAATTCAACAGCTTTATGCCTAGAAGAGTCAAAAGGAGATAAACTAGGAGTCTGAAGTCTACTAGATTTTGTTCTGATGTGCTGAGATGATGATGCAACTTCACTTACTGCACCTTCTGTAGACAGAATCCCATTGTTTTCCTTTAGTTTTGCTATCTGTAATGTGTTACTAGCATCTGTCACATGTGTGGATTGATCACGTCCTATTTCATCTTCAGCTGATGACAAAGACGACAAAGAGCTACACCTTGAAAAACATATTGGTGTATCTTCCACACAGTAAGTTTGTATAGTTTCCTGATTAATAGAGGGAGTCTTACAGGAGGCAGTCTTTTGAGCATGACTGCTTCTACTCTGTGCAGAACTTGGGTGAAGCTGATTCTGTCTCTCCAAACTACCTGAAGGGTTTGATATGTTCCCACAGCTTGAGGAAATATGGTCAGTTTTAGTGCTTTGCACTGATGAACTGTTTGAAAAAGTAAAAGATGGCTTCTGAGAAGAGGGAGGAACTTCTGTTGAATATTTTAGACTATAATCAATAGGCTGATCAACATGATGTTCCTCTTCATTGTACTTTATGCTATAATTGGTTGGTCCATCTTCTTCCTCTTTGTGTTGTTCCTCCTCAGAGTAGCTTTCACTATAGTTGGTTGGCTTATCATTGTCATAATCATCAACCTGGCACAAGGACTGGTTTACTTTCTGATTCATTCCAAGAGCTGAGCCTACTCTGCTCTGCTCTGAACCATTGGATCCTCTTGATCTAAAAGAAGAAACACACTCTTGCTGTCCCAAAGGTGACTGATATTTCATGTGCTTATCATCTCCACTTTCAGTGTACATGGAATAAGTTGTATTTTGGCTCCTTAACTGCCTTTGTTCATTTTGTTTTATTTTATCATCTATTATATGCTTAGGCCTTGCCCATCCTTCATTCTGAGAGGGACTTTGCCTTCCAGAATTTAACTGTTCATCTGAATATTTAAGACTATAATTAATAGGAGTGTCTAGCTCTTCATCATTGTCATCCATATGATTTGCACTATGTATCTTATGTGCCAAATTAGGTGGGTATTGACCATAACTATGAAATTTAGTTTCATCATCTTCTGAGTAAGATTCAATGGAAGGTTTCATTTGGCCTCTTTTACCATAGCCATCACCGCTGCTGACACTATTTAAACTATCATTTGAAGCTCTCTTGTATTCCATTTTTGTATAAAGCATAGGACATGTCCTGTTTGAATTCTCAGATTTAGGAAAGTATGTATTTGAATGAGTATGGGCAGCAGCTGTTCTTCTTGGAACATTTCTGTCTTCTGTCAAACAGTGCATTTCAGAGGCGGAACAAGAACTTCTGTCTTCTTGTGGAATATGCATGCTTGTTACTTCTTCCATAACTTTGGCAATCTGAGATGCAGCAGTAATCTGCATTCCTATTCTCTTAGAAGAGTTCCCAGTAATCTCTGTAGCTGGATGATAGCCATTTAAACCTACTGCTCCATCCCTATCGAAACTTCTGTCTTTCTCAGATCGAGAGTTTTCTATGTTTCCTCTACTAGAGGAAGAGGAGCCAGGCAATACTGTACCATTTAAATATGGTGAAAGTACACTCATATGACCGGTATTAAAACTCTCTGATCTGCAAATCCCATCATCATGTCGACTGGAATCCAAAACATACTCATTGTATATATTTTGCTTATGTCTCTGCTTATTATGGTGAGGTGCTTTTGGGCTTAAATTATCTATGTTGTCAAAAGTCTCTGATAAATGCTGAGCATCTAATTCTGCTTCCAGTGCCTTTTGTTTTCTAACATGAAGAAATGGTAAGTTTGATCCTGGAGACATAATGTTGGCATCCTTATATTTTGCTGGCCTATTTGCCATCAGGTTTCTTAGAGCTGCAGCACTGCCCATTGCTATCATTTTGTGTTTTGAATGAATGAGATTTTTGAGCATGCTCACTGCTCCCATGTCCCACAGCACCTCCTGATCTTTTGCATTTCGTGCAGAAAGATTCCACAGGGTCCCACATGCATTACTGACTATTGTCAAACTGTGTGACTTCAAATGCTGTAACAAGGTTTGTAAGCAGCTGTTCTCTCGCAAGATTTGCCTGGTGTTGAGTGATTGAAAACAAAAATTGGTAAGTGGCATTTCAAAAGGATAAGAGACAAAGCAAAACAAAAACCTATTATGCTATAGGCAAGTTTAATCCATAGTAAGGATAATGATGAATTCTTCAGTGCAAATTTATCTTATTTTTTCCTCAAGTTTTCATCTGAATGTTAATCAAATCCTATACAAATATGAACAGTGTGGTCCCACACTATCGTCTCCATATAAACCATTCCAGATGGTTTCCTACGGCTGATAACATACAGTTCCTCTCTCTTTCCAGGAAAAGCTTTTAGTATAATTCATCATTTAACAAGCAGCAGATATATGAATCCTTTTGCATATTCCTGTAATCTAAATTAAATACTTGCCTTATCGAATCCATTAAAAAATGAATGCTTAATTACTATACTTAAAATATGCATTCATATTAAGACTTGATCGTACAAACTATTAAATATACTTTTGGTACCACTACTGATTCTCAGAAAAATAGAAAGTATATTCACCTGTGGTCCTCATTAGTAGCAATTAAGCTAGAAACATTTCTTAGTATCCCTCCTCCACTTTCTATGATGGCTAAAGTGTTTGTTTGGCTCCGGTATGTCAGTGTACCAACTAGAAATGCAAGAGCACCATCAACAGCACATATATCACCTTTGTTCTCAGTACAGTGTGCTGACAAATTCCATAAAGCACTCAAAAGGCTTTTTAGGGTGGATTCCTAGGAGAATAATAAAATGACAGAATTAGAGAATTTTCAACTATTGATCATAAGCCCTCAGAAGTATGTAAGTTAGCTTCAAGGAGGTAGTGACAAACATGTTTTTCTAGCTCTCGTGGATGCAAAGATAGCTTTGAAAATGTGAACCAAGAATAACCTAAAGAAATAATTCCTGCTGAACCTGCACACAGTCTAAAAATACAGCTCAGCGACACAAACTGCCTCACTTATTCTAATCCAGATTTGCAAATAACAGAATTCATTGACCATGGAATTTAGCTTCTTTCCAGTTCACTGCAGAATTTGACAAATGAGAATTAAGTGTATTTCAGGCTCTGCTTTCTGTGCTGATAAACTAGAGGCAAGCAGCAGTGAACACATAACTACTTTTGTTTGCTTCTCTCTCCTTTCCTCAGCTATGGATTTGCTATTGCTTGACAGAAAGCTTCAGAAGTGTGCGCCACAATACTTGTCAGCTACCATAACAGTAAAAAGTTTGTAGATTAGCTGGCAGGGGGCACTGTGATAGAATATAATCCTGTTGGAATATCAAGTAGACATCTCTAGAATGACAAATTCACAAAATCAGAAGATGGTTTTATTAAAACTGCACAATTATAAAAAAGGCTATTGGAACAACACAGCTCATTAAACTGAAGAGTGAAAGCTATCAACCCTCGTAAATAAAATTACAGAAACACTAGTCTTAGATGTCATTGCTACCTTGTGACCTGCTGCCCAGTTAACTCAAAGCAATTCTTTTCAAAGGAAAGTACCTGAAACACCGCAAATATTTGTGTCAAAAAAGGATAACAATATTTCTATTTTGTGTAAAATTAATGCAATCTCTCAAAAATTTATCTCATAATCATTTATATATGATACCTTCTTAACTTCTAAAGCACATTCCATCAATGCTTTCACACTTCCAACTTCACGTAGAATCTTTTTACTGTTTACATCCGCTCGCCAGGACAAGTTCCTCAAAACACTTGCAATGACCTGCAAAACATGAAAGAAAAATAACGTATCTCAAAATAGCTTTAGTAGGTTATCAGCATTTCCTCCTGGATTTCTGGAACACTATAGAATTCATTAACAGTGTCAATGTTCAGCTGCTGAACTAGCTTTTTTGCTGACATTCACTTTTTGTTCTATTGCCAGCTAGACTGTCCTAAGATTTCAATATGAAGTTTGATCAAAGGTACTGGCTTTTGTATATAAAATAAATAAAGATTTGAAAGCGGGTTCCCTGCTTTCCACACTGGCTGAAAAATTCGACCAAAACCTCAGCTTTGTGCTCTACTCTGATGTCTGCTGTAGACTTATTATGCAGTCTCAGGAGAAAGATTTATATAATCTTTTTCCTCACCTTTTTCACTTGTAAAATAGGACAATCATACTAACCTGTCCCTCAGAGGTATGGTATGATTACATTTATTAATGTTTATCAAGCTCTTTGAATACACTGTGTCTTTTATAATCAGAATAGTTTTCTGTCAAAGATGGGTAGCCATTCAGCCTAGGTTCTTGTCCTTGGCAGCAGCTAGACTGATATGCTTCAAAGTAAAGTGCAACTGTCAAGACAGTGAACAGTCATTAAATATTTAACTCCATCCATTTATGGGCAGCTATAAGCATGTATATCCCTCATAAAAATATATTCGATAGAATACTGTTATCTATGGTTGTTCTTATTGTCACAAAAGTGTATAACCTTGTTAGGTTATGTGATAAAAGCTCATCTGTGCACCCACAAAGGAGCTCAGAGAGGCAATGGCAGGTGGGGGACCCAAATAATACTCTGCCCCAGCTCCTCCCAGGCCCATCACAGGCCCATCTGCAGAAGCCCAGAGGAGCACAGGGATGCACAATGGCAGGCAGGAACCCAAATTAAGGACTCAGAGGAAGGGACCCCCTGTCCAGGACACTCCCAAGGCTGTCCCAGGAGAGCCATCAGCCCCGTTATCCAGGTGTGAAACCCATCAAGGTGAGTGCTCTCCGAAGCACCTTTCAGACTGAGAGGAGTTACTGCCCTGGGGTAAAGGACACGTTATGGGATGCAAGGGAAGAGCATCTCAGGACTGCACAGGACTTATTATGGGATGTTTAGAGGAGGAACCAAAGGAGGGAAAAAGGAGAGATCTAGGTGTTTTGGGGAGAAACAAGTGTAGGAAAATAGAGAAATGATGGATTAAGAGGGGCTGGTCACATATAAATAGCTTGCTGGTTGATATGCTTGTCTGGCTACACCCTGTACTTGATCTCTCTTATGCATATTCTTCTTCCTGTGTCTGTCCTATCTTCTTATTAAATTCTTTTCTAACTCTGTCTTTCTAACTCCCTGGGTGAGTGTCATAGGGGCCCATGTGTCTGTGGTGACAGTAACAGGAACGAGTGCAGGTATGAGCACTAGCAAATATCAATCTGGACTAGCTGGTGAATAGGTGAAGTGCCCTGGGAGCAAGGGGGTGAGTGGGTCTCTAAGGGTCAGCTCTGTCTGTGTGAGCGCCTGTGTGTCTCTAGGGGCAAGAGCACAGGGGGGTCAGCTATTGGGACTTGGAAAGTCCTGTCCAGCTCTGCATGTGTGTGTGTTTGTGCACACGAGAGAGAGACAGTCTGTACCAGCAACTGAAGTAAAGCTGTGGTCTCAGGGGGTCCTATGTCCAGGTGCCAGCAACTGGGGAGACTGGGATCCAGAAGCCAGCTACCGGGTGGACTGAGTGTCTGAGCCCAGCTGCTGGAGGGATCCACCTTACACATATGCATATATATATTCTCACTACTGGATCTCCATCCCGCTCAACCAGAGAGGGGAGCAGGATAAGGCTTGTGGGAGTGCTTTCAATGTCCATCTGTGATCTTTGTGGCCAGCTGTGTACCTATGTATATATGTGGTGTATACGTGTACTCTGTGTGTGTATGCCTACTAGGAATACATTTTCATCCTCACTACTGGTTGGATCTGGGGGCAATAGAGCTGTAACAGCCTCGCCTCTGTTGGGATACCGGATTCGGCCCTCCCTAACAAATTTTTTAAAAATATTACTGAACTATTGGTCTTGACATTTAACGGTTAATTTAAATTTGTTGTTTTTCATTTCAGTGATAAAAATGAGTAACTGGCACAATTTACCTGTGTTACATCATTCCTTATATTTTTACCTCTCTCATGTCCCCATTTGCTTACGACCAAAATAGTCTGTCTTTCAATACTTATAATAGCCTTTCAATATAAACACATTTCAATGTTTAAAATCACTTATTTTACCTATCTCAAATCTTTTCTGCATTTTTTATCATTAGCTGATCAGAAATAAAAAAAACCCCATCTATTGCAAATTATTCTTTGCTTTTTAAACACTTGCTGCATATTGAGCAGATGCTTTTGTTGACTTGTTGCTACAGTGATTTCAAGCTCGTGTTTTAAATGAACTGCAACCATTCAGAAAAGTAGTAATGCATATGAACAGTTGCATTTACTTCTTCGAACATACAGTACTTTCCATTTAAATAAAGATTGCCTGTGCTGCTTATTTTAAAAAGTTTTACACACTTCTGGACTTCCTCACAGTCCTCTTTAATCTTGATGAATCTAAATAATTATACAGCACTGGCACCCCGCAGCTGACTTCCTTTTCAGGAGTACAAAATATACTTAATATCTGTCCTAATAACAACTCAAAGACTGTACCCAGTATCCTTTATTGTAATTTTAACTATTTTCTCAACCATAATTACTTAGATTCTCAACTAGTGGGGAAATTATTTTTGTCAACAGTGTCTTAAGATAGAAATTCAATTTTACTTAAAATTGTTCTTTTATCTATTTTCTGATGATTCACTCAAACTGCGAGGAAAACAGGGTTTTCCTTTCCAAAAGCTGTTCTGATTTGTTTACATTATCTATTTATTAAAGTGGATTATAATTTTATATTTAATATTTTTAACTTCCACACCACTGAATAACAGTTCTGTGCTCTCAACTTTCAGGATCACCCTAAGCACTTTATAAGATTTAAGAAAAGACTGTTTATTTACAGGATATTTTTCTTTACACAGCATGACACACTGGAAGAGACACGCTGGTTTAACACCAAACACCTTGCTAACACTTGAACAAAGTTTCTCTAGGAGGCGCTGGTATGAAAAGTGGGTGTATATATGTACTAAGAGAACAACCTTATCAAGTGTCATACAGATTCTCCTTTGAAGTAGAGGTTCCTCTACTGTTATTAGTCTATTATTTATTTGCTGCTAGTGTAGGAGGAGCCTCAGATGCCACAATACTGCATTAACCCTCAGGGTAATCCTAGTCCATTAACATTATCACTAGTAAACTAAATCAACAAATCTCAGATTGCTCAAACTTATCTTGAAAACTGAACTTCCACTAACAGATCAGAGTCATAAAAGTGAGTTTTATAGCTGATATATATATATACTTGTTACTATATATATGGTCAGAAAACAGAATTTGACCCAGAGTTAAGCATTTTTATAACCACAAAGTTGTACTTCATAATTTACAGAACAAATACAGGTACAAACTTTGCATCAAAATTAATGCTGACAAGACAACATAAGAATGAGTATGAAAAAAAGAGAATTAGATTGGGAAGGAGGGAACATTTCAAAGAGATAGCCTAATTAAAAAAAGAGAAAGCACTCTATGAACAGAGCACTAAAAATCATAGAATCATAGAATCATTTAGGTTAGAAAAGACCCTTAAGAT
>RSEF01000031.1:43865368-43909569 GCA_003993805.1 Himantopus leucocephalus | reverse complement strand
TGAGTGTAACAGAAATAAAATGCTAGTGCTGGAAAATCTTAAGAGCGCGCTAGTCATTTCAATCGCCACAATTCCCCCGCTTCAACAGGATGGGGGGAGAAAATAGGGTGGAAAATCTTGTTGCTCAGGATGAGACAGGAATGTTTCTTACCAGTTACTATCATGGGCAAAACCGACTCGACTTTGGGAAAATTAATTTAGTTTGTTGCTAATTAAAATATATATGGGTAGAGAGAGACGAAGACAAAAAAAAATTAAACACTGCCTTCCTCTATATCCCCATTTTTCTCAGGTTCAACTTGGTGCCATCCCAGCTCCTCTACCTCCTGCACCTTGAGCAGTGTTAGGAGGATGGGGAATGGGGATTGTGGTCAGCCTGTAACAGTTCGTCTCTGTTGCTCCTTCCTCCTTGTGCTTTGCCCCTGCTCCAGCATGAGGCCAATCCTATGGGCAAGTTCCTTCAGGAATTACCCATCTGCTCCACCATGGGATCCTCCGCAGGCTGCAGTGTGGACATCTGCTCTGCCATGGAGCACCTCCTCTCCCTCCGTGTTCTCTGATCTTGGTGTTTGTGCAGCTGTTTCACACTCTCTTTCTCTCTTTCTCTGCCTGTCTGGCATTTTTGTCCTTTCTTGAATACACTTTCCTAGACGTGTCACCATCTTGGCTGCTGGCTTCAGCTGTGCCCTGCGGTGGGTCTGTTGGAGCTGTTGGTGTTCAGCATGGGGCAGCCCTGGACTCTTATGATGGAGGCCACCCTGGAGGCTCCCCAGTTGCTGGCACCTGCACCTAGTACAACCTAGAGATGCCTGTTGTTAGCACTTAAGTCACTCTAAACTTTGGTTAGTAAGTAGTGTTCTAACTGGCTTTGCTCTTGTTACTCTAAGCTTAGTGCTGGCACATTTTTATTCCTTTTTGGTACTAGTTCTATATGTTGTAGCTTCAGATTTATGTTCAGCTGCAGTGGTGGGGCAAGAAAACATCATCAGCTAGTTATAAAATAGACTTTTATTGTTTTATCTTTAATCTACAGCAGCTTTATATGTAAGGGCTATTTTCAGCAGTAATAGAGCCTTCAAAAAGAAAGAAGTAGTTGGGGGGTGGTATTGCCAATTGAAAATTGGCAAGTAGGAAATTATTGTTGTTGAAGTGAATAAGGTTATTTATGTGAGGGAGAGCGTGTGCTTCTTTAAGGGACCTTTTTCAATGCAAAAATGGGATAATAAGAAAAGGAGGAAGCCATAAGTAAAAAGTACAGGGACACAAACCTGAGGGAGCAACAAAAGGGAGGTGATGATGAGAACCAAACCTGGCCACGGATTGATGAGGGGGTGTGGGAATGTTTATCCCAGCAAGTTTATCTGGGTGGGGACCTGCTCCTCGGAAACTAAGGGAAAAAGGGGGAAATCAGAACCAAAAATTTACAGACACACGCCTAAGAAAACAAAAGTGGAGACAATGACAAGAACAAACCTGCCAGTCACACTAATTGATGGACTATCACAAAACCACAGGCACTGCTTCCAGGACGATCAGCCTGGCCTTTGCATCTGATAAGGCTGTAAACCAGGGGGATCCCACACAGCGAGCTGGGAGGGGTGCAGGTGCGGTGGGGACAAATCGGGCAGAAAGGGGTATAAGAGGGGCTGGTTGTGTGTAAAACTGGGCCAGTCAGTATGCTTGTCTGGCTGAGCCTTTTGCCTGATCGCCATGGTCTGTCCTGTCTTCTTACATCTTCTTATTAAATCTTTTCTTAATTTTCTCTCTGCATCACCTCACACTCTACCCCATGTACGTGTGTGCTGCAAGGATGAAGTGCTAGCTCTGTATGTGAGTGGATGAAGTGTCAGCTACTGGAGTGAGGGGGTATATCTTGGTGCCAGCTGGGGTCTTGGCTTCCAGCCTCTGGGGTGGGAATGGTAAGTGTCCTGATAACCAGCTACTGCTTGGGAACTATGTGAGTGAGGGGCAGAGCGTGGCGGCTGGAGCAGGACTGTGGGTCACAGCCCGTGTGCCTGGTGCCAGCTGCTGGGCTGGTGGAGGGACGAGACTCTCATCTTCCCTAAACATGTTGTGCATGTATATTCACTAGCAAACTTCAAGCTGGACCAGCCCAGGGACCTGTGTGATGGGTACGAGGGCTTGGGATCTGGGCAGGGGTATTGGGTGGAGAGGGGGAGCTGTGCTGGTACTGGGGGGGCCTGTGAATGTGTGTGTACTGGTGAAATGGGAGAGTGCGAAGTGTGCACCTGCACTCGCGACCTTCTGCCTCTGCCAGCTGAAGAACAGAAGGGGACTTGGCTCTCTGTGCCTGTATTTTTTGTGAGTCCTGTATGTAGGTACTGTTGAAGGCATCCCCTCATCTGTGGCAGCCTGTGTGACCAGCTGTGTTAATGTCCTCTGTGTGTGTCTGTCCCTGGGATACATGCTGGGCTTTGCTACTGGTTGAACAGGAAGGCTACTGCCAAAGGGAAGGTGGTAGCCATGTCCCTCAGCCTGGGCAGAGACCCCGGTGCATGGGGCTGGGCTCCAGTGGCCAGGCAGGAGGTAGTCCTTGGCCAGTGTTGCCCTGGGAGAGGCAACCACTTTTGAAATCCCTTAACAATTTATACTTACCAATTTTAAACAAAGATGTCTCACGTATTTCTGTTTCTGGCAATGATATTATGCAGTTTTGGAATTTAGCTGGTGGTACTCAGGAGGTGAATGTAAAAGATCTTTGTCAAATGATTTAAGTTCAATGGGGTAGATGACCTTAAATTTCAAAGAAGAAGGTTCTGTTGTTCTTGATCTTACAAATAAATAAATAAGCAAAGCTTCTTCTGCTTAAATGAAATAAGCTATCACACTGTGCTACTTACACTTACATCTCTGGGACTCTGTATTTGTATGCCAGTATCTGAGCTAAAGCATAAAGTAGACTTGGAAAATAAACCAATTGTCCATGTTCTATTTCAGACTGAGAAAATTAGTAGGATTGTATTGAATTTTAAAGTCTACATCAATTAATAGTTTACTGTGGTTTTAAGTGAAAATACGTAGCCGTGTTTAACTTGTGTCCAGAAAAAAATGCGTTGACTTCTGTTATCAGAGTTTGCAGATATTCTTTACTGGACATATAAAAATGCTTTAATTCTTGTAATACAGCCATTTACGTAGGATGTCCTTACCCTCCCTATTTTCACAACAGCTAATTTACTTAGTTTATTGTAATTGACTTTTGTGAAAGAACATCACGATCCATTCTCCATCTTGACTTTAGAAGCTGTCCTTTACTTTGATGTGAAAACCTTTTGCTGTCCAGACCACCAGGAAGATCTGGTGGTCTGTTGCTCTGTGCTAATGGATCAGGAATTCCACTGTTGCAACGCATTTTTATTGTTAGATTTACTTAAATCGATAGATTTGGCTAATCTTACTCTTCATTCTTTTCTGGCAGCCGATTTATTTTGCACATTCCAAGTGAGGAGAGAGACAATGCAATTAGAGTGTGTTTTCAGATTGAACTTGCCCATTGGTTTTACTTGGATTTCTACATGCAAAACACACCAGGATTACCTCAGTGTGGGATAAGAGACTTTGCTAAAGCTGATATCCTTTTTATTACTGCGATTGTTTTCTGTCTCAGTGGATAAAGCTGAATATTTTTAAAGAAATTTCACACTTGCAGCAGGAAAACGTCAGTTCATGTGTTAGTGATTAAAAGTTAGTATTGATATGTGATTATGTAGTATGTGATTTTATCTGTTCATTGCTCCCATAATTTTGTGTTATCCACAAAAGAGATGTTTCTCAGACTGCTAAAGAACTATGAAAAACAGTTCTGCTGATAGGTGAGAGGATGCATTTTTACTGAGTTCATATGGTTGGCCTCTGCTTTTTTTTTTATTGCTTACAAGGGCTGCTGGTACATACATTATCTAGTCCTTGCTGGAGAAAAACTTGAGACTTCCATCCAGCAAGTGTTTTAGTTTTAAGCTTTTCCCATATGTTCTTGATGTGGGATTGGAGTATTGCTTTTAACTTTTCCTAATGTTACCTGTAGTTTCACTACCCAAAATACTTCATGATAATATTATCTATGTCTTCTCTACACAATGTACTTCTCTGTTAGTTTGATAACAGAGACTTACTTTGACACACTACAGCTTTTGTTTGAGAAACAAACTCTTAAAATATTATCATTTTCTAATGCTCGATATTATGGAGTTATTTTTTTATTTATTTTAGGTATGTTTTATATTGTAAATGTATTTGTAGACCAACAGAATTCTTCTAGTAATTGTAGACAGTGCAGGAAAAATATAGTGTAATAGATGTTATTTGTTAATGACATCTGTCCCTCTCCAGCTCACGTTTGCTAGAAATATTAGTTCTGCCGCAGTGTCGTATTTTTAAGTACTCTGCTGTGGAATATTTTTTATTAGTAGTATAATTTTATATGTAATATATAATATTTTATTAAGGACCTGTAGTTTTGCTTTCAGACTTTTAGAGTTATAAAGGTTCTTCATGTTTTCTCTGGGTGGTGAGTTTTGGTAAAGTGTATTAGAACTCTGTAACTTGATGCCATTAAATGTAAATTTTTTGCACAGTAAATACTTAAGTACAGATTCTGTACTGTAATCTTAACAAATGACAGGGGAAGAAATTTGTCTCCACTTACTTCAAGCAGGAGATGAAACTGTATTTTTGTCTGTCTCACTTCAAAATGAAAAAAAATGTGTTTAAAAATAATACATATTCAAAGTAACTGTTATGTGGTTACTTTTTCTTCAAAATTAGGGCAGACCTTCCTTCAAACAAGCAGCCTTGTGCCATCTTTTTTCTTGTCTTTTTTTTTTTAAATCGGTTTGTATTGCAATTGCCAAATTACTTGATCTTTTCCAACCTTTAGCTTTTGATAATGGATTATTCATAATATTTTTAACTTCCAAGAGAATATATCTTGGAAGCACTTAGGGGAGGGAGTGTGGTTATTATAAATATTGAGTGGATATCTTTTATATGTCTGCGTGTGATTCGAAACTGAATGCTTAAGTTTATCTTCCTTAACGTGCTGCTCTACTCTTCAGTCACTGCCCTTTTTTACTGCCTCAAGGTGAAGATGTACAAAAGGTTTTAGATGAGTGGAAAGAATACAAAATGGGAGTGCCAACCTATGGTGCAATTATTCTTGATGAGACACTTGAAAATGTAAGTACAGAAATAATCGTGAAGGGCCAGAGGGAAGGATGGTGTATGCTGGCAGAAGTAATCTTTTTATTGTTTACATTTTTCACCTGGGGCAGGGGGGGAGGGCTTCAGATTCACAAAGACCTGACAGTTTCTTGACATTGAGTGTGTACAGAAATACAACATGGGAGATAGTAAACACCTTTCCACTTGCTTTCCTACTCAGTTTTGTGTTTTTTATTCTGAGTTGCGTGATCCTATAAAAAATTTCACTGTTCTTGCTAGAATGCAGAAAACCTAACCTTCATCCAGGCTAAAGTATCTTTTTGGAGAAGGAGGGGGACGGTGAAGGGAAGGCATTTAGTAGAAATTGGTTAGAACGGTGGGGTTTTGACAGTTGCATTCCTTTGTATTTTGCAGGTTCTTTTAGTTCAAGGCTATTTAGCCAAGTCTGGTTGGGGATTTCCGAAAGGGAAAGTGAATAAAGAAGAGGCTCCGCATGACTGTGCTGCTAGAGAGGTAAGTTATATTCGATTCCCTTACATTTAAGCTAAAGAAAGGAAATTTTGCTGAGAGCAGGTTATGTGTGTTAGATGAAAATACATTTTACTTGGGTATCTCTTTATTGAAATCAGGTAAATAAATAGCCTGTTATTGCAAGAGTCTTCTCCTGTAGCTTTTAGTGTTTTTCTGAGTTCCAGAGTGATAATCAAGGGTGTGGTTATATAATGTAAAAATCACTGTTAGATGTTTTTAATTGTTTTGCACTAACTTGCTAAGCTAAGTGAGTACTACTTTTAAATTTCTCTGCTGAACTATCAATGTACTTCTAATTATTTTTTTTGGTGCTTGGGAAATCTTATGTACTTTGTGGCTTTAGGAGGATTTATTTCAAGGGCCACCATAACTGTAAAAAGGTAGAAGAATGGGAATTTAGCTTATGCACACTGGCCTGTGTAAAGAGGCTAGACAGTTGAGTTGGAAGTTGTAGAAGATTATGTAAAAATTGTGAAGAACTTCTACTTTTCTATTTTTTTGGTGACGCAGGAACAAGGATCAATGTATGTGGCAAGTAAAAACTGAAAAACAAAATCTGTGGGATTTATTGCTTCTGGAGACCTATAGTGAAGCTGCATATTGAAAATAGGCTGTAATAGAATATTACTGGTGTAAACTCAATGTTCATGTGAAGTAATACATCCAGAATTTTTGAAAGGGAAAATTAAGATGAGAGAGGTAGTAAGATGCATTAGTTTTCTTCACGGTTGGACAGAGAAATCATGGATTTTTTTTCTTTTTTAAAATATACCTGTCAAAGATGCATGCATGAAGAATTTCTTATTCCCTGATGGTGCTCTCCAGACCACTCATATATTTAATATGGACTTGGAAAAGCAAAATAAGGTGTTAGATCTTAGCATTACACTATCATGCAATGAAAACACCTGAAATACACTTAAAATACCATTGTCTTTCTAGTAATGTCCAACAGGTATAACACTCCTATTTTTTTTCTTTAGAGTAGCTGACAATGCAGTTTTGTTTGTCGGTGCGAACATGCAGTTTGAATTTTGTGGTGAAAGTTTTGCTAACCTATTGCTGGATTTTGTTGTGAATGTAAAAATGATTGTATGTATTGGGGGTAGAAGGTTCATGAAGTCGGATTGTTGAAAGAGAAGAAAAATTGAGGTGCAAGTAAACCTTGCTAGAATTTGAAGATGTCTTTACTCCCCAAATAGTAGTTGCTGTGAATAAGATTTTCCATGCACCCAGCAGCATGGAGGAGCAGCTAGAGACTCCCCATCCGTATTGGTAAATTGCTACATGAAACTACTCTATTACACTGTCAACTTTTATTACAGGTCTGTCTGTCTTAGAGGAATGTAAAGCATGTAGGATTTTAGATACTTTTTCTATTATTAAGCTTATATCTATGTGTAAAGGCTTGTTTTTCTCAGCTGTGGCTTGCTTTCATGGATAGATCTGAAAAAAACTCTCCTTCCCTTGTGATGATGGGTTCTGAAAGGATAAATCTGAATACACACACTGATTCATCATCTATATGCTTCTCAGGTGTTTGAAGAAACTGGCTTTGATATAAAAGATTATATCTGCAAAGAAGAATACATTGAGCTGCGAATTAATGATCAGTTAGCACGGCTGTACATCATTCCAGGAGTTCCCAAGAACACAAAATTCAACCCCAAAACTAGGAGGGAAATTCGGGTATGTGTTATCTTGTTTGNTTTTTTTAAAGCTGTCTGTAAAATGATGAAACTACCAAGCATGATGAATACCTCAAATGCTAAGTACAAATGGCATCTCTGCACTGTAGGGTCTTGTCAACTTCTTGCCACTCTACTGCAAAGACTGATTCTTGACCATCTGTCCGATGTCTCCATTCATCATGAAAACAACATTAGAGCATACTGTCAAACTATAATTCTCCCCTTCTTTTCTCTTAGATGGTGTGTTAATTATTTCATGTTATTTCTAGGTATAGCTGCATATGTAACTATATATTCTTCTGAAGATGTAATCATTAATTGGTGAAATACAAAGGAAGGCCTGCATATCAGAAGGAGAAACTAAGGATTGTGTTCTCTGTTCCATGTCTAATACTATCCAGACTTAGAGAATAGTGTATTTGAAGAAGGAGGTTGGGAAGGGGATGCAAAATGGGAACTATTTCAGATAGTTTGTGTACCATTAGGCTTTTAAAAGGTACTGTGAAAGGGAGAAGCAAAGACTCAGGTAGTAGACTTGTTGGAACTTTATTCCTGATACCCATAATCTTTGAAGTTCAAATATCTTTCTTGTATTGCAGTTCAGTTTAAAACAGCTGCCCCCGTATTTTCATGCAGATAGTGCCACTGAACAGGGCTTATGGCTTTCTAAATAGGAAAAAGTACTTGTAGTTGACTAGACAGGAGACTCTTAATTTCTTGCATTAGAGACCTGTTTTTCAAAATATGAAGTAAAAGATGATGAAATTTGAGGTTTTTAAGAATGTACAGTAAATACCCCCTTTATATAACAGTGACCATCTGTGTGGGGGTGACAAAGGGTTCTTAGAATGACAGATTTTTGTCTCCCTGCTGAAGCACTCTCTTCATCTGATCTAATACAACCAGGCACACCATTTTTATATTCCCTGTAGCATAGAACTATATTGAAAACCTGTTCAGTTTGTAACTTCTTCCCATAATATGCATCTTATCTGAACCTGGGGTCTTGGGTCTAAGTTCTGCAATAGAAAAGCTCATGTGGGTTCTTCTACGCTGTATATATTCATAATTCCTGATTTCGTTCCCCATTCTGCAAAGTACACAGTTTACAGTTAAAACTATAACGTATAAATTATAACACAAATCCTATCCTTTACCCATGTTTTTTTCTTTTATAACAAAAACTGAAACTTCCTCTGCAAACTAAATCCCCATCTTTCTGATAATTTTTGAACCAGTATAGGTGTTCTAGTTTTGATGGCATTTTAAATAAAAAATAGCAAGAATAGTAGTGGCTTTGAAAGTTATTTAAAGCCTCTACCTTTATTTATGGCATTCAGTGTGCAGTGGTTTGGTTGGTTTTTGAAACCCTTATTCAGAATTTAGTTGCTGGATAATACCTTTCATATTTTAGGTGCCATATCTTGCAATGAGTATGTGCTGTACCATCTGTTACTCTGCAGTTGCAGTCAGAAGAATGACCCCATTGTTAATTAACCTTTTGTGAAAAACCCTGTTGTGGTCCATTATTAAAGTCTTCCATTGTAATTTTTTAATTAAGGAAAATAATCATGGTTGATACACATTCGTAACGTTCTGTAAGGCTACAGGAGTGGGTATTTTGATTTTATTTCTTGTTTTTTCTAGAATATTGATTGGTTTTCCATTGACAAATTACCATGCCACAGAAATGACATGACCCCGAAGTCCAAGCTCGGTTTGGCACCCAACAAATTTTTTATGGCAATTCCCTTCATCAGGTATGTTTGAGGCAAATGCTAGGCCAGTGCCCTTCAGATAACTTTAATTTCTTTAGATTTGTTTTATTAAGTAGATCTTCTTGCATTCCTCCTTGCTCACAGGCCATTGAGGGAATGGATTTCCCGGAGAAATGGAGATTCCACAGATAGCGACAATGGATGTTCATCTACAGGGAGCACATCCTCTAAGTCCAACTTGGAAAAAGCTAGGTAAGAACCAGGTCAGTTTGACACCTCTATATCCTTTCTATACATTGGTCATACAAGGCTGTTTGTCCTTTCTCTTTCTCCAAGTATTCATGTTCCAGTAATAGGATGGGTTAATAAAAAAAAAAAAGAAAAATTGTGGGCATATCTCATAGGACTGTAAATAGGATGAGAAGTTAATTAATATCATGATACACTTTTTTTGGTAAATTCTCACCTATGTCAGAACTGAGATAATTTCATGAGTCCTCCCTATGGGAATCCACAAAACAGAAGTTAAAACAAGTAGATAACTTCCAGTGCTTCAAGTTCAATGCTTTCAGCACTTCCACAGAGGAAAAATAGGACTCTATAAAGTAGGACTGTAAAGTGCTACCAGAAGTAGCTAGCTACATAAAATCTGTGGGGGTCAGTAGGGGAGCAAGTGCTGCTGGCTTTTGATTCAGTTGAGCTAAAAGCGTAAGAACAAAGTTTGAAATCTGTAGTCCCAAGGAGAAGGCTATGTTCCAGTAATTCGAGTCAGATCAGCACCAACACTGACATCAGGACAAATGTGAACGTGGACCTAACCTGCTGTCTATGCAGAACATAGGTTTCCTAGCAGAAGGCAAAACAAAGTTGGATGAATGCAGTCATCATTATTACAGTTTCCATACTAGGTTTCTTAAGCTTGTCTTGCGGGTTGTTCTCAAAAAGCAGAAAATTCTTTCCTATTTCTTTGCTGTGAATAGGTTTGAAGTTGTGTTGTAAACTCTGTGTGTTTTTCTGTATTAGATCCAAACTTCGCTGTAGTCAGCAGGTGTTTACAGATGGCTCTTCAGGAGAGCAGTGCGTGAAGCCAAAACAGCCACAGAAGCCATATAATCATCCTGAGATGTCTGAAGTTCTGAAAATAAAGGTAGGTTGTTTCTTAGGCAAACATATGCATCTGGGCTATTTAAAACAGATGTCTTTGTTCATAAGGATTCTTCTCTGGAATGAAAATATTTAATTTATCACCGTAGCATGCAAAAATAAAACCATGGAAAAAAAATAATCTTGGGGATTCTGATTTATCTGACATTAGAGGTGGTGGGTATCAGGTGGTAGTTGTGTTGTTTCAGGTACAGATAGCAATTACTACTCAACATTCTGGTGTCCTCCATGTGCCATTTTGAAATATTTTGGGTACCATTAGTATATATGCATCAGGGTATGGGAACTCACTGAACTGAATTTATTGTGTAATATAGTGTATGTAATAGTGCAAGAGAGGTTGAGTAACAGCTGGTAACTGTTTGTAACTTGGGTGTATGTTTGGTTAATTTCAGTGTGCTTCAGTTTGTCTAGAGAAGATTCCCTTTACATATTTTGAGGTTATTTGGAGGAAAGTTTTAACTAAAAAGTAGGAAGTGTCAGTGCAGTGATGTTCAATGCTGCCATTTAAACTCTTCTCTTTACTACATTTTGGACTTAATGACAGAGTCAGAGCTTGAGGAGCAATGGCAGAAAGCAGCACCAAGACACTTCCACCCAAAAGAAGCGAACAAATGGCGTCCACAGTCAACCAGTTAAGCAAAACAATACCTTGGTAAGAAATGTGCAGTGGCTGCCTCATTAACAGGTTCCAGTAATGCTTAACAAATGTGCAGGCCAATGTCCTGCTGAAAGAAAGTAGTGTGCATATCTATCAAAAGTATATTTGATCAGGATATTTGGTATGTGTTTGTAGAAACATGACATTTCTTACCTTTCATGCATATACATCTATAGACAAGCATACTAAACTTGCAAGTTTGCATTTTGAAAGTAAGTCTTACTTTAGCAGTTGAAAATTTGTCAGCTGTTTCAGTAGACAACCGTGCAGCTTTCCAGGTTCCTGTCAGGTAATGGCCTACTGTAGTGTATCATAAGTCAGTGTAGTATGTGTCTTATTTATTCATGTATGATATATTATTGTAAGCCTGGAGTTTTGTTATGCAACAATTAGTTGTTCTTGTTTACTGGCTGTAAGCTAGATTCTTCCCATTCTGGCTTGTGGTTATTACCTTCTCTCCATTTTTCATGTAAAAGTGCAGAGACCATAAACTTTCATCCTGTAAAATCCTCACAGTAGCAAGAAATGGTTAGTTGAGTTTGGGTCTGAGAGTAGAAGAAAGAAAAGTCAAAGAACTGACTGCCCAGAAATTTCGCTGTATAGAAAAAACTGTAACGGGAATCTGTAGGATCTTGATGGAAACAAGTGGAACTGTTAATACTCCACAGTTACTTTGTAAAGACTTTGCTAAATACTACTGTTGTGTTTCATTTGCATTTTCATGATTGTCTTTTGAAGTTTAAATATTTCTTGTCCCAGTGATAATTTTCTAATACAATTTGGAGGCCGGGAAACTCTTAATTCATACAGACAGCAAAGGGCCATACTTTTCTCTGTATTTGTATAGCTACAGCAGCGTACCTGGGGCTAAAACTTAACTCTTCCCTGGAGAGTTCTAAGTTTGTGTCTCCATTGTATGCTAATTTAATTGGCAGTAGCAGCATGCATGTAAATACATTCCCCTTGCTTTTTGGGACAGGTTGATTGAAGAATGGGCTTACGCGTGTGCAAGTTTGGTTCCGCACCGTCATATACAGGACCTTTCCATCTTAAAACATTTGGAAAGCACTCAAAAATTTTCCCTAAAAGCCCGCATTTTAAAAATGGTTTGTTAGCTGTTAAAAGGTTACACGCTTCTGACAGACTTGTGGACTCAAAGCATGCTTACTGGATAAAGTAACATGACAGAACTCATGCTGCGTTACAAGTAAAATAATTCACAAATCAGGAGGTGTGTTCAAAGCAAATATAACCAGCGTGCCTTTTAGCTGATGCTTAAGCTATACGCCTAAGAAATAGAATGCTGTTTCTTTATGAAGTGTGTAACGTATGGTCATTTTTTTAACCAGAAATGTGAAAAAAAGCTTAATACAAGAAGACTTCAAGATAACTTTGAAACAGGCAAGTGCAGTCTGAATTTTCATCTGTTGTTATGCGTTACAGGCTGAAGGCACCTGAATAATGATGATTGAGGGTTTTTCCTTGTATGCTAACCTACCAAATGTTGTAAAGCCATATTTTTCTAAGGCAGTCTGAGTTCTTTTTTTTTTTTAATACTTGGTTAACTTCATGTGCCGCTTTATGTTGGTTTTGCAATTCTTCTCCTTGATTATTAAAACTGTCAGATTATACCAGGTGGCTGAGGAAAAAGTAACTGAAAGCTGGTTTAGGAAAACAGCATCTGAGTCACCAGAGTGCTGGCAACTGAGTGTTCGTTCAAGGCTTTCTGTTCTGTTAGTAATAAGCTGCAGTTCATATTGGACTACTCTGGAGAGTGCACACAGTTCTTGACTTACTGCTCAGGAAATAGGGCCATATTTCTTTCCTTCTTACTAAGAGATGACTTGCAAAACAGCACCTGTGGGTAAAACTGGCTATTGAATATGTCCCCAGACTGCCATGGCTTAAAATTTGTTCTAGGCACTAGATGACTTGTAAATATGGCTGTTTGAGTTACTGTCTTCTGTTTATGACCAGATATACAGATTTTGTCATAAATATTAGTTGAATGTACATTTGAGGTATGGCTTTGTGTTGTATTGATACTGTTACTGATGACTGTGTGTTTAAAATTTGTTTCATGCTTTTTCTCTTTAAGCAGATGCAGCATATGACATCTGTTGCTCCAGTGAAGACCCACTGCCAGAAAATGTAGAGGGACGTTCTGTGGCATGCAATGGCCATTACAAATTTTCTTTCTCATCAAGAGCTTTCTTGAGTTTCAAGTTTGACCATGATGCCATAATGAAAAGTTTTGACCTCTGACAGCAAACTTACTAGGAGCAAAAATCAGACTTGCCTGTTGCAATTGAGGGGGTTTCTTATCCAGCCTTACTCTTTCTCAGGACTTTTTTTGTTTTGTTTGTTTGTTTTTAAATGCAATGCAGGGACTGACTGATGGTTTGGAAGGGTTTGTTCTCTTTGCAGTATGGGAGTGGCATAGTCAAGTGTTGCACTTTAAATGCAGTATAGCCTTTGTCCACAAAAGTACAAAGTACCTTCCCGGTGTTCAGTTCATTTGTTCCTAGCTGTGCGTTAGAGGGCATTCTTTTATCTTTGTTGTTTGGGTTTTTTTTTTAACTTGCTGTGTGTTTTATAGAATGTCATTGACTTCTTTTTTAACTGTTGGCATATACCAGCTTGCTAATCTTTTAACTTCTCTGATGTAAATTAATGGATTTGTTAGTCATTATTGTGTAGTACATTGCAATATTACGGCAGTGGCAATGAAACTGGTTCTCAGAGGACTCCTCTGTCCTAGTGATTTTGAAACCAAGTTGCACATTTCAAACTTAGCCTCAGCCTGTCATCCTTTCTCTGTCCTGGTTGCTTGCCCAAAATACCTTCCCTCCTTCACACTGATAGTTTCTGTTGGCTGGCGATCAGTAGTACTTGGAGTCAAATCTATATAGCATGTTGACTTCTTGTACGTACTCTGCCTCTCTCTTCAGTAAGGGTACACAAACTGGGTAGAACTTAGCCATTCAAAGTGTCTAGCTCCAACTCTTATGCGCTGTCCCCAGCTGGATAAGAAGTTGCAAAGTTTTGTGTTATCCCAGTTGCAGCTGCTTTCAAAAAAGAAAAGCTTAAAGTTTGTCTGTGAGAGGTTATTTGTGTAGAATTTATACTGAATGTAAATAAGCCTCTGTAGATCTCGCTGAGGAGAAAGGCAGGTGCATGGATAATAGAGTCATTGTGTGACACTAAACGGCTTAATCAGGCTTGCAATAACTATTCTAAGGGTGTCCAGTATCGTATTCTGTGCTGTTGTCCTCAGATCTCTTGTGTAGTGTATGCTCTGTATATATCCAGTAGTATTGAATTGCACTTGCAGTTAGCATTTAAATGATGTAGCCTCAGTCATTTTCAGCTACAACACTTTCTTAGGAAAAATATCAAAGATGGGGGACACACACACACCAAAAAAACCAGTAAGAGTTGAGGTGACGAACTGTTAAATCACCTTCATGATTCAAGTTAAGGGGTTTTGAACATGCGCTTTGCAGTTGAGAGAAATGCACTGAAGTTATTTGTCGCAGCAGCTTGTGGTAGCAAGCATGTTGTCCCAGATTTAAAAATGGACTTTTCTCTAAAATAAAGGTTAGTAATTGGTGACTTCCTAGGTTGCATGAACTATGCCCTTGTCTTACCACAGTGTATGCTTACGCACTGAGTCTTTATGCAACTCCTCTGTCATCCAAAACCAAAATCCTGGTCTTCCTTCAACCACCCTACTTCGTCTACCCTACCTGATCTGTTACCTAGTGCTTTTCCTCAGAAAGCTTTAGAACTATCTCCTGGTTTATTTACCTGCCTGATACCAGGTGATTTGGGATTCTAATGCTGTAATAGTCTTGGTGATAGGAATGCTGGACTTTTGTATCAGTCAACAGGAGAAACAGACAGCAGCATTTCCTCTTCTGGAGGACAAGAGTCCTGAGGGCCTTGTCTTTCAAGACCAAATTGTGAAATAGCTCAATCTAGCTTTGTCTCACTTTGCTTAANAAAAAAAAAAAAAAAAAAAAAGTATCCAAAGGCCATTCAAAACAGTACATGGTGAAGAACAGTAATTGAGAAAGTGGGATAATGCCGGAGGAGGTTATGTTATTCAGCTTCAGGTGAAAACTAATCTTTAGTTACTTATTTAGTGCAAGTAGTTGATTTCCCAGCAAAAGTGCCTTTACTCATGGTGAGGCAGAAGTTTTTATTCATATCCTGAGGCTGCTACTGCCTGTGGAGTTAAGCAGACTCTCCTAAGGCATGATTAAATATCAGGCTGTGGAAATCTTTAATAAGTCGACTTTTCAGATAATTTAGTTATATTTGATGTAGTGCTCTGTGAAATAAGGGGGATGTTGATGAAACAGTGAACTTGAAGCTTCTGTCAGCTGTTCAGGAAATTATGTCCCAGAGGAAATCTTCAGAATGAAGCAAGTCTGTCCTATGAATAGGAGTTCCTGGCTGGCCTCTATGTTTACTGGGTCATTTTTTTCCTCTTAGTGAAAGGTTGGTCATGGGAGAAATTGGTTGCATCATTAAGCAACCCAAAGTGGGGCTTAGACATATGTCATGATTTTAGTAAATCTAGCCTTAATGTGAGTTGCAAATAAATGTGATAAATATGCAATAACTTACTTCTTTGTATAAGGGTACTGTTTCTTGTAGTAGCATTGCTTTCTGCTTTCTCAGTAAGGTTTCTAAAACAATGTAGTGTGGTGGCATGTGACCTACCTTGTGGGTTCCATCATGCCCTGCACTGTGAACATCTTTAATTGTTTACTATTGTTTATGTTCTTATTTCACCATCTTTTTATAATTAAGTATATTTCTAAGTTTAGAAGTACAGTTTACATAATGTTCTGTAAAACCGTGAAGAAATAACAAGTAAGATATAGAATTTAGTTCTGTGAGGTTTTTATTTTATGGGAGCTAGACACAGAGAAACAAGTAACTGTATGTCAGACGTGAGAGCTGATGTCAAGATACTTGAAAAACAATCATTGCTTAATTTGAGAATGCTTGCCTGTAAGGGGTTATTCAGATTATGAATGATTATTCAGTGTTCTTGAAATTAAAGAACTCGTGGAATAAACAAACGTTTAACAAAAAAAACTACAAATGTGTGGGTGCTGGGAATCTAGTACTACTTTGCAGTTTCTAGTACTATATAAACTCGCTGCTTTAGTGTGAGATTTTTAGCATCTCTCCTTCACAGAATGCTCTAGACTTTGAACTCAGACTGAAGAGTGATCTGCGTAATTGAATGGCATATGTTCTGTGCTGAAATGCAGTTAACTTCAATGCCTCGATGTACACGCGTGCTTTTGAAAGTAGCCATGTCTTACATAGTTTGAAGTCTGGAAACAGTGGTACTGGGAAGAAGAGGGGAAATAGCTTTATTTATTGCACAATCAAAGTATTTTTTTAACACAATGTAAATTCTTTAGACCAAGCTTGCATAAATAGTTTCTAATAAAATGTTTGGCCTAGTCACTGTTCCAGGCTTCTGTGCTGTGCTCCAACCTTTCTCATTTAATTTGGTGATTTGAGCACAATTCTTACTGTGTTTTTCATTCACCTACCTGTGGCTGTTATAAATGTAACAGTTCCTTTTGAAAACAAGGCAGGCCTCGGGTCTGGCTATTCCTCCCAGACTTGCTCTCAGATTGTAATTTCAGATAAGAATTTTTTTTTTTTTTAACTTTTACTTACTGTAGTAGAGTTGCTTTTGTTGATTTGCAGTTTATAGCAGCACTCCTGTCATTCTGATGTGAGGAGCAAGAGTCCACATTAAGAATCCAAGCTCTAATATCCTGTGGTGCAAGATGGCATTGCTGCTCCATGGGTGACTGGCTGACCAGTTGTTGGGTCAGCTATCTGTTTTTTATAAATTCTGAGCAAGAGTTTTTTCACAGGTAAAGTCGGGTGCCTTCATCTTTTAAATTAGAAGGTTATACTCTAAAAGTGTTAGGACGCTCAAAATTATTGAGAACTGGTAGAATAGCCTCTCGGTGATTTAAATCACTTTATTTAACAGAAATCAAGTCTTGAACTGTAAATATTAAGTAATCTGGTGCTTACACATGACTTCATAATTTCAGATTGTTTTTGTTATTATAGTGTTTCAGCTTTTGAAGCAACCAAAACTATTTAAGAGATGGTAAATTTCTACAAACTAACGGAAGGTGCTTTTACAGTAAATTAGGCTTGGAAATGTCTCTACTCTTGCATAATATGTTTTTGTTCATAGGCATTTATAGCAATAGTGTAGTTCAAGAATGAAAGTAGGCTAAATGCTAGTATTTGCACTGTTCTTAATCCTGTACATAAGCACTGATCAATGCAGTAGGATTTATGCTGTGTGTGCATTTCACTGTTTCAAGTAAATTGTGAACTTAAAAGGAAGACAACATACTTAGCAATTACATTGGCCATATTCAAGATCATACAAGAGGAAGTATTCTGGAGTAGCAGTAGTACATTAAAATTAAATGCTCGGGTTTTCACTTGTCTCTTCATTCAAAATGTTAAGGTTAAGCTAGACTTAACTTATTGTATAGATTCAGCTTTACAGCAGCCCTTACCTTTAAATTGTTCTCAGCTCTGGGATATTTCTGGGAAGGAGGTAAAAGTGTCTTCAGTTCCTCCTTCCATACTTGCAAGAAAGCAAGCTTGCTTTTAAGTAATTATCAAAATTTCATAGGGTACAGAATGTTTAAATTGGAATAGGTCCACTATGAAATTTACTGAAAACACTGAGTATTTTGTCGTTGTTAATAATTTCTATCGTCAATCAGAAGAACTAGCTCCTAGTTTCCATTATAGGTTACAGTTCAGTGCCTTTAAGAAAATGATTACAGCTCATGGAGCATTAAGCATTTTAAAACAAGGCATTTATAGCTTTTTAAGCATATAGATCCTGAAAACTCAGTTCTCTACAACACACTTCCCTCTGTGAGAAAAACTTACTTTGCAAATTGTTAAAGCACGTTTGATCAAAATGACTAAACTAGGGAGATGAACCATTTATATCTTACTGGTTGGGTATATATTTTTGTTATGTAGGAAAAGTATACAAAACTGCATGATTAAGAGCTCTCAGCAAATACTTCTCAAGCCTATACTTAAAACAGGAACCTTAAGTAACTTTACTATGTCTGCATGGTGCTGCAGTATGTGGAAGCTGTACTTCAGCCCCAAGAAGCAGTTTAGCTGGGTTTGCAAGGCACTTTAAAAAGCAAAACAGACTCCACAGAAGAAGGTGGGGTTTTGTTCGTTAATTTGGTATAATGCTAGATTGCTGTACGTGTTCCAGGACCCAGGCTGACTCAAATATTGCTGCCCAAAGAGAACGCTTTCCTGTGCTGCGTTGCATGCCTTGCAGAAAATAGGGAGCCAGTGTTTTATTATATGGCTCATGCATGAAGGGTTATGTCTTCCTCCTGTTTGTTTAAAGCTCAAGAACTTGATCTGTTTTCCTCACTGGTATGTAAAAGTGGCATATCAGTGCTATTTAAGTAGAAAGTATGTACAGCTAATAGGGTTAAAACCATGTACAGTTACAGATTTTATTCAATTTCCATTATGTTATCTTGAAGAAAGTTTGCATTAGTCAGCTCTTCAGTTCTAGTAAATAAAATCTGTAACTACCTGTAACATCTGTTGTACTGATGGTTGTGATTTTATGTTATTTACTGATTCAGAAACTGAAGCACACCATTTAAGAGGCTAAGACTAAATTGACATTTTCTTCTATACTGTAATTTTTCTCTGCACAATTAAATGACTTTATACATAAACTTACTGAAGTACTTAGTATGAATATAAGCATTGCTGATCAGTGTGAAGTGTAAAGCCTGTGCTGCTGGTACAGGTTATTCTTTCACTGTAGGATGTTTAAATGTTGCCTTAAGCCTATCTCAGCAGCACTAATTATATATATTGCCAGGAAAAGAAGTATTATTTTTTGAAGTCAATTGTAAAGGTGGATGAGGGGCCCATCGAATGCAATTGAAAGCAAAAAAAAAAAAAATTAAAGGTATTAGATGTACTGGAGAAGGGAAGTACGTGAACTTCAGTCAGTGCTTTTGAAGTGTTTATGAAATAGTGAATTTTTTTTGGTCCATAAACTTGTTATTAAAAGAACTGGATGTGTGGAAACAGTTTCACATGTCCCCTTCCACTTCTCTGAAGTGTTCTTTGAAGCTGTAGAGGGCTTGTGGCAAGTACTAATGTTGTTGAGCTCAGCTAAAGCCTCTGATCAGATTTCCAATGAGTTCTTACCAACTTTTGTCAGGAAGGTTCCCGTAATAGGGACATGAAGTGTCATACCATCTCATAACTTATCTTGGAGAAAGTCTCTGTGGTATCTTTAAGCAGACCCATTCAACAGTAAGATGACAAGGTCTGATAAAGCAATCCCCGAGGCAAAGAAACAGCATTAGAAATTTATTCAGAATATAAGAACATTTGTAAAATAAGTATTATAAATGTCTCTGTATAAATAAATGCAGTTTTTACAATTCTATATCAAATAAACACAAAATAGCTATTTTACAGCAGCTAGGAAACTAAAAAGCAGCAACACATTTAAAGCTAATTCAGTAAGGTGAAAAGTTTCTAAAAGGAGGAGAAAATCCTAATAAAACTAGTAGAACAATACTGACATTAATGCAAACTTAGTCACATGTGCTTTGCAATAGCTAACAGTACATTCAAGCTGGTGAAGATTTATACATTTAATTAGAAAAAAAAGTACTTTTTTTTTTCTGAACACATTGTGAAATACAAAGTTTCATGCACTCTGGTGACTTAGAAAATCAAAAAAACACCCTAAGATTAATTAATGAGTGAACAACTCAGGTTCTGTTGGCAAGAACCACCTACTTTTCTTGCTTTGCAAATGTATTATTTCTGCAATAAGTGTTAAGTGGGTTAGGCTGCCGTGACTCAAGGTGATTTGCATGCTTGTCTATAGACTGGTGTGCTGGTATTTCGAAGTTGCATAAAAGGAACTAGTTTTTTGGCATTTGGTCGGTGCCATTTTAACATGTACACTGGAATGGCAGCTAATTGTTACTATTAAACAGTTTTCACAGTAACAGTAAACCTTTCACCACTTCCCTATTGGCCTTTTCCAGTATGCCAACAAATGAAGCAGTAGCTGATTGCTTAGGCAAAATAACTGGTGGTCTGGCAAATTATAGCTACTGCTGAGGCTGTGTGATATCAGTCTTGCTTTTTCATCTAAGCCCTATGGGAAGAAAAGGGGAGAAGCTTACATTTACTGATGATTTATAATTTATTATAAAGCATTTTTAGAGCACAGCTGGCAAGAAAGACATGCAGTAATGTAGTAAAACAACGTTCAGTTTATGCAGAATCAGCAAATCATTAGGCCTGAGAAAGGCACCACGGAACACTGCCGTTTTTAATGCCGTTAAACCCAGATACATTTTATGCTTTCTTAATTTGTATCTTTCCTTTAAAGACAGGTTTCAATTAAAATGCTTTAAGCTTCATTGTATTATCTTTAACAGCTTCTCAAGCCACCGAGAAACAGGAAAAAAAATGAGCTTAAGAGGAAATCCAGTGCAGCAGTGGTTTCTAGTCACCTTAAGTCAAAGGTATTTCACATGGACAGTTTGAAATGACCTGAAGTTGTACGGGTGTTTCAGGTGCAAGAAGACAAAACTGTAACTGCATTTTTGCCACAGTGGACAATTCTCTTTGTGTTTCTTCAGAAACAAGTGTGATCAACTACCACTGAAGTTTATGCCAAAGCCCAGCATTCCTATTGGTGGGAAACGTCTTGGCCAAGAAAGGGAAACACCTTAGACAGATACTTAGCAAAACCATAAATGCAGTAAGAAATCAATGTGCTTGCTCCCTCAGCAGACTGGCTTGCAAAAATTTCCATTTGCATTATAAATTCAGAAGTGCAATTATCTTGAGAAAGAGGACTGGTCAAAACCAATCCCAGGACATCACTACAAATTAATTTTGCAATCAATCAGCATTGTTTCTGCTATTGCAATCAATCATGTATGATGTTGGCTTTGTAGCTGATGTATCAGACTGTAGAGAAGCAGGAAAAGAAGAAAACAGCAGCTACAGTAATAAGAGATTTCATGAACACCAACTGCTACAGTTTCAGGTGTAACCAAGACTTAACAATAATGCCATATTCTGAACGCAGATTCCCACCAGCTATTTTGGCTGCCTGGCCTGACCCAAGAGTAGACAAAAACAGTTCAAGTCCTCTAAAAATATTACCTTAGTACTAGAAATTGGAGGAATAAATGAGAGAAGTTATCATAATTCTAAATACATTAATAAAACTTGAGGTGCAACTCAACTTGTAAAGCAAAAAGGATAGACAACTGAAATCAGATTCACTTGAAAATACAAAGTACAGGTGTAACACCATAACAGGCTAATGAGGTCAAGGGACTCTAGTTTGGCATGTTAAAACAAACATGCCAGCTGTTTTACATACTCAGTCAAAAAGAAGCAAATTCTAAATGAAGCAGGTGTTATGGTAGACTCCTGTATTTTGCTCTCCAGAGAAATTAACCGGATCCCCATGCTTTGCTTAATGTTCATAACCGTAATAGGCCAACATTTTAATTTCAGTCAGTTTGATAATACAGTAACATGATGTGACATAAACAAAAGAAGAGAATGTTAGCAGTAACAAAAACTAACCTAAGAAGCTGTATGAAGACTTCACCATTCACATTCTGTATGTGGCTGTATATCCATACACCTACACTTTTATAGTTTTTTGTGCCTATTAAATATTAAACAGGTACATTCCTAGTAAGTACCTTTTTTGGTCAAAACAAGTATAAAAAGAAGACATTCTACCTCTTGATCACAGAAAGCTGTAATAAGCACTACACACGTGACAAAAATGGCCCAGCTTCTTAAAGAAAACCTTGGCTATAATGTGTTAAACAAAAAAACCCCAACTGTTCCACAAAATAGTTGCAAACACCATGCAATATAAATAGCAGGAAGTCTCCTATGATTTCTTACCCAACCTTGGCACAGACTATCTATCTGGCGTGGTGAAACTCACAGTCTTTAGTCCTCGTACAAACTGTAAGAAATACACCATTATCATAGCTTTTCGGAGATGCAACTAGAGTTTCTTGGGTTTCTTTCCAACAGGAGTTTTCCTACCTGATCTGCACTCTGAGCAACACTACTGCCAAGTATGGTGCAAAAAAGCAAGCCAGCCTATCATCTCCCCACTCTGCATCTGCCCATTTAGTTGATTTAACCACAGCAGCAAGTCTTGAGGGTACAATACAGAGCTGTGTGCAGAGTGAGCTCAAGGGTTGGGAAAACTCTCAAATTACCTCCAAACTGCCCAAATTAAAACCTCCTAACATGAATTATTTTGCTATGTGACACTGTCACCCATGAGAAAAAATGGAAGAGAAGCTGTATGAATATAGACATAATGACACAGACAACGTACATAATTATAGCATGATAATTCAGGCACTGACATTTTACATTATGAAACAGTCCTTAAGGTTAATACTTATATTATCCCCATGGTACCTCTCTGGGATCCCAGAGAAGGTGCTTAAGTGTGTCAGTGTTGACAGTCAGAGCTTTTAGCGTTTGAAGCTACCTAAAAGTCAGCCTCCAAAAGAAAGACATTTGTAATGGCACTAAGCATCTTTGAAAGAGATGCATTTAAAGTGAAGTTTCATTGGTGTGTGGTCTGGAGTTCTCTTCTTCTAGTAAAGCTATTCTTTGTTTGAGCATCCTTACTTGTGTTTCATGTCTCTCCACCATGGCCATCATTTGCGATTCCAGTTTCTTCAGCTTATTTTGATGCTTTTTCTTTGCCTTTTCATAAGCTGCTACCAAGTTGCTGTTAGAAATACAAGGCAACACAAGGTCATTCAAAAAAGTCTTGTTCACAGCAAGTGCTACAAAAAAAATCCACCCCAAAGCCCCACTTTCAGTGAATTCCAAAGTTTGAGTACTCATCATCTTCCTAAAATTTACTAGTGCTTTAAAATGCATTAGATCCAAACCTTGCTGGTCCAAACCCAGATCAATGCTAATCTCTGTATCTTTTTGGGGGCAAGTACACACCTTTACCAGTAAACTGATTACTGAAAACATTTTTAAACATGGTATAAAGAGCCAGCTAGAGATTGCTGATGATGACCTCGCAGAGCACTGTTTGTGAGTCGGGATACCACAACATTAAACATGTAATGATTTACAAAAACATTGCATGGCCAGAATTTGCTTACAAAATCCAGCACTGATTTTGCATATTCCATTTAAAGAAGTAAGTTAGCCTCTTGTGCTAATTTGTCAACTGCTAAGGATCTTCCGTGCCTCCACCTTGACTCAGTAAGAAAGCTTGAGATGGGTACTGCTCTGCACCACAAGAGGCTGGAGCCAAAGGAAACTGAGCCATTTTAACCAAAATAACAGACTCATAAATCTGACTAAATGGAGGTTTTTGTTTGTTTTAGTAATAATGCATTTACTAGTAACTCAGTTAAGATTAACCTATTTTCCCTACTCTGTTCTTAGCCATGTAGTTTTCAGTGTCCTACGTGGGAGGTTTATACCTCCCCCTCACTTTAAGTATAACCTTCAAGAGTCAAACTTGTGTGAACGCAAAGATCCAGAAACTGCTCATCAAGGTAGGGGGAGGATTACAGTGCATTACCAGAATATGGCCAAAAAAATCCATGGTGCACCCATCTGCTGTTAGATCCTTTACCTGTTTGCCCTTTTAAGGTCATTAACAAATTCTGCAGACTGCTGATGTCTGATTTCACTGCTCTTCGTGAGCCTCTCCAAAGCACTCACTAACTCTTGCACTCTAGCCTTCAGTTTCTTCTCCCTGGAACAGCAGAAAATGAGGGGGAAAACTATTTTCAAAACAGAAATAACACTTCAGCTTGCAAGTGCACGAGTGGTTGTCCTTTGCTGGGCTGACAGGCTGAAAATATTGTCCTTACTACTACTTGAATAATACAGGAGGTAGTTCTTACATTAAACCTTTTCAGATTGATTTTTGTAACAGTCACCATTTTAGAATTCAGGATCAGCGATGCAGCAGACAAAAGAGAAAACAAACTTCTCTGGTGGATCATGGTCTTGTATGTATCGAATCATGCTAAGAAATAATCACAAATATACATAAATAAAAACTTAAGAATACCTGGCACATGCCACCTACTGTGTGTTGAATGAGACAGCAAAGAAAACTACCAAGGGAAATGAAACAGCATGGTAATCGTATAGAAATTTTAATTACAAAGAGCAAACCAGGATTGCCATTAACGGTAATTTACTAAACAATTTTCTTTCTACTTAGAAATTACTAGAGGATCATAAAATAGTTTGGGTTGGAAGGGACCTTTAAAGGTCATCTAGTCCAAGCAGCCCCTGCCATGAGCAGGGACATTTTAAACTAGATCAGGTTGCTCAGAGCCTTGTCCAACCTGACCTTGAATGTTCCCAGGGATGGGGCGTCTACCACCTCACTGGGCAACCTGTGCCAGTGTTTCACCACCCTCAGCGCAATTCCATTGATTTCACTTACTGGCTCAAATTTACCTGAGTAATTTGTACTACAGCCTGTATTACAGTAGGTCACTAGGGTTTTTTAGGAGCCAGCAAGTCCAGTCCATGTGGCAGTGGGAAACAGAAAAAGTTAAGAACAAGTGAGGGGAGTACGGACAGAAAACGGCAAGCACAAGAAATACAGAGGAAGAAAGAGCACAGGCATTTTCTTCTGAGGTACTCTTTTTCTTTCAAATAAGCCCCAGTAGTGAGATTTAAAATTCCTATATAGTTACCAATACTAACTTACCAATTATGAACCAAAACCTAATTACATGAAGTGTGCCAAAATGGAAGTAAGGTACCTTGTAATATTTTTATGTTACAAATATCTGTATGAGGGAAAGTAAAAGCAAACAGGGCAGAAGTTCTGGGGAGGGCTAAGCATTACAGCTTGGGGTTTAAGCTGGCTTTTTAAAAACATTTCCCAGCGCAGGTGAGCGTGTGGCATGAGGCAGGTGCTTCTTCCCGGGGAGCTCCCTGCTGCAGAGCTGATGGCTGCCCACAGCCTGCTCCTATACAGACACGGGACTGTCCCACCTCTGGTGCAAGGGTGCTGATGTGGAGACACAGGAGCCGTTCTCTGTGACCCATCCTCATAGCATAGACAGCCCAGTGGGAAAAACATCAGATTTGAAAATTAAAAAAAAAAAAAGGGAAGGGAGCTAAGAATGACATGGAGTTGTGCTAAACTGGGACAAAGACAGATTTTGCAGTGTCGAACCTGACACTTGGGAACTTTGCATGTATGGAGACGTTTGGCTGTGCTTCACTGCCTAGAACCGCTTTGCAGTGATTTGCCTTCCCCTCCCGTCCTTGTTGCAGTGCTGCCAAGTGAGTAAATCGGATTCCATCTCAATAACAAGCCTACCAGTAGCTCCCACGTAAGCCCACTGAGCCCCATGGGAACGAACACCCGAAAGTTTGTGAAAGCTTCCGCAGCTCTGCACAGACCACGACGGATGCTCCTCGAAACCCAGCTCACCACCCTGCAGTTCCGAGGCTGGCCTGCCAACGGCAGCATTTTATAACCAGAGACAAGGACAGCACATGGGGCACGTCCCCCTGTGCCCAGCTTCAGCAACAGAAGGGCTTTCACAAAGTCAGCCGGGGAAATATTCCAAGTTAGCAGTTTATCCCAACACACTGCAGACGCTGGTTTACTGGCCAAATTAAAAGGGACATAAGAGGGGCCTTGTTGATGAAGAATCATCAGTATTCTTTATGCATCCTTTCCTTGAAGTAACATACTCTCAGTTTTCAAATTACGCAATCTTTTCCCCATAGTGGTTAAAAGCTCACCGCCATCCACCCCAAATATAGATTTTAATTTTTACACCCTATCTTAGCAGTCAGAAAGACTCAGCACAGTCTACAGTCAAAATCTGTGTTCTGCAAAGAAAACAGGAGGAACAGGAACAAAAAAAAATTTCCAGTTTTTATTTGTAATAGAAGATAAATAGAAAAGATCAGACCCGGCAGAGGCCAGACCATTATCTAACGTGTGTGTGTGTGGCACTACTGGTATGACAGAACAGAGTAGGGTAAATCTGGTTCTTGTCTGCTCCAAAGGACGCCACAGCCAGAGGTTCTGGGGAAGGCTCAGCACCGTGCTCGGCGCTGCGACCTAGCATGAACAGCAAGTCCAATGGAATAAACATTCCCAGGATTTGGATGGGGATAGAAAACTAAAAATCATGTGAAGTTGATTTAACATTACGTGCAAGAAAAGGTATAGCTGTGAAAACACTGCACACAGTCCCGTGGGAAAGAACCCTCAGAGCCACAGTCCAGCCACTTCAGCTGAAGTCCTTAACACACCTGCTGTAACAAAAGCTGTGTGGAAAAGAATCAGAGTGGAAAGACTTGGAGGAACTTGTCATGCATGGAAAAGTTTGGTTGCTACGGTGACTGTTACCTGATAAAGCTATTACATCACCTTTTGTCTGTTTTTGCACTCATACCTTTCAACCAGTCATGCTCAATCTGAACTCAGCTAAACATCGAGAGGTATTTCTTTACATTTGGCCTGTAACATCCTTGTCTTGCTGCTTGCCAAAGATACAAGGCCAGCAGAGTGGTAAGCACCCTGGGCCTCCACAGGCTAGTTAAACAACTTTCAGATGCTTGTTCAGAACCATCTAGCTAAATAGGTAACAGTGGGTAATCCCTCAAATCCATAGATGCCTCAAATTTACATTTATACCAGTAAAACACGTGTTCCCTGAGCTTACAAGATCCACACAGTTCTTCTGGTTTCTCTTGATGTCTTGAAGTCAGTGAAAACAGCAATAGCTCGTGCCTACTCCCACCTTAATCTGAGGGAAATCAATGTGTGGTTTGGTTGCACGTGCTGAAATGTCCCAAAATCTTACAAAAACAACACACAGGGATCACTTACTGTTCCTGATTTAAAACACGCCCATCTAAATATCTGTACTTCAAGAGGCATTTCACAGAACAAGTAACACCTGAGTAGACAGACATAGCAGCAACAATAAAGGCACAGTAAATACCTTGTTTTAGTCTGGGAAACGGAAATGCATATACACTTGGTTAATGACTACTACATGCAAAAAACATGTAAGGTTTTCCCTGGAGTGCTGCACCTTCTATTTTGGTAGCAGATGAGAGACCTCAGCCTGCGCCTTACTAACTGGCCAGCAAATGCTCTATCCCTTCGTAAAAATCCTGTGCCTCATGATGCTAACTCTTCCCACTTCTCTCCATTTCTATCTCTAATTACCACAGTTCGGACAGGAAGAATTGTCCTTATTTGTGTCTCTCCAAAACTGATTGCTTAGGTGGGCAGTGAACGGGAGGGATAATGAATCCTGAGGTGCTATTTGTATTCCCTTAATGTATTCCAGGGTTAGCTGTCTTTATGGGATTTCTAGCACCACTTCACTTTCCTGATTGCTATTACAAATCAGCAGGATATGAAGAATCAGCCACTACAGGCTTAATAAGACAGAATATTTTAAAACAATAGTCCCAGTCATATGCAGTATTTTTCCAGGACAAGAAAACGTCAAAGCTGCGTACCAGGGATGGAACTGCGTTTGATGTGACAACCGTACGAACATCCTCTCAACAGGGATCGCCGTATGGCTGTGGCACGGCCTTTCTGCTGCCAGTCTTTCAGAGCCTGAAGAGCAAACTCACACAGAAGCTTACACGCTAAACTCACACTGATGTGCCCCAGGGCTGCAATACGGACCAGTATGGATCCCGAGAGAGCATTTATGTGTGTATTTTGATGGGAAGAGGGAAAGAGAAGCAAGTATTTTTAGAAGAACACAATTTCTGTGAGCCCTCAAGTCACAAGTCAACTGGACCGCAAAAGTCAGCGCAGCTTTTGCTCCCAACAGCTCCTCCTCGAACCGGCTCCTGCCGCCGGAGTGGCGGGGAACACAGCTGCCGCACCTCGTGCGCACAGGGAAAATGCGCACGTATTCCCAGACGAGGGAACAAGCTTAGGATCTGGGGGCACGGCTCGCTTCCAACACAAGGGCTCTCTGCTGCGGGCCACTCGGGAAGTCAGCTGGGGAAATCCCCGACTGCTCCCTTTCCACGGAAAAGCTCAGAATAAGTGTATTTGGAGGCCTACCGCCTTCTCCAACATCCGCTAAAAACACTATTTCCAGTGAAATGCCTGATGTGCTGGTAACAAAGACTTCTGTTTTGTACTTTCACAATCAAAAGACTCAGCGGGCAGCTGCTAAGCGGTTTTCAAGGGCTTTTTGTTTCAGACTTGCCGGATGGTTTGAATAGGAAGGCAATCTGGACAGGGCCTAACATTTTCTCTGGTTTCAGGGCTACCGCTGCAGAGAGCGGGGAATTCTGCCAGAGCCGTAAAGGAAACTACACAACATCGGGCACATTTCTGCAGTTGCTGTCAATTTGGCCTCCACACAATGACACCACGTTTGGCCCAGAATAACGTAAGCAAGATCTTGCACACCTTATATTTTCCCTCCTGTCTGGGCTGTTCTAGACATGTTCAAGTTTCGAATGCCACAAGCCTTCCCAGGCGGATTTTCCTGCCCTTTCTCATTTCATTCAGAATTCCCCCCGTGCTGCAAACAGGAAAGCTGCTCTTCTGGCATGCAGAAAGTTGGTTTTTCTGCCCCTGGCTTGGAGTGTACCCAGCTAACTCCCCCTCTTGTGAAAGCACAAACTACCGCCCTGCTGCCCTGGAGCCAACAGCACCCACAGCTCTTGCCAGATCTGCAGCAGAAGAGGCGTAACGAGCTCTCCCCAAACCAGGAGGTGAGAAAGTTTCCCACAGCTGGGCAGAGGAGCCAGGGGTCATTGTGGTCTGACTATCCTACACCTTGCCATCCTTAGGAACCCACCAGGCAGCATTGCCTGCTACAAGCAGAGCCCTTAAAATTCTGGCTCTGGGGTCAGAGTGGCACCATTACCTTCAGCTCAGCATCTGCCCCTGGGCTTCGCATACACAAAGCCCTGAGGCAGCAGCCGGGCAGACAGCCCAGCGGGGCACAGACCCGAGGTTTCCTGGCCATAGGTACCCCCAGGCATGTGGGGTTTGGGGAGGGGAGGGAAGAGAAGCAGCTCCTGCGTGGCCCCTGGCTTTCTTCATGGTCCCCCCTTTGAAGGGGAGGCACACACCTTCCATCCCACGCTTGGCTCCTAGTCCCTTCCCTAATATCCTCCTGTTGTTTTAAGCCTGGCGTGTTCCTTCACTCCCCTTCTCTGCCTTCTCCAGTTCCAGCTGAACAGGGTGACACATGATTGTTTTTTCTAGGCATTTGACTCCGCTCTTCTCAGGAGATAACAGCTGGACGTTTAACAGGAATGCAGATAAATTCTCTTTTCATCAGCAGTTTAAACTAACATCTTACGTCAGACTGGCACGCAGAATCCCCAAGCCAATTCGAATGCGTGCCTCCCTCACTGGTCTGGGTTGGTCTGCTGAGGAAAACAACTAATATATAATAGAACTTTTTTAATAGGCAACAAAACAACACTAGGTAAATGCCAAAAGAGTCTTAAAATCACCCTCTTCAAATGCTATGTCTTCCCATTTCACCTCCTCAGGCATCAGTGGGCTTGAGGGCACCTGCACTGCCGCCTACCCGTGCAAAGGTAGCCTCTTCTGATCACAGAGAAGATGGAGAGTGCTTTAAAAAACGCTTTGCTGGTGTAAGATACTGCACTGCTTTTTTTGCCGATTGTCAGATGCTTAGAGCAGATCTCAAAAACCAGACGGTACCACAGGCATGTGTTACACCGCCGGCAGTGGGGAGGCAGACCAGGTGTGGTCCTGGAAACAACCGAGTAGCAGCAAAAAAGGGAGAACATGCCTGCTGGAGGGAGGCAGCACCGCACTCGCTGCTCAAACCTCCCACCCAGCTTTGCCAGCCCAGCCTGGAAGCTCTCCAGACCTGGAGCTATTTGGAGCTCCCTGCGGTGATTATATCCAAGGGCACAGCAGCTCAGCAGTTCAGATAACCACGCAGTGGTAAGGAGAACTACTTATTCCATGTCAAAAATAGAGAAAAAGAAAAATGACAGTTAACTGTGATGCATGTAGAAAAAATAGCTACCCGAGGCACTTCTGAGGAATCTGTCCTTTGTATCACCATGAGTCATTTCTCTTCTTAAGAGAAGGTTTCTCACAGTGGGGCTCTCCGGGGGGATTTCCAGGAACAGGCCATGCCTCCTGAACCCCTCAGGCAGCCAAGGGAAACCACAGCAGGCGACTGAACAGTCATAAAAAAGACAGAGGTCCCTGAAATTTGCAATGACTGCAATCCATGCCAGTCTCTGGCTTAAAAATGTCTCAGAGTTGCAGATCTCCCCATTTAATGGATGTGATAATGAGAGAGCAGAAATAAGCAAATGTAACTGACAAAAAGCAGCCAATGATGCACTGGAAAAACTCATCAGTAGCTCCTGAACACCAACCCCTGTCTCCGCCCCCTCCCCCCCTTTTATTCACTGTATGTTCATCCTGTATTTTGGCCAAACAGAAAGAGGATTTTACTGATTCAATTCTAAAGGGCCACTTTAAATCTGAATCATTACAATATGATGTGTTTTAGGCGTTTCTCTTCTCATTTCCAAGACTTAGTTTTGTGAGGCAGATACTGAAACGCATCTAGACTGATACAAGTCATGTAACCCTGCTTAACCATCAGAGATCATAATTTTGTGCCAAGTGATGACCCAGCTGAGGTCTGAACAGTCAGTCTAGTTACAAAGTGTTCTGTCTGCCATGGCCCTTTATCTAGTATTGTCAGATCCTTCCTGCCCAAATATTTGAATGCTTATAAAGGATTCTCTAAATACATACACTAAATACAACCCTATGCAGACAGAAAAGCCATCAGCCACTGGAAATATAAGGAGAGACTGCAGGAGGACCTCAGCAATCAAAGCATTTCTAATAAGGCCTGAGTACAGGGAGAAGTTTCAGTCTTGCCAGCTTGGCCATTTTTCACAGAATGAAAGAACTTAGAAAAAAAAGAAAAAATTACTTGTATCACCATTATTATCACCCTGCTAAAGCAAAAGCATTACCTATCTGGAATTCTTCTTGCTGCCTCCTTCCTGCCATCGCTAATGCATTTATAACCTGGTATGTGCCTACTAAGTTATAAACTCACGCAAGTCATCCACAGCGCTCCCTTCCCCTGCCGCAGCAAAGCAGAACACAACAGCAAGGAAGATGTCATTTTAAGGTCTCCCTCAGAGACTGTGTATTGTGCCTGACTTTGGGGTATTCAACCAGATCCTCTCTTATAAAACCGGCCTCTGGCACACTCACCGAGGTGCCAGTGCCAGGCCATGAGGCTGCTGGGAATACATTTTTGCCTTCCCAAGAATAAAGCATTTCCTGCCAACAAGCTCATTTATGGATGTGTCAAACTCAAGAAAAAAACTCAAGAGGCTTCAAGTCCATTGAAACATTCCATCAAGAAAGGAGAGAGGGGAAAACAAAATTGCTGAAGACTCTGGCAGAAAGTATTTATGCTTGGCTGGAACAGGACATGTCTCTAAATTAGTGGCCTTAGTCTGCAATACCAGAAATTTGCTAACCTTGATGTAACTGTTACAACATGGAACTTGCAGATAATTTACATTTCTACTAGTTAGCATAGCGGTCATGGAAAAGAAAAGCCATTTCTTTGGAAAACCCATAAGATGGGTTTTAATGCTGAATGCCGCTACGGGAAATGCTGAGTCCTACTAGAACAAATATGTTATGAAACAACAAATAAAGAATTGCTCCTGCCTTGAATTTCTGCTGATGGCCACTATCAATGACAACTCGGGCAGCTTCACAACATGCTGCTGGATTCCAGATTTATGAGAAAATCCACATCTGCAGAGAGAAGACAGGCTACCTCTGTGGATGAGACTGTTCTGCTGCAAAGATGTTTGCAGACTATGAACAAATGCTTCCAAACCACACCGAAATCCAAACTGTAACTGCATCCTGCTGTTTTATTTGAGTTTCACTCTATTTCAATTAACTGAAAAGAACGTGACAGTTCTGCAGCAAGAGAAGGACAGAATGGGAAAGCAGCAGCGGAGGGAGCTGTCAGGGCTTTCGTCTCTGCGAAGACAGGATGGGGAGGGGGCAGCAAGCAGGGCTGCTGATGGATATCACATTCTCTGACAAACAGAAAGGCTCGAAAGAAAACGGATTTTTGCCTCTATCCTTGCAGCTGTTGTCCCTTGCACCAGTATCTACTGCCTGGAGTAACAACAGATAGGCCCAATTGCTGGATGTGTGCACTGATTGCAACCAGCACTGAAATCCTCCTGAACATTGGCATTAAATATTGCCTCTGGACCACAGATTCAGTGCTCAATATTCACTCGTTTCACATCTCCTTCCTGTTCCCCAGCAAACACAGTTACTAGGCAAAATATTTTTTATTTTTAATTCTGGTCCTACTTCTTTGGTGTGTGAGGAGGGTCCTAGCGGGGAGCCACCAGGATCCCTCCTGGTTCACACACAGTGCCAGCACTTGTTTTGCCATACAAGAGGGAAGAGCATTGAGGCACTGGCACACACTGAGTGCAAAGAGTTAAATGCACTTTGTCCCGAAAGATACCACAGTCACTTCAGATCATTCTGCATTGTTGCAGCACTTGCAGAGAGGAAAACGCACTTTGATTATTTTTAAAACTCTTTTGTGGATCCATGACGGTATAAATTTCATTGTCTTATCTCAGGCTCCATTTATCCAGGGTGGCAGTTAGGAAGCGCTGGTATGTTTCAGCATAGCTGTGGCTAAACAGGTTGCTGTAAGCCTTCTCCATGTGCTAGGCAGACCTCCTACCGACTTTCAGAGAGAAGACTTCAGGATAAGGAGACTAAGCATTCAGCCTGATTTGGCTGCCACACTGATTAGGGAGAAAAATACCCTGTCCACACAGCTCGCAGGAACTGTGCCTGAGCCCCACTGGCAATAGCAATCACATCTAGTACAGTCGTATTTCCATTACACAGAGAGTCTTCACTCCAAAATTTATGTACGGTTTAATCCGATTATTTTTCTTCCCCATTTCTGCCTGACAAACTGTAGTTGCTAGGCCCCTGGCTGGAAATCCATGCTAATCAACTTAAGGCCTAGTAGATAAAGCAAATTTTTTTTCTCTGTGTTGTCAGCAAACCACATTTCATGACTATACTCAGGCCTCTGCTAACTAAGGTCACTGCCATCTTCTCGAAATCCAGGAGCAAATAACAAGAACAGGAAGAAGCTGCAGCTTGAGTGAAGACACAAAATGCCAGTGGAGCTGCTCACAGGAATGTGGGGGGCATGGGGGAGGCCAACAGCTCTATGCAATGTTTATGCAAATGACTTTGCTGATGGGTTTTATCCACCCACACACAAATGACAGTTTTCATTATTTTAACCACAGAATATTGTTTCCTGCATCAAGCAAACTAAATACTCAGCAACTGCCAGACTATTAAGCAAATGGTATGAGATGTATTGATTCTGCAGTGGTAACGATCTTACATTTTTACATAATGCATTTCAGGCTTAAGTGTCCCTAGGCACACTACAAGTTGCACCTATGAAGAAAGCACTTCAGGAATGAAACACCACAGCTGCCTGAGAGGACATTCCACCATTAAAGAGGGTGCAAACACCAAAAAACACTCTTCCCAGCCAACATTCTTAGTAGCATTTTGGACAGGTTCTAAATACAATAACCAGATTAGATATCAGGTAGCCATGTCTTAGAAAAGGCGGAACAAGTACTGAAACAACTATCAAAACAGGGAGTATCTTTGTCATGAATTTTACCACACAGCTGGTGCAGCAAAAACTGCTGCACAAACAAGTATCTAGTTAATGTATAACCGTACTGAAAGCTTTGGCTTAAAACCTGGCTGTTGATAAAAGCAGTTTGTCAAGACATCAATTTTCTCTCTCGTTGGAAAACTAATGCTTCTCACAACAATGTCATTCGTAATTGAACTGTAGCTCTACTTACATACTCGGGAGGCAAATGCAGAATCTGAGTCATCAAAATCACTGCAATTCCCACTCCTGTATCTCCTACCCAAGTTCTAATCTGTGACAAACCTTCTTAACCAAAGATCACACTTCAAATGCTGTCTTTGCTAAAGTTTTTCTGCACGCGCTCAAGCAAGTCACGTCACTGTTTTGTGTCTCACATTCTTGCCTGAATATGGACATTTCTGACGTTTTGAGGGTTTCTTAGGGATACAGTTAATCTGAATTTTAGGGAACCTCAAGGAAAATGGAGCTGAGCACCACATGAGGACGTCCATCAGCTGAAGAACAACAGCAAAAGAGAGGGGAAGGTTAGAAGAACTTCGATCCTTTTCCCTCCCACAGGAAAAATCTGTGTTCACTCTTAAAATCACTTGAGGGTAACCTCTCCCTGGACCTACACAATAAGTCGCGTCTCTGGGGAAGGAAGCTGCTTACCGCCTGAGTGCGTTTGTCAGTTCAGCAGTCAGTTCGCTCTCGTTGTACGGTCTCAGCTCAGCTAGTGTTAACGGTGTTGCGGTGCCATCACTGCATTCCTGAGAAATGAGGAAAGGCCATCTAATTTGAAGTTGCCATCTTAATGGGAAAACTCTGAAAACCTCTTAGTTTGCAGCTACTTTTAAAATGGAGGTGAAATAAACATCACAATGTCACAACAACATGGCAGTGTATCAATATACCAAGAAATGGACTAACAGATCAACACTTCACAAACCCTTCTAAATGTTTTCTAAACCACCACAGCTCACTGATTTGCAGAATTCTGCTATAGTGTGCATAACTGCTGGTGCCTTATATTACTTTTGACACCACACTTGAAACAAAGAAGCACTGAATCAAACAATTCAGATGATGCTTTGCCAGAAACATAAGAAAGACACAGTTATACACTAGCTCTGGATTTTGTTTTCAAACATATTACTGAGGTTTTCTGGGGACACAGCACCAAATAAACAGCATTTAAGTTTTTATAGGTAGCACTATTTCTTCATGCAAATTATTAACGTAAATGTAGAAATCTGTTTATTTTGCTTTACACTAAGGGGGGAAAAGTCTTAATTCTTAAATCATTACAATCTGTCTGACTTGGAAAAGAGACTGTCATTACAATGCTGTAACTGCTTCACAGAAATGAGCTCTATTTTTTCATATTTTGTGTTTGGAGTAGGGGGAGGATGGTGTTTTGCTTATATTCTCTTCCACTGTCTCCAGTGAGTGGCAACAGGCAAGACACAACATGTCCAACCACAGTAGCTTGTATGTTTGGCAAGAATGGCTTTGTTGTACGCCTCCCCAAAATGACAACCTTATTTTAGCCCAGGCTTAACAGTAATTCTACAAAGTCCTCATAAGTCACAGCATGGAAAGGACCACCTAACAACTGGAGAAGACAGAAAAGACATACATATAAGACAAAAGAGGAAAATTATTAACATGCTAATGACTGCTATAGGGAGAGGTACAACAAATCGCGTTCATGCCAATTTTGGAAACTTGACTCCTGACCTTGCCCAATTTGTCTTTGCTTCCACTGCTGGTTGAGCTGAGAGATCTCATTCTCTGCTCTTTTTGCTCTTCCACTTCAGACTTCAAGTGCTCAATATGGACAAGGTAGGCCTGCTCCTGGGCCTCTCGAGTGCTCAGTTTCAATTCCAATGCCTTCTTCTCCTTCTCCAGCAGGTAAAGCTGTGCCTTGAGCTCTGCCATCTCCTCCTGTTGAAGAAACATTATCAGCATGCTGCTTCCTGGGACTACATATCTAAAGGAAGATGAGGTTAAACAAGGCTTTCATCCACTCCTATTACTTGAGTGTTCTTTCCATGGAGAACATTATCAGCATCCAGAAGGCTTTTTATAATCACATAGCGTTATTTGTCAAAAGACCAGTACATTTTGAGACTAAGTGAGTACAACAAGCTGTGCCACCCCTTAATCAGCCTCAGAAATAAGCTCAGACGCAACAGAGCAGCTAATGTGGTGCTGAAACTAGAGTATGAGGGATCTGAGAGGGTTGCCGCAGTTGCTGAAATTTCTTTGGTTCTACTTTGCCCTTTAGCGACCATTGCCCTAAAACCAGGAATATCTGACTTTCTTGGCAAACAGCTCCCTAAATGCCAGATTCCAGTTTCTTATTGATACCTAAGAATTAGGAATTGGGTTTATCTCATTACAGTGGAACAGGTTTGAGGGACTAGGACAGCAAACGCAGATCATATACTCCTGCCTCATAATACCAGCTTCTGTGGCAGAACAAGTTAGTCAAAAAGGGCAACTGGGTATGGCACTATCGGATGTCCATTTTTAATTTCCCTCCTCTAGATGGCCAGAATCCCAAATATACACAACTGGAGGTTGACAAAATTGCACTCGCTTATATTCTTCCAGAAATATGATCCACAGAAGATAGACACTGGTATTTCATAAAAAGAAACTGACTTCTGAGAGCTCATTCTTGTGTATAATTCCTCTGCCACTCTGATATTTATGACAGGACTGTCAACTATTGTAATGCAACTGCTATTTGGGGACAGACCTCTGCTTTAACATGTGCTCTGACAGTGGCCGGGCAGAAGTGTAAGAACAAGGTAGGACTGCAAGTGACACTTCTTTCAGCACTTGCTCCCAGCCTCCCATGAAAAGCAGCTGATGGGTATCCTGAACCAGAAGGCTCTTTGTGCTTAACACTTCAGAAAAGTTTCTTCCACAAAATGCCTAGTTATTTTCTGAACCCAGGAAAACACAGCACCCACAAAACATTTAAAGAGATAGTTCTAAAACATAACACATAACATTATGTGTTAAAAACCACCATCAAACAAACAAAAGACCACCACAACAAAAAAAATCCAACCCAGAATCATGTCCTCACTGTTGAGCTTGCTGTGCCCTAGGTCACCTCATGGGTAAATACTGAGTTCATGCAGCCATTTTCTGTATTATAGTTCAGTTCTAGACTTGTTCACTGTGTAAACATCTCTGAAAGATAGAAGTTTCTTGTTGTGTGGCCAGCCTAGGAACAAATGACTATCTTTTAATTATTTTTTTTAAACAGAAGAACATATTCTAGTCACAAAAATATCAGAGGGATCTTACCTTATCCTTCAAAAATAATGCCCTTTGTATTATATCCATCATTATCAAAGATTATACAAACACAAATCTTGGTACATAATTAGACTTTTTCTGTGGATGAGAATCTACATTCCTACCAAAAAATTGCTGTCTGGGTTAAGGGTAAGCAGTTCACACAGGTGTAGCACAGTTACAACCAGCATATAGTAATCACAGGTAATCATTGGCTTATTCAGAATCACCAACCATGCAGAAATAAAATCCATATCCTAAAAACCCTCAGGCTTGGAAAGGTTTGTATGAGCTTTAAAATCATTCATTTATTCATCTACTTGTTTGTGAACTGAAGGTCAGAAGCACCATCAGTTTCATTCAATGTGGTTTAAAGAAATTTAGTTGTTAGGCAAACTTACCATTAATTTCCTTTGTCAACAGTAAAAATGTAAATAATACTGATAAATAATGATGGGGAAATTTAGTTATAGGAGTTGAACGGCACTGTCTGGTATACTTAAGTGTATGCATTTAGCTTCTCTATTTCTAAAGCCATTAATCTACTTAGCCTGCTTAGCAAAGGCTGAGACGTAATTTGAGCAGAGTATTTTGGCACTTATGTGAATAGAAGATACTCTTGACAGAGGGCTATCTATGTGGGAGGGTCATGACAAAATCTTCCCAGGCTGGAAGCTGAAGCTAGGCAAATTCAGCCTAGAAANGCCACAGAAAAAAAAAAAAAAAAAAAAAAAAAAAAGGTGAATTTAATCACTGCAGCAATGAATCTGTGGAACTGATTTTTTCCATCCCTTAGAAATTTTAAGTTAAAGACTGGATGTTTGTTTGTACTCCACACCCTAGCTCAAAATAAGTGTGAGGATCAATGGTTACCTCCTTTGTTTATGAAGACAGTAAGCTTAGGCCATCATATATGAATTCACAAGTTTGCATCCTGTCCCAGGAGATGTATCATGGATTCCAAGAGCCCCCCCCCATGTTAGTTATCTCATGTCAAGACAATGTGACTTTGAAACAGAGAAGCAACGACAAAGCAGGGGAAATGTGGAAGAACTGTCAGCCCATGCCTTACAGAGGCTCCCAGGGAAGGAACAGGAAGGAATGGAAAGGTTGAAGTTAAAAATTTAAACTACAGTTGAGGATTCTGGTATGGACAAATACCATCTGTGAGGCAGGGTGGCAACAGTAGCATTTCATGTGGGAAAATTTAAGTAGCTCAGTTTTACTTAGAGGATTAATTAGTCTTTACATATGCAGTAATTTTTTCCATGAAAATATGTTTTCTAAAGATAGCATCAAAATTTCATTTCAATGCCAACATCACCTTTGTGTATTTACTATCCCCTTTTTTCCTAATTACAGGATGCTGATGAAACACTTTGCAGTTCAACATATCTGTTTCTTCAGAGTACGGGCCTAAAGCACAAGCGACATTTACAAAATGAAACCCTGAAGGAGGAGGTAGCACGTGGTCACTCTTCCAACTGATTGCAGAAGACTTACACAATCCATGCAAACTCACAAGGTCCAAGCACCAAATCTAGCAGTCATTTCAGGACTAATTGATTGACTATTGAGGAACATTTTGTACTTGCAGCCATATTGTGATTCTGAATTGGGGTGAAAACTTGAATGAAAATTAAACACTCCTGACCCAATATAATCAGAAACATCACAGCATCCTCTAAAAGAAAATTTGTGTTGGATGTGATCATATCAGAAGAATAAAACGTCAAGGACTCTTATGTGGCAAAAAGTTCTAAAAGTCAGGAAAAGGGAATCCAGGAGGATCACAGTACACAAGGTGGAACACACCATCCGTCAGAAGTAAAATAAGTATCAGAGCGGATAAATGCCATGATCTAGTTAACTGTATTTTACTATATACATCTACAAGAGCATGAAATGCTGCAACAAAGGTAGACCACAAGATTCTTCACATTTTCTGCAGACTGTAGTCTCAAAGCACATTACGAGCAATATTATCACCACCTGTACACAAAAAAGGAAAAATTATCAGTGTAGAAAGTTGGGACTTCTTATCTAGATTAAGTCCTTTGAAATACAAAAAGGCTGTAAACCAAGAATTATTTACACCCATCAGAATTAATCTCTTTGCTAACTGGGGCATGACAAGAACTGACCTCAAAGCAAGACCACTGAATGATGACAAACGGCAGAGGAGAATATATTTAGAAACAGGGTTAACTATTGCTTGAAGCAAAGAATTGGATTTTACAGAAGTACTGGTGGACCACTTTGTCTTATACTCTGGATCACTAAAAGAAATAAACAGGGCAACAGAGAAACCATCCCCAAACCATCTTTTTATGGATTATTTTCATCGGTAATAAAGAACTAATGATGTAAAGGCATTTTCAGAACATTATCAGCATAATACATAGACGCAAGAAGCAGTATGACTGATGTGGTGACCAGCTTTTACTGGTACTCATAAATGCAAGGTGTGAAAAGATGCAGCAGAGATTCCAACACAGATACAAGTTTCAGGAAGACAGTAGCAGGTGGTAAGATCCAGCAAGGCAGGAAATCCTTGAGTAGCTCAATCAAGCTGTATCATCATTGCTAAGAATGTGGAAGGGAGGGAACAAATTAAGAGGTGCTACATGATTAAGTCCTCTGCAGTACAGATGAGTCCATCCAATACACTCAGAAAGCGAAGACATCCATGCGTTCTGCCCTTAGGTTCAGCTATGTTATAGCTTGCTGAACATATCAGCAAGGTGTAATGCAGTCTTGAGAAACAACCATGGATGCTAACAAGGTAGCATGTTCTCTCGGAGCCAAAGCACGCGGAATGTAGCTGTGCCTTTTGTAATGCTGTATGCATAGAAGGTAGGTGTTTTCAATTTCTGTAGCAGGAGAGCACTTACCAACAAATTGATTTCAAGCTTTGACAAACTTGAGTTTTCACCATATCCCTTTCAGAAACCAAGGGATTTCCTGCAGTTGTGAATTCCAGCAAAGTACAACAGATTATAATGAATAACAGTACTGTTAGTTTCTCTGTACCAGAAACGATTGATGGTGACTTCAGCTACCTATGTAAAATGTGTGTCTATTCCTGTATGCACTGCACACGAACCAACGAAGAAGAAACATTTCTTCTTCTTCTAGGGACAATTCCTGCAGTGCTAGGTCCAGCCAAAAGTTATGAGTGGAAACCATATGTCAAAAACAAGTTAGATGATCGTTTAGTGAACAAAAGGATTACCAGCACTCAAAACTGTGCCAGAATGATGATACACAAATGTTGGTGCTCCTGCCAGGTAAGGGAATGCAAGGACACTAATCACAAGGGATAGCACTGCAGTTTGCCTTTACCTATCAATTTAAAGATAGAGGTAAGAATGGCGTACAACAGATTTCAGGGAATATCTGGACGCAAAAGAGGAGAAGCAAATGTGATATATGAAACATACATCTATTTATCTACAAACGTCTTCCAGTATATCTTGCATGCTTTAATTATGGGGAATATACTGCTGTTGGCCACAATATATTCAAACAACTAACACAAGTTTAAGCCTTCTGACTGGTAGCAGGCAATCTTTTTTTTCTAAACTGCAAATATTGAATGTACTATTGCAAAATTATATTTGTCATTGTGGATAGGCAGCACCACTAAGAACATAATTATCATTACCAAGCTACCAGTTAGCCAGCAGTAGCACATCTGAACAAAAATCTATAGCTTTAGAAACTATTAGGATTTGCTGTCCCACATGATACCATCGTCTGCTATTAGTTGACTGAAATAGGACTTGCTAGCATGCAGAAATTAAACTTACTTAAACTGAACCGAACCCAGACAATTTCTAAATGCAAACATGCGCTTGCATGGCCTTCAGTATGTTCCTATGCTTTAGCTCACCTCTCTCAAAGTCAATACAGAAGCCAGATTTAAAATTATATAAGCTCTATACCTGGTCAACAAAGGTCGGTTTTTCTAGATCACATCTTTAGAACTGGACATCTAAACCAGGCCTGAGGGACCAGAGTTTTCTCTGAAAACCTCTGTTACTGCAAGTCATTACACACCGCACTCTTTGCTTGGGCTCTGAACTGAGATATAGATTGCAACACAGTGCCTAGAACAGCTTTGGACTTGTGACCGACCGCTGGAGAGCATTAGGGATGATAGTTTCTGACAGACCATCCCTCCTCCCACGGCAATATTAAAAGGAGGTGAATTTGTTCTGCTTCAGTTCACAAACATCCAAGATGCACATTTGCAAGCTTGTAAGTAAACTAATGAACTGTCTCTTGGGAAGCGCTGTATCATGCTGTTGGTCACCCTCAAGCAACTCAGTTGCCATATCTCTCAGAGAGAGCATCTGGTTTGTCAAGGAGAGCATTCCAAGTTTAGAGCCACGGATGAAGTCCTTGCCTAATTCAAAACACACATAGCGCGTCACTGTTAATGCACTGCCTTCTGTCGCTTTCTGACTACTGGATTTTCAGCCCTGATTATTTGTTTCAACAAAGTTACCCTTTATTACCAGATCACTATCAAAGCCTCCTTTGTGTGTGACTGAGCATGTCTTGTAGCACAGGGGCATTGTCAGCAGAGCAGTTAGCCTGATGGATATAAATAAAATACCTTCATTGCCATAAGTTCCTGCATCAAGACCGCATTTTCCAGGTCTAGCCTCTGGCTGTCTCCACGAGGTTTAACGTCATAACTAAGGGGATCAATGTGGATGCTTTCCAGCTCCAGCATTGTCAGTTTCACTGCTGCCCTGTCATTTTTCAACTGCTGGATGTAATCCTTCAGCCGCTGCTCATCCTCCTTTGTAAATTCTGTATCACAACTGCTTGCAGTTGAGCTGGTAGTACTGGAAAGAGAAAGAGAGGTATTAAAAACACATTTGGAACAAAATCTATATTTTTACATCAAACACTCTCCCAATACTTCATCAACACATCCGAGTCTGACTTAAAAGTTCATAGAAAGGACACGGTAGTGTGGACTGGATGTTGTAATGTTCAGAAGATGCAGAGGGGTGTGATAAATTCAGAAAAGAAATTAATTCCCTAAGCTGCATGAGGAAATTGAATCATGTGACAACTTCTCTGCAAAGCCAGATATTTAGTGACATCTAACTGAATTACTTTTTCTGGAATGGTGTCTTCTGAAACAAGTCATTTTTTTAATTGAAAAAAAAAAAAGCTAAAGATTTCTTAGAAAAAACCCAGCAGGGCAAGCTTCTCTCTGCTGCTCAGCCACTGAGTCTTCATCTTCTTTGCGAAGAAGCATCTGCTAAGAAAAAAGAATCAGCCCAGACCTCATTTATCTCTGCTGATGGCAATACCAGTTACCATCTCAGGTATTCTTAATGGATACTCATAGGAATCAACCTGAGCAAAATTCCACTGGCAGATGCCAGGAGGTAGCATCTTTCAATTCATGTTAAGGTGTATTCTTCAGAACACTGACATTCCTTCTGGGCTGGAGGAGTTTAAACCAACGCATAGTTAGTGGGATTTTTCACAAAAAGTCATCATCAGAGTTGGTGGAACTTCTCCTATCTACAGGCATCAAACAAATGACTGCCCATTAGTCTGCCCTGCAAATGTGTACACAGAGATCGCAAAAAGGGAGAATTAATGTCTTAGAGCAAGGGTGGCTCAGTGCTGCCTACCCACCTACACGCATGCCAGTTCTGCAGGGGGCCGAGACTGATACAGCCGTAGCATTCCAGGGATGAATACAGTTGCAAAAACACTAAGAGAAAAATAAAATGTCGTGTTGTTTCTATAACCTCATTCAAAGCTGCCTTCTGTCTCCTGAGGTCCTGTAATCAGCTGCCGGGTGAGGGATAAGTCATCCATTAACTGTGCTCGTCTGGAATGCTAGATGATCTCAGTTATCAGCAGGGGAATAAATCACTTTCTGTATCAAATTGCACTGCTGTTCAACATTTTTGTAGGAAGAAAAAAAAAGCCCCACCCGCTACATGCTGTGAGAGTCAAGATGATGTCCTAAAATATATTATGCATGTGAAAAAGGGGAAGCCTCTCAAGATAGGCTTGATTTTTCTCTTTTCTTTTGGTTCTACTTCAGCTAAAGATACATTGATTTTTAAGTGCCTCAAATAATTGCCAATCTTCCCACAAATTCCAGCACAGCCTTGGAGGAGATGGAGAATTGGCAGGTCTACAAAGATTTCTCAAAATTCCTCCCTCTCATGAAATATCACATTACAGTTCTTTACTACATTTCTCTGTCAATTTCCCATTATTCCTCCCTTTTCTTAGGGATAATAGGTGCCATATTTATCACATGTGTAAACTGGTCTTTGCTTGTTTTCATCCATTTCCATCTGCAGCGAAGCTAAAAACACCCAGTATCTACACCACACAGAAACCCTTTCAGGTTGAAACAAATTTTTGTTCAAACTTAGTTCTTCATTAGAGAATCTTGAAACACTTAATAAATCTTGCTTTACTGAGTCTAAAGATACCTCTCGGAAGTAAATATTAATATAAAACCCATGGGCACAGTCAATGTGAAAAATACTTAATTCTATACTGAAGTCATGTTGCAAGTTTCCTCAGCACCCAAAGACAGCAATTGCACAGTTTTTCTGGATTAAATGTAAAACAGCTGTTGTTGGAGGAAGGACAGCTTTTAAAGCCTACATAGGCTTCAAATCTTGGGACACAAAGAGCTCATCTCAGTTTTCACTTGCAAAGGAAAGAAAACCTAGCCCTCCTGCTGGGAATGAAACCTGAGCAAAAATGCCAAAAGTCTATTGTTGTGTTGTGTTGGACCTTGCACTCACTGGATATTCACAGACTTTGGCCCTTAAGGATCTGCGGCTATGGACGTATATTTTAGGGGAGAGCAGTCCAAACTGAAGAAGGCAGTCTGGGCTGTTGCCAGTGATACTCAGGCTGCTTTTACTTCAGTCCTGGCTGCCTGCCTGCCTGACTGTCTGTCTGCAGCTGAGTTGGCTCCTCTGGTGAATTGCTAGCAAGCTGCTCTTCTTCTTTTTTTTTCCTGTTTTTTTTTTTTTTT
>RSEF01000031.1:43815304-43865268 GCA_003993805.1 Himantopus leucocephalus | reverse complement strand
TTTTTTTTTTTTTTTAAGAAGGTGAGGGCAGCTTAGCGAGGAAGCTGTCTCAGCCAGCACACAAAGGTACAAGAACCTTTCCTCTCCCCCAGCATTTAGCAGCAAGCCCCCAGCCAGAAGACTGGAAGAGTATGGGTTGCAGAAAGCCAGGGTAGAAAGCCCATTTTGGACTGTTGCAAAAATGAGGCTGCACGATGAGGAACGCAAACAACGCTGCCATGTTTTTGAACTCCCACAGGATGCTCTGCCAGGGTGTGTTCCCCCAAAAGCCCCACCATACAGCTCCCCTCAGCCATAATGCTAGTCCATTGCTCCTCTATTTAAGGGCCCACAGCTGGTGAGCATATGATCCTGAATTTCAGATACTGCTCTCCCTCCAGCAGCAATCAGGACAAAGGAAAACAGACTGACAGAATGCATATGCAGTATAACACATCTATCCAAAAAACACATGAGACTGTTGCAAAAGATGTGCAGTTTCTCATTTCTCAAGCACATAGGTAAGGATGGAGAAAGGATGACAATTTCATCACCTGGAGGGAATACAACATCAATCTGCTCATTCTAACCACCGTTGTATTCAGAACAAGTGAAGAGAAATGTTCTTCCCACTCGCTTCATCCCTCAAGTCTTTTACAATGATGTCATGCCTGGATGATGTCAAATTTTCATATACAGCCTGTGGAAAATATGCAGGTTGGTGTAGTATAACATGCAGTTTTGTTTGCTGGCATGCATGTGTGTGTTCGCACGCGCATGCGTATGTATAAAATGCAGTGCATGGATAGAAATGAGGCTTCCAACAGTGCCTCTGTGTGAGTAACTTCTGCACACTACAAAATTATGTCCATAAAACCCTGTATAAGCTTCAGTTCCTCTGTTAAAAATCAAGTCAATAAATAAATCTGCAATTCATCAATGGTGCAGATAATACAAAAGTTGATAGAACTAAACTAATGCTGTCAGAACTGAATCCACAAAACTTGCCTGAACGTCTGCACTCAACCTTACACTTTGAAGAATGCATTTGATACACAGTATATGTGGGCCAATCATCTTCTAGGTGAATGCTGTGGCTTGAGGTCTGAAACAGCACAATGCCAAAAGACAGAAACTTCCTGAGAAACTAAAAAATACTCCCAACCAGCCGAAAGACAAACAACAGTATATTTGGCTACAATCAGAACCTTTGGTGAAACTACCCTCTTCCTTCTGAGACTAGTTCAGTCCAGCAATGAAGCGTTGTGTAGGTAACATTAAGATATCTGTTGGGATATTTCTAAATAACTTATTTGCATGCCTCAGCCAAGATAATCTTGTCTGTCAACTACTTATCTGAAATCTGAGATGATTCTGATGAAAGATACAGTCCTACATTTGGCCGAGCTCAGATAGTTTGTGACACTGCATAATACTGAAAAGAATTCCCATCACATATAAGAGACCAGATCTTTCCCCCCATGAATCCTCAGGTAAGGTTGGACTTACTAGCACTGCAGGGAATAAAATCCACCATTTTCAGTCAGTGTTACAACTGGAGCCTTTCTCTTTTGTTTCCCTCTTTTTAAGGTGCGATCGTTCAAACCTTGTTGGCAATGTATGTTCTATAGTTAGCTTCTGTCCACTAAAATAATTATGACTTCCAACTACACTGCAGACCTATTTCTATTTTCAAAAAATGAACTGGCAACATTACTGTGCTGCTGCCAGCGAAATGACTTGAGATGCTTGCTATTATTTTTATTCACTTCACCAGTAACAACTTCTGTGATGCTCTTTCATTGCATTTCATTTCTTTTCATTTCAGTTGCTCCCTTTTACAGTCTTTAACCACTTGTCACTAGTGGCTCACCAAGCATTTATTCTCAGTAATGCGTTCAGTGATTTGACATTCAGAGTCTCATTTGAAATGCCAAAGCTAAAGATGGGTCAACAGTTCCATTATAAGTCCCTATTCTACAGGATTTCGAACAGCAGGGAGAATTACTCATTTGTCACAAGTCTCAGCAAAGGAGAGTTTTCCTCATCCCACTACTTCTTTACTCAGTTGGTTTCAAAGCGAAAAGGTAGCGATAAATATCTGCAACTAAAAGCCTGCAGCACTAAAACAGCTATGGCAAAAGATCAGTCTTGCAGATTCAGAGTATCTTTGAACGACATAATGTAAAAATGTTTTCATTTCAGTGCAGTGGTCCCCAAATGGTGGTTCACACAGCACTCACTAGTGATGTGGGCTTGTTCTGCTCCCCAGTTTTATAGACTGCCAAGTTCTTTAAGACAAATTAAAAACATTAACCCTGCAGGAACAGCTAGAAATCTGCAGTCTGCTTTCCTATCTCTGCTTGGATTGCGATTGTAATGGAAAAGGAAAGGAAACGGAAACCCTAAACATCAAAGAATCACAGAGGGCTGGAGGTTTGCAGCAATGGCACGTCTTTCTACAGCAGCAGGGAGCCAAGTGGCAAGGCAGCATGCATGAATGGGCTGAGAGAGCTGGTGACATACGCAGGATAACTCCAAAAAGCAGGAGCAGCATCCTGGAGAGAAACAAAAAGTATCCAAAATGATAAGGAGAGGAGAGTTCAAGAAAAAATCTTCATATTTTTAAATCTGAGATAGAACATTTACTGATATAAATACACAAAAAATATGCGCCTTTTGAACCAACACAGATTTTCCATCTATGAGTTGGCACAGTGTCATATGTCTGTAAGCTGAAGAGGGAAAGCCTCTATTTTGAGACAAGGTCCACAGGAAGGAGAAATCTGAAAACACCTCTACCTCATATCACTTGAGCACGACAGAAGGAAAGAAAAGATTCGTATTTCATGGAGAAGCTAAAGTTTCAGAAATATTTCCACTGATATATATGTTCAGACAAAGACAAATTACTTTGGGCGTGGGGGGAGGATGAAAATGTGTAAGTGATGATCAGATCAGGATGCCCATATGACAAGTTCCTGACTTGCTTTGTGCCCTTTAGGTGAGTGAGAGAAGCTTTTTCTTTCACGTTCCACGTATATCAAAGCAGATAATAGTACCTTATTCAGTAAAATATTTTGCTCCGTGCCAGAAAAAATTATCCTACAATGAGAACGAGTCAAGCTAAAACATCTCTCTTGAACACAGAAGCATTTATATTTGCATTTTTACATTTCATGACACAGTTCATAGTGACGAAATTCAAAATCCTATGCCATTTTCATCATACTCTCCTGAAACTTTACTCAGCCAATGTTACGTGCACACATACACATACTGCGAGCTGACCACCAAAATTTTGTGGTAAACAATGAGCATGAAGGACTATTTTCCTCCCCAAAGGCACACACTCCCTTATCCTCCCTCTCAAAAACCCCAACAATGATGTTTAACAAAGCAAGGACTGTAGAGATTATATTCCTACCAAACATTTTCCGTGAAAGGCTAGGAGAACAAATACTAAAACAGGAATACTACCACCCCACTCTCCCCCCATGCCCCCTGCCAATTTCCCCCCTGTCAATACTGGAAGCTATCCAAATTGCTTTCAAGAAAAAAAAAAAAGCCTTGATTATGTACCAGATATCTCACAAGTAAGAAAAACACTGAGGTAGTTATTAACAATCAAAAATGACCCTTTCAAATAATAGAATGGAAAAGAAGCTCAGCCTAGGTAGAGGTGTTGCCATGTGTGGCCACTTACTACACGTTGACACGCAGGTGTAGATATTGCATAAGTGCACACAGAATGAGACAAGTTACGTATTTGAAACAGCTTCGCGTAACTTCTTTCCAAGGCCAGTAAATACTTTTGGTATCATGCGTGATCAATGTATTACTAGCGTAGATGCTGTCACATTAATTTCTGAATAAAGATACAGCAGTCTTGGACTGAAAGTCCAACATAAAACTTCTTTGAATAAAATGTTAAAATTTACCTCACATTTGGACACTGTTCCCTCACGTTACCTTTTTGCTCACTTTTCAGCTATTCCATGCTAATCACAAGGCAGGAAATAAGATCCTTTGGAGGAGTCATCAGCAAGAAGAGGAAATGATATAGTACTAAAATAAACTTCTAAAAGTGTCAAAAAATGACAGCATTTGAATAAAGAACTGGCTCAAAAACTGAATTAAAATTAAGTTTTAGAGTGAATCCGAGAAACCAAAATAACTTTTGGTTCATCTATATTTATCCAGGATGCTTGCCAAATTGGTATCCATGCACAAGCACACATACTCACTGCAGAGTACAATTACACTGCAGGCAGGCAACGACTAAAAATGAAGCTGCTAGCAGATGTATTTGAACAGGAGCACTTCTGCAGTAATAGCTCATTTAAGTTTAATTATTTCATAGGTCTTCGAAAAACTGCCATATCCAGCCTTTCCTGGAAGAATCCACTCTGTCATGATGTTCATTTGCCACTCCATGTACGAAAGAACAGCATGGGAAGGAAGAATTTGGAGGGGTGCAAAGGGGAATGAGAAAGGAGAGGAAATAGTTTAAAACAAAATGGCTAGATTCGCAACATTTAGAAAACAATTCTTAAGCACTCCAAAATGCCGATGGAAGCATACTTCTGATCTCTGGTTCTCCATACATCTGTGCTGTCTGCATACAATAAATATGAATAAGTAGTACATGATTTGACTTCCAATAAAACCGCAAGAAAGCCACTGAAGTAAAACAAATGTAATGGTTTTGCCCTTCGTGAGGAAGATCAAAGTTCAGAGTCACTCATTTGCAACAAATTTATACAAAACGTTTCTTGGCTGGAGTTGCTCAAAGACTAAAGACAATTGGACCAGTGAGGCATGGTGACGTGTAAATCAAAGCAAAGAAGCGACTGGACTGAGGTGAGGGAGGTAGTTCAGCAGATAGAATACAACACAACTTCTGGTCAGAAATCAAACAGTTGGGGATTAGGGGAGCAGGTGAGTTGCAGTTACCTTGTGTGGCTGTTGGATGACAAGCTTTCCCAGGGCTGCACACTACACCCAGTGACTGCATAGGCTCCCCCGCAGCTCCCATCTAGTTTCATCAGCAAGGCCTTTGCTGCATTCTCAGCTGTCTTCCTGCAGTCGTGAGCTCTCTTAAGCATCTGGGTGATGTTTTCATCTCCTGTCTGGTCCCCTAGTTTTCAAGCAAACAATCTGTTTCAGAGCTTTGAGGGTGATAGAAGTTACGGCAAGAGTAGAGATGCTTCTATGTGCTCTCAGTTTATACCAAGACAATGACAATAAATTTCCAACCTGTGACGTAAAAGCAACTTAACGTCTGTGTGAGTATATGTGGTAACTGGGCTCCTGGCCTGAATGCATCTCCCTTTCCAGCCACAAGCTCCAGGTACTTGTTGCTCTGGGTACATTAAGTGATGTTTCATCTCAGCTAGCTTGTCTGTTTGTAAGGGTGTGCATTGTGCGTCAGGATTAGGTTAGGATGCTCAAATTAATAATACACTGGAAAAGCCTCAGCCTAAATTACAACTCTTACTCCAATCAGTCCAGTGCTGTTTCAGAGTGTGGTCATTTCCAGTGCTTTTTCTCACAAGCACCTTTATCTCAAGCCTAATGGTTTGCCAGAACACCTTCTTACAGGTTACCTGTAAGCAGCCTTTCAGAGTTTACAGGCATGCATACTAAATAAAAAGAAAACCAGCACAGGTTTTATTTGCTTTTAATTGCAATTTATTTGCTATCATTTTTTGTGGTTATACAGCATCTATACAGCTGGCAAGCCATCCCTTCAGCACAGGCAGGACAGAAAACACCACTGTCACTATTCTCAGTCCTAACTCCAGCCGAAATAGTCATTAAAGTAAGACATATTAGTGGCTACACTGAAAGTCTGAACAAAGCTACAATATATTCATATTTTACCAAACACAATGCAAAGATGTCAGAGTATTAAAAAAACCCCAGTTTGCTCTATGTCAGATTTTCATTTCATCCTTATTTGAGTCAAAGACCAATTACCCATACTTCACACTTGCTAAGTGGAGTGCGTGCACTAGAAATAACATTAATGCAGAAGAAAGGATGGAGACTGTTCTGTCAAGAGCAGCTGGATATGCTCAGCATTAAGTGATGCAGAAGCAACTCCCATGAATTTTCCACTCACAGATGTCGATATAAAACTTGACCGATCTTCAAACTGAAAATCTGCTATTTTATCTCGGTGTTTTAATCAAATTTCACGGTGAAGTAAAGGTTCATAAACCAAACACAACTTCCTCCAAGCTGTATTATGTAATGGGAAATTGGCACTATGTCTATTGCAGGGGTGTAACTCATAATACCATAATTAAGAACTGTAGACAGAGACTTACATAAAAACTAAACTACGCTCTCTTTCATAAAATGCATGCAAGATGAAACCCTACTCAAAACCCAACGTATTTCTCCCTTCTAAGATTTCTTTCTGCCACCTATGTGAAGAGAAAATCCAAGACTAAATTCACTCTTGCTGGCCACTGATCCCTGCCAGCAGGGAAAGCTCCCTAGCACATTGGGGAAAGGAATGACCAGCGTCTGGAAGAAAGGTGGGTGAAAATCTCAGACATCCACTCTAACTTTTAGTGTACGTCACACACTGCACAGGCCAAGACAGGTAGACAAGGGTCTGCTTCTAGCACTGGGCATGGTTAGCAGCACAGCGACTGTGGGCTGAGTACATCTAGTCATCTGAAACAAGACGCCGACCATGTCATTCCTGTGGCTCTAAAGCCAGATGGCCACTCTTGTCTCTAAAAGCTTTCCGTTTACATTTCAGTGATTCCTGAGAAGCTAGTGCTACAATACTGTCTCAACCAGGCAGTTATTATGCCTCTGCACAGCATGAAGAGCCACCCTTCCCTCTCTGAAGGTTTCCCCTCTTTCTGCTTGAAGATTACTACAGCTACCTTCTCCTATCAGTAAAAGGAATGGGACTGTAAAACTCAGATGAGCGTTCATAGTGCAAACACCTCTTTCTATCAGAAAAGTGCAGCCAGCAGCAACATCAACCTCCAAACACTTCTGAACTGTACCTATGACAGTGGTTCATTCCATTACTTAGCGAGCATCGTATTAAAAAACAGCACCTAGCTACAAGATTAACCATCCACAAAATAAGAAAAACCCAGAACATATAGGCTAACATCCCTGACAACACAGTAAAACATAAGACAGAATGTTTTAAAATTTCAGAGCAAAGGTAAAATCTGGCGTGAAAAACTAAAGCCGTTTTGGGAGTTTTTTTTGGTAACTACTCAATGCTACCTTTGTACTGTCTTAATCGCAGTTTTTCATATACTATAGTCAGCTTCTAAGGGGGGTCAGTGTTGCTGGTTCAAACAAAATCTGTACTTGCAGTTACCACAGCTGTATGGCCCTAAGCCACATATGCTCATAAGTATTGTTTAATAATTCCACTCTGTACCGTTGCGTGCCCGTAGCAGCCTCACCACAGCCAGAATAGGCATCCCTTTGTGATAGCATATGTAGTTTAATTTAAATTGCTGGTGATTTTTATGATTTAATTCCAATATCTCTTTTTCTTTTCCCCTATTTTGTGTGTGTGTAAAATGATTTAATTAGTTAAAATAAGAAAAGACTGGAAAGCATTCTTAAGTGATGGGTCATGAGATGATTCACCATTACAACTAATTCAAATGCTAACTGACATGCAAAAAAAAAAATATTTAAATAAAGTGATTCATTGACATCTTACCAACAGAACCAACACCTGCAGCTCTGAACTGCCCAAGAATGAGACTCTGCTCACTTTCCGCCAATGCCAACAGCAGCTCATATGCTTCTATGCATTGTTCACTGAAAAAGAAAACAAACCACAGAATACAAAAATCACATGAAATATGCCTGCAATTTAGAGGGGAAGAATACCTGCAACAGCAACAAAAAAGAAGTAGCTGATGAACTGCATGATTCCCTATTACTTGTCTAGCAGCAGGGATATTAAATGACAAAACACATAGCTTCTATCGCAAGCATTCAACAGTCTCTCCTTCCTTATGATGGCCCCAGGCTGGCCTCAAGTAATGTAACAAGTTAAACAGGAGAGAACGACCTGATGTGAAGCAAGCTCCAGAAGCATATTTGAAAGTCAACAATACGAATGGTGGGTGATATGATGATCCCTTTGAGAAACTTTTTTCAGGGCTTCTTACTATACAAAATACAGTATTCTATACCCTACTATGTAACTATACTATACAAAGTATAGTAAGAAGAAAAGAAAAGACAAGAAAAATCCTTGTTGCTCTGTCCTGGCTGTAAGGTTTGCCACGTAACAACACAACAGCTTCTAAATACAAGAGGCTGCATGGTCCTAGTTGCTGGCTGGGGTTAAACCACCACAACAGAATACATTCTTTAAAAGGCACACAATTTGTCTTAAGACCAGAACTGCCTGCAACAAATTAGTTGCAGCTGAAGGAGTTCAACGACACCATCTTTTTACATATAGTTTAAAGCAAATTTAGATACTTGTAACCAAATACCAAGCAATTCATCCACAATTCCAACTGATGTAATATAAAGTCACTCTGAATTATGTGGAGTACAATACTACTCTTGGTCCACTGGTCTTGTGAAAGATGCCAGCCTAATACAGAGACCATGTATCTTAAGACCAGATAGATAAGAGAGATTTTGAGCCTACACACAACTCCTAATTCAAAAGTTAATTCAGTATTTGAAAATGAAAAGATAAATCCGCATATTTCTATATACATATATAGAAATATATATAGATCGAGTTCACTACTGCTGGTGAACTAGGGTTGAAATACACTTGCATCATTAACTTCAGTTCTGTAGTTTGTCAAGTAGTTTAACCCAAGGGGCATTTTTTCAGGGAGGAAACAAAAAGAAACAGTATTACTATGGCACACCAACAATTTCACTCTCAAAGACTTCTATCAAGCCTCCCGTGCTCCCTCTTTTTCTGGCTGAGACACCCTCTGCTGAGGTACATACCTGTACTGCAGTGCAAGCCTGAGGGCTGTGGCATTGGACTCGTACTTCCCAACAAGCATGCTCATCCTCTCGGCATTGCTCTTGCACTCTTCCAGTGTTATTGTCAACAAGTCATTCTGGGATTTCAAGTGCTCAATACGGCTGTAAAAAAGGAAGCAATTTGCAACCTTCAAGCTTAAGCTTGCAGACACTGTCCTGAAAACTCTAGAACAACCATAATTTAAAACAACAAATACCATTTGGTCTACATAAGGTTTTTAATGAAGATGGCAAAATCTAGCCATTCTGTGTCGCCTATCAAGAGCCAAGAGGATAGTAACTTCTCTTAGTACAGCCTCTTCTCCTTCTCCTCTCCTTCCCATAAAATGGAATCATAACCCTGTGCAACAGCAGTGAGAAGAAAGCTGTACCCTTATTTTGTAGCTGCAAGACTGAGTAGGACAGTTTCATAGTAACCTTTTGCTTCATTTTTCTGCCTCTGTTCCTCACTTTCTGCTGCCACGTTTGCTTCTTGTTCTAAGTGGCACATTCATCAGTGCAATGTGGGGGTGTGGGTGTGGATCATGCAGCTGCTTAAATGCCCCCTTTTTTTGTAACATCCAGAATAACCATTTCACTTGAAGTAATATTTTGCTTGTGATTAGAGAGGTAACACCCAAAATACAAACAAAGTTTCACTAAGGCAATGAAATCTCCAAAAGTTCTGGCAATAGTCAAACAGAAGCTCATATTGGAACTTAATTTTAATATTCTTCTCAATGAGGTTAACTCTGAATCTGAAAATGAGGCTTCAGAATACCAGTATTACTGTTTATTCTCACTGCTGATGACTGCACTACACGTCAACTCACTATGCCTAATCGTAAGAGTTGGACATATACTGAAAAGAGACTGGCAAATGATTTCAAAATTTGGACAGGTAGCTAAGGACGAAATCAGTACCATCTAGAACTCTAAAATCACTGACTTCTTAACAAACACAAGGAGAAGGGCTAGAATACCATTTATTCAGTGATCAGAATAAAGCCCTGACTTTCCCAGATGCTACAACTCTCAGATGCTTCACCTCCTATATCTTCTTTGACACCTCCTATAAGAACACATGCTGACAAAGCATAATTGTGCAGTGCACAGAAAAAAGAAAAAAAAAAAGGGAAAAAAAAGAAAAAAAAGGAACACATTTTGCAGCACTACAAAAACATGAGCTACAAACAAAAGAGATATTGTACTAATCAGACAAGATTTGAGATAGCTGTGGGGAAGAGAAAACTTGGAAGGAAACATGCCGAGACATGATTCTTATGTTCCTGATCCACAGTTTTGATTTTATGTGCTAAAGAGGACATGAAGCACTGGTTTTGCTAGAGTTTGTTGAAGGATAACACCAGCAGTCTTTTAACTGCAACCAGAAAGCTGCAATCTCTCTTCTGCAGATAGAAGTCTATTTACTGGTACCTATGCCAGACCACCATACATTCATTGATACAGTTAATGCTATAATTCTGTTTCTTCAAGACAAAACAAAGCAAGCTAATTCTGGAATGATGGAGAATAAATTCTGGGAATCCTTATTTCTAGCAGTGATGTGTCTTATGAAAAAAGATGCCATGTCTACTTGGTCAGCCATAGAGAAGGACACTCTACAGTGCAAATTGTCACAGGTGAAGGTGCCACGCTGATCTAACAATGCACGATCAAACTGTCATACTAATGGAAAGAATCCTTAGCACACGATTCAATCTTCTCTTTATCAAGTACATTCCATGTTTATCTGCAGCTGCCACAGTTGAGCTGGGACTGAACTAAGAAATGTTGAAAAAGGATAAAATAGTAGTAACTTTAACAAAGCTAATAGCAGACAACACATTTGACCGTATCTAACTTTTCACCTTACCTATTTAATCTCTCTGTCTCCACTTCAAACTCTCGGATTTTACTTTCAGAGATAGCAGATCCATGTGAATAAAGGGTCTGGAAGATTTCCTGGATGTTTGAGCAGTCTTGGAGGGAATGTGCCAAATGTTCAGCCACAGTACTAGACACCTGCACAGGGCAGTTAATAGATCATTGTGAACAGATAGCCACTGGATTCCTCCCACAGGCAGCCTGCATTGAGAGCTGCATTTGCTTGCATGCACTCGCTTCAAGGCATTCATTATTCAGTTTTTACTACGAATTTTACATCTAATAGAACATTTATAAGTTTCCACTTTAAGAAGCTATTTTGATTTAAAATTCTGCTAATCAAAGGGTGAAGCCCACTATTTCATCATACATTTAAAAAGCCTAATATGCAAGTTATTTACTTTCTTGGAAGCTTAGCAAAAGGTCAGACCTAAGTGCTTTGGTGAAAAAAATATTAACACACAGTAACAACAGCGTTATGGATTTACATTGGCATTACAAAGCAGAACCCAGTTCTCTGTTGATTGGAAGTTGTGAAAGGCAACTGAACAGTCTTTTCTTGAAGAATAGTATTTTGGAGGAATTGTCTCCAAAAATTATCCTCCTGATGTCACTCAGAGAATGATTTCTAGCCACCAGTTATAAGAAAATGAGATCTTAATACTGGGTGAAATATTCTCTGTTGAAGTATTTGTCTCAAAATAACTCTTGAAGTATTTTCAGTTAGCTCATATATTAACTTAGTAAAAAAACAATGGTGCCTTTAATGGAACATAAGTGATCTTCAGAAGGTATCATACATGCACGTAATTATCAGTCCTTACCCCTATGCTGCTGATCTCTGATCCTAAGACAGGTCTATCAGATGATGAAGACTCTGATCTTGTCTTTGACAACTTCACTCTTTCAGCAATCTGTAAGTCAGAAGGCTCCACAGGTTACAGGAACCCACACTCCGTAAAGATAACACAAAATGCATTTGTTCAATAGCTACCCTTGCAAACCTGAAGTAAACTACTATAACATTGACACCTGTGTTGTAACTGAGAGAATTACAATCGTTAGGCACTTAATTCCTTTCTGCAGCTCAACTTTATGGACCTGCTCAGGACTGCAGAAAACTCCCTGGGGATTCTAGATACCTCCCAGTTAATCACAAACTTGCACAGCAGCTATGCAAAATGAATCTTGCTTCTCCCAGACGATGAGAAGCATTACTGCAACGCGCAATAGCTCACCTTGGCTATGGGAATGTCATTGCTACTGCTGCTTGTGCTCAGCTCTCCCGTGCTGGGGTTAATGGGTCGATTGGCAGAAGTAAGACGACTTGGGCTGGATGGGCCTGTTGCCTGCACGCTTTGCAAACGTGTTTGCAGTTCTCGAACCTACAACAAAACATAAGGTTCTGGTTTTTTCCACTTCTATGGTTTGAATAGTTTGGAGATTTTCTCATTGTCTAACCAAGCCTAATTGCTTCTGGCTCAAGCATACAAGTTGTATTTTGTCCTGTGGCAGCTGTGAAGTTTTCATGTGGGGAGCAGATGAACGGAGGTTGTTTTAAAATTCTACTGTCATTTTTTTAAAATATTTGCAATGTGGAAAGATGCAAATGTAATACTGTAGAGTAATTACTGAAAGTTTCAGCTTGTTTTATATAACCCTTTCAGTGCAGCTGTACTATATGTACAGAAAGTATTCTCTCTGGGGTGAAGCTAATGCTCCAGCCTAAGATTATGATGCCTGAACAAATCAAATGAAGATCCTGCTATTAATGGAAAGCTCCAGTGTTGAAAAAACCCTTGACATACACATATCACAAGATGACTTTGTCATATTTAAAGGTCAAAGAAATTCAAATGTTAATCATGCTTTCAAAACTACAGTTAAGTAAAGCTACCATATAATGAGTAACGTACAGACAGGAAAATACCAGCAAAATACCCAGCCAACAGACTGCAGAAGCGCTCTGTAAACATACACTGCAAACACTGCATGGTCCTTAGAACAAATCATATACTTGTCGAATTTATGGCAAAAGATGTTCAGGACTAAAAGGTGAAAAAAAGAAAAAAGTCTGGAGGAGCCAAACTATAGCTGAGCTAAAGATTATAGTGTTTACCTTGGAATAATTCTTAACAGACGAAGAATAAATGGTCCACTTAACACAACAATTATGCCACAAGGTAAAGTGACAGAGCTCATTTTTCCCACAGAATCTCAAAGAAAGAGTGTGCAATGAGGGAAGGGGGAGGAAGCCATCCGAAGAGGAAATTTGCCTGAATATAGAGTGTTTACTTTTATACACAAGTTTCCATGCCAATTTTATTGGAACAGTCCCTCTGCAAAACAGGACTGGTGAAATTTTACCAAAAAGTCCAGTGAAATAAAAGTTCATTCCATTTGGTATCACCCTGTTCCATGAAATGCAACTGATTTCTATTTTCTAAAACAAGGTGGGAATTTATGCTAAATACAATACATTTACACAATGAACTGATTAAGCAAGCTGAAATCCCTTAGTCAAAAAACACAAAAATTAAAGTTGCATTAAAGCTTAGGCTTTCCTCAGCTCACCAAGTGCTTTAGCAATCTCTGCTTGAAGGAGCAGCAGTCAGCATGTCCTCTGCACAACATATACAGATCCCTTCGATTTATTACACTGAGGAAAGAGTTCAAGATGGAACTCTCTCCAGTCACCAAAGCAGTATCTTATGCCTCCTACGATCTCCTACAGTCTGCTCCTACTTCCCTAAAGAGTACCCATGCCTCTTGCTCAGTCATATGCAAACTGAAGGTCAGGTTGCCTGAGGACTTACTGTCAAAATAACAGAATTTTTAGGTATGTGCAAATTACAAAAAAGAAAAAACCTCATGTGTTTTACATAACAGAGCAAAACAATTGCATGTTACTAATAAAAAGCTGTAGGTGGCAACAATAAGAGCAAATAAAGGCTAACTGCACCCACACCTTCCCTGTTCAGTTGTACAGGAGTGCTACACCTTAAAGAAAATGAACCCAAACAACTCCACTGGTCTCTCTGTTAAAAAAAGGATAAAGTACACAAAACCTCAAATCAAATCCCCAATGTTTAAAGTAACTTGCTGAAAAATGGATATGGGTCCTTGCCCCAGAATTATACATCTTAACTGTAATTACATCATGAAGTTAACCGAGCAGAGTGTATAAAGTGCACATTCATAGCATGTGTCTTCTACATATTTGCAGCTGAGGCCTCGTTTGTTCGTATAGACGTATATAATTTCAACATGGCTACAGCTGCACTAATGCAAACCTTAAGGACAGAAGTGCTCTACTGAAGCAAACCAATCATTTCAGCCTTCTGATATGCATAAAACTGAAATAAACCATGTATGCATGTTTCTGCTTGCAGATGTGGAATGCCAGTGCAGATAGGATTTGTACTGTGGCATTAACGCTGAAAAAAAAAGCAACCCCAAAACTTCATTAAATCAAAATCATGTTTATTACTATTTCTTTTAACCCGAGCTGTTCCAAATTAAATTCCCCAAGTGCTAAAGTTACAGCATTGTTTAAAAGCAAACAGGAAAGCCACTAGGCATGTATTCTTCATAAAATCAAATCCTTGCCTCAACGCCTGACTCAAAAAATGCTAAAATATTCACCTGTGCCCAGAAGCTAGTCCTGGAAGATTTCAGTCCAAAAGCAATTAACACTTTAAATCCAAGCGCAACCAGGAAACAGGGTGTTAAGTTGCTGAAAATGCTAAGCATTCATCGGCTCCAAAGTTTAAAATGACCTTATGTAAGGACAATATTATATAAAACTGTAATAATATAGATTTCCTTTAGTCTACGTTCTATTATTGAGCAGCAACTACTGGCCATGATTACAAAGGCAATTATTCTCAAGGATCTGTAAAACAACATTAGCAACAGAAAGAAAAATGAACACAGCTAAGGCCATAGCAAGGCAAAGCTTTGCTCACGAAAGCATTTATAAAAGAAAACTCGGAGCACAGCACAGTTATCGATCTATGCAAGTCACTACTTTAATACTGTATCATAGAAGCAACTGCAACTTAAAGAAACTGTCTGCTTATTCATGCTTCTTCATATATTTACTAATTCAGGCCTTCATTTGAGAAATTACACACTGAAGTAATTGCTATAAATAACTGCACTAATTTTAGCAACACTGAGTACTGGACGGTAATTCTGAGCAGGATAACAGGGCAAGTTTGTCTGACCTGTAAAATCACCAATCTCACAATTCACGCATTCACCAAGCCAGAACCTCACGACTGGGTTGCCCACCCACCAGACTGCCCAGAGACAGCTTAGGTAACTATTTCTGGTCTCCAAAACCTCCACCGTAAATAGAACAGTATGCACCACCTCTTCAGAAAGTACTTTTCCACACTAGTAGCAATTCTACAAGAAAAATAAAGGAAGACCAATGAAGAGGAACCAAGAAAAAAAAAAGAGTTCAGAAGAGCCAGTTTCTTCTCTGGATCAGTGAGTGCATGGGTTATGAAAAGACTAGTTTAAAAAGTATGTTTAAAAATTGTCTGAACAACCCTGCTCAATACTTCTACCAGTCTTAAGTGTTGTTACCAACGTAGTATAAATTATTCTGAAGGTTACACTTATTAGTAGAATGAAGGTAATTGCAGCACTGCACATGAGACACAATAAAAACTTGGAAATGGGAGAGAGAGGAAGTGCAGATCTTACCGGAAATGGATGACAAAATTGGCAAAACCTGATGGGTGAAGACAACCAAAGAAACAAAACCAAAAAAGTTCCACTGAAAGACAGGAAAGTGTGGATTTGTGAGTTGGGGAGGAATAACAAGGAAGGGATTAAATAAAGATTTCTTCAGTCTTTGCATCGTACCAGTTTAAAGATGGAAACATCCAGAAGGATATAAAAATTGCCATAAAGTCTAAATTGGGATGGAAAGTGGCTAACAGGCAGATCTAACTATATGATGAGAAAAAAAAAGGAGGTGAGAACAAAGGAAAAAAGGAGAAATCCAGGGAAACATCTGTGAAATCCACAATTAAAAAAAGGAAGGAGCAAAGATCTTCTAAACAGCTAGAGGAAGTCCAAAGAACTACAGAAGTAAAGAAGTGCTGGAACCTTGGAAAGAGCAGGAGCAGGGGCATTAAGTGAGACACAGGGCAACAGACCCATTAAGACTTCAGAGCAATGGATAGCCTAGATACCAACTAAGTCAGGTGCATGTTTCCCAAGTTATTAACATAAATGTAAATAACTGGAAATTCTATTTTCTAATATTCAATGTTTAGCAATAAGAACCAATTGTTTAGTTGCATTTCTAATGTTTTCCTTTGAATGCTGAGTATTGCAGTAGGAAATAGGGAAAAATAAAGCATGGGTACCTTGTAGGTACCTTAAGAACTAAATAAAAAGACAGCAAGGGTAGAAAAGAAAAGGGTCCAACACACTACAGTAATGTTGGATTCATGAAAGACTTTATAAGTGATTGACAGGCATCATGGACATGTTTGCAGAAATGCATAGTGTGTTACAGAAAATTCTTCAGCAGAATATGCTCATTATCTATAATCATGAATCTAAGAAGTGTGTTTTTTACCCTTTGAATGTTACACATGCATACTCACAACTACATGATTTGTTAACATATCCTAAATAAAAAAACACAGCTACAAACTGCTGTTTTTTGTCACTGATTTCCACATTCAAAGGACACCTGCTGCTTTTGTTCCTAAACCAGTTTCAAGTAAGGAGCACGCCTATGAGTCTTTTCTTTCTACCCTACTTGTGACCTGTTTCATCATGCAGTATCTTTGAACCCTTCAAGTAATAACATTTTTTTCCCCAGCATTTTAATGCCACTTCATTTTTTTCCCCGTTATACAGAGGAGGAAGATGAAGTACCACAAACCACAGGAAGTGGATATACAAAAGTCCCTCAAGCAGTGCTCCATGCAGAAAGATCTGGGTGCCGCACCTCTATAAAGGATGCAAAGCAATGAAACCCACAGACATGGCAGGACATGACATGGGAGGTGAAGAGTCGGATGGATTCCCTAAAAGCTCCAAGCACAACTGAAGCGTTCTGAGCCAGGCTAGCACACAGCGGAAAGAAACGCAAGTGAGGGCAGCGAGCCTGTCTCAGGCTTTTTCTCATTTAATTTCGGATTAATCACTGAGCATTTGCATACAAGCCTGGAAAGAGAAGCAAAGCTCTAGTTCGTTAACAGCTAAGCAGAGATACTGCTGCATAAGCAAATACCATACAACTCAAGGAGGCGGAGAATGGAAATAGCTTTTGGCTGCTACCTCAGGTTTCTGGTGCACACCAAGAGACAAGGAGACGGAACAGTTCAAGGATCACTTTAAGCTGTGCAAGCCGATAATAATCTCTGAAGGCCCGTAACATAATCAGTGTTCTCTAGCAATCTGGAACAATACCTTCTGATCCCAACACGAATTACGCCAAAACAAGGACACTCGAGCAGCTCGTGCCAGGTTTGTGTCATCTGAGAACAGTGTGGGCTCAAGAACGCCTGCGAGGCCAAGGACCTGACTCCTGCTGTGGTTTGGGTAGGTTTCAATGCCTTGCAAGAAGGAGGTATTTTGGGAGAGCCCTCACGCTAAAATGAAGTTTCTTGGAACAGGGGCAATCTGGGCAGCTGGAGGGATCATGCATTCAAATGGCACTCTTCTACTCCCCTGCAGATTATGTTTTCATGAAGGTCTTAAGTCGAAGATAGCTAAAATATTAAATCTGGTTTTGTTCTGGTTAGTTTCGTGAATCCAGCTGAGTTTGTAGCAGACACAGAATAACCCTCAGAACTAAAAGCATTTGATTAACTGAACAAGTTGACGTATGGCTTATGCAGAGAACAGACCTAACAGACTTCCAGGGCTGGAACCGCCTTTTCCCTTTAGACTTAGTTCTTCAGAACAGCCTCAGGGAAGCCTGAACATTGCCCACACCCACTGCTTCTGATGCCAACAGGCTGCTTGGGACTGTGCTGAGGCACTACTCAGCTGGCAACTTTCACGGGCCGTAATTAAAAAAACCCACAACTTTTACTTTGCAGTCATGATGGAGTTTATATGCTGTATCAGTGCTGCTCATCCGACTCCCCTGGTGGATACAAGAGATTTTGCATAAGAACACAAATATTACTTTTTCTACTACTGTTTAAGCCTGTTACTACATATAGAAGCTGTAAATGGTGCTGACCTGATTACAACCTTATTCTCATGTAATAACAATATTAATCCCATGAACTGGTACAGAAGTTCCCCAGCATCTTATCTGTATTACTGAATTCAGGATTATGGTCAGCTATGTGTACGCAGTTTCTAGGGCATTGACTGGCTCAGGCTTAAAAAGATTTTATTTTTAATATGGCAATATCATCCAGAGGTAAAATAAACCTCTGTGTTATGAAATTAGCTGCTACACTGCAGGCACTCTACAGAAATAAGTGATTACCTCATTTGCTAATGACTCGTGAGAAACAAATTCCATATGTATGTTGTTCCTTAGCTACTGTCCTAGAAAGCGGCTCAATCTGTTAACTGAGCACAATAAATACCTAATTAAATTAAATCTCCAACAAGCCTGAGAAAAATGTATTGAAAGCACTCTGCTTGATTACAGACATTGGTCTAAAGTAACAGACCTATTGATCTGGCCAACTTCAACCTTATTCGCTTCACCCAATTTAATTTGAGAAGAACAATAACTAAATTTTAGTTGGATCTCCCTTCCCACTCTCCAGGGAAATAATTTGAAGTGACTCTGAGTTCAGGTGGCATACAGAAAATATTTAATAGGTCAAAGAAGACATTTATTTTGTTGCAACTATGGACACAAAGTTACATTAAAAATGCAAATACGGTTTCCAGTGCAACAATTACATAGTGCTGCTGACAGGGTCATATGCCATGAACAAACTTCTCTGGTGGGGGCAATAAGCCAGTTGTTCCGCAAGTTCAGGATGATATTAAAAACCATATTTCAATACAGTCCTGTATAGCTGCAAACTAAATGAAAACAACTGAAAAAACCCCAACCTGCCAGCTGTGCCTGAATATAGAGGCTCCTTGATTTTGTTATGCTCTGGGCCAATCCAATATTAACCCTTCGTCTACTGGGAAAGACATCTACGCAATCTGTCCAAGAAGAATTTCCGTAATTAAAGAAGAATGAACATTTAAACTGTCTTGCTGCATATGAAAGACAGCCCACAGTCTCTACAGAGCCCTTCAAGACTTACCCTGTCCAGGGTCAGTGGTCTGAACACAATTCCAGTCAGTAATGTCCCACTGCTGCTATCATCCGACAGTTGCTCTAGCCACTTACATGAAACAAGTTGATGACTTCAATTCTGTTTCCACCAGAGATGCTTCCATAACAGAGAGACAACAGTAGCACATGCTGCATCCCTGCTAACAGTTCCAACAGAGAGGCCAGCAACTACCTGGTCAGCATGTTGCACATGCACCCACTAACCTTTCAGTCCCAGGCCCTGCTTATACTAAGGAAATTGTGAAATATTCAGTAGCACAGCCAGTACTTGTGTGGCTCCACAAACACTTGGTTCAGTGGGGATTCCCATACAGACTGACAAAGTCAAGCAGTATCTGCATGCACAGAACCAACAGCATTCTCCTTGTCATCTAATCCAACCCTCTGCTACCGCTGGCAGACAGACAAAACATAACAGTTTTGTGCAGAGATACTAAGGCTCGCTCTAGAATTAATGCAGCTGTATTAACTGGGCCAATTAAGAGTATGCTTTTTTGATTTTCTTTGGATACAGTTCTAATGTAGTGATCCTGGTTTTAATAGGATCCCTGCATAGTCATACATCTCGTTATACAAATATAACTTCAGTATTTTAAAGCTCTATTTTCTAAGTAGTTAATGAGTAGCCTTACTCCTTACTGTTTCTTCAGAATCACAATCCTCTTGTCTGCTACACACCTCATAGTCTAATTTCTGGCCTAATATAGATTTATATTAATCTGTTCTTGCTCCAGTTTTGTCCCTGAGTTTGAACAGACATTAGCTCCCACTCTTACTTGCTTTCTCCAGCACTTGTAAAGAGAAATCAAATTCAGATTTTGCTTTGCCAAGTTGAACAGGACAATCTCTTTAAGTTACTTCTCCAAGTAAGCTGCCCATTTCTCTGACCATCTTCTACATCTTTTTTGCCAATTTAAGCTGAAATTTTTCAAGCATAAGAGGTAAGAACTACATATGACATTCCAGATCAGATCTCACCACTCTTTATACAGTCCTTCCAATATCTACTGGGAACATCTGCTACATTGTACGCCTGAATTTGCCACCATGCATCAAGGGCTCAGCCATGCTGATCCCTGAGGGTACAAACATGGATTCTTTCCCCTTTTCTGTTTTTCACCTGAGGAGCTCCTGGCTGTCAGCATAAATTCTTTTTACCAATCTTTTCAGCACCTTAACTTGCATTCCATACTTCTTAAAATTTAAATCTTTTTCTATTAATTCTATCCTCAAATCCATCTATTTTTTTTCTTGTTTGATATCCCAATATTGATCTGTATCATCTGTAGTGTCAATATCTGCATTTATGTAAGCAGGTTTCACAAGCACATGCCTCTCTTCTCTGCCTGCTTCCCTCCCCACCCCCAAATCTGCAATAATTCACCAGGTGCGTAAATTTTTCTGTAGCTCAAGGTGTAGTACTGCCTCTGTTTAAAAATAACTGTCACTATAAAACCAGTCCAAAACCTTCAGGACTGAAAATGACTTATATTTACGGTATAAAATTTTACAAAGGAAAAGCTGAAGTGGTTTTGTCTTATATGATAGCAGATTACTTTTCTTCCCTCATCACACATACCTTTTTTTAGTGTTAAGAGAGGCTAGACAATTTGCAAAGGTAATTTGTGGCTCAATATCTGAAGATTGGAAGTCTCACACAATGCAGCTTCATGCTAAAATGATACAGTCACTACAGAACTTGTTTTAGAAACACAGTATTTGCACAAAAGTCAATCTGCTGCCAGTAGGTAAAGAGCTGCACTTCCAATGATTTTACCAAGATAAGGTGGTCTAAATTGTCCCTCAAATTGAACACAAACTTGAACTGACTGTTTTAAAAACAAAATTAATTCACACCTAGCCAAAACTCTGCAGATTTAACAAGGACACATTTAACAAATTTTAAAATTAACAGAGATTGAAGTCATGTTCTCTTGGATCTTTCACCTTTTTTTGTGAACAGATTTCCTTTTTTTTTTTTTACTTTGGACTCCACACAAAACACGAGGCCTTTATCTGACCTTGCAGCATCATAAAATGTAGACAGGGAAGCAGGACATGGCTGGGACTACTCATTGTTCAGTTCAGAGAATTATTACCCATTGACAGGAGTCCTGCTCTTTTTCTTTCTCCTAATCACAAATTGAATTACCATCAAAAACAAAGAAATATTTGTTGTTTACAGGAAAAAAATGCCTCACAGGAAAATTCACTAAATGAACATCTGCTTTCTCTATAGAAAAGTTACATATGCTTCCTTGGAGATGAGTATCAGATTTTCTGTTAACACATGATTTCTGACATCAGGTTGTTGTACACCTTGGCTGTTCATCACACACGCTTTTTCAATCATGTTCAGTTTTCTCCTAGTTCTGTAACTTGTATAGCTCAGCTCTAAAAACAAAAAAGCCCTACAGCCAGTCCAGGAAGCGAGATTGAAGAGAAGCTTGTTCTGGTGACAAAATTATATAGGCTAGGGGGAAAAAGAAGCCATTACCCATGCAGCAGCCTTACCCTTCTACGCAGTCTGTCCCTTTCTTCACGAATAGCATTCATGGTGGCCTTGGTCCTGTTCAGCTCCTCCTCTTTGCTACACAGCATGGCCGTGAGACTCTCATTCTCTTCCCGCAAGCCAGCTAGCTCCTTTTCCCATCGAGATCTCTCTTCAGATAGATTTGGATAAAGGTCACGTCCCAGTACACCCTCAATCTCTTCTACGGTCTGCAAAAATACAGTCATCAAAAACCAGAAAGAAGCAGAGAAAGATGCCTGAACAAGACTAATGGCACACAGGATAGAAGTGCGCAACAGGCAACTATATACGCCTGTGTGTACACACCCAGCCCCACAACACCATTAGTTTGCTTCTAATAGTAATAGCAATATCAATCAAAATTGTTGCTTATCTTGATAGCTTGACCATTTTATTAAAATATTTCATATTGACCAACACCAAAGCAGACAGATGTTTTGTATGCAAATAAAACATATGACACCCATGAGTGACAACAATCCCAGTAGTTTCATCTCAGAACACTTCAAAACAAATTAAAGACTCCTTGTCATGGGTGAGCACTGTGATGCTTGTTTCCCAGCCTGAGTAAGAGCCAGAAAGTAGCAGCCTGTGAAGGTGCATGGCATGGGGCCTTAGTTCTACACCAACTCCGCAAAAGGGCAAGGAAAAGAGTGGGACAGTAAAAAAACAGGACTCTTCTTTCCCATGTCTCTGAGCATGTTCTTTCCTAGAGGTGACAAAGAGATAAAAGAATGAAAACTGGCCTTGGCTAGGCTTACATTCTATCAGAAGATGTTACAGCCTTTCCAGTGCGTAAAAAAGGCCGGGTTTCTCTGGGCCGTGTAATGCCATTCAGCATTTCCCGCCCCATCCCCTCGTACAGAACTGTGCCTTGTAGGCAACATTCAGCATGAAGGATATTCAGCAGCTTCCACTGGGTGAAACTGAACTACACCACCAGCAAGGGAATACTGCCATGCCTAAACTTACCATCCGACTGGTCATTCAGCATGCTCAAATACAGCATAACACCCAACGCATCAGGTAACTACATGCAGTTCTGATTCTACTACACAGCATGTGCTGTGCACGTGTTAATTTTTTTCACTTATGGAAGACCTTTGCAATAAGCAAAAACCCTCCAATTGTTGCTTATAATATTTTGAATTTCTCTGAAATGGTAGGAAGAAACACGGAAAAATAAATTAATATATGATGCAACTAGCAACCTAGAAAGTTTCATTTCATTGGATAATCCAAGAACAAGTTATAGCTAAAGCATATACTTTAAAGTTTAATATGGAAGATAAATAACTCATGTACCAAGGTTAAAAATAGTCTGCTTAGTTGTTTTATTTGAAAGGACTTAATTTTTACATATAACAAAAATTACTAACTGAAGTTTATGTCCTTAATTTGGGAGGGGCCAAAAGAATGAACTAGAGTACAGCTGAAAATGACAAACCAAGTTGAAAATACAACTCCACCTTTTTTCTGCAAGAAATCTTCCCAGTGTTTTCAGCACTGTCCGACACTGAGGTATCACTGAAATTTTATTATCTGCCCACTATAATGAAAAGTTGGTTATTTATTGTTATCAATATCTTGAAGAATAAATCTTGGCTACAGCAAGACTCCTTAGTGAGAAGGAAAAGATATACAAAAGAAAAAAACCTATTTCTAACAAGTAGTTCAAGACGCCTCTATGAAAGAAGCAGGGACAAAACTTTTGCAGTCAGGTTCAAGTTTATCCTTTTAAATCTTACCTCAAGTCTCTCTTCCATAAAACTGCAATATGTTCAGAGTCATAAATATGAAACTCCATTGACAGACTATCTACACTATAATTCTGCTTATATATTTGGTAGTAAGCTTAAATCACTTTTCTGTAAGAGCAATGCCTTGCAACATCTCTGTAAGATGAAAAAAGCCTTAAATTAGTTTCACTTGGACCTCTAGGTCTCAAACTACGACAACGTACGTTATTTCAACACAACATGAGGATGAGTTCCAGTTCTGAATAAGCATAGGGCGGTTAATCTTACAACATGAAGAAAAGCTCTGTAATGGCAGGAGTATTCTCTCTTGATAACGCTGGCTTTATTTTAAATTGTGCTTCTTTGTTGCTGTCTTTTCCTCTCTCTTCTTCCCCCAAAACTCCTCTCCTCTTTCACGCACTTCCCCTGCTGTTTCCTCACACTTTTAATCTCAAGTTCCGCTGCTGCCTCCTTCCTCCTTATTCCCCATGCTCCTAGCGCTGATTTTTTTCCCACACCTCCCTTTCCCAAGCCTCTTCTCTTCCTCAGAGCACTACTGGGGATGATAAGCCTGGAGCAACGCTGGAAGACAAAGGACTGTCATGAGGAAGCAGCAGTAGTTGCTCAACACCACGGAGGTATCTTCAGACAGAGAGGCTGCTGCTGTTTCTCCAGACTCCATTGCCACCACCTCCCCACAAAAGTATAAAGTTCAGGCAGTGACAGCACCAGCATGAGTCTGACAGTCGTACTAAGGGCTATAGTCCTTAACAAAGCTGAGGGACCTTCCTGCTTGTTTCTATGCTCCTTCATTTTGACATGATCAATATCCTTTTGCTGACTAAACTATTACCACAATTCTCCGTTTTGATGACCAACGTGCTACCATCCTCCATGGTAAAGAAAATATAAATATTGTACATGGATATATCTATATAAACTACTAGGTCATTTACTTTTCTTCAAAGCAGTTTTACAGAGCAGCTTTATCCAGCATGCTGCTGTACAGCAGAAAAATTCAGGTATAATTTCACGGATTATAGGATTGAATTACAATGTAATGTTCCAAGCACAGGGCAGGATTGTGGTCATTCCAGTCTTGACTCTGACATTGCCATCAGTACTCTCTGCCTTAGTTTCCTTAAAAGAGGTGTTGTGTTACAGACATGACATCAGATGAAATCAGCAAGTATCAGGTTTAAAAGAAGCAAAAAGCAGCACTTTTTCACAAGGTGTAAGTCAACAGTAGAATTTATTCCTACCAGAATTTACGGAGGCCAAAAATTTAGACAGGTTAAAAAACACATTGGATACAAACATGGAAGAAAATTCCACCCATGGCTATTAAACACAAAGACATCATCTCTGGCTCAAGAAGTTCCTAAATCCACCTTGCTGAAAGCATCTTTGAAGGAAGGAGAAGGACATACTATACATGTCCTTTTTGATGCAGTCTTTCCACTGGCGTTTGCCACTAGATAGACTTTTGGTCTGACCCAGTGCAGCTGTTCTCATGTTCTAAATAGCTCATGTTCGGAAATATTTACATACCTTTTTAACTGGTAGAGTTTTAGTGGCAGGTATCTGTTACTGATAGTTATTTACTCTTCAAAATATACAAAGCATTAACCAGCCTACTCTGTGGAAATTTTCTTAAACCAAGGATAATTTTGTAACTGTTCAGTTTATCAGACAATCTGATAAATCTCATTTCAAGGTCTTTTCATTCTTTGTGGGACAGGAAAAAATGAGCTAGCTAGGGTCACATGATTTGTATAAAAGAAGCAAAAAAAAAAAAAAAAAATTACCAGCAACAGCATTAAAAGAAACCCAGTGAAATTAAACCATCAAAGCAGAAGGATTCAAAACATTAGGACACCAGTAAAGAAAAAGGCCAACAGTCAAAGCAAAAGACAGTTAGAATGTTTCAGGTTTCTGTTCATGATTCCACCTGTTTTAAAAACCTCTCAGTTCTCTGTCTGAGGAAGCAGGAAAGGAGAAATGACCGGCAGCCATGGGTGGAATTGTGGAGAGGGGTTCTACATGTAGGTTTTGCTATATTAAACACATTTGTGACACACACCCCTAGCACATAATGCTGCATGTCAGACAGATTCTTATTTTCCTGAAAGGTTAATAACCTTTGCATGCTATCTCTTGTCAAACACAAACAATCCCAGGCTCTACAGCACAGGCAGTAAGGAAAAGCTCTCCCCAAAAATGCCTATGCATGTAGAGATCTCATGAAAATAAAAGGCCTGCATTTTGGACCAGGAAAAAGCTGCTGACAGTTACTTATCATTATAAAAGTTTGATTGTAGTTAATTTGGATCAACAGTAAATAATGGGGTTAAAATAAAAAGCTTGAGAACTGAACTTATGGGAGCTATTTTGGCATTTTGTTGAATCCACCTCCTGAAGAATTTTTCATCTCATCTCAATTCGGAGACCTGTGTGGACCTCACACAGACGAATCTCTACTTGTTTTCCAGGATCCCCAACCTCTCTTTTGGTGAATACTGACTTCTGAGAGCACTTAACCCTAAAACTCCAGATAACACTGGCTAAAATTCGAAGTATTGATCTTAATTGTCTGAGACACTCAAATAAACTGCTTTAAGACGGTTCCCAAGAGACCCAGAAGGCAGCCTGTCTCTCTCTCTCTTTCTCAAATATACTCACGTTCTTCATCCTACTACTCAACATAAATTTCTTTGTAGGCAGTTATATTCCACAGGCACCACCAGGGACAGAGGGGACCTTTCCCAGTATCATGCCGAAGAGCTGTCTAACCCATCTAGAACAGTCACAGACCTCTCCACTTAAAAGCAAACTGTCAATATATTTGTTCTTATATAAATGAGTCACTGACGCCTTTCCATCTGACACAAAAAACCTTGTTCAGCTCTTTCCCTGTATATAGTAAGATCCTCTACGGTTCCCTTGCTTTCTCCCTCCATTACATATGCTATCAGGCATCCCTCTTGTTCTGTTACACACACAATAAAATCAAGACATACAAGTATCAGCTGAGTTATTTGTTCCTGTGTCTGGCTTGTCACCTCAGAATTAATATACCACACTTTGTGTTAAATACCAGCTTCATATTTTAAGACAGCAAAGTCACAACTTACACATAGTCTATGGCATTTTATCTTCAAATTTCAGTGAGCATTACATATTGTCTTTTCAGCTACTGGTCAATGACTAGGTGTGCGACCTTGGGAAAGTGACAACTTTTTTGCTGGATAACCTTCAGAAAGCAAATTAACTGCTGAGTGTCCCTGTTTCTCTTATCTCTGAAATGATCATAAGGCAAATACGTTTCTGATTTGAGATTGAAAGTCTATTAGTACCTCCTCCTGAGCCTTGGAGAATTCAGTGTAAAACAGGTGTACTACTGCTTACCCAACACACACTGTGAGCTGGAGCTGATTTCTGTGAAGTACTTTGACGCTTTTGGAAGTAAATTGCTATTACTACGGAATGTGACCAGGTGTCTCAGGCAATGTACGTGCTGCATTTAGAGCCTAATGTTACCGTTACCTTAATGGCTAAATCACAATGTTCGCTTGCGGTAGTGAGTTGTTCAATATGTCTATCAACTTCTGCTACTGATAAACTGCAGCTGCTTTTCTTCCTCCCACAGACAACATTTTCCAGACCTGTCAGCACTCTTTGCAGTTCTGAATTCAAGTCACTACAGTTATCTAAAAGAAAGCAAAACAAAACAAAACAGATATCGCAACAATTAGTGACTCAGTGAAAAAACAAACTCTAACCCAGGAAGTGCCTGTTGCAGAACAGCTAGGACTGATACTGTTCAAGTAACGTCCTTGCAATCTGCCACTTTTTCCTCACCAACTGATAGGCTTAAATACCACAACCACATCAACTGAAATCACGAGTTACCTCCCATCTGACAAATAACACTCCACCTACTTACCTGTAATGTTCATTCTTTCTTCAAAAACCTTTCTTTTCTGAAGGACAACATTTTAAGACACCACATGCTCACATACTATGCCATTTCTTTTTTGTTATTATTTTTGCCATTCAGGACCTATTATCCTGATTTTATTACCCTCAAAGGTGGTGTTCTTTTTCTGTAAATTCAACATTTTTTTCTGCCTGGTACATTCACTGACATTATGACCTGGTATTTTTCAGAGGAATTTTTGTAGTTGTACCTTGGTATTGTGTGATTTAAAAAATCCTGTTGTTCACAGAGATGATCCCTCCTGACTATATGAGAGCCTATGCTTCATTTTTATAGCTATTTCTTCTTCAAATGCAACTGCAGAATATTCAGGGATCACGACAGCACACCTTGTTGTTTGCTATGTTCCATACTACAACCCTATTAGCAGCACATACAACAATGCTAGTTTGTATTTCTGGCTTACTAGTTAAGAGTTTGCAGTAACTATCAACTGTGCAGCACACAAGTGGTGCACTACGAGACAGCAGTGCACCAGCAGTTCCTACACCTTACTAAAACCAGCGGCAGGCATTCTTGCTGGAGGGTGTTATTTCTATACTACTGCTGCAAGCATTTCACCCTGGTCAGAATTCCCTAGAAGCCTCATAGCTGTGGTTCTTACAGGGGACTAAAGCAGCGTGGCATTGAACCGTGTCTCCAGTTTAGCAGAGAGGAGAAACCAGATTATTGTAGACTGCCTTGGAATCTCTCCATGCAAGAGAAGATTGCAAGCAGCTGGATGAAGGGGTGAGATGATCAGAAAGTAAAAAATTGCAAACTCGTTACCACAAATCTAACTCCACAGCTTAATGCACGTAAACATGAAACTATTGCTGACCAAAAAGAAGAGTTTTTAATGATGTCACAATATTGTATGAAAAATGTGAATGGGCAACACGTACAAAACTTCACTCTTGAAGTCATGTTCACTAGTTAGTTCCTGACTAGCAGCCACCCATCTGTTGTAATAATACCAAAAATCCCTTTATAATAACACTCATTTATAAGCAACATATACTGTTCAGGATGCTTAATTGTATAAACCTCTATTTTGTTTGTTTGAATTCATTTGTTCCCATAACATCTTCTATAACACACATTTTGTCCATTTAAACGACATTCAGAAGACCTTGTGTGCTGAGTTTTGTTCCTACAATAACATTTGCACCAGGAAATAAGGGTTTACAATAATGAGAACCCCATTTCTCACAGAAAACCAGTATAACCCAATCACAATCTCTGCAAGACATACTGGAGAGCGTTTGTAGTTTTAGCTCTTGGTGTTATATACCTATATCTAGAAGGATAAAAAAATTATGCATATTTGTATATATGTGTGTGTGTCTGTGTATACACGAAAGGATTTATTTTCACAGGAATACAGAAACAAAGCCAAAAAAGGACAGAGTATAGAAGGAAAACATGGAAAACAAGCAAGAATCCCTAGAGTTAACATTCTTATTTTGTCCACTGCTATATTTCATTTTATTGTCCTGTTTACCACTGTTAGCAGAAACTTAAATGGATAACTTCTGTTAATGTATACAAATGCTGCTTCAGCTCCACCCCATGAAGAACAAAATCAGAGCTCTAACCCCAAAATAAATGCTGAAAAGTAAATTAGTTTGATTTTTTTTTTTGTCAAAAGACAGACGAAAAAAGGGAAAGAAAATGAAAGGAAAAAAAGTACTCACGTTAGAATCTGTTCAATTTGCAATTTAATAACAAGTATTAACTTTTGAAAGTAAAGACATTAATTTTTTAAGAATATGAAGACCTCTACTAAGATATCTTGACTCCATACAATATTTTGTTAAGTGTACTTTGAATTCCATATATCAGATGTTTTGTGATTACATTATTATTAATATTGTTCTATCAACGTTTCTAGAAATTAAAGACACTGAAACACAAAAAGTCATGACCTCTCTTGACCAAACATGCCATTTTAGACCCCATAGCTACTCTACATCAAGCATAGAGGTTACTTCACATCTAAAGTTATAGTTGTGGAGAATTTCAGCATTTGTTGTGATTGACACAGCCTAAATTTCTTTACTTCCTCACCAAACATTTGGATTTGCATTTCAAAGGCTATGATGTCTTTCTGCTGTGAGAAGGCATCATGTCTACTAAGAAGCATAACTCACCCACGTCTGCAGTGACCATGGTGGATTGATTCTCTGGTACCGAAACAGAATTCTGATCCATGCTGCGTGAGTCTTCGTTAACCTCATGCTGGCTTTGGCTGAGCTCTGACCGCAGCTCTGAATACTCATCTTCCTCCCTGGGAGAGAGAACAAAGGCAGAAATAAAATCCTCTGAGGAAATACATATCTCTGTGACACTTATTTCAGAGCAGTGAGCTGAGCCACAGGATACAATCCACACAAGTGTAAGTGTTTTGTCCAGTCAGTAAAGAAGAGTTTATACCCTTTATCACAAAGCAATTGTGCTATGCCCATAACACCCACTTGCAGCAGCCAGTGCCTGGTTTCTATTTCTCTACTCCCAAGTTCATTACTGCTCTAGACCTACAAGGAAACAATGGGTGGAACGAAGTGCAAGCAAGGACGTGTGCAAGAAGGACATACGCTGCTCTGCAATAACTCCCCAACTGACGATTCTTAATCAGCACAAGTGGTTTTTGAACCCAAAATGGATTATCAATAACCAATTTTGGTCTCTTTCTCAGTTCAAGGATGCCATTGGCTTGCGTGCAAAGCAAGCGTGCACATGCACATACCTGCATGCGTATATCAAAATACTCTTGGGGACGGGTAGGTTTTTTCATTTTCTCTTCTCAAAAGGAAAAGACCAGATAAGTGAGTGTAGCACTGAACTGCTAGAGTCAGTGGAAATTAAAAAGCCTCAATTACCTAGGTTTTAACTTATTTGTTGAGATGGTTCTACTAAAATAATTGAGGACATGGAATACTTTAGCTAAAGCTAGTGACCTTAAAAAATTAGGGCTTTTTCCTCCTGCTTCCACACAAAGAGTTCAAAGCAATGGGAAAGAAGACAAGTAAATGAATAACACCTTTGCCTGATAACATTTGTAAACATTTTTTCTTTTGATGCACTTGCCGATTCGACTCAGAATATTTTTTTTCTATTTCCATAGTGACTGTTTTGACATTAAAGTATATATTTTAAACATGAAAAAACCACCAGCTTATCCAGGTGCAGAGCCCCTCTGATAAGTAAGCAAACAGCCATCATTTTGTTACACACTAAATCAAATGCAGAGATTCATTGTGCTGCAGATTCAGCAGAAAAGTGTGAGAATGGAACTGTCTGGATTTGGAAACAATAAGAAATAGCAAAGAGCTATCTGGGGATCTGCGTCTGGGAGGGGCACCTGTAATGTTAAGTCTGCTGTGTATATGCTACATGGTGATGAGTGTTTCTTGCAGAAATATTGCAGGATTTAGCCTGGAGGTGTGTCTGGATTTGCCAGGCAAAATAGCAGAGAAGATGGCCCATACATACAGGGAACAACGACAGAAGTAAAGTCTGCTCTCAGACTAGCAGAGGTGACAATTTATGAACCAGGCCAACTCAAAAAAAGGAGTTTCAGCTTGCTTGCCAAGCAGGGTTTCCCAAGGTACTGAGATGTAATTTCTACAGGAACTATTATGCTCTTCGATCCCTTAACATTTGCTTCAGTGCAAAGAAAGTCTGACTTTACCAGAAGCACTTAGTGACTATTATTAAACAAAAATGCAGGTCAGCTGGTTAAAACTGAGATTTAGATCAAAGAAAGGTCTTTGAGGTACCATGCAATACATGTTTAAGAAAGTGTGAGAACTAAATCATGAATAGCAGGAATTAAAGCAGTGTACTGAAGACACATAAGCATGAGTTAATGTTCCATGAACTCGTTTATTATTAGCCATAGCACAAGCCAGTAGTAATTATCTTTAGACAAAAACAATTACCAAGCACTCAAACAGTTGCATTTTTTTGATCTGAAGGTAATTCATTTTTTCATTTACGAAACAATTAGTCAGGTTTTTAAAACCTGATTTACCTCTACAAATGGACAAGAGGCTCTAGTGAGCATAAAACAGCGCCACACACAATAATAATTTCCCACCAATCATCTTTTGGCTCTTGTTGCATAGATTTTCTCTTTAAAATCCAACACAGCTTCATCTAGCTAGCAGTAGCGCTATTTTTTTCAGTTTAAGCACCCTCCTTATCTTGGGGCAGTTGAAAAGTATGTCAGGTGGTAGAATTCACACCCTTCCAACAGCTCAAGCCAGAAGTCAGTTTCTGAATGAACTAATGCTTCTAAGACCTGACCAGAGGGATCAGAAATCTATTTCTGGTAAAGCAACAGCAAGGTCAATTGGTCATCCCACCACCAGTCTCACAGGGGGCGGTCTGAGGGCTAAAAACACAAGGGGAGCAATGTACCACAAATACAAGTTCTGCCTTTAAAACGGAAGTTGGCAGCAACAGAAGATACTGTTTGAGACTCCCCTTTCCCCGAAACAGGAGAGGAGTCCTCCAGTGGCATTGGAAATGCAAGGCGCTCAACAGCTGATGATGACTAGCCACTGAACTCCTGCCACACCACCCAGAAGGTGGAAGCATTACAACATCCTTGTTGCTGCCATCATCTAGGTCCCAGCTGGAGAAAGCAGATATTTGTTCTCCTATGGGCCCTGATGGTTCCCAGTTGCTGGAATGTCATGGTGAGTTGGAGGCAATTAAGATCAGATCAAGCTATTCTAAACACAGAGCAGCCTGGGATCAATGTTTGTCCTGGTTTCAGCTGGGATAGAGTTAATTTTCTTCCTAGTAGCTGCCATGCTTTGGATCTAGTATGAGAATAATGCTGATAACACATATTGCTTTAGCTGTTGCTATNATGAGAATAATGTTGATAACGCATATTGTTTTAGTTGTTGCTAGGTAATGCTTATATTAAGTCAAGGACTTTTTCAGCTCCCCATAGAAGCTGAAAGGGAGCATAGACAGGACAATCTGGCCAAAGGAATATTCCATACCATAGATGTCATGCTCAGTATATAAATGGGGGTTGGCCAGGGGGCAGGAACCCACGATTATTGCTTGGGACAGGTTGGGCAACCAATCATCGGGTGGCGAGAGTGACTTTTGTTGCATCACTTTATTTTGTATATTCTTTTACCATTATTATTATTGTTTCTCTTCAGTTACTTTTCCACTAAACAGTCTTCATCTCAACCCATGAGGTCTTTTTCCCCCTCCTTTTTCTCCCTCTTCTCCCTACCCTACTGGGAGGGATGGGTAGGAATAAGTGAATGGCTGCATGGTTCTAGTTGCTAGCTGGGGTTAAACCACAACAATGTTGGAGCAAAAAAGTGTGTTTTACAGGTACCTCTGCACTAATTGTTCTCCTCCTATTTGGGCGCAACCAAGGATCACAACTGCTGCACAGACACTGCGGAAAAAACTTGATCAAATAGTGAGCAAAACAGGACACTTCCAGCATCCTTTCATGCCTCTGACAAGTTCTGCCAGGACACTGGCAAGGTGCATATTCTCTTCATGGCTGCAAACAGGGCATAGGTTCACAATTCAGGTGCCAGCAGTTTTTCAACAATCATTTTACTTGAAGAAGTATTTTTAAAGCATTATAAGACCATCAGATAGAAAATACTGCAGGTGTATGTGCACTGAAGCCCAGAGATTGACTGCTCCCTGTGTACACACACTTGAGGTCCCTCTGAATTAGTTTAGTTGTGAACAAATAGAGACACACTTGATACAACGTGGGAATTAACCACTGAAGGCAGGTGGGGCTGGGCATTGCATGCTGAAGCCAACACTATCACACCCACACTGCCATTTGAATTGAATCCAAGTAGCTTCCACCTAGCACATATTTAGAAGCGAGAATCAGAACTTCAGATCATTGTGTAAATGCGACTGTAAGTGCCATGTGTTATTTCTTGTGATGCTGTAGTCTATTCACTCTCCTTCTTCCTCATTAACTCCAACACAACCTACTTTCTGCATATATTTCATATTAAAAGCTGTAAGTCTGAACAAATGGTTTTACAGCAACGGGTTACAAGCTTCTTGACAACTGTTTCAAATAATCCTTAGCAGACACCAATATTCAATGGAGGATATTTCTGTTTGGTATTGTTAAAGTTGCTTATTATTTTTAGAGTTGCACAGATATACCCAAACGGCCACCAGTCTATATCTAAAAGCAATTTGATCTCTTCCTTTTTCCTTTTGCTGAATCTCAGTTTGACATCTAAGAAAGACTATCAGTCATAGGCTGAAGTTGTTTCCTGCACAACCAAGTTATAGATGATTTTGCCAGCCAAAGACATGATTAAGAAAAAGAGTTGAGTTTGAATGAACCTAAGGCAATACGAAAAACTTCCAAAGTCAGTAATATTCACCTTTAACATAGACATAATTCCCTTTTAGTACACTACTGTGTAATTTGTAAACCTTTCTGGGCTTCAGAGTTATCAGGTGTATCCTTTATGTCCAAGTTTTTACAATATCACTACAACTGGGAAGATACATTTGATTGGCTTTTCTGTCTTCTAAGCTGCACACACTTGGAGAGAAATGGGAGTAGGCATACCCCTTGTCAAAGGACAGAGAACCTTTGTAATGCGAAAAATTTGTCTTCTACAAATTGAAACAGCAGAAGTAGGGGTAACACTGCCACCAGCATCCATTTGACACGCTAACAGAACCTCAAGCCAGGACCACTCAGTGAAAGCTGTTCACTCTAAAGGAAGCTGACAAAACGTGCTCTGCACAATCAACATAGGCTCATCTGCCCAACAGTCTTGCAGAGTTTGGCAAAAGCCTGTGACTTAAGTTTTACAACGAACTTAAGCGCAATACTAGCCACCTCCTCTCCCTCTCTCCTCCCTACTAATATAGACAAGAACAGTGAGACACTGTCAGACAATTATAATTCTCCAAGAAAAAACAGAGCCAAGGTTTACGTCTCCAGACTGCTCAAATAAAAAAAAGCATCCTCATCCTAGTGGACCACTCCTTGAGTGTCTTTTTGCTCCCAAATTGCTACCTTCTTGAGACAGTAGTGGGTAAATTCTGTACTGTCACACATGAAGAACTAGGCAAGCAAGAGGCTCATCTACGTGCACAGTGTGGGTACAGGCAACTCTCTTTTTAGCGTTAATATCAAATCAGTTACAGCTGTATTTCAGCTTCTTTTTTTTGGTGAGGTTGGGCTTCCAAACCAGCTGGGCTGTCCAGAGTAGCAGCAGGGAGATGAGACAACTGCAGATGAATGTTGGCTTGCTCCCACAACCATGATGACCTCATTTTCCTTAGGGAATGCTGGAAGAACACAGCACAAGAGCAGCAGCTAACTTCATATGGCCACACACATGGAACTCGTTGCACCCAAGAAATGGCTAGCAAACCTAGAACAATCCTTGAAACTTCTAAAAATACTCCTGAAGATTACTGTTACTAAAATCAGCCTATCAGATATACCTGGGAAGAGGTACAGGCATTGACACGCGACTTAAGTTCTCTCCTAGAGCTGGCATTACTAAACCATCATGAGCAAAAGCCATTACGCTTCAAGCTGTGTAAAACCCCTGATATTGCAGGGGTTTTACACCAAAAAACAAAGACAGAAAAATTCTTGGAATGGAGAATATTAACTAGCTTATACAGCCTGCCAACACTCTGCAAACTGTTGCAATACCCTATTCAGATTTAGACACTCTTTCTGCTTACTTTCTGCCCTACTTTCTGAGGGTACTACTCACATTCAAACAAAGAGCTACAAATTTAAAGATTAAAGAGGGTAAGGAGTATAGTCAAATACCCTCCATGAAGTTCTGGTTTCTTCTAATTGTTTCCAGAATATTTTTGGGTTTTGGAAGGAACCATGAAGAATGTCATAAAGCAGCAGTACATCAAGCTACATGTTAGTTTATTTTTACAGCCTAAAAACGATACATGAAAATTCTGAACAATCTCTGTGTCAGCACTGGGGAAACATTTATCTCTTATGCAGTTAATGTAAACTCAAGAAAACTGTTTCCAGAAAGACAGCCTAAATGTTGTGATAGCGCAAGTAAAGCCTCCACTCAGTATTACTTGCAGGTATCCAAGAGTCAAATCAAAACTAAAATCCCTCCATGTTCTGGTTTAGAGGAAAGTGGTTCTAGCAGGGCCGTGCTCCCAGAACCCCTTCGCTCAGGACTGTTTTATTCCAGCTCCGGGGCTCACCGTCCCCACAGCCAAGGGTGGAGTGCTGTGAGTCACACCTGTCCGGGCAAGGACAGCAATTAACACCGCCCTTGCTCTGCGGGATAGAGCAGCTTCTTGAGAGTGACGCAAGTAGATCCCAGAGCGGATTTACAGAAAGTCACAGCAGGAAGTATCAGTTTTCCTTCTTTCAGTTGTCTTTACAAACCCTATGGAATCCCTCCAATTATACTTCTGCTTGCCATTTTTAGGAGGAATATTACTCCTCTGTTCCTCAGACACCAAATTATTGGCCTGCCAAAGAAAACAAGCTATTCCAATCATTCGAGGAAATAAAAAATGCACTACCTTAATAAACATTTTTGTTCTTACTAATAAAACCAGAGCAAGTAAAAACAGAGAAGGCATCTTAGCTGTCTGAGCAAAACGAGCTCTCATACGATAAGACCAAACAAGTAGGGCATGGCAGTGGTGCGGCATCTGTTGCAACAGAGCTGTTCTGATGCCTTCAAAAGCCTGCAACCCCAAAGGGGCAGCAAAACTGCACTTTTCATGAGAAGCTGCAGGCACCAAGCTCAGTGCCTCTTATGCCTCACTTTCCTGTAGCATGCCACAGCTGACTTGTTTATGGACATGGTTAAACATTCACAGTATCCACTGGATTCCAATATTTCGTAAATGAACACCAATTGGCATTTAGCTTGCCACAGGGACTCCAAACAAACAATTTTTATGGATTCTATGTAATATTTTTCTTAAATGTCACAGAGTTCTTCTGCCATTCAAGAAAAAAAAAAAATCAGTGCAGCTCTCATGCTTCTCAAATTTTGCTTTACAACCAGTCTTTTCAATTGCTAGAGCTTTACCAGAAAGGAGGGTGGGATGGGCAGCCACTATCATGCTGAAAAGAAAGGTGACTTGAAAAGAGACGAATGGGAGGTTTGTCTGCAGAGGTATCAAGCATGAATGAACAAGGGAGCCACAGAGATTTTTTCAGAGAAGTACTACCAGTTTAGAAAATACTTACCTGACAAACCTCACCATGATCGTCGCTAGTTATGATCATCTCAGAGTTGGCAGTATTTATCTTCTTAAATAACATTAACATAATGTGATTCTATCACTGCTTTTATAGTGATATATATGTGTGATGATACTTTCTCTTATTTCTTTTTCTTTTTGCATATATATATTTTCATGAAAGGTTAAGTGAGCAGTTGTAACAACATTGCCTTGTGCTAGTAGAAATGTTTACAAGGAAGAACAAATGAAGCCGTTATCAAAAAACTGGCAGCTAATAGCAAGGAAAACTGAAAATTTGCTATATGGGTAGAGCACCACGTCAACATTACCTATGAAAGTGTCAAATCTAATTTGATGTTCCCTAGAAAATCCAGATATTCTAGTAGTTTAGTTGCATCCTCACAAGCAAAACTTTAAGAAGCTCCTTTCTCGTTCTAGTCCAACTTTCTTTAGGTTGAGAATAATGGGTAAAAGCAAGTGAGGAAAAGTAAGTGTTTTCCTGTAGTCAAATGTAAAGTTTATTTTAACAAAGTAACAAGTAATGATGTAGTGTAATACCCCAAGCTTTGCTGCTCCAAGAATAGACAACAACGTGATTTGTACCATTGTGTTTCGTCACAAATACCAGTATAAGTAGATGCAAAACCTACTGAAATCCATTTGAGCCATATTTCTCAGCACAAGTGATTTGGTTTAGGTGATCTACAGGATGCCAAAAAATAAAGCTAAAAGCAGAGGTGCAGGCCGGGTGGCTACATCTTCCTTTATCCACCATTGCTATCACTTATCTGGTACCCTGGGATGTACGTTACACTAAAGGAATACTTAGATGGTACAGTGCAGTTCTTTGCAGTGCTCGTTAGGCTTTGCAAAGCATGATATTGCCATACAGAATGGAGCACTTTTGAACCTCAGGATGATACTCTGCAGAATACATACCTTAATTATGGGGCAGCTACTCAGTACCAGTCATAATAAGCCTAACTACCTTAAAGTCATAATCAAATTATATTTACAGTATAAGTCACACCATGTTCTGCACCATTCTTGCGTTGGTCCAGAATTTCCAGGAAGTTTCTGTACCTTATTGTTGTTCCCTGCAGTCGATCAATTTTCTTATTTAATTCAGCAATGATACTGTGCAGCTCTGTGATGCGTTCCTCATAGCGCAGTGTTGTTCGCTCCTGCACATCTTCATGCTCTCTCATTAGGTGGGACTGTTCACACTAAAGCAGAGAAAATAGGAACAGAAAGGATCTTATGAATAACTGCATAGAGAGCAGATACAAGGCAAAAGTGCACACCATTAATGATTTTGTTACTTGTCCAACCAACATTGCCTTAGCAAGAGAAAAGACTGATGCAAAATATTGACAGGTACACAATTACAAGATTTTAGGAACTGAAAGACTATGCAGTGTACTATTTTTTTCTAAAGGGCGGAAGTTGCCCTTCCTGCTTGAACAAAAAACGCCATTTGCAACTCAAAATAGCTATAAATATCTCATATTTGAACCCGTGAGATTCATGATGCATTGTGAATCTCCAAGGATCTTCCCAACGTGTCCTGAATTAGAACAAGTCCTAATGCAGAAACCACACTATTAAAAAGAAAAGTAGCCACACTTGGAGGTTATGGCTTCTTTTCTAGTATGAGTGTTTTTATTAGCCTTTAAAGATAACATAGCATAATTTTTATTATTTTCATCCTCTGCAATAAAATGCTTATTATTTGAAAAATTAAAAGGCTACCCAGCTGCTTGTTTTTCATATGTATCACAAAATCCTTCTTTTCCTTTCCAACAGAATTTTAAATCCAGCCTCTCTGGCTTACTCTTCGTGCCAGCAAACACCCTCCTTCAATTACAGCAAACAATTACAGTCTACTGCAATTACAATCCAACACTGCATGCTGATCGAAGTTATGCTTGGTAGTGGCTGAAAAGAGCAAGACTTGTAACTTTTTGCATCTGACCTCCCCTGTCCCCCCTCAGGAAACAGTCAAGCCTCTTTGCAACCACAGAATCGTATGCACAATGCTGTCAATAAAAGAAAGTTCACAAGCCAACTGACTGTATAAAAACCGCACTTGTTAACTGAAGACCTGCAATGTAAGATCCTAGTAGCATTTCTAAAGTCTGCAATATACAGTAACGTATGAGGTCCTCCAACATCGCTGCATCAAGACTTATTTTTTCAAATCAAGTAAACAATCTATACAAATGTAACTCCCTCAGTCCTTTGTATCATAAATATGAAAATTATATCCAAACTAACAGGTATGCCAGAATTTTCATAGTTTGCCCTCATATTTTTTGGCCACTCACGTTGACAGCTTGAGAACATCATTTACATAAAAGGCTGCTTGAAAACTGGAATTTACATTGAGCTTCAGTAACATTTTTCTTTTAAATTTTAAATAAAATTTATTTCAATATTTTTAAGTTCCAGGAATATGCACATTGAAAGGTAGCCCAGACATTAGAGCACCCTCCCACAGACTACAACAAAATAGTTTCTTACTCCATCGGAGTCAAAAGCACTTTCACCGAAACTGAGACAAACACACCATATCTTCACACTGAAGAGGAGAGCAAAGGGTCACATTTTAGAAGACTGATAATGTTCACCTGGCTTTTAAGACTTCATGTTGGCAATGGACATGGTTATACACGCATACTATGACTGTTTATTGTAGGAACATTCCACAACTTACTCCTCACGTTTCCCTATCTTAACATCGCATCTGGCTGAAGAACTATCACGGCTATCAAAGTGCAGAAATAACACAGAGAAAATGTTTAAAAAAAGCTTTAGAACAGATTTAAGTGCAATAAAGAGTTGCTTTTTCTGCTTTTCTAAACCTAAATTTCCCCTGACTTACACTGATACCCACAAACACTACCTAAGCATTATCCAGATCAATCAATTATGTGCAGTTTTTTTGTTTTCAACCAAAGGGATGTTTCAGATGGTGTGTGTAATAATGATTTTCAGACAATAAATAAAAACCCTATCACAACAATTTTTGTCTTTCTAAGCTGTGCACTGAAAAGCAGAATTTGTTTATCTTGACTGAAGATATATGGACTCTTGCTAATGGAACTCTGCCACACTACCAGATTTGCTTTCTGTTTTCTCCAGCCATTTCTCAGTCACCATTTTTCAGGATAACCATCATTTAGTGACAGACATGCTCTGTGAACAAACAGCTATCTGGCAATATAAGACAGCAGCTTCACATTTGATTTTTTAAAAGCTTGCTTGGATTCTCTTGGGCAAATGCAACTGGAAAAGGCAGAAAGGAGACCTCTGTGAAGGCAGGACATGATGTTAAGAAGGACTGCTGTGCCTTGGAGGTGGGTACAGAGTTAGGTCTCCTAAGTTCTGGTCAGCCATGACAAGTCTAAACTAAAAAAGGCAAAAGCATCCAAACAATGGAAACATAGTTCAGTATGAATCGGAAAATGCAGCAATGGAAAATTCTTCTGGTTATACAGGATTGCTCCTTATTATGGCACATTCATCTCAAATCTTAAAAGGGAAAAGAAACAAATGCATGTTTTGGCACCCATTGCTAAAGCCTTTTTCTGGGATACTGAACCTGTTCATCATCCTCTTTAGCTTCCCTGTCTTTTGAGTCTCGGAACAACGATCTGCCACCAGTTTCTACTTCTTTCCAAGGTGTACACATTCAGCCCTTGCAATTTATTTCCATGTCAGTCGCTCAAACTTTTGAAGGCAAATACCTTACACGCTCTTCCTCATCCCTCTTCCAGCCTCATACTTAAGCGTTGGTCAAAACCATTAAGAGCTCTAATTCTCTGAGAAAGCAAACATAGGGATAATCCACTGAGAAGCTGCAAAAGATGAGCAATTGTTGAGGTCAGGAGAGAGGTTTCCAGCACAGTTCTCAGTTTAAGTGACCCTTGGCTGGTTTTTGGTACAGACCAAAAAGGTTATTTCAATTACGGTATAAATTAACAATGCCTGGAAACACCCTTGTCTGACCTCCTGATGCTGGGAAACAATGACGAGCAAGAAGAGTATGAGGGAGGATGATAAGGGAAAATATTTTAACCCAAGGATATTGTCTCAACACATGATTCTACTGCCTATTAATGAATACAAATTCCTAGAACAAGAAACACCACCAGTGCAAACCTTTACGTTAAATTTGCAGTGTTCAGTCAGAGGACAAAAAAAGAACCACCAGCAGCAGTGCTCGGTAAAAGATCCCCCACTGCCTCAGGCCCTGTGGAGATGAACACTGGCTATGGCATTGTTCACCAAGAGTACAAGTCATCACCTGAATGAGCCACAATGATAAACCCGTCTAACAGGCTCACAGGAGCTAAAAATCTTCACTCAGCTAATACAGTATTTTAATTTAAGAGGAGTGGCAGATTTTAAAGTGGCAATACATTCATCTAATTTTAAGTATAAATACAAGTCCATCATGCCAAATCCTCAATCACAAAAACACGCATGGTCAGAACTAATCGTTTGGTGGTATATTCTGTGTATACTTGATGTGGAAGAAGAATACAAGTACACAGGAGTAATCCATGTGAGATACTCATTCTGTTGTGTGATGTCCGTAATTTCAAAGTTCACCTGAACACCGTGCATTTCTATTTCAGGTTACTTTGTTAAATAAGAAACTGAAGCCTTCCTGTGAAGTTCATGTGTTCTTATATGACTACAGAATATTGATTTTATTCTTACACTGAAATTCTGCTGTCCCCTCCTATATTCTCAATAATCAAGAGGATAGTAAGGAATTATTACTGCAGTAATGGGACTTACTGCTGTGTGACAGAGGAACCAGAGTGATGCAGCACAGTCTTTGTTACTCTGTGTCTACAGCTGTTACAAAATTCCAAAATTACAAGGACTAAACACAAAGCATGAGAAAGCAGGACTACTCTGTGAAAAGAGATAACCTGATAAGAAAGATGTAGTAAGTGAATTGTCTATTCTTGTTGTATTGGCTGAAATAGTCAGCATATTATTAAATCCCACGTTCCATCATAAAACGGCAGAACTCAATGTCACAGGATGTAGGAAATGCCAAGAATGCAGACGGATTAGAAAGAAGATTAGATAAATCCATGGAGGATAGGACCATAGAGGACTATTAAATGAGATGGAGCCACGTGCTCACAGATGTTGGCAGAAAGGTGGGGGAGTATGAAGGAGGACAACTCTTTATATGCGTTTCTTATGCTCTCCCTTCAGACATCCACTATTTATCACTATCAAAGCCAGGATACCATGCCAGACAGAGCTAGTAGAAAGCACTACTTTTCTTCTCATAACCACAGAAAGATTTTTGGAAGAATACATTAGTTGTGGTTAACCAGTACTTTACAGCAAATTTCATTCAAACGATCACTCCGTTGCCAAATTGTCCACCGATACAAACACAGATACAAGCAGATCTGCTGTCTTACTGAAATAACAGAAGGGCGTAGGCAAATGCTATAGCAGGTCTCCACAGACTGCAGTTTTGGAAATGAGCATGATACAACGACCAGTAACCGATTATGTCCTTCTACAAAATTTTGAGCACAGCCTATCCAACCATCTTTCCTCACCATTTGTCATCTATTACTGAAGTCATCTCTGCTCTGCACATCACTCATCCTTTCTTCCAGTGTCTCATATGCCTCATGAAATGATGGGAAAGGTATTACCAAAAATGTGTTTTAAGAGCTATTTGTTCCAGAGAGCATTTACCATGCCAGATGAAACGAAACACGTGCTGCCTTTGTAAGTACAGTCCAGATGCAGAATAGAGATTTAATACTTACCCACTAGCATCTAATATGGTTATGCAGAACCTCAAACACCTCTTATTTAATTTATGACTTCTGAACCTCTGATTTGCGTTAGTGAGGAAAAAATGCATTAGACAGGGGTTGTAGAGGAAAAAGATGATATTATATGATACATGATATGAATTTGAACATATCTCTGTGGAGTGGGAGGAAAAGTTCAAAAAATTATGTTAAGTGGAGCACCTACTTGGAAGTGATGCAGTTAGAAAAAGAAGAAAAGGTAAAGTGGCTTCACCAGAGCCTGTCTTAGTACTTAAACAAAGCTGACACATTGAATATATGAGTTGTGCTTGTTTAATGGCTTATTCCTTAAGAAAGATTGTATCTTATTTAATACACACCCCCAAAGGTTTCTATCCACTTGAGGGCTTTAAAAAATAAAAACACTGAAAAGAGCTAAAACATTAAAACTTTATAGAAATTGTTCATTTTAAAAGTTTTTTTTTAATCTGAAAGCTAGCTAGCACACTAGCTTTCAGATATTCTGATTTTATATTATTCACAGTTCGGGTAACACATCACTACACTAGCGTTCACAAGCATACAGCCCAAGATTATGTAAAAATCCTCAGCGTTACAGATCGAGCACTACATGCACATGCATAACGGGTAACCCATCACAGAAAACACCAGTCAATCTTGTGCTAACAGAGCACATGTTAATTGGGATTAAGCCCTTAATCCCAGCCACCATCAGTGGGGATTCATTACTGTACGGGAGCACCTACAAGGCACTCTTCATTGGCTGAGAGATGATATATGTATTTTTAAACAAAGATCTGGAAATGGAAATAAAGCACTGACAAAAACCTCTGATTAGCACAAGACTCGGCAGAGTTATAAATAATAACAAAGCCAGTGTAGTCATGCGGAATGATGCGGATCGTTTGAATATGGTGGATCCATCTGACTGTTCAATGATTGTCAACTGCAGCCTCATATCAAACTGTATGTCAGAAAGAGGACTCTAACTCTGAGTGCAGTAGAAATTAGAAAAGGCTTTCAGGATTACAGCTGATAAACAACGTTAACTCCCAGCGTGGCTCTGCCTCACGTATGGAGGGGAATAAAAACATGAAAGTGTTTATTTCTGGATGTTGCATTGATGGTCTGCAATAAGAGTATCACTTACAAGCCCCAAAACCTTAAAGGCAGCTGAAAAAAATACCAGGGAATGCAGACAAGGGCCAAAATATAGTTGGAGGACTGAAGTAAGGTCCTTAAAATCTAGACTGCTTAAACTTTCTGCATTTGGCTTGAGTTTAAGTAACACGCAAGCCCCAACCAAAATGTAGTGAAGACTCTAAATTTGCAAAATCACAGAATGGCTGAGGTTGACAGGGAGCTCTGGAGGTCGTTCATCCAACCCCTTACCCAACTGGAGGAGGGCCACCTAGAGCAGGATGCCCACGACCAGGTCCAGGTGGCTTGAGTACTTCCAAGGCTATAGATTCCACAACCTCTTTGGGCAACAAATAAGATGCTATACTTTACAGGACAAAATGCTTTGACTGTCCCTATGCAAGTATAAATGAGTATATATTTTGAATTAGTTTTGAAATGTAAAGTACTTATAAAAGGTATCTGCCAGAATGACAGTATCTGAAAACAAAGGTTTTGTTTATAGAAGGGAGAAGTATTAAGAACAGTTCAGTCCTCACTGTTTGCATTTGCCTCTCTACATTTATCTTGATCTGAAAAGATTTTTTCTTTTTTTTAAGAGCTGTGAAAGCATTAGAGTTCAGATCTTATTCTTACTTAATCCCTTGGCTTTCCACTGGCTGTGCTTTCCACAACAGATACATACAAACTGGCTTACTAAAAGCTAGACTGAGATCAGAAATCGTTTCTCACATACCACCAAATCACTGCCAATTGGCAATAGCTTTTGATCAGTGTTAATTTGTGCCATGTTTGAATCTGACCCAGAAGTAGAAGGCTCTGCAATCAGTTACCTAATCCACTGAGAGTATGCTGAAATTTTTATATTCTAAACTATTTCAAAGCAGCTGCTGTTTATATTGGCTTCAAAACAAAACTAATCTAATTCTTTCTTGCTATGTTTTAGAAGAAAGTCACCAGCACATAAAACTTAAAACCCACGGCAACTACATTTCTTGCAGTCTTAAAATTCTTTTCACTTGTGACATTGTTCAGATATTTTATCCTCTCCCCGCATACCATGTTCCTCTCAGAAGAACAAGGACAACACAAAACCAATGACCGTCTTCAGATTCTTGAACTATTGCTCACCTGTGCTTTTGCCAATTTCTTTTCCAACAGGTCACGCTCCCTTTCTGTTTGTTGTAGACGTTTATTAAGCTCCACTATGTCTCCCTTTAATGAAGCCAGGGCTGCTAAATGAAGCTAGAAGACAAAAGGAAAGAAACAAATTAACCAATTCACAAGCCATATAGCAGTAGCATTTGAAAGAAGATATAGTATTATACAGCAGCTACAATATCTGTGGATTTCTGCAGTAGTTAATAGGAGCTTCAGTGTAACAAAAGTCTAAAAGAAATACGTGTGCTACTAAATACTTTTTACATGGAATTGTCCTCTCCAGACAGCACAGAAATTCATTCATCAGAAAACACATTATAAGTACAATGAAGTATAATTCAGCTGGTAATGTGTAGATTAGTTCTAACATTAGTTTAATCAGAAGTAGCTTGAGTCTTGCGTTACAAAACCTTACATTAAATGTTGACTCAGATTTGTATTATAAAAGAAGGTGTATCATGTTTTGATCCCTCCAGACATATAGAGGTTATCAGTTTGGTGAAGGGAATAACTCCATGCATAGGATTCGGTTTTATTTCACAACTAAAGCTTACTCCACTTTGAGCTCCTGCTCTGTAGTTGTTGTTCTCCTCGGTCCCACATCAGTGAGTTTCAATGATTCTAATCTACTGAAGCCACACATGAAGAACCTGAACTATTTTTCTTTCTGCAGTAAACCCTTTTGATGAAAGACACATTCTACATTTGGAAATATATAACACACTAGGATAACTAACATCATCTAAATTACCTTAGCTACGTAACTTAGAAATCAAGAACAATTCTTAAAAGAATCTTATACCTGCAACTCATTCACCTTCTCTTCCTGTCCTTAAATATCCCACTTGTCACTACACCGAAGGCATCAGCTATCATTCAACACTAGGTATTGACAACTACAACTGAAAAGTTCAGGAGGAAAACCAGCCACTAATACTGAACTCTTTCTTTGTAGTAGTAAAGAAACAACTCCAAGTTATACTGGGTGAGAAAACAAAAGTGACCTTTCGCACTGGACCAGTAACACAGCACACGCCGCTCTGCTGCCAAGATTCAGACTGAAACACAGACCCTGTTTCTAGTCCCCCACCCAGTTTCAGTCCTTCACTCTGACATTTTATTGGGCGGGTCACTTTCAAGTATTTTTCTTGTTCCATTTCCAGTCAATCTGCTAATGAGTCCTATTTTGATATCAGTTTTACCTTTACAATACTGGAAGCTAGCAAAACCGAACGTGTTTTCACATACTGACATGTGAAAGTAGATGTGTGACAGCAGAGAGACTAGATCATTTGGCAACAGCTCCTTCCCATACAGTATTCCCATTGTCATAGAAAAGGCCACCTCTGGCTTCAAGACAGAAAACACGATTTCATAAAGATTTTTAGATGTGAATTCTGCAGTTTTAAGTGCAGCATAACTATTTATGCTAGAAACTCTGGAGTCAACAGCATTTTTATTATGTCAGCTACAAAAACACCTTACACATTTCAGTACAAATACACACGTACACAAATTTATGTTGCAGTAGGTTTAAGATTCTTGAGGCAGCCTCATTTTTCAAGTGAAAAAACAGTAATTCAGGCCTGCTAAGGGCATATGCTACATAGCTTCTTTCAAGTAAGTACACTGAAACCTCTTAATAAACCCAGAAACACCCTGAATATCTTCAAGTATTCTTGGCCTTCAGCAGAAGGCCTTCCTTCCTACCACAGGAAGGTATGCACTGGTTTTACAGTGTGGAGAAACAAGAACCAGCCTAATTGTACCAATCTGTTCATAATTGACTACATAATTTCAGGAAAGCCAGTGAATTTATAAGACACTGTTTCATCTTATTTCCTTAACAGAGGGGAAGTGCTGCAATGAAGATCACCAGTTTGTTCATTAGATCTTGCATCCTTCACCACAGCTTTCAAATAACACAGGAAAAAATGGCTACAATTCTCTAAATTGAATAAAACAATGCTACATAGTCAAGTAAGTATCATTCCCTTTCGTACACTATAATTAAATGATCACCAGCTGTGGTTTTAATTAAATACCAAACCAATAATGTCCATACACATGGTGCTGTAATATAAAAAGAACACCGTTAATTTGAAATTCTCAATGAAAAACAACTTGTTCTCCAAACAGCAGAACCAATGAGGCGGACTTCCTATGGATTTGTCTTTGTCCTCTTCCAACACTGCAATCAGCTCATCTCTTCTTCACATCCCCTAGCACACTCTAAACTGGGTAAGAAACAGCGTAATTGGTGTCTAGTTTTATAGCAACGCTGCTGTCTGGCCTGGCAGCTCCTGCCAAACAGGGGTATGCAATACAACAGTTATGTGAGCCTCCCCATTCAATACAGGGTCTCTCCTCTCCAAGTAACCAAAGGATTTCTTTACTAATTACAAGGAAAGTTTGTTGCATCTTTTACTATCCAAAATTATCCTTTCCTTTAATAAATTGGACCTGTCCAGTTTCCAAGTATTACTAAAACAACAAAAAAAACCCCCAGAAAGTTACTGAAAAGGCAGACTAGACAACAGGAATTTATCACACACAGAGGAGGGCTGCTTGGGATACTCTTTGGTTTCGTGTATGTACACAGTGCACACAGCAGTAAGTCATATACAACTGGTGCCTCCTGCTACTACTGCAACACACGGTAAGGTTAACACTGCTAGCATAGCTGTGTATTCTTGGCAGAGCCAAGCTCTCCTCCCCAATTCCTTAAAAAAAGGTGTTACAAAGTATTGAGGCATCCTCCCTTACAGTGTGAGCATTCCCACAGACCATGCTTCCCAGTGTGTTTGTATAGCACACAGCAGGGTGGGAACTGGATCAAGGATCTCTGGATGTTCCTGTAACACAAACAAGGAAACATCTGAGCAAAGAGCTACCGTCAACAAAAAAAGTCATTCTGGGAAAAAAAAAGCTCACATGTAGAATTCAGATTTAACAATCCAAGCTATTGAAGTTGGAAATAGTCCATTTAAAAATCTCAACTGGAAGGCAGTAGGTCAGTCATGACTGTAACTCTGCAGCATTGAATCACTACGAGATATGACAACTGAGAAAGAGAGAGGAGAATGGAGGTAGCCATATGGCACACCGCTTTTTCTCCCCCCTCAGCAAACAGTGATAGACAAAGCGGAGTTACCATCACTAACATTCATAACAGACATTTATAGTTCAAGGTGGGCTGCCTCTCAGTGACATAAGATTAAGAAACAGATTAAAAACTCAATAGTTTGTAAAAATTAACACAGACACCAGAAAGATTTCTGTTTGTACAACACATTGGCCTGAACCTTCAAGCGACAGCTCCCACAGAGAACTACTTCATAAGAAAACAGTTCATTGACAAAGTCTGTATTGTTCATAAAATTTATACCAATCCAATACAGCTAGTATTGAATTCCACCAGGAAAAAACCCACTATGTGATGCTGATGCACCCATACTGTCCAACAGGACAGGCAAGGTCAACACATGGGAGAGAGCAATGATTGAAAAGCGATCAGACAAGCTAATGTACTTCTCTACCATCATCCAAGGAAATAGGAATTCGCTCAGAAAATAAATTAATGCATACTATTAATAAAAAATGCATCACCTATCTTAACTTAGAAGCTACAATTTCTATTAAATTTTCTGCAAGGACAACAGCACGTTGTTTACTGAAACATATATACACCACATTTTATACCCAATACTATCCTGCCAGGTTTTTATATATTAAATATAAAATAACAATTGTTATTTATTATTATACATGATTATTAACAAAAAATAACAAACTGTGCATAGCATGCTACCTTTAAAATGCAAACCACTTTACAGCTGAGTTTTGGAAGATACAATAATTAAAAAAAAAAAGCACAAGCTTAGGAAAAGCAACCTCCTGACCTCTCTTCCAGCCTCCTTTATGACTGCAGTTTCTTCCCCATTATACCTGCTTCTACAAACTTCTCATACAACACTGTAGACATGATTTAATGATCTGTGTTTTGCACAGTGCTTTAAACACTGCTTTTGCTGCTGCATTTTTTGAAATATGCTATATGGGTACAATTAAAAACAGTATTTGCTGGCAGGCAGGTTTCTCAAGAATTTTGTGGGGAAAAGAATACAAAAGCGGATGGGACAGTAATATGAACTGAATGCCAAGGAAGCAGGGGACTACTGACATGTCTGTAGTACATGTTGCTGGAAGTGTTCTGAGGCCACAAAAAAACCAAGAGAAAGATGCAAAGGGCAATGAAGGAGGGTGCTGAAAAAATGACCGGTACTGCAAAGCAGTACAATTGCTGTTATACTCAGCATTCTTCCCTGCCATTGTGAACTGTGATCCTCATCACTAAGTTTGATCCACACTTTTCTTTCCCTCAGCCTGGAACCAGACTAATTAAACCAGTTGTACTCACTGCGTATGTTTGCTGTTTTCAACACACAAATCACAAAAAGGACCTAATCACATCCTTCTCTGTGAAGTTAAAGAACTAATCTTATCTTTCTCCTGTTGTTTCCTGCCTTCCTCGGCTACAGTACTGCTGCACATCAGCTTGGGAATAGAGGTTCAGAAACATAACCTCTGATATAGCAAGGGAGCCATAGAAGCATCAAGATCACTGTAAGGAGATATCAACCCATAGACCAACACAAAGCAGCCAAACACCAAAGGACCAATTTATTTGTTCTATGTGCGCCTTCTGTGACTAAGCGGTAATCCCCTACTATGGAAGACGGCTCAGAGGAGATGGGCCATGTGAAGGGCCATGTGCCTGTGAAGCTCAGGGAAGAACGTAGGCTGGGACTGATCACAGCTATTGCAAAGAAGCTGACTTGATCTCAACACCAAGGGGACCTGAGGGTGGTCTTCGTTTGAGATAAACAGCTATCAACAACTGAGTGGATCTGCTGGTGGTGTAAAGGTTTCTCCCTGAGGTCATTAAAAGAGCGTGAATATCTCCCTGAGTTAACCAGGCCAACAAGGAGGAGGTATATATGTGGCTCAGCACAATATATCGCATAAATCAGAGAACTAGCAACAGAATTTCAAAGAGAGCAATGGGTTTGAGCTGGCTTCAACCCACATATGCCTTCCCGGCGAGACTGGGGGTGCCCAGCACTGTGACAGTGAATCACGGAATCACGGAATCACGGAATTTTCAGAGTTGGAA
>RSEF01000031.1:43757525-43776509 GCA_003993805.1 Himantopus leucocephalus | reverse complement strand
AGAAAGCCCCACCACCAAACCCATCAGCTAAACCCCCTAGAATGTACTTGTCCAATTGTTTGAAATTCATAGAAAGAAAACATCTTCCCAGCTTTCCTTAGTCAGCTCATGCCCTAAAGTGCTTTATTAGACTATCCATTATATAGTAGCTTTCAAAACTACAGCTCTAAAATGATTTTTTAAAAGCAGCTAAACAACTTTAAAGCCCTCAGTTATAGCAGCAAAATTCCCTGGATAAGTATGTGCTTGCTTAACAAAGTACCTTCAGTTCAGTTCTTAATTACTTTATCATTGTAAGGTTAGCTCTCATCTCTGAGACCTTCATATTCCCCTCCCTGCTGCTTTAACCTCAGGCCACCAGCCATCCCCTCTTCATAGGGCTTCTGATGGCCGCTCCTCCGAGAACCCCTGCACCCATCAGTTACACGTTCTCCACGGGGAGCAGAGAATGAGCTGAGGTCTCCAGTGACCTCCTAGCTTACAAGAAAGTAGTGTTTTTTAAATTTTTTTAGAAAGATAACATAGTATAAACAACACTCAAGTGGTACAGGGTTTGCCAAGTGTCACCCACCTTTACACTCCTGGCTATAAATCTCAGACTTGTCCTTGCTACATTCCCAGGTCAGTGTCTCACTATTGCAGGTCAGTTCTTAGCACAAGCGACAGTCACCTAGGTCAGACTTGCTGTCTCAGGCAGATCTCAGTTCTTTTCTCTAGCAATCTTTACCAGCCAACCAGTTCAAAACCAGACGCACAACTTCCCCAAGGGGAATTAACTTCTTCAAACTTAACTCAAATCCCTAGGCAGGAAAATTACCTATGCTACTATAACCTCCGTTCCTGCAGGAAGCTTCCACAATTTCTGCCTAGCTATGTGCCATAAACCTTTGTAAAAGTTATCTTTGAGTACTTCACTCATAAGCAACATCCAGTGCATTTTGGCATTTGCAGAATTCTCAAGTCCTGCATTTTTCATGGCCTCCTCTTTCTTATTACCCGGTCAATACATCAGGGAAAAGCTGACTGATTTTACTGAAAGCTCTGCAAATGAATGGCAAACTGCGGGAGACTTTGCATTGCTGCCTGTTGAGTTTTCCCACTGCCCTAGATGTTATTACTGAAAGTATAATTTTAACAAATTGGATAGAAAACAATCACTGTTGCAAAATACAGCCCTGATAAGGCTCTGTGATAAATCAGCTTTAAAAATGAATACGTTACAAAGAAAAGGTTCAAAAAGACAGTTACTACAACACTGTTAGTGGAGTTTGTTTGCAACAGAAAAAGCAAAAAAAAAGCATCTGCTTAGCTGGGCTTTAGTACATCACTAACTAATATTTGGGTTTTTATATTCGAATGAACAACTAATCTCAATTCTTGATGAAAGCATGTTAAATAAAGAAAAATCTCAAGCATAATTTCTACATTCTATCCTAACAAACTCCCTTCCTTCTAAAAACGGTTCATAGGTCTATCCAAATAAGTTCTTGCTCTCTATGGCATAACTCATTTGAAATAAACCTCTTATTGAAGAATTCCACGTAAAACCTCTTCATCTTTCTGGAAAAAACATTTTAAAAAAATTGCTTTAGTGAAAACCACTGAGTTTTTTTCTGCAAGACCAAAGCAGTGAGTCGAAGGACCAAGAACTGAAAATGCCCTCCACCACCTTATCGTCCTCCAGTTGATACCAGTTATTTGAATGTTCATATCTGGTGCTAACCATCAGAAAACCTTACGAAAGATGTCTGCATGATGCCTCAAACTCCCTCCTGATGTCAACTGCCTTTAGAAGGAAGCAGACAGCACAAAGATATACCAATCATGAACCAGACCTTTTGAAAGAAATTCAACTGCATGAATGTATTTTTCTTTTCAAGTCACTATATGGCTTACATTTTAAGCAATGGAACCTCCAGTGCACAAACAACTGAAAAGGTCAAAATAAACATTAATAGATGTTTATTATCAATTGCAATAGCACAGACAAGTCTGCACAGCTGGCACGCTTCAATCTGTTTACTGAATAGGAACTTATGTAGATGGGTTCTTTAGTATTTCAGTAACACCTGGATGTATTATTCCATTCAGGAGAAATATTTTCTTTTGTTGTGCACTGGTCTAATAATCCAACATGGTATCTTGGTCTGTGGCATCAGGCATAGCATTTCATTCAAGGGGCTTCATACTTTTTCAGTCACCTATTTAGCAGGCTTCTCCAAATATAAAAGCAAATAGCTGTAAAACTTGCAGAGAATCAAGTGTCTGTAGCATGACAAAACCATAGTAGAACATTTGAGTCAGCTGGTGATGGCAATTTCTAAAGACAGCATCAAAGTAATTCAAAGGTACAAGTAGGCAGTAATTACAAACCTGAAGCTAATCAAACTAAGTGTCATTCATGAATGTAATGGTTAGAATTTCAGCCCAGTTCACAACTCTGCACAACTCACGGGTGGGAAAAGGTGTCTGGTAAATCCTAGTACAGGATTAAATCTGTTTCTCGTAACTTCTCCTCCCACAATGAGCTCATTTTTGTTCTTTTGTATCATAAATTCAGATGCAGGGACTTGACAGATGAGCTTTAGTTCTTCTTCAAGTGAGGATGCCTCTATTTTCTTTTTCAATTGACGTAAAAAAAATCTCTTGTTCGTCAGGAAAAAGTGCATAACAATTTTCTTAACTGTCAAGAACTTCTGCAAATAGAAAAGCCGTTTTCTAACCAGATGACTATGTACTTTGGTTAAGACTACTCATTTTATATGATCTTTTCCCTGCAATTTCTCTGAAAAAGAATAAAAGTTGCGATTTAAATGTTTTAGATTGTCTACTGGACAATTAATCTTCACTGGTATATATACACACTCAAAATTTAATTGCACTTAATGAAATTACAGATGCTTATAATTAGCAAAGTTGAAAGCTTCAGTGAAACAAAAATTAAAAACAGCAATTGCTCTAACATTTTGAGATTAATTTACATAGCGCTTCCGCCATTATGTGCCTGTCTCTACTAAGCCCAAGGCAGGTTCACTCCTCATCTTGGACTCTGAATGCCAGATTTGACCCCACATTTCACCCATGCAATCCTATTAAATAAACAGGAGTCGCATAGATATTTATGAGTCTGGAGCATGGTTCCATGGAAAGTGCACATCCCCTGAGATTGTCATTCTCTCCTTGAGTGTTATTTTCTTTGCTTTAAATCATCAAATAATAACTCAAAAAAACATTACTAATTCTCTAAGGAAGTCAGGACAGCACAGGAAGCTACTTTTAAAGCATTTAATAAAATACATTTTTTATGTTTATATCATACAAAGGCATGCCCACATATGCACGTATACGAAAGAAAATCAGGGGTCATACTAAGACAAAATTTATAATTTAAAGGCATTGTACGTGTCACACATCCCACTTAACACTTCAAAATGTCTGCATCCTTCATATGACCACTTTCACTAACACACACAAAAAAAGACTCACTGTGAACATGGCTCATAGAGAGCTTTCAAGCAGTAACTGGCACAGCTATAAATCTACATAAGGTGCAGGAAATAAATCTTGTGCTCTCTGTTGCCCATATAGGAACATTAATCTTAAGAGGAACACAATACAGTACCTCCTTATCTGTTTAAAGTGGGGCAAATATTTTACTCATGTTAATTGTCCTGACAGAAAAGGATCAACACTGCATTAATCCATTTAACACATGGCTTATTTTTCACCTCTGCAAATTACATAGGCCCAAACGCTTGTGTTAATTCTTCATAAAGCGTTTTCCTCACTCATAAAGCATTCTTGTTTGTATCTTTATATAGCATGTGGCATATTACTTACATAATTTGGTAGAATGAAAGGGGAAGTTACCTTTTTCATATTCCACGGCTTCACCATTTGTGTAACATGACACTTCACAATTCAGGTGAAGAGTAACATTGCTGCACTATTCTATTTTTAATTTACATTCTCAAAAATAGTTTCTGTGGGCTCTAAACTCTTGACATGTTAAGAAGTATTATCTTTAACATAATTTTAATAATGAAACAGTAACCACTTCAATCTAACTGAAGAAACATCAGTGACAAAAACTAGGATCATATTTTTCCCATCTTAAAGCAAGTTTCCGGGTTCAAAGAGCACGCTTAAGTGCTGTACCAGGGCAGACCACAGGCTGACATTCCAGCATCCTGACTCTGAGTGGTGAATCACAGAAGTTGAAGAAAAAGTGTAAGAACTGGGTACATATTTGTAATGCTTCCCTGGTATTGCTTTCCATGTTCTGCACCTCAAGGATAACTTTTGACCCTTTTAATCTTCTTTGTATTGCGCATAAATTTATAATGCTCTCAAAACATATACCCCTTCTTCTACCTTATCATCTGAGGCTGACATGCCCTAATCTATTTAATAGAAGGTGTTCTTTCAGTTTTGATCCTCCCCTTGGCCTTTCTTTGAAGCCCTCTGGTTTCACAGTTCTGGTGCTCAACACATTACAGCCCTGTGGGACAGTGCTTGGCTGCACAGCTGACAAGGCTAACCATTTTTTGCTGTCAGCAACCTAAATCTATGCATATATTACATCACTGGCCTCTGCTATATTAATAATTGAGTCAATGTAGCCTGTATATAAGCAATCCTTGTGTTCTCAAGTATATCTCCGGGGTACATTCCACGGTTGTTTGTGCTGAGAAGTTCAAAGCTGGTTTCTCCCCCCCTCCTCAACTAATTGTATCAATTGCAAGAAAAAATGTTTGTCTTCAGGAGAAAACAGTGGGAAAGGCATTAGCAGTTTCCTCTCAATTAAGTGGGTAGGCTCCAGCTTAAGCTAAAGCATTTCTGGGGCTTTAACAAGTATCCTCAGCCACAGACGTAAGCATTGGTTCAAAATACAGACACAGGCATCTGTGAAAGGCTTTGTGTATGAACACTGGTAACAACTAGTGGTATGAAAGTAGGAACACAAGACATGCCTATGCACAGGACAAGTGTACAAAAGAGAAAAAAGTCAACTTTCAGGTGACAACATCATGGTATGTACCGGAGATGACAATTACCCAAATCATTCATATCCTACAGAGCTGTGGATAACTTGACTCTTGTGTCGCTGACATCAATGAACCTATTTTCATTCATATTTTGACAAATACCATCAGAAGTACGCAGTTCTGGTGAATCACTGTGACATACATCCAGCATCCATCCTGAGCAACATTCCCCCACTTTCTAACAGAGCCAGCTAGCTCAGATAAGCTTGCCATTAACACAGCTGTGCTGTTTTAATATCCAAGCTACACCTACACTATACCATGTTGACTTAATTGTAAGCCTTGACGTGCACACAGAGAAGTCAAGGGCATGCAGGTGGCTGCACCCTCTCCTCCCGTCTGCAGTTCCAGCCTGAACTGCCCCTTCCTCCTGCCTGTTATGATTTCTCCTCTCACAGGAATCCATGCCTAGAATACTTTTCCATGTCCTTTCTTTTCTGGACTGTTTATTATCTTCCCTACATACCATTCTTCTCCTGTTCCCTCTCTTCATCAAAGCTGCCGTGCTCACCACAGCATCGTTCTGTGCAGCCCAGAGCCTGCAGCACAGCAGCTGTTTCCAACCAGCCCTGGGGTCCCCCTGAGGATGAAATTAGCCCCTCATTAACCCTCTCCCTCCCGCTGTTATGCACCGATGCAGCTATTTACCTAATTGCAGGGAGCAATTAATATTGTCTCTGTTTGCAGGCACCATTTTTGCCTATTTCAGCTCCAATGCTGAGTATGCAGCAGAAGCGGCACTTTCAGCTGCCACAGATACCCAAGCCCTTGAGAGCATAAAATCTCAAAGCCTTTTTCTAAAACAGGTATTTAAAAAAAGACTTTGTGACAAGGACCATATTTACAACAGCAAGGGCCAACTCTAAAATGTGTTATTGCTGGAAAAGAGCAGCAACATTAAAAAGTAAACTGTGATTTTTTTTTTTTTTAAACATCCTCAAAATTGTGGAACGCTTAATGATTTAACTTAGCTGAGATGCACCTAACTGCTGAATGATGTGCCAGAATTTTGGAATATATATTGAAAAACAAACATTTAAAACCCTGATGAGATAAATATTTTTCTTTTTTTTTAAAAAAAAGTGATAGTTGTAGAAAACTAACATTAAGCAAGCTGTTGTTAATTGTTCACAAGGATATTCTTACTCCACAATAAGAAGGTGCATCTTCCTCCTCCTCCCAACCCCACTCCCCATCTTTCTCAGACCATTTTCAAGTAACATAAAAGCATTTTGTCTGTTCGAAGAACCTAAACAAGAACGTATTGCTGGCTGCCTTTCATACGCAGCTACACCTCAGGCATCTCCTCCGATTCTCCTAAGTTGAATTTGCCATTAGACGTACGCAGACTGATTTTTTACACAAAACTATTATTAAAAAATAGCCAAGCTGGAAACAAGTTGCACAGCTGTCACTGAAGTACGAGCAGGAAAGCTGAAGTGACTACACAGGCAGAAGCAGCAACCCCTCAGTGCCGGCAAAGCGAACCCTGATCAGCCAAATGCACACATCCCTCCTCCCACTCTCCCCGCGCTCCTGGGAGTGATCGCAGGATAGCATTCTGTGCTTGGTACAAGGCTTGCTGTCCTAGCAACAGACGTTCACCATCACTGCTTCTTTTCCTCTAATCCCACCAGAGGCCCTGCTATTTCCACGTTGGAGGAATTCTCACTGCAGAACCTAGGACTCATAGAGCAAACTCTTGGCATCACACGACTGATTCTGAAACACATGCTTAACTGTTTACTCAATTTCCACAAATGAACCTAAGACTGTATTTGGGGCTCTTCCTTTCAGCCACGCAGCTGTTGAAATTTCTGAAGGGGTTAACACTGGGGAACAAAGTAAAAGCAAGCCAACAGTTTTCTTCCTAAGGAAGAATCCTTACCTTGTGATCTCAACTTAATGCTCCAGACACAGTTCCATTTCAGTCACTGAGCATATCTGAAAGCACTCCACAAAACACTCTTGCAGTCTCAACAACTGGAAGGGTAGAAGAGCTACAGATGCCACTGTGAATTCCCTCTTACTTGAGCCACAAAATGGCACACCTTCCTGCCAACTTAGTTGCTCTGATATCACTGTAAGGTAATCTAATTAGCAGGAACCCAAAAGTCCACTATAACAAAGAGGAAAAATAAGATCGGATTTGACCCAGAAAAAGGGGAAAGTAAGTAATTTTCTTCTCTTATTCTAAGGTTCTAGAATCAGACAGTATTTGAAAGTCTCTGCCACCCTAAATGAAAACCTACTGATACACACTATATATTGCTAGAGTAAAAAGGTGTCAATCTCTGTTAGGACACACTTTGAAAAACCTATTTCTAAGGCCTGGAGTGAGACAGAAAGTTTATAAAAAAAACATATTCCACCAAACTTCCATAGTGGAGATAAAGCAAGCCTCAGTCCTACTGTTCCCTTCCCACTTCAAAAAAATTCTAATCACAAAAGTGTAATTGCACGTACAGAGTGGTTTAGCTGTCTAGAATATGTAAATTTCAGTGCAATTTTTCATGTTCCTAACAGACCATTTATCTACATCCAGTCAAATTTAAGTGCAGGTATTTCTTGAAGGAAGGGAGGTGAGGGGTAGGAAGGGAAGAAATATTTCCTCAGAGTGTGTCCACCAACCGTATGAGATTCTCAAATTTATCTTCTCAAGTAACTCTACTAGAGTACTTCTGTAAATGTAATTTGTAGTGCTCCTTAATCCTGTTACTAAGATTTCAGATTTGTCCCGTCTCAACAGCAGAGAACCAAAGAAATATATAATCTGCTTCTCTGAGCTCTGATCACGCACAGTTCATACACGCTCAAAACCTCCACTGAAGCTCCATTTACACACGTATTATGAGACTGAAACAGTCCTCCCTGCACCAGCAGAACGTTACACAGTCTCTTCAAGGTACTGTGGGTCAAAACAGGATTCATATCAACCTGGTTAAAACTTCTTGCTGAGGTCAGTTCCGCTGCCTGGCAAAAGCATGAGAGTCAAGACTAAGTCTACAAGAGTACAACATGTGGGATACCACAGAAGTCCTTATCTCCCTCTTTTCCACATTTGGGTAAGAATAAATGCCAGTTTGGGCTGCTGTTAGAAAACAGAGCAGGAATGCTTGTATGTTGTGACTAGCAGAGCTTTTTCTGAGTCAGCGTGGTCCGAACTCTCCAGTGGTGACAGAAAGTTCATACCACCTATTTTACGGCCCTCCTTGCAGGTAGCAGCAGCTGGCTGTGTAATTCAGTGCTGCCCACCAGCCATACTCTGGAATCGACAACTCTGCCTCCTCTTCCTTTTTGCATGAGGATGCAGCAACAGCAGCTCATAGATTCCCCATCAGGCTGTGCACAAGCACCTATAGAGACATTCAGTTGTAGGGCTCACGTATGCTCCCCCTATAGCCACCCCCCCTTTTCCCAAAGGTTGTGATGGCAGACTGTGTGGACTTGGTCTGCAAATGGTGCTGTGAAATAGACCACCCTGTTCTGAATTAATAAACTTGAGTTTCCTGGGATTTAAGTTAGCTGCTTTTCTTGAGTAAGGACATTAAGGGTTTTTCTTTTCTAATTAATAGCAAATGTTCCATTACATTAAGAAATCAGAAAATAAGACAGAGATCTAGAAAAGAATTTGAGGACAGTATAAACCAGATGGCTCTAGGCAAGAACATTACATTTAAACATAAACATCTTTCTGCACAACTCATGCACATTTTTGCAGTGTTACCGACTTAACAGTTCCAGCATTATCCCACATCCCAGAGCTATATACTACAGGAGATACAAATGCAGCACAATCAGCCAAGGGAAAATTAGGTTTTGTTTTACATCCTCAGCTATGTGACTATCAATGGACAGATTTGAACTGCCAAAAGAAATTATGGAAACTGTGAGAATCAACCGCTCCGTCTGCTCAACCCACTCCTCAGCCACAGGCAGAATGTATGCAGATGGGAATGTCCCAATCCTCTGAAATCCCAGCAGGCCTTACACATTGTAGCTTAATTTTTATCCAAGCTGATTTTGGGTTTCTAATCCTGACACATGGGACAGAGCTGTTTCTCCCACCAGTCTGAATCATCCAATTTGAAACTGTTACATCCTCCTCCTCCACACTCCCCACAGACCATGGGAAGACTGGAGACTCTTCCATGCCCAGTGTGACAGAACTACACTATGATCTTCCAAACAATTTAAAACAATTATTACATGGGCAGAGATTTAAGAAAAAGTCCTCAACTGCCCTTCATTTAAGTCTCTCAGCTAAGTAAAACCAAAAGTATTGTGGCATTTAACTGTTGCAGTTTAAAAAAGCCCCAACAGCAAACCAAACACCACCCCTCTTCATCTCCCCAAAACAACAAAAAACCTCAGTTAACTTCGTATTCTTTGAGTCCAATTCACTTAGTCTGACCTTCCAAGTAACACCAACAATAGCATTACATGCAGAAACTCCTGTATCACATTTAAAGGCAGAGTTGGGAGGCTCAATACGGTCAACTCTTCTGAATTAAAGCCTGCAAACACCACATGGTACTGGTTAAGGAACCTTGGGATTTCCTAAACTGAGTCAGAAAATAAAATTATTAATACTTAAAAACCTCTGAGTGAGAAGTACCATCTAAGCACTTTACAGAAGTGGGTAATGATATCTCTCTCCATAGACAAGAATAAATGAGATTGCTTTTCTTGTGCAAACATCAGGCAGGGAATGGCGGAGCTGGCACTGGAAGCCAGGTGTTTCATTTCCCAGACCAGTGCTCTAATCATTCAACCATCTTGGCCCCCAATGAATTTTATGAATATATTTTGGCAAGCACAACATAGTGTTAACACTGCTTACTATCTTATTCTACTGTGCATGAATTTTACACTACAGTATTCATGTAAAAACGGTGAGTTCTTAGAAACTAATAAAACTCTAAAGTCAATACTTTTTTTAAAAAATGAAGAGAAAGGTGACATTGCCAGGATTTTGGTGACAAATAACGGATTTTTTAGATTAGGACAATGGAATTAGCAAGCTTGTTTTGAAATAGTAATTGAGAAAAGACATTTCATTCACACAATGCACCAGTGATTTTATCTGTCTGAAGCAAAAACATGGAGGGAATGAAAGAAAAGCTTTTATTGTTGTACTACAATGAATATGGAAATGAGGGGTTTTTTCCATTGTAGACATTAAAATTTGGTAACACTTTTTTGGAAACTGTGTAGTAAGTATTAAAGTCAAGATATTTCAACCTGTCTTTGCAGAACAGAGAAACAAGAAAAGCTTATGTAGCCTCCCCTGTACCAGAAACAAATGAAAAAGACTTTAGAGATCATCATCCTATACCTTAAAATATTTTAATGCAGCAGCTATAACGCAGAGGAGAAAGTAAACTAAAAGGAACAAACATATACACAAGCTACACTGAGCACTAGGGTCCAGAACAGAGTATGTAAAAGGGGCTGTACATTATTTATAGTCAAGAAAGCAGTATCTCAGATGGGAATTGAAATAATAGATATAGCTTATGTTAGTTCCAACTTGTTCACATTTCATGGAAGCTCTGTGGTCGCTTCAGAACGCCCTGTTTTCTATTATAAATTAATCATAGTAATGTGCTCTGTTGTCAGACATCATGGAAATACAGGACCAGCTGACAAACAGAGTTCTTACCCTCATTTTAAAAGATGACCAAATTAGTTCTTCACAAAGCAACCATCAATAGATAAAAATGCAACTGTCAGCATACATAAGAGGTATCATTGGAAATGCAACCTGGATTTTAAAAGACCCATGAAACTAGAGCTGATCCAATGTACTTACTGTTATTTAAACAGGGAAGCAAACCCTGATACATGAACAGTCTGAAAGATCAGCAGTGGTATAAGGCTGATGAAAAAATGGTACAGAACTGTAGAATGATTCACATTGGATGGTAAGTCTCTAGCCCAATCTCCTGCTCACAGCAGAGTCAAGGTTGCTCAGGACTTTTTGTACAGCTGGGTCTTGAAAACCTCCACAGACGGAGACTGCACAGCCTCTCTGAGTAACCAGTTCCTTAGCTTGACTGTCCTTACAGGGAAATGTTTTTTCCCATATATTAATTCAGTTAACCCTCATTTGAATTTATGCATATTGTCTGTGCACCCTCCCACTGTGCACCTCAGCAAGAACCTGACCCCCTCTCCATGATAACCACCCTGCAGGCACAGGGTGCTTCTGTTACTTCAACCTGAAGCCATCCATTCTTCAGACTGAACAAGCCCAGATGCTCCCACAGCAAATGCTCCAGCCCCTGACCATCCTGGTAGCCCTCCACTGGACTCACTCATCTTTATAGTACTGGCAGGCTCCAAACTGGATGCGTAGCCAAAATGGGTGTAGAAAATAATGGATCTAGAGTACAAGGCACAATAGATTTAAAAAACACAATACCTTTTATTTGTTAGCTAAACAGCTTCACCAATAATGCTGCTAAGAGGTAAAAAAAAAAAAAAGGCAACATTGGAAGTAATCATGAAAAAGTCTTCCCAAGCACATTTATAGAAATGCTATAAGGTTACAGCAGGAAATTACTTCACTTCCATTCTGCCACCACTACTTTACTAAAAAACAACACAAAAAACCCCAGTCAAACACCCAAACAAAAAAGCCCTAGATGTTGCAAGCACAGAATACGTTCAATTTAAGTAGAAACTTCAAGTGTCTCAGGAACACTTCATTTCCAATGTAATTCACTTGTACGTGGCCATAAACAATTCCACAATACAGTAAACAAACAAGGTACTAAGCTCTGCAGAGGTATTAACTGGCAAGTCCCGTCTTATCTAACTTCTTCAATACCTATGAAAGGGAACTAAAAATGAACTAATGACATCTGCAAATGAGAGTAAATGGGGTGGTGCTGGAAACATCAGTGAAGACTGAGAAACAATACAAAAGACCTACAAAGCTGTTTTGGAAATTAAAGTGAATTTGGAAGAAGGCCAGATCATACAAGATGAGGGGATATTACTCTAAAAGTGAGTTAACACGTAGGAGGGCCCTGGGAGAGGCACAGAGGGAAAGTGAAGCAGCAGGAGAAAGAACTGTGTCTTTATGGAAGGGGTCTTGTTAGGGAGTCGAGAAGATGACAGCTGTCGTATGTGCAGCTCAGGTAAGAAGCCATCTGGAATAATCCATTCAATCCTGAGAAACTGAATATCAAGCAGAGATTTAGGTACTGAGGGAAATAAAAGAAAACAACCAGCCAACGAGAAGCACAAAGCCACTGATCTGATTGCTTTGTGTGTCCATCTACCTACTCTCAACTGCCATTTTCATCACAGCAGATCTGTACATCTGTGAGGCATGTGAAGTTGAGATGCAGAACCTGGGTAAATGGCAAGGAGCATGAGCAGCTAATTCCAGGGTATGGAACCAATGAGGAAATGCATTTTTCCCACAAGAATTTAGATACAGAAGAATAAGAAAGGGATATATATCACTATTTTTTTTCTGACTATATTATTGCGTTCAATTCAAACAATCTCCCAAGAGACATTTTTGAGTTTCCACTATTTAAACACGTTGAAGAGTTGGAAAAGGTTCTAAAACACTACAAAGTAGTAATAGACAAAGACATACACAAGGTACATTGAGTACTAGTGTTAGGAACAGAATAGAGAGAAATCCTGCACTAACTGCAACAGCCGAGCAAATAATCTCTGAGGTCTTTGCCACAGCTAGTGTTCTATGACACCTTTAAAAACTGTCCCTGCATTTAGTCCTCTTAATCTCTTGTCTTTAGAACATAGAAGTATAGATGGAAACAAAAAAAGGGGGAAAAAAAAAGAAAAAGAGCAAGTAAGCAAGTATAGAATTATTTTTTCCCTGACAGACTTAAAAAATATAACTTGTATTTAGAACAAAGAAAACTTACCCACGCAACTAAATTCATACCAACAGATCTTTATTACTGTATTACTAGCTCTTGTGCATAAGCTTATGGCTTCTCTTAAAAATATATCTCTGGTAAGAATAAAAGAATTGTGCCTGAATTCTTTAGAAGAGTCATAGTTGTTGTAAATGAGGAACACTGCGGGAAAGCATGTAAATCCATTAACTGGATAGCCTACTATAGTTTTGATTGGCATTCTTCTAATCTTCCTTTAGGTCGGCGTTCTTTCTGGCTCACCACAGAAGACACCCTCAGAACGCCTGCCCTTCTGATTCTCTCCCCCATCCCGCTGCGAGGCAGCGAGCGAGGGACCGGCCAGGGTCTTGGCTGGCAGAGGGGGTCAACCCACCACAGTGCTCTACAGCACTGGGTGACCCAGCGGGTTCCCAGGTGAGAGGATCCGCATCACTTACAGCAGCACCTTGATCCTCTCCCTTCCTCCAAATCCTAATTTCATTTCAGGACGTGATTACAACAGCGACAATGACAAAGAGGGCAAATGAGTAAGTAGAAGCAGGAAGTAACTAAGTCCAGCAATGTATTTTTTCAAAAAAATCTGCCTCACTTTAAGAACTGAGAAGACGTGCTAATCCAGCCTGTTCAAATGAACGTTCCAAAAACCTAAGTGAGATGTTATATAACACACTGAAACACAGAAAAAAATCCTCTGTGCCAGAGGAGGAGACTTCAACGATTGCCTAAAAATAGCTTTTATAAAACGAGGGAGTTCACTTCCAAATGAGTGATTCTGACTTTGCTGCTTTCGTGCTGGCTGTAATCCAACTCAGCAAGAAAGAGGTTTGCCTCTGCAGGTCTGACTAATGCACAACTAATTTCAGAGAGAAGCAACTTGGAAAATCATCAAATACCAATCTGTTCCTTATTCTACAATGGCCAGAACACAAAATGAATTATAGGTATAGCACACAGGGGTCACATGCACTGTAGCTTTTCAGAACTCATCTGAAATGAGTTTTACCACATCCAGAAGGTTCCCTCTTTTGGAATGAAAACGGACAAAAGGCCACGGCCATAAAACTTCCTCCAGTTTAGTTACAATTAAACCTCTGTTTTTTATGGAAGCTTTAACGGAAGAAAAAACTGGACAAAAACGGTATCAAAGCTACAGGAAGCCAAGCAAATTCTACTTAGGAAGCAAGCCCAGGAGATTGTGTGACAACGAACCTTGGTTCTTAGTCAAGAGCATGGAACTAGCCTGCAACAGTGAAACAAGTCCTAGCGTAAAGATGAAGGGGTCAAACGCTGTCTCCACTGTCACAGAATAGCATCTCTTTCTCCTTCTGAAAGGCTCCTCCAGAACTGAACAAGACAGTCTCAGCTGAGATACTCAAGGAAATACCTGTTTTCTCAGTCCTCAAGACCACCCTTCATGAGTCAGTAGGAAACTCAATGGGTCACAGCTTAAGCTGAGTTTCTTGTTATTAATGTGTACCTGCACCTTCATATACTCCCACAGACCTACGCTGCCACTTCCTACTGGCACTGTGTTTGGAATCAGTCTCACACCGTACTGCCTACTCTGTCCACATCGCCATTAAGGAATCTATCAATAACCTCTCTCTTTGCCTGACCTCCACCTCCCTTGGAGTGGGAAAGCTAGCACCATCCTTCTGGCAACACTTATCAGCAAGACAGAAGGGCTAACTCTGCTTGCTTCACAGTGAGATTCTTCCTGAAGCTTGTCATTTCTTCCTCTCCAACGTCTTTCTCTGTCATCAAAGACCTGCTTTGTTGCTTTGGTCATCTTGACTGTTCCCATAATTCCCTCAGGATACCTAAAACGGCATGGAAAAATACTGTTTCCTTCACATCCTACACTGTACCATCTCTCAAAACATCTCCACTGCCTCTGTGGTGAATTTTTTGACCCTGTCTTCACAGGTGTTTCATTCGGGTGTTTATAGAGTTCCACGGAGAAAGGCTCCATTTGCCTGTTTTTTTGGCTTACTGAAGCCATCCGCTAGAGGAGGAAAAAAAGGCTGTCAGGTAAGCAGGACTGTGACAGATTTCCCCAAATTTAAATCCAAAAATTAACGGCGTAAAAATAAATACGGTGTAGCCAAATCCTGAAAAGCAGACTGGCGACCCCAGTGGGGGGCAAGTCTGCTACAGAGCTGTGATCTCTCACTCTCGGCCTCTAGATGCTTGCTTATGCTCCCCAGAGCACCCCGTCCACAGGGATGTGACATTTATCCCCTCTCCGAGTGACAGACTGTGTGAACAACTGGGTTGGGGGTGTTAATAAAAGACAGTCAGGGAGAGCATCTGAGCAAGCAAGAGTGTCAAGAGGTGCGTGCCTGCCTCTCCAGGCACGGACCAGTGTCCCAGCGACAGCTGTGATGCATGCCATCAGTTCAAACAAGGAAGAGGAAGAATGCACAAGAGGAAGGCCTGTGGACATGGCCGGACATTTAGACCGCACATACAGGCTCTCATTGTTCATTTTGCTATAGTATTACACAATGACAAAGGGATGGGAAGGGAGGTCTCTAACAGAAACAATAATGTGTATATTTTGGCTGGAAATAGAGGATTTACCACACTGGATCAGAAAAGCAACCTATCTGAGGTGTTGTCTTTAGTGTTGATTAAAATCCTGCATTTCAGAGGAAACAAGGACAATAAAATTTACGTAGTAAATAAAATACTCTGCGTGGAAGATTGAAATTGTTCCTTATTCCCTACTGTATTTGGGCTGAGGTAATCTGTATCACGTCACCCTCTAATATCGAGCAGGATTAGACAATGTACTGGTAAAAATAAGAACACCTGAGTCCTGTCTATGCAACAGCTGCCCTTGTGATAGCAATGAAGGAAGTGAATAATGCATTTGAACTTCTGTTGCTGCTGATGCAAGGTGGAGAATGGACTTAATAATAGAGTGGTAAATGGTGACTGTGACTTCTCTACGTCCAGAGTGGCAAAGGGCACTGTATCCATCATACCTCCCATTCTTAGCCGAAGTTCAGAAAAACCCTCCTTTAACAGGAGGAAAAGGAACATAGCAAAAAGACAGGTGGTGGCTTCTTCTCTAGGTGTGAAGTTTTGGTGTATACTGATTCATACAGGATGGACACAGTGCTAATGTAAACCAGCCCAAGCACCTCCAAAAGGAAGTGGAAAAAAGAAAACAAACAAATAAGGTCAGACTCATTGGAAGACCTGCACCAACAAAACAGTAAGCTAGGCATAAAACAAACCAAGAATTGTTTGCCATGTTACTTAGACAATGCCAAAGAAATGTACAGCAAAAGGGAAGGCTGCTGTACATCCTTCTTGTATTGTAACTGCTAAAAAGCTTCTAAACTTGAGAACCAGGCTGGAAAAAAATAACTTAAAAGGGTAGATATCTTTGGAAAAGAAAAGATTCTTTGGATTTCCCAAGAGCATCTGTTGGAGCACAGCTCCCTCCCAACTTCCTCAACAACAGGAAAGTAGCTAAGCCACAGGGAAGTAAATGGACAAGAGGATCCTGTACTATAAATCCTTTCTGCCTTGCCTCAGCCTCCCAAAGCAAGTATCAACTATTTAACAAAGCAAAGGTAGTGTTTGCAACATTCTTCAGAACTGCTAGCCAACTCAACGTGAAAACTGAGGTTTAGAAGCAATCCTGGATGTAACACAGGCGTGTTCGTTACTCCTAATACACATATGGAAGGAAGGAGTGAAATGGACTGCCCTCTCTACCTTCTTTATAGTGGACTTGGTAGCAAGAACTTTTCCTGACTGAGCAAATCATGTACAATTCCTCCTCTGCCTACACCTGCTCCAGCTCTCATGAGTTCTGTGGCTGTCACAGCAGCACGAAATTAGGGAGGGTTCCAGGAGTCTTCACCATTGCCCTTTGCTCCCTTTCTCATAAGAAGGAAATAATGCAAATGCATTACAGGCAGCTGGGGCTTACCTGTACTAGCATGAAAAAGAGCTGACTGACGAGGTTTGCGTTGTTTTCTAGTAAAAGAAACTAATGTATGCAAAGATGTGGAAGCAGGTTAAGGCTGTAACAATAGCTGTTAGACAATGACTGAGATTAAAGGGGAAACGTTTACTGAAAAAAAATAAAATGTTTTTTATCAGAAAACTTTCTTACCATTATCTGTTGCAACAGACCATTTTGCGTAGGCCCTGCCACACACAGAAAATAACTGTGTAGTCTGGTCCAAAAGAGTTTACGCTCTAGATAAGAATGTGCAGAAATTAAGTTTGCCTCAAACACAGTATATTCAGATGTGTGGTCTAAATGCTAATGATTATTGTAATTAAGTATTATCTCGTATTTTTTACTTGTCTCTAGCTCTTCTGTACTGCCAGGTAGGTTCACATTAAAACACCATTTACAACAAACCTGTATTTGGCATTACAATAAATGTACTGATGTGAATTAAAAGCACTGATAACTGAAAACAGATCTATTCTTGCAGCTGACCTCTGCCCTGTTTCTAGTTGGCACTGCAAGTATAATGCTGATCAAAATACAATGGTATACATTCTTTATACTTAGGTAAAATTTGGTAAAATACAAGGGTATAAATTCTTTATACTTCAGTAAAATTTGGTAAAAAGCTGCTTTTAAAATGTTATCAACACCATATTCACTGCAATCGGTACTTTAACACAAGTGCAAGTAGAATTTGTTAATTAATTACTTTTAAAAAGAGACATTTTTAGTTAAGGAGTTGAAGATGCTGTATTTATTTCCACTACACAACCACCGCAAAAAATTTCTGAACATTTTATATAAAATAAGCTTGTTAATTGTTTCTCTTGTATTAGTTGTGGGGATGGAGGTGATTATAAGCTATGGAAAAGCTTTCAGATCAAAGGAAAGAATAGACTTACTATGACATAAGGTTTGTTTGGCTTATTTTTTAAGCGTACAAAGTTTCCCTGTAACTCTCTAGATGCTTCACAGATTTAGCCTTCCTAGTAAGTCAAAATTCTTTCTCATTTTTAAAGTTTAAATAGCTCAGTCATGTAATTCATCTCACCTGTATGTCCAATACGTGACCTCTTTCCGTTCTTTCGCTGGCGCTCCCATTCCCAAGACCTCACATGTCTGAAATCTTTATATCCAGGCCGCTTAATTACCACCTAGCGCCACCAGCACTTCCTCTCCATGTAACCTACATTTACCTCTGAAATACAGCGTAGCAATCTCAGCACACAACTGAGACAGAGAGTGTATAAGACTGCTCCCAATCCTTTCAGAGATAACTCAATGAGCTAATTACTCACTCCCATGTTCACATACAGGTATTAACAGCGCAGAAAAAGGTCAGAATCATGTTTTAAGTTGCTGCTCATTCCAGCTAAGATCACGCAGAGGTTAAACGTGCAGGATGGGAACACTGATTATCCAAAGCCCAACCCTCGGTATGTCAAAACTTAGATTAAAAAAAGTTACGTTTTGCTCACACAGGCTGGCACCTGTCTGAGGTCCCCCTAGGTACTCTCCCCCGCTATGAAGCAAGGAAAAAAACCTTAGGCTGCAGAAAATGGAAGGGGTGGGGGGTGGGTTCGGCATAAGAAACTTACGTGGGTCTCTCATCCTCAGCGCTGCAGCAGCAGCACACAGGGCCGGTGGCAGGGCTGTCCCGGCACACCGCTTCTTGCGGCAACGCCAGCTGCCCGCCCGCCGCCGCCCTCCACGTCCCCCCTCCAAGGACTTCTCCNGCGCAGGAAACACGCACCGGCCGCGCCGCGAAGGGACCGCAGCGCAACGCTGAGGCCAAATAAAGTTGTGGGAGTAAAAGGGGGGTTGGGGGGGGAAAGGGTTGTGGACGGACACACCATAGACTGGTGGAAATAAAGATGCCTCAGTAGTCTGCCCTCGTGTCTACAGAGGTGCACCGGCACTCAACGACGGCTCCGTCCTGCTTTTAGAAGAGAAATAAATCAATAAACTCACCCAGGAGGCGCAGTTTGTGGGTTTGGTTGGTTTGTTGTTTGAGTTTTTTTTGGTGTGGGTTTTTTTGTTTGTTTGT
>RSEF01000031.1:43731109-43757425 GCA_003993805.1 Himantopus leucocephalus | reverse complement strand
GGGTTGTGTACGCGTGTTTGGGAGAGGAAGGGGCGAGAGCTAAATGCCCTGGAAAAGAGGAGCGGCCGGGCCAGAGACTAGACCTTCAAGTGCACCCTGAGTAAGTGCTATGCTCCCCAAACGGCGGTAAAGTTGCCCTCTTCAAACAGGAGGAAAAACCTCCTCCCCGCTCTACCCCCTCCTTCTACAACCCTCGGGCTCTCCTGTCTCCCCTGTAGGGACCGGCGTGAACACCCACCAACACATCTCTCACCGAGTACCTTCAAGCACCTAAGTCCAATTACTGGAGAGGCACTTTGCATAATTCTGCATTTTTGGCCGTTCTTTTTTCTCAGTACCTTCCGCACAGCCCTCCGTATTCTGCAGATACTTATTTCTGCTTCATTTACAATTTGTACAGAATGTAAAAAAAAATGCAGCAGAATACTGATTATTTCTGAGAATTTCTGTTTTCCTGTTTCTTTATGAGAGCTCCTTATCCACACGGACAGGAAACCTTGTGGTAATCGGCCTCCTCCCTTTTGTTAAAAACACTGATGCTGACTGCCTGGGAAGCAAAAACAAATCCATCCTGAGTTCAAAGGCATTTCTGCATTCCATTTGTTCTCTAACAATGCTATGTAACAGAGCAGCCAATTTTTTTTTTTTTCCCCCATAGCAAAGCAGCAAACTGCACTTAAAAAAAACCCATATACACAATAAACAAAGCTTCTCATATCTGCTTCTGAAGGACAATGCCCTTACCTTAATAAACTGCTTACTTGTCCCATTAGCAGTGAACAGAGCATCTTAAGTCTAACAAACTCTGTGATTTTTTCATCTGTGCAGCTTAATGAAGCATTAGCTCCTCTCACACCCTCAGATTCTGCAGCATACGAAATACCTCAGCTTCAGCCTTTTCTCCGAGTTAAGCCCCCTGCCCTCAGTCGGTAAATGATGAACATGTGACAGCAGGACTTCTCCATCGAGACTCATCTCATATCAATAAGAGCTTTCAGGATGACCCAAACCACAGATTACTTTACGTCTCAATGGTACTTTGCGGACCTTATCTGGAGACTGGAGAGTGTTCCCTTTGCATATCACATTTCCAGATTAGCAAAAGATTTATTTTCAGGTGCTCACATTTGTAGTACATTACCAAGTAACAAACCTACAATAATAAACATGCATATACAGCAACAAAGGACAAAACACTCTGCAGTTCAACATAAGGTTAGAAGTCACAGGTTAGAAAGAGAGGAGAAAGGGAAACTATTATTTTAATCTAAATACATGCATATTCATATGTTTTTGCAGCGCTAAATATCACTTCGACAAAACAGTAATACATTATTTAATAAGGCAAATAAAAACACACAATTTTTCCATTCAAGGGGAATCCAGACCATACTATACAAAGTGTAAAAGCACAACAGGAAGATATTCTCCTTTTCTGTGATGTATTTGAATTCTTAAACCTGAATCTATAGTTGCCATCATCATTAATGAAAAAATAAGAAACCATGAAAACATGACATATACAAGATGATCCTAAAGCTCAGCAGAAGACCAATAAAATGAACATACACCATTGTCAATGCTTACAAATGTCACCACACTGAAATCCATTCCAAATAAAGTTCTGGGTTGCAGATACTAACAACACAGCCAACTTCAGTACGTCACATTGTAGACTGTCGTATTACTATCTGCGTATGACCCTTTATATTTGAAAATGCACGTGTTATTTGTCACTGCTGCTTGCAAGCCTTTGTCTAGAAAGGCAACTAAGTAGTGTTCAGACCAGTATTTTTGCCTCTTACCCTATGATTAAGTACAAAAATGTTACAAAGTGCTTTCTTATGGAAGGAAACCACTCTAAAAGAGCCAATAATTCTCAAGAGAATGCACATTTTTTGCACAAATTGTCACAAAAAAATCTGTATGAATTGGCACTACATGGCTGGACGATAAATTTCATCACGTTTGGTTTAACTATGAATGACAAATTTAAGTTTTAAGCTATTTTACTGAAAACTGAATTCCCTAAAAACATACACTTGCACATACGGAGTTAAACACTGGAATACATGAATTCTTTTGTATAGATACATGTGCCTGTTATAAGCAGTAATTTGGAAATTCGATTGAATACCATAAAGAAAACTAGATTTTGTTCATTACTTCAAGATTAGCAACATATTTAAACAAAACTGAATTATTTGGCAATACTTCCATAAATAATGGCTGTTAGCTGTCCTGAGTGACATGGAACTTCCTTGGACAGACTGTTTTCGAAGTTCCTAACCTCACCCACCAGGTGAATGGCAGTGGTAGTCATTCTAGGTTTATCTCTCCGAGTCATTGTCTCTATATATGTTCTACAACAGTCCTGCCTTCCAAGCTTTTCCCATTACATGATTTAAAAAAAAAAAACAAGAAAAACCAACCATGTATCCACGTAGTCCTGCTGTTCGACAATGGAAGTATTAAGTTCACAGGTATTTCCAGTCTATTCTTCATAATTTCTCTAGAATTGCTCTGTTCCAAAGCTGTTTCAGATTCTGCCCCTGCCCCAAGTGCCATGAGCTTTGCACTTGTGCTGCATGCCAAGTTGTGCTTCCAATTCCCTTCCTCATAACTGATACCAGCACGCCTCTGTAACCCTGAGGAGCTGTTCTGGGTTCATCACCAAATTGTGATATTTTAAAAGGTGGTTTAGATTATGTGCAACTTCTCTGGATTTGTTTTGCTTCAGACACTCGTCTGCTCAAGAGCTTCCTTCTCGTTTTTTTTCCCCTTTAGTGCTACAAATAAACAAACCAACTGAAATCAGCTGAATAAAGTTTCTTAGACTGCTTCCAAGTAACTAAAGTGAAAAATTCTCTCTGACATCCTCATTTAAATATATCCTCAAAGATACAAGGTTCTGACCAGCACATTGACATCATCAAAGCACTTTAATAAAAAGAATCAGACCAGAGGTAGATGCTTCTGACAATGGTTTATGCCACTAGGAACAACCAATTCTCATAACTATCAGAAGAAACTTCTGAAGGAAAATGGTAAACACTTCACATTTATAGGACAATGAAACAGCCAACGAGCACACAAGCGTGTGGGTTATGGCAGACCAGCCTCTGAAGCACTCACATTTGGAGAGTATTTGACATGAGACGCAGACAGGCATCCTGCCAACCAGTAATGATAACCCTAAAAGCTGTAAGTAGCTATAACCACCTCCCCACTCACCCAAAATATATCTGTTTATAGCTAACAAACAAGTAAACTAGTGATACCAGAGTAATCCCTGGACACCTTGCAGAAATGGTAAGCTCAAAAATAGCCTCTGTAGCAAATCTTCTTTTTCACTTTCAGCCCTTAAACCTTCTTCATGTTCTTCTAAAGGCAAACAGGATTTTAAAAAGATTTTTTTAATCATTACTTTTTAAATCCGTATTTTTGTTTCAGAGAAACTAAATCAATATCCAGCCAAACCACACCAAATATCCAGCCAAACCACATAAACAAAAGCAGCAAGGGGTGTTAGAGAAAAATACAATAAAGGCAACAGCTCTATACACAAATTTCCTTTGGATAGGTTGCAACATATTCCTCAGACAATAATCAGAAAGATGTGCTGTTGTACCAAAAGCCTGTGTTATGCCCAGTGCTCCTGAATTACATTAGAACAGTTAGCAGCTTCATTTGACCTATTTATGTTCCCTCTTTTAATGGGCATAGCTGATTCCAGAGAAGAGCTATGCAGACCATCTGTCGGAAAGATATTTTAAAAATGTTTGGAACATATCAAAGATAACAGTGAGTGCAGTATTTATTCACTTTTCCATTAAAAATAAGCCTTCTCAGTAATTTTTTAATGAGCTTTGTTGAGTAAAATTTATATACCATCTCAAATGCAGTATTTGTTTGACTGAGGAAAACACTCAACAGACTCATCAGCCTATCACAGACCCTGCAAAGAACAGAGGGAAATCTACAGTTACCAGCAAACTAATTAATATTACATGACAATTGCTCTACCCATAGCAACTGTATCATTTGAATTGCTCCAAATAAAACTAAGCATTCTAACAGACCGACAATAAAAAGGCAGGGCAGTAAGTGCACAGAGTGGTGCTGACTGAAACCTTATTAAAATGGGAGCAGTGCTCTGACATGCGTCCCAGTCTTGTCCTCTTTTGAAAATCATGTCTTCCCTTCCCTTCTTCAAGAAGCAACGCGCTCGGGAAGAGGAGAGCTTTACATCTCAAAAACACGGCAGACAGCGCTGCAGTAACATTAACCAGTTCAATATGACCAACAGATTCCGATCTGCAGAACTAAGAATTAACTCATATTTATGTAAGCTAAAAAAAAAAAAAAAATCAACAACTTTTTCAGCAATTAGGTTCTTCTTTTGTATTTTTACAGACGTATATTTATGTTAACAGCTTTTACATATTTCATGCATACAAAGTCTGTCTGAAAACCTAGCCTTTTATCTCTCTCTTGCAGTAATTCTCATGCAAACAGGTTCAAACGTTTGCTACTCAGGCCTTCAGGTTTGGCCTAAAATTGCATGCACAAGTAAATTCATGCCTGTAACCAGCACTTGTAAAAATAAAGGGAGAGATGAAGGTTTACCAGAACAAGTATAGGGCTGCTTACACACATCTGAACTGCAAAAAGGCATTATTTTCAAGAATACCAAATACATCCGATTGAACCAATCTTTTGGCCAATCCTGACCTGTACTCTGAAATCCCAGTGATGGAAACGGACTAATTGTTCATTTGAATGCAGCCAACATCGTACAAAGGGCTTTCAAGCAACAGCAGTTTACTGCAAGCTGACCCATCTACTTTATCCTTAATTCTGCATTAAGAACATAATAATATATAATAAAAACATGTTATATAATATACATAGTATGTAATAATAACATACACAATACATAATAAGAACATAATTCTGCGTAACACGCATTTTTGCATTGTGTGTTTTTATTAATCCTGTTTCTAAACCTAAGGGCTGCCTCAGTTTAGAACAGGTTCTACCAATTTAGCTTAAGTTAGTCAAGAATACCTGAATTTCTAATTCAAAATTCCGTAATTTTCAACTCCCCTCTCTCCCCTGAATTAACTCCGTGTCACGCAATATAAAATTTTTAAAGTTCCATTTTGCTTACCACACTGACCTATGGGAAAGCTCTTCATGCCCTGGAAAACAGGCAGCTCTATTACAGTGTGAGCCACATATGGATGCAAGCCGATTTGGGTGTGTCAGTGATAAACAAGTATGGACAGTGATCGCATGGAACAACTGGTTGCATTAGAGTCACAGAATTTAAAACCAGAAGAAACAGTGATGATCTAATCTGACCTCCTGCATAACACAGGCTGTATAACCCCGCCTAGCAATTACCTGCCTCTCTGTGACAAGTTTGATACGGTAACTCAACCAACACTGGTTTTGCCAGATCCATTTTGAAACATTCACCTACAATGCTAATTTGAAGCATGCTGCATCAGGTAGATTCTGCACCTCCCAAACATGCTTCCCAGAAGACGGAGGAATGTCCTGTGCTGGATCCAGAGATTACTGCCCCGCGTTACCACCCCATGGTTGTGCTGACAGAGCAGTCCCTCGCTAACTTGCACAAAGCAGCCGAATTAGCTCACCCTCCAGCAGGGCAATGGTCTGTCTAGTGCCTCATGGAGTGCACACACTGGATGCGACAACACCCAGTTGCAACTGCCAAGCCAGGAGCTCTCCAGAGAGCAGATAAAGCCAAATGCACTGTTTTAGCCCAAGGACTTGCACCCCACCTTGGCATGAGCACCTGGGGATGACCCATGGCACTTCTCTTGCGTGACTTCAGTGGGCTTCCACAAGCCTTGTGAGAGCACGGTACCCCACAGTTGTAACACCTAAATGAAACAACCCAAGCAAGACATTCAACTTCTAATTGTTTTTGGCATTGCCAAATAAATTATTCAGATACACTAGTCTTCACCTACCCTTTCAATACAAACATTTTAGTAAGATTTATGTTGCAGGTTCATATACAAAACCAATTAAATTGACAAGATAAAATTATTTCATGTTTTCATAGTCTTAATTAAATTAGCTTTTGTACATACCTAGTCTCTTATATCATTATTTCAACCAATTTGTTTGACAGCCTGACCCCATACAGAGAGAGAAATATATTTAAAATTGAGTTTTAAACTCGCTTTCTTTAGAACGCAGAATTTTCCAATGGATTAATCTAACTGTTTTATTTTACAAATCCACAAGATTTTAGAAGTTTGCTTTTTTAAAAAAAATAATAAAATTAATACGTTCCTTATGCCCATGGGCATTCCAATACTGAGAAAACTCTCCCAGAAAAACATTTGCCTTCCGACTGCAACGTACACATGTTCTTTGCTCAGGACTCGCTCCTTCAGTATTTATCATGTGTAAAAGCAAGAGAAGATATCCAATGTGGTCTACCTCAGAAATCTATCTTCAGATTAACTGTCTCTCACACCCTTTCAAGTGCAGTAGTAATCAGCAGATCAAGCATTAGACAGAAAGCTTTTGCGTCCTGTACCTATCTTCCTGGTCATTTCACACAATAAAAACTGTTTGGAAGAGCTGCAGTGCTACAAATGGCTTGGAATGTGGAGGCAAAACAGCTGAAGCGCGGTTAGAGTTGGAAAACCCACAGTGCTGTAACTGCACCTTTCAACTCTGTGCACTGTCTCCTTCTGCCTCCTCAGGTAACAACAGCTTAACTCTTAACTGTTAAAAAAAAGGTTTTTTTCTGATTTTTTTTTCCTGTTGCTGTATGAACTAATAAGTTAGCTACTATGTTCAATTCTGCTTCATTTAGCACTAATAAAACCACCAGTCAAGTTCTAAAAGCAGAAGCATTTCCGCAAGATATGGAACAAAACCACCATCGGCCTTTTACATTTCAGGTTTTTGTTTTGAGTTACACATATGGTCTAGGTGTTTAATACCAATACAAAAGTGCAAAGATAAAATCTTTAACAAAATACAAGAGCTTTTCCATTTTATTGATGTGTAGGTACATTTTTTGGCAGTTTCCAACCTAATACTCATACTGATGGACACAGCATTTCAGGTCTCTGTATTCTGGAGACACTTCTGCCTAATCCCTATTCAACATCAGACTCAGTCCACCATAACTTTTTGAAGAACATTTTCAGTATTTATCAGAGACATGGTCAACTCATAAGTGTATAATAATTACAAGTGTATAAACTAAAGATAACTGCTGTGTTTGTTCTTTTCCAAATACAGTAATCCTTCAGGGAAAACACTGTCAGCATAAACCATTTTATGCACGAATACTATTTTCATGCTTTTAGTTTTTATATAAAAATACAGAGACAGAAAGCGTGAGAGCACGTAATCCTTAAGCAAACAGAGATGGGGTTTTATGGGCCAACTGGCAATATGGCTTAAGGGAGAAGTTTCCAGCAGAATGCTCTGATCACAGGTCACTTGATTTAGTTGTAAAAAGTTATTCAAGTATTCTTCCAGCTTCTCATTTGTTTAATCCTATTAAGTTGTACTGACTCCATACTTCCATGCTGTCACACTGTTTTCCACATTTCAGATGGGGAAATAGTTTTAAATAGATGCACAGTTGAAAAAGCAAGGTTGTGTGAATGTCAGTTATTACCACCTTAACCACAAAAAAGATGTGTTTTGGTGTCCAGAAAACTTGGCATATAACAACCCTCGCATTTAAGTTTTTATTTATCACTGGATAAACCAGGTAAAGTGGATTATAGCAGATGATTGCAGGGGTTTAGCGCAGCTGTTGTGAAAACATCCTTGTCTCCTCTCCATTAGGGATTTATAATGAAACACAAAAACATTTCTTGTTGTAACAAAAACTGCAGCTGTATCCTTTCCGAACCGTGAAAGGAGGGCAGGAGGCATGGCCAATGGCGCTGACTCACACTGCCAGGAAGAGTTAAGACAGTGCAGCTGAAGCAGTTCTTCCTCCTTACCGACGTCTGCGATTACCTCCAGAACACATACCTCTTCCTGAGCCATTGCAACTCACAGCCATCGCCACCGAGTATGAATCATTCCTAGCTTCTGGCTGCATCACTATACAACAATGCAAACGATGTGGCTGAGAAGGCCAATTGATGTCCAGCTGAGCCAGACCTCTTACAGACAACAGCAACATCAGAAAGGCGGTAACAGCAGCTGGACAGTCTCCGCCATAAAAACTCACTCTGCCTGAGAGTGTGACTGACAGCTCAAAATAATCTCTTTTAAAAATGCTTTTGACTTTCCCCTAAGAGGTCCACATACTCTATGTGCAAATATATGTCCACTATCTGCACATCTATTAAGAGCAGATCACATGGTCTGCTAAGGTGTGAGATAAAAAAATAGTATGAAATAAATTTTTCCCTTGCATTTTTCCGTAGCAGATGTGATTCTTACACTCCTTATTTGTCACCGTTGCTGATAGGCTTGGCCTTGGCCAGTGGTGGGTCTGCCTTGGAGCCGGCTGGCATTGGCTCTATTGGACATCGGGGAAGCTTCTGGCAGTTTCTCACAGAAGGCACCCCTGTAGCTCCCCCGCTACCAAAATCTTGCCACACAAACCCAATACACACCCTCACAGGGAAAAAGTGTTTCCTGATGCTCAGGAGGAACCTGCTATGTTTCAGTGTGTGCCAAAGCTTTTAGGAAGAACGCTGAGGTGATGCAATACGATCTCCAGTGAACTACAGACTTTGCAATATTGCAAAGCTATATCTGAGTAATATCACAGCTGAATAGAAATCAAGGAATTAACATTAAAAACTCAGATCTTAATAACTGGTTCTGGTTAGAGCCTTTTGGACATTGCCATATATTACAGCAGATGCAGCAAATAATTTTTCACCTTTTTTTAATCTTTATAGTTAAAAATGATGCTCTTTTTATTCTGTTTTAATGAAAGAGACAGCAAAGCACTTGCAAGTCCAACCTATAACCCGTTTTTACGCCTTTGTCTGTAGAGTCAGAACATAGACATGCTCTATTCCCCAAGAAAGTGGAACTAAACACATTATGTTAAACAAGAAAATGTCTATAGAGTTGCTGTGGACAATCCAAGGCTGCAGCAAGAAAAGTAATTAGACTGTGGAAGAGCTGACTGTTAAGGAAAAGAAAATCAAAGAATGACTCTTTATTGCCTCATAATACAAAAATAAAGTTGTGACACTGGAAACGATCAGATGCCAGGTTCAACACAAACAAAAAGGTACCTTCACACAATGTACCACCAGGCTTTGGGATCACTGCACTGACACATTGCTGATATTTTCAGTTTACCTGGATTCAAAGAACTAACATTTCCATTAATGCAAGAAAAGTCCTTCAAAAACCATTAAGCAGAATGGCCTACCCCCCAAACAGCTCTAGCTCAGAAAGTCCTGTCCTGATCACTGCTGGCGGGGCACAGCAGTACCTCACTGTCTTACTTTTGAACAAGCATCTATCCTCAGCCACCACCTGAAACCAGACCGTGGGGTAGTTGGGACTTCTGGTCTAATGTTGTATGGGTTTAGCTCTTACATACGGCTTAAGACATTATCTTTTCATGTCTCAATTTAATTTTTAATACTTCCAAAAGCTTGTTTTCCTTATTACATCTTTTCCATTTCAACATGGAGCTGTTTGGTCCCACTCCCACAAGTTTGTTTCCAGACCCTCACAGTGTGTGCAGCCAATTGATTCAGCCCAAATAGGACGCGGTGCATTGCAGGCAGAAAAGCATAAGCCTCCAGAAGCAGAGCAGCCGCTAGTGAAACAGAAACTCTCCTCTTAGGACAGGAAAGCATCAGCCCTGCTCCTGCTTTCTGCCCAGAGCATTCCATCTCCTCACCCATGCCAAATTGTTTGGCTTGTACACCGGCTTGTTCAGCTGCTGCCTGAGTGGGCAAGAACAATTTCTTTTACCTCACTTCCCCTCAAATTCAGTGCTGCTTGTTTTCACTAACATCAACAAACTCCAGGGGGATGTTAGCTGAAAAGGAAAAGAATCTGGAAGAGGACAAAGAGTAACAGGAACAGGAGAGGAAAACAGATGGAGAGAAGTTCTTTAGGAAATTGAAGCTGAGGACTGGAAGTACAAGTCCAACACAGCACAGCAGAAGAAGCAGGTGACGAGATCAATGATCAATCAGCAAGGAGGGCTAATGAACCAGCCCTCCAGGACTACTACTACAGCTATCAGGAACACTCTGGTTGTTCTCCATTTATATCATGCCTTGATGAGATTAGTACTGTTAGAAGTACTCCTGGAAGAAAGGATTGCAGCTGAAATGTGAGACTTGATTAGCATGGACAGGTAAGCTATGTAACAGAACTGTGGATCCCTACAGTTTATATCTCAGTCAAAATTCAGCCCAAAGCAGCTTAACTGAAAGCTAAATCTCTACTCCATTAAACATACAAGACCTAGACAAGTTATGTCTACAAAAAAAAAAAGTCAAATTTTCTTCACGTGTGTAGCAGCGCATCAGCAGAGGTATAAACATCACACGAATACTGTGTCATTAAAAGAGTTTCCACCCTGTGACAGCAGCAATGATCCACTAACACTAACCAACAGCACTCTAGTGAGAACAGAAGCAGAAGGATCCTTTAATCGATGGCCAGCAGCACGAGACATCAGAAGTGTGAATAACTTTGTTTCCATTAATCTACTTACCCATTTCTCTCTGCACATCTCTTCCCAAAATAAAGCAATGGACAATGTCTCAAAATGACTCAAGACAATATGCTACCAACTGTTATTCAGAAACATTCAAAATACGGAGAAGGATTGAACCAGGCATGCTGGCAGAACCCTTTGTTGACAATGCAGGTTTTCAAGCAGAAACAGAACAAAGTCTGTTTCAAAAGAAGGAAATAATACTTGTCTGTAACGACAGTCGATAAAGCTCAAGGGAAAAACAAAGCTGGCGCAGAGATTTTTGCTGATGGTCTCGTCTGATAACTCAAGATCACAGACATACATTTTCATGAGCCTTAATATAACCAACAATTCAAAAGCATTTTGTGTGTGAAATATTATCTGTTGTCACCCGACACGTTCTTTTAGGGATCCTTGGCAGAATGATGATCGCACTAAATTGTAACAGAATATTATGATTAGTATAGCACAGAATTTGTGATTAGAATGGCACAGGACTTCTACAAGCAGAATCAGTGTAGTGCAATCTATAACTAGTATAATACCAAATTTATAATACAACTTCACTTATAATTTCTCACCACCTGGACCCTCTGCAGATCGAGTCAGATCTTAATACATGGTTTGCTGATACAGCAAATACAGTGTAACAATCATAATATAGATTCAAAAATCATATAAAAGAATACAAGTCACTCAGTCTGCAGAGGCAGCAGAGGATGGTGGAGATGTCCCTGGCCACCGGAGGGTCCCGGGTCTCACTGTCCAGCAGCAGCTCCGGTCCAAGTTCCCCACTTAGGACTTGTAACTGCTTGATTTTATAGACCAGGTTGTGGGTGCTGTTATGCTTCCCTGTTCTGTGATGGGGTCATCACCGCCACTGGATTGGCTGGGTGCCTGGGACCTTCAAGGCCGGTAAGGAAGGCGTAATCACCCTGGCGCCAAGGAACCTTGAGGCCAGTAGGGAGGGGAAGAAGAAATCTGTTTGGTGTGTCTACTTGGAGCACAAGACCTTCAGGGCCCGATTAATGAGGGACAGGGAACGAATATGTGACCCCCTCAGTCACAGAGAATGGCTGCTTGCCTTACAAAATGGCGTTAATTATGCTAACCACGTTACCAGGGGTCAGGAGCAGAGGGTACTGGTCACACCTGTGCACTGAGATGTCATCAGACAAATGATAATACATTTAAGCACATATCTGAATAGAATTCAAGTGTAACCAAGCTTCATGTTCTTTTCCTTACAAAAGCCAAATAAATCACTTAAAGTTTCCCGGCACATTCAGGAGCATGGTACTCCCTGTGAATACTTAAACAGAGGGCAATACCCATCAGGGCAACCTTTCCACAGCAGAGAACAATCTTGACTCCCACAAAGCCATGATGAAACTACGAACTACCAAAGCACTGCTGTGTACTCACGCCCAACACAGACCCTCTGGACATGTCCAGTAAATCGAACAAAGCTCAGAAGAGGTTTTCAGTGCATACACCTATACTTCCTGACCACCTCCCAGCATCAGAAATTGGACTGACACAAAAATTCACACACCCTGGTTCTAGCTACTGTTCTTCCCAGGGTCATTTGAATGCGAGCTGGGAGTAAAGCAAGATGAACTGTTCTGCTGGGGGACACAACAGTCCCCAGGAGTCTATGATACCAACTTCTCATCAACAGTGAGATGTACAGTTGTTCAGTGATTGGGATGTCTGCATTTCAATCATCCAAAATGAAAGGGTCATTCACATGCAGATCACAAACCATAATGAGCAAAAGAACAACAATTTTCAATATCAAGAAACAGAACAGTAAATGATAAAATTTCTACTCATATTCCATCATTGAAGCAGTCTGTGGAAATAGCAGCTATGTGAATTTGGCTAAATTTAGGAGAGTTTTTTGTTGTTTTTTAAAACTATTAGGATTATTACTAAGGTCATTTTCAGTGACTGAAGCTATGCACAGTACCCCATGCATGTATAAAATGACTACATGAAGAGGAACAAATCAGTAAATGTGCAAGCTTTGTGAAATCTACCCATGTATTTACATTTTGCAACTACCAGGGAAATAATCTAAAGAAAAAAGGTATAAAAAGAACAGCAGAATGATTCTTTTGAATGCTGAACAATCCTCAGTCATTGGGTCAGGTATGTTTAAAACCTTTTGAATTTGTAGCAAGCCTTCCTTCAACCAGGCTTACCTTAGCCTTACACATAATCAATTCCAAATAATGTCCATTTTGAATACAAAATACTTAACCATTCCAAAAACAAGCTAGCATGCAAATCACCAGTAAATTGGAATATGCGACACAGTATTACTCCTTAATTTTGTTCAGGTACTTTCAAAGTTTTAAGTTAAGAGGAGAAGGGTATTATGCAAGTGGAACATTTGAAATTACTTAATTTTTCATCTCTGAGAGCATCTATTCTCTTTGCAGTTTAAGGAGAAGGTCTATTTGTTAAATTGGCAGAGTTCAGACAGCAATATCTAAAGCAGGCATTTCTTCAGCTTCCAGAGTTGTAACACGAGCAAATAAACATGCACGCACGCACACATATACAGCAGGTAACACACAATCATACACTTGTATTACAGCAGGATCAAGAGCCCAAAATATTTCAGTAATCCAGTGCAATAGTCCTGAATTACTAAACTTCAAGCTCAATATTAGTTGAACCCACAATTAATTACTGCTTTTGATCAATTGCCACTACCATTTCTTTATGCAAAGCTTTTCTTCATATGCATGGAACCAAAGACAGAGTAAAAGTAGAAAACTAAGCTATAAACCCAACAGTACCACAGTCATCACACTGCACAGATAAGTGGCTCTGCAACTATGCATGTATTTGAAGGGTATCATGAGATATGTGTTCTGTTTGACGTAGTCTTTAATTTAAAGACAAAATATTTTGTCAAAATAGTCTCTATTTTTAAGATAAAAAAAACAGTCCCAGCTGAAACCAGAGAAGATTGTGGGTACTAATGATGTCACAACAAAAAGTCTAAGGTCGATCAAAAGAGATTTCAGGGCCCTGGGAAGAATGCTAAAAAATTCAGGACCACAAGCAGTGTTTACTTCAGTCGTCCCAGTAACAGGGAGAGACTTTGGAAGAAACAGGCGAGACCAAGATATCAATACCTGGCTCCAGGACTTTTTCCTCTGCCAAAACTTTGGGGTTTTAAACCATGGAAGAGTCTTCAATGCACAAGGTATGCTGGGTCCTGATGGGATCCACCTGTCCTGATGGGGAAAACACATCTTTGGACCTAAGCTGGCGGGATTGATCAAGAGGGCTTTAAACTAGGATCAATGGGGAATGGGCATACCAACAGGATTGCTGAAAGTAATCCAAAGATTGGCCTGGCATCGTCTCAGGGTGGAAATGCTAGTGGGAACATTTACGCTGCTCCTGGGAGCTACAGAGGGCTCAGAAGCATATGTCAAATGCTTGTACACCAACAGATGCAGTATGAGAAACAAACAGGATGAACTGGAAGTGTTGGTTAGTTCCCAGAACTATGATATCATTGGTATTAGTGAGACTTGGTGGTATGAGTCCCACGGCTGGAGTGCTGGGATGGAGGGCTACAGGCTGTTCAGGAGAGACAGGCAGGGCAGGCAGGATGCAGGTGACACACTGTATGTGTATGTGAGTGGTTTGATTGCACAGCCCTTACAGTTAGAGGTGGTGTGGTTGAGAGCCTCTGGGTGAAGATTAAGGGGATGGAAAACAAAGATGTTGTAGCTGGTGTCTACTACTGATCGCCCAGCCAGGATGTTAGCACTGATGAGTTAGTTATTCTATAGACAATTAGGAGAAATTTCTGGATCAGTAGCCCTTGTCCTTATGGGAGATTTCAACTTCCCAGACGACATCAACTGGGAATATCATACTGCTGTGATGAGCAGGTCTTGGAAATTCTGGAAGTTCGTGGGAGATAACTTCTTGTCATAAGTACTCAGTGAGCCAACTAGGAATGATGCCCTCCTAGATTTGCTATTTGTGAATAGAAAAGGACTCGTGGGGGATGTGATGGTAGGTGGCTGTCTTGGCCACGGTGATCATGAAATGGTTGAGTTTAAAATTTTCAGAGTAATGAGAAAAAAGGACAGCAGAATTGCTATCCTGGACTTCAAGAGAGCAAACTTTAAGCTATTCAGGGAGCTACTTAGCAGAGTACCCTGGGAATCTGCTTTTGAGGGCTTAGGAGTCCACAAGTGCTGGTCAGTTGTTAAGAAACATATTTTAGAAACACAGGAAAAGGCAATTCCATTGTCTCATAAGTCAAGCAAGCGGGACAGAAGACCATCTTGGCTGAAGAGGGAACTCCTCGTGGAACTCAAGAGGAAAAATAAATTGTACGATCTCTGGTTGGGCTTTGCAGGAAGATTACAGAGCTGTGGTTCATATATGCAGGGATAAGACGCAAAAGGCCAAAGCTCAATTAGAGTTGAAACTGGCTAGTGTCGTGTCAGACAACAAGAAGGGCTTTTTAAAGTATGTTAATAGCAAGAGGAGGCCTAAAGAAAACATCAGACCAACACTTGTTGAAATGGTCACCTGACTAATAGAGTTGAAGAAAAAGGGGAGGCATTGAATGCTTTTTTTTGCTTCAGTCTTTAGTAATATGGATAGCTTGGGCTGCCCAGTCCTCTGAGTCAGAGGACCTCGAGTCTAGGAACAGTGACTTTCCATTTGTGGACACTGAAACTGTAAGGGACCAGCTGTATCAGCTGAATGTTCACAAGTCCACGGGGCCTGATGAGATTCACCCCAGGGTACTGAAAGAGCTAGTGAATGCTCTCAATCACGACCCCTCTCGATCATCTACCAAAGGTCTTGGGGAGGTCCCTGCTGACTGGAAGCTAGCCAATGTTACTCCAATTTATAAAAAGGGCATGAGGGAAGACTGAGGAAACTATAGAACTGTTAGTCTAACCTCAGCTCCTGGAAAAATTATGGAGAAGGTCATACTGGGTACTATTGAAAGGCATTTAAAGAACAATGCAATCGTCAGGCACAGTCATCATGGGTTCCCAAAGGGAAAGTCCTGTTTAACTGATTTGATATCCTTCTATGATAAGGCCATCCACCTAGTGGATGAGGGGAAGGCAGTGGATGTAGTTTTTCCGGATTTTAGTATGGCTTTTGATAGCGTCACTCACAGCATCCTTCTGGATAAGTTGTCCAGCTGTGTTATAAGAGGGTACAGGCTGCACTGGGTGAAGAACTGGCTGACGGGCAGAGCTCAACAGGTTGTAGTGAATGGGGCTACATCTGGCTGGTGACCAGTCACCAGTGGTTTTCCTCAGGGCTCAATTCTAGGGGCAGTTCTGTTCAATATATTTCAATGATCTACATGCAAGAGTTCAACGCACTGTTAGCAAGTTTGCTGGTGATACTAAACTGGGAGATGCTGTTGATTCTCTCTCCAGGGACACCAGGACTTGCAGAGGGATCTAGATAAATTGGAGCACTGGGAAATCATCAACAGCATGAAATTTAACAAGAACAAATGCCGGACTCTGCACCTGGGATAGGGTAACACCAGGCACAAGCATAAATTGGGAGAGGAGTGGCTGGAGAGCAGCCCGGCAGACCATCTGGGGGTGCTGGTCGGCAGCAGGCTCAACAGGAGTCAGCAGTGTGCCCTGGTAGCCGAGAGGGCAAACCCCATCCTGGGGTGCATCAATCACAGCACAACCAGCCAGTCAAGAGAGGTGATTATCCCACTGTATTTAGTGTTGGTTTGGCCTCACCTTGAGTACTGCGTGCAGTTCTGGGCCCCACAATGTAAGAAGGATGTGAAGGTCCTTGAATGCATCCAGAGGAGGGCAACAAAGCTGGTGGAAGGGCTGGAAGGCATGTCCTGTGAGGAGCGGCTGAGGGCTCTGTGTTTGTCTAGTTTGGAGAAAAGGAGGCTGAGGGGCAACCTCACTGCTCTCTACAGCTTCGTGAGGAGGGGAAGGGGACAGGGAGGTGCTGATCTCTTCTCCCTGGGATTCAGCGACAGGATGTATGGGAATGGTTCAAAGCTGTGCCAGGGGAAGTTTAGACTGGACATTAGGAAACATTTATTTACTGAGAGGGTGGTCAAACACTGGAACAGGCTTCCTAGAGAGGTGGTTGATGCCCCAATCCTGTCAGTGTTTCAGAGGCATTTGGACAATGCCCTTAATATTTGATTTAACTTTTGGTCAGCCCTGAAGGGGTCAGGCTGTTGGACTAGATAACTGTTGTCGGTCCCTTCCAACAGAACTATTCTATGCTATGCTATGCTGTGCTATGCTACCAACAGTATTATTGTTTTAGTAAAAGCCAAAGACTGCTATACCTCTATGACACAGTAATATTCACTGAGGAGCCCTGTTTGCATTTGTGTACATACTTAATTTTAATAATAGGTTACACACATGAGGTAATCAGTAAAGTTTTTTTCTGTTAGTGCTCTGTGTATGCAATTAGCCCATTTCTAAAATAAGCACATATACACCTTTCTTTTCTTGGGGAAACTTTTCCTGGACTTTGAACAGTAAAAGCATTTCATGCTACAGTGAGATACTGCGAAGGAATACTAGTCCCTGTCTTCCATTCTTCAGCTGACTCAGATCTTTATCTCGTCGCTATTCTACACCCTCTGTATTTAATCTGTTACAAAAAGGATCGTGGCACAGTGTCAGTTGGTACTTCAGTGCACCTTAGCCTTTCTTGGTTCTCTAGCACAGCAGTTGACAGTTTCACTAATGCTTCCTCTACACTAGGTAATAAACTAAACTAATGCCAAAATTACAATTCTAACAGAATTGCAGGTTCAGAGAAATTCCTGCTATGTTAGGGACTTCGATCTTACATTCAACCTCTACCCATAAAATGCAACTTCAAGATGTTATTCCTGCAAAGGACAATTAACACTCAGAAATCGGTATGGTGAGCTCCAACGTGACATCAGCTCCTTTGCAAAGCTGCCTTCTCTTCTCTGTGTTACACATTTAAGAAATAATAACTGGTCTTCAGCTGTTACTATCACAGTGAAAACTGCAAAATGTGATGGGAATGTAACTGATGCAGAGGCAGAGACTGACAAGTTCAAGTTTTGAAAGATGTGAGCAACTGATCTCTGCCAGGAAGTAGCTTAGGTGCTAGTGATAGCAGTGATTTGTAGAGCGGGAATCACTAACTACTGCACTGCTTATTTGATTGGGGGATGATCAGCAGTCTTCCTGGCACACTGCAAATGAAAATTGATTGGGGCAGCAGAAAGAAAGCAGCATCAGATACCAACTTTGATTTTTATTCCCTGTTCGAAAGGGCAAAGAGTCCATTCCTCTTTTTGCAATAGAGTATGACATTATTTTAAGATTCACTGAGATAGAGAGAGCATAAAAGGACCCAGTGGATCACACACTCATACTGCTTGAGATGTTTCATAGATGTTTATTTTAGAAAGACTCTTCTGAGGGTCTTATTTAGAAATGTACCTGTACTTACTCTCTCCTTGTGATACTGATTAGCAGTATTGTTCTAGTGAGTGTACTCATGATCGTGCCCTCAAGAGTATAGTCTGCATAGCTTGCTTTGGTTCTGGTCTGCAGAATCCTATTTAGTTTTAAATAATTTGTGAATCAATCTTCTCACAAGAGTCGAAAAGGGAAAAAAACAGTAACAGAAACAAGATGTATAAAAACTACAGAAATATTAAGTGAGAACAGAAGGATTCTCAGAAAAACATAAAACCTGTTTTTAATCCAAAGGCATATTTTTCCTTTATAAACCATGCTTCCCTTGGAGACGGTTGATGTTTGTTTTATTACCCCTTATATTTCACCCACTACTTTTACAGACAAATAGACTTCTGTTCACAAAAAACTAGTCTAGCCAGCAGCCTCCTAAAACCCCCAATCCAGAAAAGGCATCAGCCTAGCAACCACTAGCACTCACAAAGGTGAGGGTAGCCAGTCATCTCTTCCTTCCTGGGAGACAACGGCTTGGCTGGGTCTTCTTCCCATAGAAGACTTTAAGCATTCAACCTGGCTGTGCTCTGAGAGACTGTTGGGAATGGACAATTAAGCAGGTTGACTTTTTCCAGTTGCCTATGCCGTTTGTGTGCAGTGGCACAAACATATAGAACTAAATACCACAGGGTTCCAGTACATATCTGTGTCACGAGAGAAGAAATCTGGCTTTGCTCCAGTAGCTAAGAGTAAATAAACAGATTAAGAGCAACAAAGAGTTACAAAATCCAAAGATTTATTGTCTACTCTGTAAATTTGTATTAGATGCATCCATATGACATATTCAGGATATGAAAGTGTCCATCAGTATAGTATTTGCTCTTTAAAATTCAGTTCTGAATGAACTTCATTCTAACTTAATTCTAAATTAACTAATTTAACTTCCAACATAACTTTCAAGAGAATTTTTCTATCCATATATGAGCAGGTTTCTGAAATTTCTTTATTTTTGAGGAAAAAAAGGAGTGAAGGGAAAAATCACTGGATTTACCTTGTCAAACCAAACCAAATATTGTCCTCTGAAGCAATACACTAAGGTTTTCCTTTTTTTTTCGTTTTTCCTAAAGTAATACTGAGTAAAACCAGTACGTTTTTTGTACGCCCAGATGAGAAAGACCGCAAAACATGACTTCCCCTCACACAAAGCATCAGAACACCACCACACGCTTACCTCCTGTATCTTTCCAGTGCGTCCTAAAGGGGATAGTTTGGGGCATGAGTGGGTGAATCAGTCTATACTTTTTCACCAAGCAGTTCCACCCATTATGGAGGGATTCTGCTATACAGCAGGTCCAGAGAAAAACAACAGCTGTGCATAGATTAAATTCACTTGATTGTGACAACGCTGTGGCACTGCTGTCGAAGACAAGATTTTCATTATCTTAGAAACACAGAAAATATCCTATATTGCTATAGTGTCTTCCATCGATGTCTTCCAGGCCACGCAAATATTTGCTTATATACAGCCTTATTTTCTGTAAGAAGCAAAAAACTGTCTGACCTGCCCATGTTAATGCTCCAATTATGTTGCACAATCAAGACCAGCACTATTTTTCTATTCATAAGAGATGAAAAGTCTTTGTGCCTTCATATTCTAGTCCAAGATTTCTAAATGATTTTGGTATAGGCACTACAGAATTCAATTACTCCACTAAAATCTTCCCTTAAAATTCCACATTCAACCACGTTGCATGCTGTATCTGGTTACAATTCGTTAACTACTGGCAAGTGAAAAATGAGAGCTTCGTTTACAGGATATGACCTTTTACCTGTTACATTCCTTCTGTGCAGCCAAGTCCGTTACGAAACATCATTTGACCACTTTTGCTACTTCCTTGTTAGTCTGATTTCTAGAAGGAAATCCTGCTCAAATTCAGGCAAATTTTCTTGACAGCTGTGAAACTTTAAACAGTGCAGCACAGTCTATCCTTGCCAACTTGTCAGTAACTCTGAAAGGAATGGCTTAAGAGGTTGTGATTGAGAAGTGAAGTTTAATCAGTAATCAGGAAGGTTTTACTATATGTTCTGTTCTAAATTTGCTTTGAGATTATTTAACTCAGTCAGCATATCTTAAAATGTCCAAGCTACATCTGACTACACTGCATGTCAACACTATTTGCACTAACATCCAGTCTCTTCTATGATGAAAAACTCATTAATTGCCACTATGCAAAGCCTGTTCAAATTTGAAATTTTAAGAGGGGAACTCTTCATTCATTTTAAGTGGCTTAATAAGCTATAGTTGTCTTGGTATTTTATTTTCACTGGTAGCACCAGGAACCACACATCATTTTCAGCATCTTTCATTCTTCAGAAAACAAAAACACACTTCCCCTTCTTCTGCCACATAGATCACAAAGAAAAAGCTTACAATATCCTGTAAAACTGACAAAATTTAAAAACGCATCCAGGCATGAAAAGCCATAGACAAGCTTTGGCATTCTGCCATATTACCTTCATATCAACAAATATTGTATCCAATTCTTCAATTACTGTGGCAAAATCCAGGTGATTACTGTACTTTCAAAATTAGTCCCTAATCTGATATAATGTTAACATGGCTAGAACAGCAATAGTGATAAAGCATCCAATCTCCCAGTTTCAAATTATACTCAGGTACACTTTCTTTTCACTGAGGCTCGACTTCAGTATTTTTTCCTGTAATTTAAAAAACGGGGATTTTAATTGGATTATGTATCCAACCTCTGCCACCAGTTGACTTTTTGAATTCCCTATGTGTTCACGAATATCTCTGATCTACTCAAAACCCCCGGAAAATAAAGTCTCAGAAAAGCTGGCATTTACTTATTTGGGCAAAATCTTTACCAAATTAAACCTGAAATGATACTTAAATTCAGTTGACCCAGCACTGTTTATTCTGCCAAAGGTACTTCAAATAGTGCTTTTTGAAAATAATTTCTGGACACTGCATCTTCCAGTCAAAGGTAAAAATAGTATCTGGAAAACAGGTACCTTACCAAGAACAATCTAGAGGGGTCACCGAAGACCAAGAAAGTTATGAGAACAATTCTAGTAAAAGCAGTTTTCTGTTACTCAGGAAATTCCCCAAATCAGAAGATACCCCTTCCCATTTGAATAGAACATTCTTTATTATTTATTAAGAACAGCCAACTACACAACGTTTGCAACTTACACAGTGCTTAACACTGGGACATACTTTCTCTTTTCTACAGTCATATTTTTATTAGTGGGCAAACAAAATAAGAGGTAAGCAAGCCATTTCAAAGCTAATTAACCAAGACAGCATGCCATAACAACCAAGTAATGCTACACTAACATGTCTAAATGAGGACTTAGAGTGAAATAAAAAGTTTTACTGAAACTTAATCAGTAAAGAAAAAGATTCATTGCAGGAGGTCACAAAGAAAATCCTACAATACATCTCTGGACCCTACACAAAACTGATCCTTACATGCACCACTAACTCATTCCTTGCATAAGAGAATTCAAGTTCTGTGAATTTCACAGAAGGTATTACAAAAAGGGGCAGATACAACAACAAGAAATTACAGAAGGAACATAGACCCTGTGAGAGGAGGAAAGAGGTTTCATGCAAGAAGATCCATATAATCAAAGATTTAAAAAAAACCTTCCAAAAGAAATAACAACAACAACAACAGCAGCAGCTGCCTAACCACTTTCCCCCCACTTAAATATGTACCAGTAACTCGGATATAACTCAGGCACTCACTGACAACAATTACAAACTTTGATCTTCCTGGCACTCCTCATTTTTCAGAATTACTTTAAACTATACTTTAACCATATTTTCAATACTTCACCCATAACAAGGTTTTAATTTACTTCTAAGGATGCCTTTGTTTCTTAGAAATCTTTATAAACATGCAGGCTACATGCATAAAAGAAAGCTTCTTCTTAAATGCTTTTTTTAATTTATTTTTTTTTTTTTAATTCTTACTTTCCCATTGGCACAAGTGGTTCCTCTTTAGTGGAAGTATTCCCAGAAATACTTCCCATTATCTATAAAAGTTTATCAGATCTTTGACTCCAGACAAGTGTCCTGAAATTACACTTTGTGGTACTTTGTAACTAAGCCATGTATTTCAGACAGTATAGTTTACTATTTAGTGCCAACATGGGACATTTCTCTGGAAGCTTTATGTAGCCTATCAAAGATTTTTTTTTCATTCTTTCTACTTTTCTCAGTTTTGAGAAATTGAGAATTACACAAAAAAAACATTTTGTGACTCTGTATTTCAGACAGGGAAAGCAGACATTAAAATAAAGCTTTGATGACACATACACACATAAATACATATCACCATAAATACATATCACATTGGGAGTTAAAAAACATGCTTAATGTTCCAGCCCATTCCATTAAGAATAATGCAGGAACCCACACTTAATTTCTCCTACATAGCAGTATATTTTACATATATGAATTGATGGTTGAAAATAAACCCTGTAACTGACAGGAGCCAAAGTATGTTCAGTGCTAACACAGAAGCTATGCAACAATGGAAAAGTATCTATATACTTCAGCATAACCAGGTGTTTTCTCTCAGTAGAGAAAACAGAGGTATGTTCACTTCCCTTCAAATTACCATTCACGGCTGCTTGGTGCATTGTAGCACTGTGCCTGAAAACGGCTATACTTTAATGGAGAAGGTACCATGCAAAGATTATGCTATCTCTTTTTCCTTCTTTGATTAAACTTTGGTTATCATTATGAGTTATCTCTGTCGGCCTCCACTTCAATGATACACTCAAGGGCAGGGTTACCACTGAGAAGGACATAAACAGGCTGGAGGAGTGGGTCAGCAGCAATGTCATTAAATTCAACAAGGAAAAATCCAATGTCTGGCAGGCGAGGTGAACTAAACTCTGCAACGGGGCATGCTGTGAATTGACTGACTGGGCAACACCTCTGCTGAAAAAGGGCTGGGGGTCCTGGTGGAGAGCCAGCTAAACGGGAGGCAGCAGTGCACGATGGCAGCAATGAAGACTAGCAGAATCCTGGATTGAACCAACATGAATGCAGACAGGAGATTAAGCTAGGCGAATACTCCCATTTACTCTGCATTCTTTAGACCACATCTGGAAGTGCATGTTCGGTTTTGGGCCTCACAGTACCTGGCAAATGTTAATGGACACAGACAAGTCTAGCCAAGGGCCAACAAGATGGTCAGGGGGCTGGAGCACTTGAGGAAAGGCTGTGAGAACTCTCCTTGTCCACACGCAACATGACATAGCTTTCAGGAACCTAACGCAGCCTGCCAGCACCTATGAAGAGGTTATCAAGAAGATACAGCCATTCTCTCTACTGAGGTGCATGGTGCGAGGACAAGAGAGAATGGAAAGAAATTGAAACAGAGGAGGTTCCAGCCAGATGTATGGAACAACCTTTTCCCTGTGAGGACAGCCAAGCAGCAGAAGGCGTTGCCAAGAGGTGCTGTTAGAGGAAATCTCCCTAGAGTGCTGTTTTTCAGAAATCTCTTGAATAAAGCCTTGAGCTGCCTGGTCTGAATTCAGCATTGACTCTGCTGTGAGCAGTAAGTTGGTTTAGAGATATCCTGAGGTCCCTCCCAGCTTGAATAATTCTGGTACACAACTTTTGATCCATGAAACAGAAACTGGCAGAATTTAGTCAGAGACAAGCCACCAGCTATCACAGGCTCAGTATTAAAAAACCATTAAAAATTATCCTGTATCTATAACCACTCATCTCTTCATTGTTCAAAGCAAGCATTCAAAACCCTGAATGGCAGAGAAGAGTGGAAAAGGACAACTATTTACTTTGTCTTCTGTTTTGTTTGGAAGTATGGGATAAGCAGAAGCCACTTCCAGCCTCATCCCAGGCTGGATTCACAACAGCCTGCACGACCTGCTGGAAGCCATGGTTAAGAACACAGCAGTCCAAACTTTCAACATGTCCTGAACACCAGGCCATGAATCTAATACTCCCAATTATCTGTAGTCCACCTCCCATACAGAAGCGCTGTTGAATCCTTGGTCCAGTTACAGTTACTGGTCCAGCTGTTCAGTTATCTGTCCAGCTGTACAGATCATAACAGACAGTTACACAGGTCTCAGGGAAACCACATCAGTAAATCAAGTCCACTGAAGCTCCCTTTGTGTGCAGCGTCTCTCCATACTACAGATCTGACCCACTATCGGCAGTAGCCAAAGCTCCATCTTCACCTAATTCTAGAAGGGAATATGTGACTGACTCTGCAGCTGTTCAATAGAAACGTTATCTTCTGCAAATAACGTATTTTATCATTGTGAACAGCTGAACTGAACATGAGAAACACTTTTAGATAGGTGTATTTTCCCACATAGATTTTATTAAACATCCTCCAACATTTATGGATTGGCAGAGTAAGCTTTACTTACTGCTTCCACTGTGTACTACTTGTAACACAATTAAAAATGATATTTGGTAAGATATTTCTATCTTACAGAAAGGGCCAGCTTCTACTCAACAAAACCAGAACAAAAGGAGAGGAAAGAGCAGAATCCCTGTTAGAGCAAAATGGCTTTAGGTCCCTGGATTACTGGAAAGGAACATAAACTAATTTTAAAGTCTATATATATGACTGCATTAAGGGTTATTTTACTGAAGTCTGTGTTCTCAAAATAGGAAATCAGAGGATGAATAAAGTGATCTAGATTCAGACCTGTCATTGAGACAAAGCAGCATATATAATATACAAACACAGCCACATAGGAGCAGTATGTAATTTGAGAAAACCATTTCTCTCACTGACCTCTCTTTTCTCATGAAGTATACTGATTCAGGAAAGCTAAAGAAAAGATGTAGATACAAGCAACAAAAAGTGACATGTGTCACATTTGTCCTAAGGGTGATAAAGAAAACCCTGAAAAATTCTTAGACAGTTAAATGAAATGGAAATATTATTGCAGATGCCATGCATCCTATACCTGAATTGCACCCTTCAGCAACAGCAGCAAAATCAAGTGAACTAAGAAAATGAAAGTTTCTTGCAGTATTTCTTGTTCTTCCTGTCGACTATCGTCAGCGCAAATCTGCTTCTAGCTAGATTAGTATCTAAGTCAAGAAATAAAATTGCTGCTCAGATCATTGCATGGGATTACCATGAGTCAAGGCAACATATACGTGCGGGCAATCCGAGCAGTGAGAGTAAAAAAAATATTTAAAAAAAATCAGTATATAGATAACATAATATTCTACTATTGATCCAGGATTTTGCATTTTAACAATGATACAAAAATAAAGAAGAAATATAATATGTTATGTTTTCTTAAGTAAAGGTAGCTTCCCCACAAGTAATAGTAGCTGTTTATATTCTTTTAGTCAAGAAAGCTTTCTTCAGAATGACAATTTCTTAAGCTTCAGTGTTAGGATTCTCTACTGGTTTTGGTTTGGTTTTTTGAGGTGTTCTCTGACTTTTTTTTTCTTTTTTAAGCAATAGTAAGCTCAACAAAGATTAGAATTAAACTCTGCTTTCACATACCTGTTGATAATTTTCAGTTATGATAATGAAAGGTCCAACTTCCTACCACAGGTCAGAATCTGGACCACAGAGCAAAAATAAATAAATATGCTTACTTTTGAAGAATGGAATTAGCATCTATGAAGATAAAGAAGCATGGGGTTATGAAAGGCAGGTCTTGCTTGACTAACCTGATCTCATTCTATGACAAGGTGACCTGCTTAGTGGATGAGGCAAAGGCTGTGGATGTTGTTTACCTGGACTTTACTAAAGCCTTTGGCATTATTTCCCACAGCATTCTGCTGGAGAAACTGCCTGATCATGGCTTGGATGAGCATATGCTTGGCTGAGTAAAGAAGTGGCTGGATGGCTGGGCCCAAAGAGTTGCAGTGAATGGAGTTAAATCCAGTTGGCAGCTGGTCACAAGTGGTGTTCCCCAGGGCTCAGTACTGAGGTTGGTTCTGTTTAATATCTTCAGTTCTGTTTAATATCTTTATCAATGATTTGGATGAGGGGATCAAGTGTACTCTCAGTAAGTTTGCAGACGACACCAAGTTGGGCAGGAATATTGATCTGCTTGAGGGTAGGAAGGCTCTACAGAGGGTTCTGGACAGGC
>RSEF01000031.1:43689269-43731009 GCA_003993805.1 Himantopus leucocephalus | reverse complement strand
TAGCTTAGTGTCATCTGCAAACTTACTGAGGGTGCACTCGATTTCTTGGAACATGACCTACCAAAGAACTGTACTCTGTCCTTTGCATTCTCTTTTTACTTCAGCGTTCATTTTGTTTCAGCCAAATAAGAAGCAATTTTTTTGTGTGGCTTATAAAAATTTTCACTAAAAGAGGAAGATTTTGATTTATATCGACAAATTACATTATTATACTGCAATGACTTCATAAACATAATCAATGTACTTGGTGCATAACCATAAATTGTGTACTATTTATTAGGTTTGCTAATTAGGAGGTTGCAAGGTCTTTATCTTCCTGCATATAAAATTTTATGCATGAAAGCAAAACACTTGGGCTGGTACCACTAGTGAGGGTAGCAATGCTGAAATGTCCATGACTTCACTCTGGTCAGAAAGGTCTCGGTTTATCTAGGTCAATTGTTTTTCATAATTTCTATTAAAATGACAAAGAGAAGTTAGTAGGCCTGGTACCGGACTGAACAGGACTACGCTAAACTTCAAAGCCATTTATTGTCTTATAAAGAAATGAGTATTTGGTAGCATAACATCAAAACATTCAGTTATGTTTTCTTCTCTGCTTAAAATATTTTGCTTTCCCTTTTAAGCTCTCTCAGGACTCTGGCTGTAGGCACGAAGAAGAAAAAGTAGTGGCACTGGGGCTAGGGAACTACTAGACATATGACATTTGCAAATTACTATTCGGAATCTAGCTCAGAATGACCAGAACTAACTACATTCAGACAGCACTCAAATGCTACAGCAGGAAAAAGTTACTGAAGAGGAGGATATTTCAGGGGGTTGCAGGAGGGCTTACAGGGAAAAGGTAAATGTGGTCTCTTATCTCTTATGGTCAGCAGAGTAGTAAGCCAACATAAAATCTAAAGAAACAGCTATTTGCAAAATAGTAATCTGACACACTGGAATTTCAGCAAAACTCAACCTGGCCATGAGCACTTGTGAGTTCTCCAGGAAAACCACACCTCACAATGTCAAAATCTGCCATGGAAGCTTGACTTTTCAGACTACTCTGCAGCAAAAAAGTAACTCCTAAGGCAAAACACTTAACCCTAAGTTCTCCAGAAATCTTACTTTCACTGTTAGGATTTTAAGTACTGTGTACAGCACTGCATTATGGCTAGACCAACACCACCTGGGATCACCCTGCGAGCCTTAGCACTATTGCTCATTGTATTTAGTTATTACACTGGTTTAACTGTGACTATTCATTTGCTACAACATCATGCTAATTAATCACAGGGCAGCAACATGCTGTTGTGCCAATAGAATCAGCGCCTTTCTCCGAGCAGTTGCAGCCTCATACAGTGAACCCTGCAAGAGGGAGGATTCCTTCTTCTTTTACTGAAGACTATCAGTGAGAACTCCGGAGGACCATGCACAATTTCAGAGTGTAACATAAATAAAAAGACAGAGAAGAAGGAGATGGGCACACGTAAAAAGCAAAAGGATCAAGGGCAGCAACAATAAATTAGCAACAGCAAGAGGGCTGAAAGAGAAGTCTAATGAAAGCTGAGACCACACATGGCATTTAGTAAAGCTCTAAGAAAGAGAGAAGAGAATGAGCTGCAGACACAGAGAACCCAGAAGCAGAAAAGCCTACCCAGAGGCAAACTGTAAAATTCAATAAACATCTGCTGATTGAGCCTCCAGGCTCTAACTACAATTATTATGAGGTAGGAGAAAAGGACTGCCAACAGTTTTGCTAACAATTTAGTTTTAAATATATAAAAAGGAGACACCATGGTCTGAAAATGTTATGTGTCATGGTCATCTTTTTTTAAATCTATTATCTCAAAATTACTAAATCACAATGTCTCTTCAAGCAATGCCATCAAATCTGCTTAAAAGCTGCAATACTATCATTCTTAAAAAGTAAAATTGTCCCAACTCGGCCTACCATTAAAATCCTCTAAAACCCTTTTCTATAAAATGTTTTTTAAAGAGTAATTTCATAACCATGCCTGAATAAGACACATTCCTCTCTGCAAGATCAAGCCAGGCAACTGGAACTGAGTTATCAGTTTGACTAACAAGATTTCTGATAAAGCATGTAACATAATGTAATTAACAAATTGAAATGTAAGTTCTCATACAGTACAATGACAGAATTGCATCAATAATGGTGTACAGCGTATTTCAGCTCCTCAAATGAAATGCACTATAAAGTACCAAGCATCAATGTAATTGCAATGGTACTGGCATTTCAAATTTAACACAAAGCCTATCTTTTCTGTACAAAAGACACTTTCGGCTAAATAATACCCACTAAATCTTGGGAACTTGGTCCTTTAACCATTCCGGGATAAATCAGACAGATAATTTAAGGTTACCAACTGTTCATAACTCCCATTTCGGCAAAATAGGAAGTGCAGCTTTAGACACAGCCAAGTTGGATGTGAAAAAAAATTTAGAAAATATTTAAAAATGGAATTATAACTGGACTGTGAATTACTTCATTGACTCTAAAATGATGAATTTATGTGGTCTTTTAATTTCTCAGTAACCCAATAGCAAACTTGTTTTTCATCCTATATTTGCAGTTGTAGAAGAAAGGAACAGGAAATCCACAGGTGGTACAAAATAGCTAAAAAAACCCCTTTCAAAAATAGTTCTAGAATTCCTGAGTGTCCTCTTATATCTTTATCTACATTTCTTATAAGTAGGAAATATTTTCTTTTTTTTAAAGTGTAAACATTTTACATTATCATAACTTCTCATATATATAGATACCATACATACTGTGTTGTTCTGAAGCAACTTAATATTGCTTGTTTGTGCATTTGCCATGTTTTTCACACTAATAGCCATTAAGCTTTGTGATGACACGTGAAAAAGAAAGAGACTGCATGAATGTAAGAGCATAGATTGAGTTTAAACAGTCAAGAGGTACTCTACTGTTAGATTTATAAAATGAATACTCAATTGTCAGAATGATGCCCTGAAACCCCTTTGAAGTCATGAAACAGCAATAATGGCAAATGTTCACAAATGAGAAACTCATTTAATTTCTTATGACAAGTTTGAGGTTCATTTCCTCTAGCCATCTTCCCACTTCTTCCTGCCCCTCTCCCAATGGATGCTAACTCCTGTTCTCTGCTTTCCCCACACTGTAGAGTACTTCCATCCTGATTGTGCCAAGTACCAAACTGAGTGTTCATGTAGCTGTGGTAGAACAGCGGTGTTAAGAGACAAGTCTCTTCACTGGGAAAGAAGGGGATTACTAATTTTTAACTTTGTTTTAATCCATTGGGAGCTGTGCTTATAAACTGTGAATTAACCAGAGTATGTATGGATTTTGATCACTGCTTCTCACTGCTTTTTGACTCCTGCTTCTCAGAAATGGTGTCCCATTAGTTGCTGACAGCAAGACACAGCTATGCCAGATAGGTCTGTCATCTCCAGGGAACCTGATATTAGGCAGTAGTGAACAACCAGGACACCTATACCCACATCAGGAATTATTCACATTCTTCTTAGATTGAATTTAGTATGAATATGTCTTTGAAATGGAAGCTTAATTTCAAAGCTGATTTAGGTGAACAAACTGAGCTGGATTTTGGATTAACAGCAAACTCATTATCACTAGAAACTCCCACATTACTGCATTTCAAAAAACAAATCTAATTTTAAACTCTCCTACTGTGATTACTGTAGTAATGCTTTTTCAGGTGCTTATGAAGCCAGCAACACATGTGACAGAACATACATAATGTCAACATCTGGTAAGAACTAAAACTGCAAAATTCTTCCTTTGTTCTCTTTGGAAGGAAAACTTCTTCCATGAAAAGCCACTATAACTTAATCTAAAAATCAACAGCAAGGGCACAAAGAGGAACAGAGAAAACGTTTTCCTCTTTCTTTTTTCTTTTTTTTTTTTTGTAAGCAGCATAGGTCATCCTTTGTAGTAGTTTGCTATTTATTTTTTGTTGTTTATTTTAAAGAACCATGCAAAATCTACTAGATACAAATCATACCATTCATTCTGCAGAACGAAATGAAACATTTAAATATACATCAGAAATTGCCAGTTTATTTCCTGTAAGGAATTAAACATGGTAGGATATTACTCTCTCTTGCCACTCAAAGACAGAGAAGTTTCTGAAAGAATTAACTTACTAAATATCTTGCAAGCAAATACTTTTTCACAGAAAGTTCCCTAGTGATTTTTTTTTTTCGTTTTGGTTCCAATATATACTATGCTCCTATCATCTTCAAAGGCACAATAGTTCATGCACTTACAGAAATATTATTTGATCACTCTGATGACCACCAAATGGTGGAGTTCAGGATCCTGAGAGGAGAGAGGAGGTCAAAACCCAAGATCACAACCCTAGAATTCAGGAGCGCATACTTTGCCTTCCTCAAACATTTCCTTGGAAAAGTCCCATGGGATAAGGTCCTGGAGGAAANTGCCTTCCTCAAACATTTCCTTGGAAAAGTCCCATGGGATAAGGTCCTGGAGGAAAAGGAGCCCAAGAAAGCTGGTTAATATTCAAGGATCACCTCCTCCAAGCTCAAGACAAGTCCACCCCAGCAAGTAGGAAGTCAGGCAAGAACACTAGGAGGCCTGTATGGATGAATAAGGAGCTCCTGGCAAAACTCAGACAGAAAAAGGAAGCACGCAGAAGGTGGAAGCAAGGGCAGGTACCGTGGGAGGAAGATAGAGACATTGTCTGACCATGTAGGGATGAGGTTAAGAAAGCCAAAGCCCAAACGGAATTGAATCTGGCCAGGGATGTCAAAGACAAGAAGAAGGGCTTCTGTAAGTAAACAGGTGACAAAAGGCAGGCTAGAGGAAACATGGGCCCACTGCTGAATGAGGCAGGGGACCTGGTGACACAGCACATGGCAAAGGCAAATGCCTGCTTCACCTCAGTCTTTACTAGCAAGACCTGCCTTCAGGAATCCCAGGTCCCAGAGAGAAATGTGGGAGCAAGGAAGACGAACCCTTGGTGGAAGAGGATCAGGTCAGGGAAGACTTAAGCAAATTGGATAACACACATAAGAGCATACCCTGATGGGATGCGCCCACAAGTGCTGAGGGAGTTGGCAGATGTCATTGTGAGGCCACTCTTGATAATCTTTGATTGATCATGGTGACTGGGAGAAGTGCCCAAAGACTGAAGGAAAGCAAATGTCACTCATGTCTTCAAGAAGGGCAAGAAGCAGCACCTGGGAAACTACAGGCTAGTCAGCCTCACCTTGATCCCAGGGAAGGTGGTGGAGCAGCTAATCCTCGAAATAATTTCTCAGAACATTCAGGACAAGAAAATCATCAGGAGTTGTCAGCATGGCTTCACCAAGAGCAAGTCATGCTTGACCAACATGATAAGCTTCTACAGCAGTGTGGTACATGAGACGACAGCAGTGGATATTGTCTACCTGAACTTCAGGAATGCCTCTGACAGTGTCTCTCATGAGATCCTCCCAGAGAAGCTGATGATGTGTGGGCTGGATGAGCAAACAGCAATGTGGATTGAAAACTGGCCAAATGGCCATGCCCAGGTTATCAGTAGAACAAAATCTGCTTGGAGGACGGTAACTAGCTGTTACCCCAGGGATCATTACTAGGTCCAATACCACTTCTTATCATGATTAATAATTTGGATGATGGGGCAGAGTGTACCCTCACCAAGTTTGCTGATGACACCAAAGTGGGAGGAGGGGCTGATACACCAGAGGATCGTGCTCCCACCCAGAGCAATCTGGACAGGCTGGAGAAAAGGGCCAACAAGAACCTCATGCAATTCAACAAGGAGAAGTGCAAAGTCCAACACCTGGGGGGGGAACAACCCCAGGCACCAGTACGTGCTGGGGGCCCCCCATCTGGAAGAAGCTTTGCAGAAAAGGCCCTGGGGGTCCTGGTGGACACCAAGTTGAACACGAGGCAGCTACATGCTCTTGTGGCAAAGGCGGCCAGTGGTATTCTGGGCTACATTAGACAAAGTATTGCCAGCAGGTTAAGAGAGGTGATCCTTCTGTTCTACTCGGCACTGTTGAGGACACACCTGGAGTGCTGGGTCCAGTGCTGGGCTCCCCAGTACAGGGGAGACATGGACGTACAGGAGAGAGTCTGGGAAAGGGCTACCAAGATGGTGAAGGGACTGGAGCATCTCTCCTAGGTGGAAAGGCTGAGAGAGCTGGCACTGTTCAGCCCGGAAAAGAGAAGACTCAAAGGGATTTCATCAATGTATATACATGCCTGCAGGGAGGGTGCAAAGAGGACAGAGCCAGGCTTTTTCCAGTGGTGCCTAGTGACTGGACCAGAAGCAATGGGCACAGACTGAAACACAGGAGGCTTCCTCTGAACATCAGGAAGCACTCCTTCACTGTAAGGGTGCACAGGTTGCCCACAGAGGTGGTAGAGTCTCCATCCTTGGATATATTCAGAAGTTATCTGGACACAGTCCTGTGCAACCCCCTTTAGGTGACCCCACTTGAGCAGCAGGTTGGGCCAGATGACCTCCAGAGGTTCCTGCCAACCTCAACCATTCTGTGATTCTGTAACAGAAACTGAAACTTCATTACTGAAGAATATTATCATGTAACATCTGAATGAGATATGACATTTACCTATAACTCATTGGCATCAATTATGTTAGGTTTTAAAATGTTTAAAATAAGACACAAAAAGAGATTCAGAATAGCATACAATACAGAAATACAGGAAGTTGAAGAAATTCTCACAGGAAAGGAGAAAACCTACTTTCATGAAAAGCAATTAGCATATTTATTTCTGTTGCAGAAGGGGTAGGTATTGAAATTCAATCACATGGAGTTTCACAAAGAAAGATAGTTATGGGTGTTAGGTATTCAGCCCTGCAGGATGTGAGACAGAATCTGCACTTTTTAAACAGCATGAAAAAAAAGTTTTGTATTTTGCAGACATGTCTCACAGAGTAACTAAATTAATACAGATCTCCATGTCATCATGGCTTGACTGTTATGAATCAATACACTTTTTTCTACTTTGCACCACAAGGAAGATCAGCAAAGGAGGAGAAATAGAGATTTTATCTATTCTTAAAACCAGCATCTCATAAGACAGAAAAGCATCACTGGAAATATTGTAACTTTTTTTTCCTTCACGTATAGCAGTCATCTCGATATTGCTATCATGTTCGTATCACTCACGGCAGCTAACTGACACAAAATGCTACAGGCAGAGATAAATTTCCCCTCAAAGATTTAATTTATTTACTGATTTAATTGAAAGAAACTGTATGCTTATCAAGCATCGGCCAGACTTTCCACCAGATTAGTTATACCTGGCAGAACATTGACTTCTGGTATACCAAGCATCATGAGAGTATCATTTGTTCCCACAGGAAGCAGATTACCACATGTAAAGAGAAAGAACCAGCTGATGAACAGGTAGACCACCTTGAGTTTAAATAAAAAGAACCAAGTACGTCTGCACATCAGTTTAAATAGAAAGAACCTCTTAAGTCAGTAAATCAGACAACAGCAGCATCAGTAACTTGCAAAAATTACGCTGTACTATGCTATACAAGCAAAAGGGAAACAGAGATGCAGGGGCAGAAAACCAAACTTATCTCATGCAGATTTAGAAACAGTAAAGGACAGTCCTCAGCACACTATTCTTAAGTGGGTACCTGGTCTTTTCTGCAGATGACAATAATCACTTTGGTTTCTGTACGTGGCCGCAAAACCCATCTCAAGCACACTAGCCCGAGCAGCCCAAGAAAGGATGATATAGCTGACGTGCCACGTGAAGAATAGTTGCATCAACCCCAACTACAGTTAACAACAAGCTAGATTCAACAAGTTAGATTCTACTACTTAATACCTAGCAACAGTTTAAGAGTAAGCAACCTGTGCAATTTAGATAGGATTCAAAGTGCAAAAGACTATCAAAACTAGATGCATTCAGCCCTCTGAAGGACAACGCTTAATAGCGAGTAAGAATAGTCTGGGGTAGGGTTATCTCAACCTCTTGTAGATGAAGGGCAGAAAACACAATGTCTTTGCAAGCAAATGATGCATTTGGGCTTACAAAACGCAAAGGATAGACTTTGCAAAATGGGCACCTGTGCTGTTTTGTGGGAACACAAGCTTCATCCAAACCTCTGTAAACATGGTTCAAAAGGGAACTGAGTCGTCAACAAAATAATTTTGGATTTATTACATAACAGAGTAACGATCTTATATTCCTCTGTCATCACAACCATGTATGATAGTTCTGTGTTGACAATTACAATTCCATCACTGCAACTGAGTAATTTAGTCTTTTAGAAATGATTCAAAAAGTTGTTCTGACAGATCAGAAAGCAGGGATGCTGTTATGATTCTAGCAAACACTGAAATAGCCTCACATTTTAAAATGTATAAATGGGCTATTTCTGAAACAGTATCTCATTTCAGTTATCAGCAGATGCCCATTTTCCATAATCCTGATGCAAATTTCTACTTTGTGATGTATTACATTCTAGTGATATCCTGGTAATCTCCAATAAAATCCAGCAACCACCTGCTGAGGCATTTCCAAAGTTCTTCAAAGGTTAGCAATGGTAATTTACAAAATTTAGCATGCAATCAACAATACTACAAACAACCAGTTTTCAAAAAAAGAAGTGTTATCATGGTTCAAAACCCAACAGCTGAAACTTAGAAGTGCTGGATTTATGGTGTTAATACAAACATAATTCAAAGCCTTTGCACTAATGTATTAAAATGGGTACTACAACTGCACGATGTTTTTCCTCTGCACAGATGGGGAGCTTGCATATGTTTCTTATACCCACGTATATTCATGTCTTTGTTCCATGGCCCACAGCCAGGTCTCACCCATACCCTTCTCAGCCACTCACTCTCTCCAAACTTAGAGGTTTCCCTCCCCCCCCCGCCCCATTCTCATCTCCCAGCACAGACACCTTGTAACATACCCAGCCTCCTGTGCAAGGAGTACTCCCAGAGACCTCTGCTACCCTGTCCTTCTATGCCATCTCCTCACTTCAAGTCCTGGTTTCTCCCTCCAGCCCAGTTTCCAGTCTCCTTCGTACCTGCCAGCTGGAGACCACTCTCCCTTGTGCCTTTTCCTGATTTCCAAGTCAAGCTCTTGTCCATGACAACTTCTAACCAGAAAGCATGATCTTCAGAAACTGACAAGGCTGGATGGGATGATTAAGAGTCGGAATTGTCTGGAGCCAGAAAAAAGCAGACATCTTGACACCTTGACACGGTGACTGTAGCCTAACCCAAAAACTCAAGGAACAAGTGTGGAACACTTCCACTAACCTCTAAGATAAAGCAAACTTAGTGAAATCTTCACTACAGAAGCTTTAGCTGCAGTGATGTAGACAAATCTTGCACTAAGCGCTTGCAAACATTTTTGCCTCCTTCCCTGAATACCTTCACAAGATCAATTCAAAGAAAAATCGCATAAATGCTAATAGCCTGGCAAATTCTAATTTCTATTGCAAACCTGCTTGGCAGCAGAAAGAATTACCAGATCTTCTTGTATTTTTAACACGAGGAAGCTTTGTCTGTTTCACTAGCTTCATTTGTGGAAACCAGCTTAGCATTTGGTCTGATAATTTTTCCAAGAAGTTCAGCTGATGAAAGACTGCCATTCCCATGGTCAAAGTCTTGCAAAGGCAGAATGCAACAGGAGTTTACATTAGGAAGCAACATTAATAGATGTCGTTATTGGTTATTTCCATCTTATTTTGTTCAATGTTCTATACTTTAATAACAAAAATTGTTTATTGTTATGGTAGAAAACATTAAAAATTAACTGTTTTTTACAACATCTCATTTAGCTGGAAACAGTGGAAAAACACAAACACAAGCAAGCAATGACATTCTTAAAGTAAAAAGTTCTTAAGACAGTAAGTAATGCCAGTAATTCTTCAGTCATCGCACACTGATCACATTTTTATCTGCATTTAGAAATATTTAATTTTAAAACAGAGACATCTGGATATTGCAGAAAGAAACATCTGAACAAAGTTAAGTCATGTTTAAAAATAAACACAAATTTAAACACCACAAGCTTTCCTGCTTCAATTTCAGGTTCACCTCCTAAAGCTAAACATTTACATACATATTGTTTCAAAATATTTTGTATAATATAGGCTTGCACTGTAAGAAGTAGCTGTTTCAATGTGCATATCAAGCCAGCAGTTCAACAGAGTACAGCAGCACTCCAAACAGAATTTCAGACCATGAAATGGAGAAGTGGACTGTGGATGACTTAATGTCACTGTGGAAACTGTTACCTGTTACCACGATTGCTTCCAGCTCACATAATGTATCTGTACTGCCAGATTCTGAATTCTACCACAACTCTTCGCTGACATCTGACTTTTCATTACAAGTGTCTTGGGATCCTTAAGTGACTCAAATCATTATTAATTACACACATTCAAATAACGACCAGCAGTCCCACTACAGCTTTGCCATACTAACAATAAGAAACAATCCTCAGTTTAGGAGAGTTTACAGCCAAGGCAGGCGAGACAAAGAAAAGATATGCACAGAGAAGCAGGGGGATTTACTCAGAGTCAACACAAGGAGACACCGCCCAAGTCCCAAATAGCTCTGGTGCCATCTCTATTGTACTACCAAGGCCCCTCTTCAACCAAGATGTTGCTTTAACGTCTTACCTGAAAAAAAAAATGAAGCGTCATCACAAACAGCAATACTGAAAAACTGAGGGAAAATAAAACTGATTTATATTTTTTCTCCATAATTTTAGATACCAACTGCATGCTTTCAGAAGAAAAAAAAAAGACAATATTCTCTGTTCAACTTTACAATCTAGGACAAAAATTTATACACAGGTGGGGTATTTCTAAGCATACTGAAAGAATACTTATTTCTGTATTCCTTTAAATTTGGCAGGACTGAAAAGATCTCTGTCAATTAATATTTAATTTCAATGACAACTTTTCATGTATAGTTACAACAACAGACTTGGAATATGTAAGCCAATGTCCAGAGTCTTAATGAATGTTTCTATTCAATACAGATGGCAGAAATCTAAATATTCAAAAAATATAAATCATTCATGCAGAAGGTTCATTTATATGGCAAATCCTGACACAGAACTGACTAATGTAGACAGCCACCAGTGTCAAAACACTATCTGTAGCAGCACCAGATCCCCATGCCAAACCTCCATCCTTCCATCACAGACAATCTTTGGATTCAGAGATCATCACATTTCCCTACAGAGTACATAAGTTGGTATATTATTACTGCATGTAACAGCAAAGCTCAAACATGCTTTTCCTTGCTTTTTAGGAAGCAGAAATTCCCAGCACAAGTAAAACCTGCAACTAGAAATACTATACATTGTCATAAAGACAATAAAACTTAAACATGAGGAAAAAAAACAGAAGCGACAGGAAGGCATTTCCTTTTCAATCATATATCAAACTACTCAAAGCTCCAGAAAAAAAACAGCTCATCACACCCCACCATAGCTGTCCAATCCCATTACACAGCTGCTCTCTGTGTTCCCTCTTCACATATACGTACATACGACACAGACACTTCTGCCTTTGTAAACATTAACTCTGCAATGTACCAATTCTTCTTTCAGCAGCTGCGGTTTATCTGTTCCTTTACAGACTACAAATCCATAGACTGCAGAGGAACACACAAAAATACCTGCTGAAAGGAGAATCTTGCAATTGTTCCCACACAGAGCCATGGCCTGGTATGTCCAAGCTTGATCAAGGACAAAAATACATTCTTCTTTTCCAACACAGGTTAGAACAGGAGGATGGAAAGTATGACAATCTTTATCTCCAAAAATCTCCTAGGAATGAACTCTGACTTTTTTAATCAAAGAATAAAAACATCAAGTCTCTACACTTAGAGTTAATGTTATTAACATTGTTAATGTTACTTTCACAGCATACATTTGTCCTAACTGATTTTTCAGCCCATAAGGCATTTTTGAACCATGATTTTTTTTAGGAGCAAAGAATATTAAAATATCAGGCAGATAAGTTACATAATCTTTGTCTTTTTTTTCATTAGGAGGCTGCAGAAGAGCATTATCTATGCTGACAGTGTCTGGGCATTTTGACTAATCTTTTTATAGTGCTTCAATTTAATAACAGCCAAGCCTGGAACACACTCCGCGCCTGATAAGAAGCTCACGCAAATCCAGAAAAAAAAAAAATAATTCTTTGAAGTCACTATGTTTTTTACACTGGAAATACCATGCATTAGTCACAATGTAAATTACATACATTGATCATGCCAGAGCCCCCTCAGCCCAACTATGGATTCAAGTTCATGTTCTGATCCATGTTCACAAAATCAGCAGTACAGCTCACTGATAACATACTAGCAAACCCATCTATTAAAAAAAACTGTAGATGACCAAATGTCTCCAGAAAAGCTGACCTTCCCGTTTCAAAGGATGCTTTCAGTTATATAATTTAACATAAGATTTCAAAATAAGCTATAAAAATAAATCAGATTTTTCAAAGAGATAAATAATCTGTAGTAGATCTATGAAAGAGAGCAGAATTGTGTCCAGTCTAAAAGTTCCGTTCAGACTTGATGGTCACTATCCAGGAGCACAGCCATTAAAGTTTCCCATTGAAATATTTTCTTTAAATTAGGATAGATATACCAGTGTAACTGAGACACACAGTAACTCTTTAAATTCTGTACTTATATTTCACATTTACTGTCTCAAGACAATAGTATGGGAAAATACCAGGTTTGCAAGGTTGACTAGTACTTCACAAAGCCCATTTGAAACAGGAAAGAGAAGAGAGTTGACCCCAAGAAGATTTGCAAACTCTGCCTCTGCATCTCTGAAGCAATAAAGCTGAGAACACTCTTATAAGGCTACAGGTGTTATTGCTACAACCAGATGAAAGCTTTATCTGGATCTCCACTAAAATCCATTTAGGAAAGTTTTTCCTTAAGATAGTTTGATCTAAGCATACTGGGTTGTTGTGCTCACTGTTCTAAGACTTTAGCAGTTTGCAAACACTGTTCACTTTTTTGGTTTGTCTACTGTTACCAAATCAATCAGTTACACGACTTTTTCAAGGTTAACTAATCAAAAAATACGCCATGTTTAGTGTTTGATAACCACGTTCCACGCTGTTCTATTGCAAGGCTGCAATATTTTAAAGGATTAACAATAAGGATTTATCACACTTCCCGAAACATCTTCTGACCGGAAAAAACATACACGTTCTCCGATGGCAAGACACAGTACACTCTTCCACGTTACAAGTTGTGCGCACCTTTGACACTGACGGCCAAGGCCATGTCCAGTAGCAGAGACAGAATTGCGGTAGGAAATGGTGTTTACCTGCTCACAAGAAGTACTGAAACTATACTGGCATGCTTGTTGCATGGCCAGAGACCATTGAGGAAGCAGATGCAATATTAGGGTGACATTTACTCACTGACTCTCTTAATGAGAAGGCTACCAAACCCAGGAAGACAAAACAAGTGTTTGAGATTTAATCCTAGCCTTGAATGCATACAAAACCTGTTCCCCATTCCATCGGTCCTATTTCCTCACATGTATGTACAATGTCAGTACAAGCTGCCGCTTGTTCTAAAAGAACAGAGACACACATGGGGGAAAAAGTACCTCAGGGTGGGGATTGCCACTGTTGAGCTTTATCCTTGACAGTGAGGCTTGGCCCAATATCCTGCTCTTCTGCTGGTTACCCACCTCACCCCGCAGCTCCCCTCAGACTTACTCACTGGCCTCATGCACACGACTTCAAGCCATGCTGCCCCTTTGCTTTTTGTAATTCTGCTTCTACATTATTTTTTCCTCAAAGTGTAACTTCTAAGTATAGCAGCAGTGGAACACAAATCTTAAAAGGAAGCGCAATATTGTCCTGCAGTAAAATTAAGTAAATAGTCACAATTTAAGCCTTTCAAACCTAGCTTTCTCTTTACTTCTTCACATCTGGTATTACATAAAAGATTTTGGTGAAACCCTTCTTATGAACTCACTATTCTGCTTCCTACACAAATACAACCTTTGAATCCTACCTTCCCTTCCTCTCCCCAAAATTTTAAATACCCCGTTGTTAAAATAAACAAACAAATAAGTTACTCATTCCTGCAAGACCAATAGCCCATCTGTTTATTCCAGTCAATGTAAAGTGTTAAAGGATATGTTGCTTTATCTAACGCTGAAAGCCACAACATTCACATCCTAAACACTGGACTTCCAAGCACAAAGAAAAGAAGCAGAAGGTATAAAGTATGCAACTAAAGCAGCATTGTATCTTCTAATTTTGCTGTGCAGAAAAGAATGTACCCTTTCTAGAAGTTATACACCACCAACTTATACAGCAAGTGCTAGAAGAACACAATAAACAATCACATGATATAAATCACCTGCATCTAAAATGTTGAATGTATTGCAATACTATAATACCAGCCCTTATCCCACAACAAAAATCTCTTATGCAGTCTTACCATCAACAAATTCACAAGGCTCACTTTAATGAAAACTATACCTGAGAACGTAATTGGGCTCTTAATCCAAGGATATAATATAGCCCTTAAATATACAACTGAGAAAAATATCATTAAACTCAGTCCTTGTATTTCCTTCATGTTCCTGCGCTACTAATTTAAACTGTCCCAGAATTAGGCATGGGCGTAGCTGCTGACCACATTTAGCGCAATCGGTGTACTACATCAGACCACAGATCTCCCTTCCTCAGCACACTATCTCAACAGTAGATGGCCAGGGGAGCACATAAGAACAAAGCTAGTATGTAGTGATACCTCCCCAGAATGCTGGGGCTTAAAGTCAGGTAGTGTCCTTGAATTTGGAAGAAGAAAATATAGATCTGACAATCTAGCTCTTTCTGGATGAACACCTCTTTCTGCAGAAAAACTGAATGAGTATGTACAAAGCATATATATTTTGATATAAAGTTTCATTTCTACCTATGTAAAAAATAGCCTGTAATTGCAGTTTCTGTGCACTGAACTGTTTACCTGTATATGTTTTCAGTAATGTTCACAATGTTGGCTTTAAAAATACACCTTGTGATTACATTAAAAGTTTACAGTATTGTATGCTTAAAAAATTGAAGGAATCCAAAGAGCACTTACCTAATTTGGGTGTCATGTATTGCATACAAATCATATCCTTCCTTGAGCAAGCCTTAAAAAGCAAACTGTGTGAATCATGTGAAGCCATAATATTGACAGGTGAAGGCCCATTTCATAATAGTAGAACTGAGCTTGGTTGGACACCGTTAGTTATTTACGAAGATACCACAGGCTGTTGTACGTTCTCATGGAGTACGGCAGGAGTCATCTGCAAATTCTAGATCTTTTAGATTTGTCTCTCTTAATTTATCATATATTTAAAAAACACCTATCACCACCAAGCAAACCTTGCTTTGTAAGAACCATGCTTCTTCTGCCTCTCTATGCAGCTACAACACACTGAATCTACCATGCAAACAGCGTATTGGCTAATCTTTCTTTGTTTGAACGGAAGAAAGAGAAGGTTGAAGGGAGAGAAAAGCAGAAAAAATGGGGTAACGTGTACTGATAAACGTATCAATAAACAGCAGCTTGAACTACGGAGCTAGCAAACCCTGGAGTGTGAGTTTTGTACATGTCTGACTGCTCTACAGCAGAAATCAGGGTTTTTCTTCTGCCTTTTGCATGACCTTTGGACAGAGGTGGGGAGAGTAAATAAAGGCTATCAAGATCTCTGTTTACCTGGACAAGAGTTTAGGAATAGCAAACATCTACCACACTCAAGTTTCTACAATCACACTATGTCCTGGAAAAAAATATGCCTTATTTTTTGCCCATTTCCCAAAGACAGATGTAAATCTCAAGTAAAAAGTTTCAGTACAAATGGAATGAGTTGCAATAATTTCATTTTCTATTTTGTCTAACGCATCTGTTCAAGAATGCGTTTACTATATCTTCAGGGCTTTCTAGTTTTCCTGTTTATTTTAATAACAGTAGTTTCATGCCTAGAGCTCCATGTACTGAGATAAAGATATCAAGGCACCTACACCAAAACCCACTGTGCATCATGTGAATCATATCTTTCTAGGTCTATTATCATATTTGCCATTCAGACATATATATTGGTACCAACCCATTGTAAGGTGAAAATTTGAGCTGACTGTAGAGATAAAGGTGTAGGTGAAAACACATTCAGACAGAAGTCATTTAATCAAATTCCTATTGTAGCCAGTTCCAAATTTTTCCATTGTTTAAAGGAATACAATGCTACTGTCTTCCATTGATAAAAAAAATAAACACAGCATACAGAAGATTTAGCCTGAAAGGAAGGAAGAGGGGGACGGCATGACGAAGAGGTGAGAAACACAGATATATAAACCATAGGTACAGTCTTTACCCAGGGCTTTCTGTCTTCAATTACAGCAAGCAAAACAGTACCAGTCACCAAGAGGAAAAGGCCTAATATGAGCATACAAGTTGCAGGGAGTTGGTTGAGTAATTCAAGGTTAGAGATGAGAAACTACTCACATCTTGGAGTACTTATGCATCATCTTCTCTATGGGAAGTGGAATATGATGCTTCTGTAAGGCCTCCATGTTTCATTCAAAACATGCTCTTTTATCTGAGACCAGGGCTGAAGCTGACCCGGCCCTTTGAGTGACTCAGGCTAAAGCCCGCTCACGTAAGCAGCTCAAATCACACAGATGAAGACTAGCAGCAAAGAAATGATGATTAGCAGCTGGGTAAAGTTAGGAGCGTAAGACCTTCCCTGGCATGTCTGCAGTCAGAAAGGGGCCTATTTCTAACTCGCCTGTAGCGCCAGAGTACAAATGTAAATTAAGTATTAAAGTAGGCTTGTTGGAAAAAAACAAACAAACAAAACCAAAAATGTTGCATGGTGCACAATCACAGACTTCTTTCAGTATCTCCCATGTTAAAGCATCAGAAGAAAAAGGTATTTCTTACAACAGAAGTCTTACTTTGTGGATGTGTGAAGTAAACTTGAATAGGTAATATTTCAAGGTAGCAGTACTACCAATAAATACAGCCTGCTCCAAATAACGACCCAAGTATCAAACCTTTGTGACACTCCATGTTTTATGTGATCCTGCATGGTCTTGAAAATTAAATGTTGAAGGGATAGAAAGCAGTGATCAGCAGGCCATCAATACAACCGTAACCAGAAACACCATGGCAGACTCCTACCAAAAGTAACCTGGGTTTTACGCTGAGTTTATGAACTCTATGCTGTGTTGCTAATACACAAGTTCTAAGCAATCATTTGAAAAATTAACATAGAGCTAACAAAATTGAACTCTTTTGTATGAAATTTCTTTCACAAGAACTGCCCAGTTACAAACCTACTCTTCCTCTTGCATGGCAGAGTACTGCACTTGCTTAGGTCCCTCACATTTACTCTGCTTCCCCCTCCACTGTTGTCCCCCTCACTAGCCTACTGATTTATTTTCCATTCTATGCCTCAGTGTCTCCTTTCTCTGTACAATTAACTCCCAAGACTGTTAACTCCCTCATTCTGCCAAGCACAATCTAATACTCCTAAAAAACCAAACATATAAAGTAAACAAAGGATACGTTACTGTAAAAGGTGTCTCAAAGAAATGGGCAAAAGGCAATGAGAAGCATTTCAATTAAACTGGGACAATACAGACTGAAGATCCGATTTTCTACAAAATTACCTTAATCAAATACTTGGAATTTCATAGCACAACTAAATTAGCAGTTCTCAGTAAAGCCCATAAGGATGACATATCTAAGACATTTAAGTAACCGACAAAATATGCCACTTCTAAAATATTTATTAAGCATTTGCACAACATCTGATATGGCTTTAATTTCAAACTTATTAAAAACACACACACAGTCATGTTATACAAAAAACAGATATACCCACAACTATAAGAAATAACAGCTTACTATGGTTTCCAATGGAAAAGCAGAAAGTTTCCCATGGCTTGCTTTCTTTTAGGCAAGCAAGGAACGCAACCTAATTCATCTAACCTAAAGAAACAACATCACCTTGGCTAAATACAAGCAAACACAACTTCTGCCAATGTTGTTGCCTTACCAATAAATATTTGTCATCTTCCACTCACCCCACTTCCCTCCTAAATTAGTCACCATCTGCTTAATCTCAACTGAGATCTCCATATTTCACCTACTGCAAAGATAAATGTTGGGTATAAACACAGCTCTTGGGAGGCACGGCAATCTCTGCTGCAGGATAACAGGAAAAATGTCTCTGCGTGGTTACAATCATTTGCTTTTCACCACTTATTCAGAGTAAAGCAGCAGAAAAGTTCGGGTCATTTCCTGACTGGCACAGCAAGTTACAGCAAGATACACATTCTATTAATTTTTAATTGCATTGCCTGCAGACTGAAAGCCCAAAAGGGGAGCGTTCCTTTTTAAAGCATAAAGAAGGGCACTGAAACTGCTTACCTCACTCAGCTCTGCAGGGGAGTCATTTCCATATTTCATAGCAACTCCAGAATTCATGATTAGACTTCTCAGGGCTTGACGATTTCTGCAGATTTTAATGCTTCGAAGCTTTGTTCAACTGATTCAATACTTTCTTCTCCAAAATTTTTCCGTCTTACACATTTTGCTCTAGACAGCCATTTTTACTCCACACTGATAGTTTAAATTAACAATGCAAGATCTTCTAAAACAGCCAAACTGTTTCTGACTTCACAGACAAACCATTGCTGCGAGAGACTTGTTAATACTGTGAAGTGCTCAGAGAATGCAGGGAAGGAACTGCTTGCCAGGATCCCAGGGCTGTCTTAGTCCATCTGCAAGGCGTGCTTCATCTCCGCTGTCTGTTTTATGCTGCTCTTTTCTACAACTCTGTTTAAGGGCATCTCCCAATGCCGCTTAATGCACTCAGAAAAAATTGATGAGCTTCATGCAAGTTCACAGAGAAATTAAAAGGAGAGTGCTGCTGCAGTCTTCAGTGTTCGGGGAGGGAGAAGGGAAAAGAGAAGAAAGCTCCCCTCCCCGAGACAAACCAATGCTGCACTTCACGCTAAAGTTTCCCCTGCCAGCGAGCCTGGAGTTTAAGTGGTTTATGATCAAACACAGCTGTCTTGCTGCTGGCTAAAGGGTGCATGGAAGGGGCGGTACTAAAAGGAGAGTGCAAGTGGGAGGGAGGGAGCTACAGAGAGTTCATTTTGGAATTACAGGCATCTTTCCAGCTTTCTGCATACTAATTACTATACACAAAACTATAAAGCTAAGTAACGGGAAATGCCACCTGGATAACAATAAATTGGATTCCTATTTCCTTATTCCCATGTGCAATTAAGTAAGGAAAGTTAGGGGGCTTTAGAGGGTGGGGGTTGTAATGATTTCAAAAGGTCACAGTAAGCCCAAAAGCACCATTAGAAAGCTGCAGCTTTTACGTAACACACTGACATTTTACAAAGACTTTGGGGAGATGCTACTGGAAGAAGAGAAGAGAAGAGAAGAGAAAAAAAGCATTTGCTTTCAACATTCGACTAATAATCTAGAAAAATCCTTAATACGCTAGATTTGTAGACATGCTGCACCCATTGCAAGAAACGACAGCCTCCTTTGCCCTTCCCTCCATCCCCTAAAACATAATGACAACCCCACACACTTTGTGATGCTGGATTATGAGGTACTTTTGGAATTAGAAGTAGGATGTACCATATTCTGTGGAGGAAATTTACCTGATCATCTTAATACAATGTATTATTAAAGTGTCAAATTAGTTCAGAAAAAAAAAACCATGAGAAACAGGAATAAATGCTATACAAGCTGTGGCACAATTCTTGCACACTGGCAAAAACATTTACATGGGAAACAATGCTCTCCAAGAGCAACATTTTGAAAATAATTTTGTGATTTTTTTTCTCCTATGTTAATCACAGATTAATATCAGCATGCAGACATAGGGATAATTCATCCAAATGACAATACAGAAAGTACATTAAGAACAAGAACCAAGATGAACACATACATATCACTCTATGATACTAAAAAGCAGTAGCACTTTCTGTGTCCCTGTCCTTCCTCCATGCCCAGCATCAGGAACTGCAACTCTCCTCTGGCTCAGGGGTTAAGGGGAATGCCACAATCTCTTTACAAGACTTTTCACTTTCATCCTCCAGGTCTATTTTCCAGCCTTTCCCTTCTCTTTTCTGTATTTTTGCTGTTCTCCAGTTTGCTTTCTAGTAGCCCGTATTTTTGGGTTTCCCTTCCTCTTTTCATGCCCACCTCGCATTGCCTCCATTCTTCGTTACTTTCCTCCTTGAGAGCATCCTCCCCGTCTCACCTTTACATTCAGCTCTGTCTCTACGCTTAGTACTTCTCTGTATATTCCTCCTCACTCATCTGCTTTGTTCCCGACATATGTTTCCATTTACCGCCTCTCAAACACCGGCGACGGGCTGCACCGCTCTCTGCTGGCAGAGGGCTGCTGTCTCAGCCACAGCCACCAGCACAGTGCCACCAGCACTGTGCAGCAGTTTTGCACGCTGATTTTCCCGTGCATTAGAATGCGATTAACGGCGTTGTATACCCAGGAACAAAGGTACTGTATAATGACTAACCTCATTTCTCCTACATGAGAAAAAAACATCTTCAGCTGAAGAGTTCCTGCAGCTGACAGTACATTTAAAAATGTTTTCTTTTTTCCAAGTTATGCCTTCACAAATGGGAGGGGTGACAAGGTTTTTCTATTTTGCATCGCTACCTTTATCAACTTTCATATTCCTTCTTATAATCTGCTCTGATCTGATTTTTGTTCAATTCTGTCACGTGTATCACAGGTTCACCAACACAGGGATAAGTCTCAGAATTACTTAAGAATGAAGTTCTAAGGTTTTCTTTTTCTAAAGGAAAGGCCACATTAATTATGGATTCAATAAATTGCATTTCCCATACTAGATCCCTATACTGCCAAATACTTCCTAGCTGACTATAAGCAGGCATTCAGAAATTAAAAGTTTTTATTTGCTTTCCTCACTCAACATTGTTGTCCATTCCTGGCAGACTAGCCATCAGACAGACCAGATCATATGGCACTACAGATGCATCCCAACCATAATAGTGCAGGACACTTGAGGACCTGAACTAGATCCGCTCCGTACTGTACCCACATGCTGCACAGGATTTTTTTCAGCCTCTTTCCTACTCCATACAGTTACATGGTGGAAAGAGACACAGACACTGACTGAAAAAACAATAGCAAAATTCACAGTTTCAGATATGAACAAAAATATGGGAGATACATGAAGATACTTTCAGAACAACTTATATTTAAACAATAACTGTAACTCATGCAAATTAACGTAACAGTTAAACCAAACTCTGATGAAAAGTGATTTTACTTTAACCCCAGCTGACTCTCATTGCAATCTCTGCGTGCTTGAACTGAGTGGTATGGGACCACACATTTCTCAGCTGGAAAGTATCGACTACTACTTTCAACTAACCCATAAATACTGGCATTGCTTATTTCAATGTCTGTATAAACTTTGCAGTCATTTCTTTATTGTGGAGGGCTACCTAAGACTAAGTGTAATCATTCTTCTAAAATAGTTACTATTATATCACATTTTTTAAATACTCGGTAGTATCAAAAACATATTCTGAATACCTGAAGATGTAGAACTTGTTCTTCTGTGAAATGTCTTATTACCTAGCATTTCTCTGAGTCCATTTACTAACTGAATGAAAACATTACATCACCAAACTAAATCCCCAGATAGACCTAACCAATTGTCTCCAGGAAGTTTCACCATTTTCAAATACATGTAAGTGATCTAATACAGTAGCAGGGCACTAAGAATTTCGTTGAAGTCAAAGTATTTCCCATTGGCTTGTGCCAAAGGCAGGCTTCAAAGAAACAAAGGAAAATCTCAAGTATGCTAATTTTGCATTGCCAGGAAAAGAAGAGAGTACTCTGTGATCCAGCAAGAGAGAGGTGCCTGTTGGACTCAGTCCCTCTCTGTTTCTGCATGGCAGCTGACTGTTCATTCTCTTTCTCTCCCTGACTCAAGTTCCTCGCCTAGGATAGCAATGCTCCCTTGCCCTCAACCTCGTGCCTGTCTTCTTTTTTAGCCTCTGTCAGGCTGTAGAGTCAGGGACGGGCTTGAGATGGGAATGGGAAGAGGAATCTCTTAACCTACAGATCTATATTTCTTAGCCCGAGAGGACACGGTCTCAGTGGATGCTTCAGTGTGTACTATGATACAAACAAGAAGGGGCAAACAAGAAGCTGAACGAACCTGACTGTCACAGAGGCTTTCAGAAACAACATCCACCAAACGTATTCTGTCAAGACAGAGACACTGGCCTGGGCTTCCATTCAATCTCAGTGCATTCTGATCAATTACTGCTTTCTGTACCTCTGAAGCATTCGTGATGCATACTGCTTGTAGGTAAGTGCATTTGCACTGACAGATTCTTCCCAAGATAATTTCAGAATTATCCAGTAACAACCATTAGCGTGGCCAGTTTGCTGATTGTTGATCTAATAATCCTATGGCCACTGTATTCCATTTGTTTACTCTTATTAAACTGCAGTAAAAGAGTCATTGACATGTGTCCGAGATTCACTGAGGAGTCTACTATTCGGTTGTATCTGAATAATCATTTAGTAAGATTTACCCTATCACCTGGTATAAAAGGATTCTTTTGGGACAAGATACAACTCTCTTGCCCTTCTTACCTTTACGTTTGAAACTGTCACAGAACGTGGAAAAAATTAGCACTGTAGTTATTTTACAAGACTTCTCCCTCATAACATGTCTCAGTAATTACAATACTCTATTTCTTAACAGTTGTTGGAGGAGGTGTGACAATTGCCACACATGAATGTTCCTTCCTTGTTTTGATAGCTGCAGAGTGAAAACTGCAGCATAAAACCAATTAGCTGTCAAATACATATGTATCACATATTCTTCAGCGTAGTGTGTACCGCTTTCTGAGAAGCAGTTTCACTGCATACAGCATCACAATTCCAGGATGTATGCAATAAGGCCATCTTGGTTGGTTCTGTTCAATTAGCTCTGTAATTGAAATGCAACTAACTGAAGTCCACTGAGCTTTTAGTTTGTGTTTGTTTGTTTCAATATCATCTCTACAGTTAGAGCAGCACCCGGCACAATCCCCCACACAAATAAATTACACCTTCAAATGTTGCAAATCTACCACACACAATCTGAGTACAACATACTTTTATTCTTGCTCTGGCACAAAATACACAGGTGTAGTGCCAATGTATAAATTTCCACAGACAAAATAGTACCACTCAGAAGGTTAGCGTGAAGGCTAAACTTGGAAGCAGAAATTCAATACAGTAGTTGGATAATGTTTCCAGAAAATTCTTTATTCAATAGCACTAATGCACTATAATTTAAAAGGGAGAAGCTGAAAGGGATGGTAGGTTCCTCTTGATGGAATCTGTTCTCATTAACATTAGTGAAGGTTATGCACCTAGGTTGAGAGAAAAAAATCCAACCCATTTGAAACAATTGCAAGTAACCTTATATGAAGAATGAAGCACTCACTCTGAAGAAAACACAAGCAAACTTCTCTCCTTGCCTTCAATTGCACCACCTTGATTAGTCTAAAACAGATAACAAGTCTAGAATAATGTAATTTCCAAACAGCACTTCAATCAGCTACTCTCACCTGTTCACCCTTCCTCAAATACTTAATCCACTTAAAAAGTCATGTCCTTGACCTGACCAGTTTCCTAGGGAGTTCACATTTGATCCCTTTTTCCATCCTCCAGTATTTCACACCATGAAGCCACTCACCAACCTGTCAAACAGCCAACCTCATTTTCTGTCATCTCATCCAAAGCCATCACATTCATTTTGATTCCCTCTGACCCCGCAGAGCCTTAGCATCAGGTCAGGACAGGAAAAGGGCCAGGGAGTCAATGTCTGCCTGTTATTCATGTTAGAGACTTGTCTGCGAGGACAACAGGGAGAGACGATAGCAATTTCTATGCTCTTTTCATGTTGCAGCCACATAATTATCATCACTGTTCACTTGCACCTTGCTTCAAAACACAAACAAGGCCATTTTATAAACTATCTGCTTAGCTTCCCTTCATTGTCCAGCATTCCCTCCGTTCAGTCATGCATTCCTCCGGTTATTAACCACAAGGTAAAGTCACTTACTTCACTTTCAGTCCCTACAATCTTGGTAGCAATTCTGATTTAACTTCTCTAGAAGCCTTTGGTTTTGCATACTTATTGCACTAAAAATATGACCATTCTTAGTAAAATGCCTGTGGATTAATGCTACCTTTAAAATATCTACTCTTCCACTTTATCAGAACTTGTATTCCCTGACATTGTTATCAGTTGTGAACTGAATCTCTTTCAAAAATTCTTACTTGCATAAGAAAGATTTGCCAGGACTCCCCAGCTAAGCGTCTCCTATTTTTCCCAATCCCCAGTAGCGGTATTTCCTCATTTACATTCTCTCCTTACTCTTAAACTCTCTTGGTTTCATATCTTGTCTTTTATACACTCTCATTTCCGGTTCCAGTCCCCACTCCACAGTCATGATCTCATCTCTGCAAACATTGAGCAACCCAATTCATCAGCTGCCCCCTTCTGTTCTACTCTTGAACTCTTCCAAGACATCTATGTATGGTCAGTATGTAATTATTTTCCCCAATTATAAGATTTCTCTCTGACTTCCATTACCACCAGCATGTTGAACACACCACACCCTGACCTGGATCAACGACCATGTAAGTGTCCACAGTGAAACAAAGGAGGGGGAGGGATCCTGGCCCTTGGTTTACATCAGAGCTGCACTCGGACGCTTCACCCTCCAGCTAGCCAAGCATCCCATTTCACCATCTGTGGTCAAGATCTCTTCTGAATGTTTAACAGGTGAACTGATGGATACTTTCTGACTATATGTATACATATATACACACACACACACATATTTGTGTACATGTAGTGTGTGTGTGACATTCGTATATATATGCTATACATACTTACACAAATAACTATACACATATATACATTCATATTATATACATGTGTGTACAGACACTTATCTATATAAACGTATATACATATTTATATATATAAGTATTTTCAAGTTTGGATTCACGAAAATGTTCCATTTGAAACATTTTCAATCAGATGAATTCTGGCAAATGCAAGGCAAGTGTCTGACAGATCCCCGCTTGAAGCTCTACAAGACTTTTTGGCTGGCATGAGCATTTAAATAACAAGAGCATCGACTTCACTGAGCACTTGTGGGGTTTAGGGAGCTTTCATTTTGGCAGAAATTATAACAAAAATTACTTCAACAATGATGTGAACTGAAATGATATATATAAAACCTCTGGTGATTCAAACCCCCTAGTTTTCAACCAGATCTATGTTACTATCAACAAATGTAAGATTATTGTAATTGAATTATCATCTGAAGTTTATTTTACTTGCTGTCTTCCTTGGCTGAATTGTTTAGTAGCTGCCTATGAAGATCAGCGAGTTAGTTTACAGATCACTTCTCAACTCCCTAACTATTTACTATGCAGTAAACATGAATTTTTTTTTATTTTTCTAAAGTTCTGTAGTGTTTTTTTTTTCTCTCCCTGGATAGCTAAACATGAAGTCCAAGCTCTCTGCCCTAACCCCCCATCTGCTCTATAAAATTCAGGTTTTTGCCCTTCTAACTGCTTTACCACATACCTTTTAAATCTCTCCAGTGACTTTTTTCCTATATATCTTCCTAAATTTAAGCTTCTCATCGTAATCGTAATTAATCTTAAAAATTCAAGGCTGCCTTACCTCTGCCTCACTCATTTCTGCTTCAGACTTCATATCTGTCAGTTTCATTTTACATTGGGAGGGACAGCAAACAACCCTCCTCCAGCAATTATGATATCTCTGACTTTCTTGTATTGTCTGTTTGGTTTTACAACCCAAGGCCTGTTTACACTTTTCTCAAGGCACTTACACTTACTTCAGGTTCCCAAAACATGATTACAAAGCTAAAATCTTCTTTACTTTCAGGCCTCATCTGGATAGTTTAGAAATGACTTGCTAGATATTTCTAGTGTTTAGTCTCAGATAAGGGTCTATCAACCAACTAAACCAAAGCAAATAAACAAACCCATTTAAAAAAAAAAAAAAGTTTTGTTTGTTCTGCTTTCACAATTTAGAATTGTGGAATTTCATCATGAAGAAACACCTGGCACCCTTGCTGTAGGTGCTACAGAAACAAAGACTTTTCCCTCCTTTTCTGTAATGCATACCAGACAATCAATATCAATGTAAAAATCAGATTCAACCAATAATACGCACTTATAATCTCTTTAAAAATTCATAGGGCAGAAAGATTGAATGTCTTTTTCTCCAGTCACTTCCCTAAAATTATAGCTTCAAGTAGGTAAAGTAATACAAAACTCTGGAGGAAATTAGAAATGGCTATTTAGCCTAAAGGCACAAATCTCACTTGGGTACATCAGTGGGGTTCTTATTTCATTATGAACTCTTCACAGAACAGACACTGCACTTCTTTAAACTCAGAGTTTACTTTGATTGCTTCCTACCATGATAAAAAGTGGAGTTTACTAATACACTGCAACATAGCTATTATCATAATCTGTCTCCCATCTGAGAAGTGATAATGTGGTTTTCTAGCCCAAAATGAAGCAATCATGCTGAAACAGTTCTTCACAAAAAGTAGAAACAGTAAGCGCGAGAGAGTACTGTGCAGAAGTACTCACCTCCCATTTTCTCTGCACTGGCCAAAATAGTTCCCCAAAACAGCTGTGCTGACAACCACATATTCATTCAAAAAAACCCCCCAGAACATAAAGAGATGTGGGGAGTTTGAACAGTGGCAGCATCCTGCACTGCCTCAGGTCAATGTCCCAGACCTGACAGTGACAGAGAAACAATTCCAGGGAGCAGGAGCATCTTGATGAATTTAACCACGGCACTGACAGGCTGCTGTGGAAACCCTGCCTTGTCTCGCTTGGTCGGCAGGATATGGTTGATTACTCCGTTACAACTGAACTAGCACTGAACTGTGAAAGCACTTAAGAATCCATTTTCAACTGTGCACTGCGGTTAAGATTTTCACTTTATTATCAAAATTCCTATATATCATGTAACCAAAACATAAGGGTTTAGTATGTGTGTAGAAGGGGAGGGGGGAATAAATAAGTAATCTCAACTTTTTAAAAAATGAGGATTCACAGATGCTCAGCGTTGCCAACTGCAACTATGTCAGGTCAACAGTTCACAGCCAGAGAACTGGCAGAAAAGCTGGTAAGACAGAAGACACTGTGACAAGAGCTACATGGTAATCTTTCTGCCACACCAGAATACAGGGGGTTAATGTTGCTTCAACAGACTAATCCTGGGACTCAGGCTCAGCTTACCACTGCCAAGCGAGGTAATAATACTAATACTATATTCTGTATAGCTGTGCGCAGTGGTGCTGGCCCAATGTACCAGGTGAATTGCTCTTCATGTGAGACAACGGGGCTGGGGGGTGGGGGGAAGGTTTGGAAAAGTAAACAGATCTGAACACCTGCACTGGAGCTCCAGTGCACTGGAGCACTTGGCTCCCTTAACTACAACAAACAAAATGGCATGCATAAAGACAGTTTCTAAGCAATGAGGGAGGGAAAGATACAAAGTCTTTGCAACTAAGTTAAATTAGAAGTTTTGAAACTTCGTCTGTAGACCTTCAAAACATCTACCTACACACACTTGTTAAGACCCCCTTTTCTATAGGACCCGATTGCCACATGCCAGTTCTCACCATCCAATTACAACTGTAGAGCTGGGTCAAAATCCATCATTCTGTGCACTTCACCTTCGTTATATGCTTGTAAGATATATTGTTCAACTATCACATAAAAGATCCAATTAAAAGCCTCAGTCAAAAGGATCTATTAAAAGGCTGCCTGAACAAACGTGCCCTGTGCTGACACCTATCACGTTGTGCTGTGATCATCTGCAGATGGAAATAGCAACAGGGGGAAGAAGGGAAGAAAAAAAAAAAAAAAGAAAAGAACCTCAGCATATATGCTACTGAAGGGAATTTTCAGGAAAGTTTATAATTTGCCTTTTGCTCACCTCTATGTCTGTCACAATTCAATAAGTTCAAAAGACAGAAAAGCTACATTTCATATAAAATAGATGAGTCCTAGCAGACCTAATCCATAATGTCCATTTTAACTTACAAGAGAAAAATGAATAACTGAGCACTAGTAGAGGGCTACGGAAGCCAGAACTGTAAAAACACAATGCAGAATCCTATTATACCTGATGCCTGCTTCAGACAAACAAACTCCACTACAATACTGGTTGGAAATCAAAGACAAACAGTAAACAGCTTCCCACATCCCTAAACGTAAAAAACATCCGTCAGACAAAACTGCCTTTGTGCCTGCTGTCTGACAAGCCAAGCCTCCTGAATCTATACCCCCAAAATCAGGTTTTGCTTTAATGGAATTCTCAGATTCTATTTTTAGCCTGGCAGAATGGAAATGATGCCTACTTTGGAAGCAAAGGCACAAAATGCAAGGTTATCTTGGGCACAAATCTGTTATAAAGAGTAGGCTCTACTGTCCACACCACTAGAATCTTCTTCAGCTTCCTACCTACTAGGGTTCCAGCTGAAGGAATCATTAGGCTACATTTTTACAGTAATAGCTTTTATTGGCATGAAAAAGAAATTGTAATACAAGTTGCATGTAGGACATGAAAAGCAAATGGCTGCAAGGGGAGGAGAGGAAGAGACCCGGCTCCCGTGGTTTACTGTAACAGTATGCACTGGTTCCTGAATACAGAACAGACTTGCCAACAAAATAACTTGGGAAAAATCAATCTGTGCACAGGTAACTGAATTCCGACATATCCTACAAAGTGGCTACAGCACTGAATAAATTCCTTGAAATACACAGAATCTAAGTGTTTCTTATCCACACTAGTCTCATGCAGAAGGACTAGAAAGGCGTTACTCTCTCCCACCCAAAAAGTTGTGCCTTCAGATCATGGGATAACTGATGCTTTGGGGTGAAATTTCCCTGTCTGTAAGGGAAAGGGTGGGGAAGCTGAAAGACCAGAGCTTCCCAAACCAAGTAACAAACAACCTTAACGTAAAAACACAGAAGATTTGGAGACAGGGAGGAGAACAAAAAGGGGCAGACTTTGCCAGAAAAGGACATACCAATATTACTGCGCCATAAAACCATAAAAAACTTTAGAAATTAAATGAGACACTTTACAGTAGAGTCTCATTAACAGGGACACCATACAAAAGTAGCCTACAAACCAACCATGGATTTACCTTTCACAGTACAGTTCTGTCTTCAGACTTCCTTGATACTTTCCCTTAAAACATCATTTCCCAGAAGAAATAGCTGTATGATTTCAATAAAACTCATCTTTAATTTACAGCTGACGGCTATAAATTAAACAATAGAGAAAATGGTTCATACTTAGGATAGCTGTAAAAGTATTCCTAGACTGCCACAAATCTCTATGAAGCCCTTTTTCCCCCATTCCCTACAAAAGTATTTTTGCTTTCTTTGGCAAGCAGACAATCCTTCCTGTTTTTAAGGAGTAAATTTTAAAATCTACATTTACTAGCTTAGTTAAAAGGAGCCAAAAATGTGGCTTAAAAAAATTACAGTACACATATGAGGTTTACAGCTTTGTGGAAGGGTGAGTGGTATCGGGTTTTTAAGCAGTACAATTTTTACTTCTAAACACACTAATATTACAGTGACCTGTGCCAAACAAAAACTTACATACATAAGATGGGCAAGCAGACATCTGTTATCAGCGGATAATCTGATCATATCAGTCTTTGTAAGGAAAGACTGTTAGTTACATAGGCACATCCCTTGCTAGTTACACAGCAAAGGACACTAGAAATATCAGCTGGCTGTCTTACGGCCAAACTGGTAGGTAAGGTAGGAAGTAACAGAATAAATGGACTGAAAGGGCTAAACAAAGAGATTGAATTCATCATTTTGAATTCCATCACAGAACGTCATACATGAATATACACCAAATACCAAGCATCTCTACAATATTCTCTTGCTAAAGTACTAAGTACATTTTATAACATTAAGACATTGCAAGAAATCATTATATGCTCAATAACATGACAGCAGTACAGAATTTACACGCGGATCATTTAATTTACATTTACATGCATCTCAGAGCACGCAAATGGTTATTGTGACTTAGGATGAAACAGCCCATTAATGCTGTTTCAAGCAGTTATTCAGAACCAGCTGCACTACAGTCTGACATAAATGTAAACACAATGATACTATTAAGTGTACTCTTTTATACCCAAAAGCTATTCACATAAATAGGCCACAGCAAGTTAGGTTTGCCTGATTATGAAGCAGATCATTTAGGTGGGAAAGGAAAAGCCACCTGTCTCTGAAAAATATAATAGCGACTTCTGGAATATTATCCCTCAGTATAAACTATGTCAGCTAAAAAGAATAGCTTTCTCAAAACAATGGTTCTGTCTCTCATAACTTGCAGCTCAATGCTCTTAAGGAGGAAAAATCAGCAATGCAAACATTCACTGAGTCTGACTAACAAAGAGGTATCGCAGTAAGAATATCTGTTTTCAGAGAACATGACACTTCCTAAGACAAAGACACCACGTTCTCATCTGCTAGTGATCATGCTGAGAAACTAATGCTAATACAACTACATATTACTTTGCTATGAATATTTCCACTATGCCTTTGCACTTTATATAATTTTGGGTTGTGTGTACCCAACAGAGATGATACCTTCATTTGGCACAGAGAGTCCGCAGTCAGAACTAAACTTGGTTTAGTAACCTTAATTCTGCTGTCCAGAAAGCATACCCGGTCACATAGATGCATGATCAAAATGGCCCAAACTCAGCGAAGTCTTTCATACCTCCAAATGAGGTACACACACATGCAAATCAGACAGGAATAGCTGAGGAAGAGCATATACCAGAATAGTTACAAGAAAATGCATTAAGAATCTTCTTGCATTAGCTTTCTGTTCTGTTCTTGATGGAGACACTCTAAAACCAGCTCCCCTTAAGATGAGAAGTGCATGCAGATTTGGCAGGTGGAGCAATCCGCGCCAATGCCCTCCTACCTTGACACAAGCATCTTGCATTGACAGCCCTGCACAAGATAAAGCAGGATTATGCCTGCTTAGTTGTTGGCCAGAACAATGAGATGCTGCAGGAAGTGATGCTGGCAACTCTGTAAATGTGCCCTTCTCTCTGAGCAAGTAAGAACAACCACATCTGTGGCACCTGCATGGCTGCTTTGAGGATGAAATAGCAACACGGTTAGCTTCTAAAAGCAAGTGGTCATGAAGAAATCCTATCACACTCTGTTCTCAAAAATATAGCTGTACCCCTCCCCTTTGCGAGTCAACCATACCCTCGTATCAAATCTTTCTAAATGTTGTCAACCAAAAGAACTCTGGCAAGGAAGGTGCAGTCAAAGAGCGTCCAATATAGCTGGAGTGTCTTTGGCAGGAAAAATCAGAGATTAAAGGATCCTGGACCACACCAGTCTAGGGACCGGACAGTTAAAAAAAAAAAGAAAAAGAAAAACAAAACACACCAATAAAAACACACATATCAGCATCCTTGGGGTCACATTTTAAAAATATTAGATCTTTGTGCAGAGACTTTCTCAGCAAACCAGAGTTATTTACAGCTGAAAGAAGAGAGGTACGAGATCATATAGTCATAGCAAATGAAACAATCCCAATCGGTTGTACTTATGTAAATGTAGCTACTTGTGACAACAAATAGATTCATCTTAAACCAACACTGAACTAAGGCAACAGAAACCAACAGTAAGCACACAGACATGTATCAGCATTTATATGCACATGTTCTACTAAAAAAAAAAGATCAAGTTCATTTAGTCTATTTTAATCACATGCAAGGAGAATATGAAAAAGGAATTAAACACATCCAAATCTTATTGATTCAGTTTATTAATCTTTGACAGAATTCTACTGTGAAATATACCTATCATATTGAGATGCTGCCCAGTGCAGTGTTTTCAGAGAACAGCAATACTTCAGCTCCTAGAACAGAGTGCTGTCCCTCCTGCTAGCACTGCAGGGAATACATCAAGATCACATGGCCGCCTGGGAAGCGAACAGATGTGACACCACACGCATCAGCTATTTCACTACAGTTATAAGACTACCCACATTAGTGATCCTCGTCCAGCTTTGAAGATTCAAGTACAAATAAAAAACAACTCCGAAACATGCACACGCACAAAGAAATCCTTTGAAATGCTTGAATTCTTTTCTATACATGAAGAATATTTAAATTATTTACATCCCAATGCAATACAAACCAAGCTCATAAATTATTGCATTTGGAACACATATAACAGTTCCCATCAGAGATATCTGCTGTAATATTTAACCTACTGGCATGATCAGGAACATCATCAGTAAGTGGTGACAGGTCACGTTAGAGGTTAATATGTTAGTCATAAATATTGGCACCAAGGTGAAGAGCTATAAACAGAAATGTTTTCTTAGTATTTCAGTGTTAAAATGTGAATCTGTAAAATGCTGCAAGAGCTACACACCCTCTAAAGACTACAGAATAAATTATTCAGGTAAAACAAAAGCTGAGTCTGAACATGTATTAATAAGCTGAAACATAGCAAACTTACGTGAAATGAACAGATAAAAACACATGCAATGAGTATGAATGGTTAAATTTCAAACAGCACTTTTAAAAAATATTGCATTGCTCCTGTGAAGGAATAGGAATAATGCTTCAGAGCAGGTATTATGCTTTTATAAAGCTCTGTAGAGCTGTACATTCACAGGATTTCAAAAATGCATTAAAAAATTCACTTTATAAAACCTAAGCAAAGCGATAGTGGACTGATGTTCATTTAGCTTTTGCAAATGGAAAACTTAAATGTTAATGGCAGTGCGGAGACCCTCTGTATTGACTGAGGAGTATGATCTATGCTGTAGACGTATGTAATCACCACAGGGATGTCTTTAGCCTGACTGCATAGTTTAAAATCAAAAGACGACCATCGGAAAGAAAAAGAGGAAATTAAGTAACAAGAATTGACACTGCAACAGGGAAAAGCACTTCAAGATGCTGAGAGAAAAACAATCACATGACTTCTAACCAGAAAGCACCTAACTGATTTATGTTCACCCATACAATAGCTACTTTGTTAGACCTCTGAGTCTAAAGTCTAACCATCTACAAAGAAATGTAAAAAACATTGCTTTCAGGAGTGTGCCTATATGATCTGTGTACCTGCATTTGGGAGAAGCTGCCAGGAACCGTTCATCCCGGAGCAGGGTGACACAGAAAAGCTCTGCTTTTTCATAAGTGTTCTGAAGAAGATACACCTCTCTGGTTAACTTTAGGACCATTTAAGAGTTCCAGAGAGAAATGTCCACACAGAGGCTGTTTTTAAATCTTTGTCCTTCCATTACATGACTTTACAAAAAGAAATACAATCAACTCCCGAAGGAAGAAAGGCAGTTACTAAATGTCCATCAGTTTTTTTGAGGTAATCCTAGTTACAGTACCAAGGAGTCTGCCCACAGACAGGAGGAGCTCCTTGTGTACAACTGGAAAAGTTCCCTGGATTCAACCCATAAAAATGTGAAAGCTGAGATTTGCCATTTATGAGAATGAATGCAAGGGACCAGCTTGACTTGTTATTGTGGCAAACGCGATTAGGTAAAACAATCTGAGAAAGAGAGAGAGAAGGAAGTACCCATATTAAATCACAGCTCTAAGAAGGCTATGTTTATCTCTAAAGAGTCTAAATGTAGACTGCAGTAAGCATGCCCCTCAGTATTAAAAATTATGTAAAGGGAATAAAGTAAATAGTGAAAAGCAAAGTAAACCATTCTCTTAATTTTCTCCCACTCCTTTCTGTCTCCATTTTAAGAAAGCCAAAGCAAAAATTTACATATGACCCATGACACCAATGCTCAGGAGGAGTCAAATGGAGATGTTATTGTATTCATCTACACATAAATGAGAGACTGCTGATTCTACTAGGGTTTGAAAGAACAAAGAAAGAATATTTAAAAGCAGAAGTATAACAGATGCTTGTTAAAACAAAGATCGGGTCTATTTCATGACAGTAAGCATAGAAGGAATTTAGAGATGGGAATAAAAAAAGAGCCATAATACCTCCAGATCTTTATTTCTAATGAGCCTTCAGCATTTTTATTTTTAAGATTTCTCCACACCATAGCAATAAAGTAGCCTTCACACTGTGCGTTCTTGAATAACACTGCACGTCGGTGTCTTTCTATTTGCAAATGTACAACAGGTTACCAAAGCCCATCATTTCTGAACCATCATCAGCCAGAAGCATAGACAGAGGATGTATTAGTACATACCCACCTGAAACCTGAATGAACTTCAGGTCAAAAAAAGGACACAGCAACTCACAGAAACAGAAGTATGCAAGCCATTCTTATTGCACAACTATATTGGTCTTAAGCAGCTCTACTCAAACTTCTGTTCAAGTGCGTTCTACATCCTTTAAAATAATCAAATGTGAAACAGCTCATGTCTTTCCAAAACGGTAATTTTTAAGCAAATCAATCAAGGCTATGGAACACACATAACTGAACAGGAAATTGTATGTTGATGCACTCACTGTCTTCCTTAGACCTCTACTTGCACCTTTTTAACGGATTATTGCGAGAGTAGTTTTCAGTGTATGGAAGTACTTGTTTTACCAGTATAGATTGATTTGAGTTTGGCAGTGTTTTCATAGAAGTCAGAGAACACAGGACAGAATGGAGCTCAGGAAACATTCAAAAAACCAGTGCCTTACAATTTTCAAACCAGTTCAATATCCACCTATTAGTAGTTACATTTAGATGATGTTTCTTGCCTTGATGATAACATTACTCAAGGCAGGGTCAGATGTCTTACGGGAGAAACATGACATCTACTGTTTCTCTTATATCTCCAAAGTCTACTATTCTGTTAAAGGAGATATTAAATCAGACAGAAATGATTGTTCTTCTACAAAGCTACGTGTTCTCTCTTACTCACTTAAAATTGCTTACATTTCCAGAAAACTACTGGAATGTGTAAATAAAGCTGCTACCTGGCCTATAATTTCCCAGGTCTTCCACCTTACCATCTTTATAATACACATGTGCCTGCTTATTTTCCACTTCTTCCAGTTTCCATATGCTTCTGTCCAGTTTTGAAGATCAAAGCATTTATGATTTATCACAGTTTATCCCTTACTATCCTTCCTGGGGAAAATAAGGACACAATTCCTTTAAGGAACTGTCAACTTCTTTGAACTCTTTTCTCCCTTAGGTAAGTTTTAATGTCTACATATTTTAACTCTGCATATGGAAACTTAAGTCCTATATCAGCTCATGTTCAGCAACTTAAATAAAATTTAGAAGGCTTTTGAAAACACTTTCAGAATATTTTCCATCATTTTCTTTTCACATAATGCAGCTTAAAGAAGTTAATTTTCCTCTGTTGACAGCAATCACTTTCAGTAGACATTAAGTCTTGAGCAGGATGTTGGACTAGAACCTCCTGAGGTTCTCTTACAGCTTGAATTATCCTATGATACTATGAACTAGGAATCTATTTCATCAAAGCCAAGTCTGCCAATAAGCACTCACTTTAAAAATGAGAAACTTTTTAGCATCTTTTATTTCTCCACCTAAACTCCTGTGCATCATAAGTCAGAAACATGCTACAAAATGGGTGGTCTTTTATACCACACCTGGCTTAAAATTTAAACACAAACTTGATCCCAATACACTGATGAGAAAGCAAAAAATAATGCCCTACTCCTTCAACAGTTATGTAGGGGTTTTTTTACAATGGAGAATAATTCTTGCCTGTAGAAATAAAAAAGCACAATGCTAGCACACTAAGGGCTTAAAACAATTATCAAACAATTTAGTGGGCAGTAATGAAATAACAGGGGAAGAATTTTTCTGCACAACACTCCTGAACAATCTGACACCACACTTAAAAATTAATTGGTAAGAAGTGTCAGGCACAGTTCTTCTACTGTTAAATTGTATAAATTAAGAACTTCAGCTTGCCTCCTCACAGACTCCTACCCTTTTTGATGAAACTCCGTTATACAAGCTTTGGAAATAACATACACCTACCAACTGCTAAAATCACATTGGTTTTCTGGTAAATGAACGGTAACAGCAGCATGGCATTATTTCCATGACAGCTCAAAGGCTCTAAAGCTGGAATTAATATGACTCTGAAAAAAAACAGGAAAAAATTTCTACAAAAATTAAAAGGAGAAGTAAAATGCACTTACAGTGTTGGCAAGTTCTAAGTAGCTTCCTCCAACAGAGTTGCTAAAATTTGAGGCCTGAGCTAGAAGCCTTTGCAGAGCAGCTTGTTGAGTCACATTGCTTCCACCATACTCCAACACCTTTTGTAGTGTAAAATGACTCTGGAGGTCTGGACTCTGAAGGTCTCTTGCTCCTGAATCATACTCCCAGCTTTCTCTGGCTCCTGATAAGGCACCTAAAATGCAGAAATGGAAAGACATTCTAGCATAGACTGTGTATAAAGAACACATAGAATCATAGGACATCTCGAGTTGGAAGAGACACATAAGGATCATCGAGTCCAACTCCCAACTCCTTGCAGGACTACCTAAAATTAAACCATATGACCAAGAGCACTGTGCAGGTGCTCCTTGAACTCTGACAGGCTTGGTGCTGTGACCACTTCCCTGGGAAGCCTGTTCCAGTGACCAGCCACCCTCTCTGTGAAGAACCTTTTCCTCATGTCCAATCTGAACTTCCCCTGATGTAGCTTCATTCCATTTCCCTGTGTCCTATCACTGGTCATCACAGAAAGCAGAGCAGCACCTCGCCATCCACTGCCCGCCTTGAGGAAGTTGTAGACTGTGATGTCAGCCTTCTCTTCTCCAAGCTGAACAAGCCAAGTGACCTCAGCTGCTCCTTGTAAGGATTGCCCTTGAGACCTTTCACCATCTTGGTCACCCTCCTCTGGACACACTCCCATAGTTTGATGTCCTTCTTATATTGAGATGCCCAAAACTGCACACAGAACTCGAGTTGGGGCTGCACCAGTGCAGTGTAGAATGGGACAATCACCTCCCTCGACCTGCTGGCTATGCTGTGCTTGATGAGTGCCAGGACACAGTTGGCTCTTTTGGCTGCCAGGGCACGCTGTTGACATGTGAATAAGCCTGCTTGTCTTTCCAGAAAGAAAAAAAGCAAACAGCTTCCCCTGCTATTACTCCACATCTTGCACATATTGACAATGCCAGAAAAAAAAAAAGTAATAACATTTTCAATGCACAGATCACTGACTAAACTACAAGATCCAGAAGGAAAAATAAAAGCATTTTCATGTATTATTTAGCATAGAGTAAAACCAGTGTAATTTACAAGAGCTAAGGACCACTGAATGAGTGTCAGTGACCATGTCAGACTGAAAAGCAACATGGATCAAAGAACAAAAGAGTAGAACTGTAATTCACCTCTTTTTGTTTACTGAATACCAACACAGTAAGTGAATCTTATAGCTGTATAGTTTATCACTTTTTATGTAGCACTGCCTTTCTTATTATCTCAGGATTGCTTGTATCAGTTCAAGTTTCAGAGACGCATCAATCACAAGGTATTTCATTACAAATCAATGCAAGAATATGACCATGTAGCTAATAATAAACAATGAATGCTTCAGAGAAAGTTCTGTATCATGAAGCTGTAGGGTTGCTGTTTCTCCATGTACAACCTTTCCAATCCCCTACAGCCAGAGACAGGCTTAAACCCTAAAACAATTTTAACAAAATTTTCTTATTTTATCAGTAACCATTTCATTCCTGGGTGTTTGTGCTTCCCATACAACTGGCCCACTCCTTTTAAAATCTTGTTATGTTTTAGACTCAACAATTTCCTATGGCAAAACATTCCACAGTAGACATTAGATTGTTTAATAACCCTAGGCAGCACTGTAAAATTTCACATGTAGCACGATGAAGATTAAAAACAATTAAGTGACTTGTCCAAGCACATATTCTAAGTTAATGGAAAAATCAGAACAGAATCCAGAGTTACAAACTGGAGGAAAACTCTAAATCTGACATGCAGTCATCAAACCATAAGTAATTGTAATGCCATCCTATTAGTTTGAAAGCTTTTCCTTTTTATGAGCTAGCTTTCTCTCTCAAATATTAATTAGCATTCTAAGTGAGTGTTTACTAATCAGTGGTTATTACTTACTCAATACAATGCCAGGGAAAAACAATAAACTATATAATGAACTATTAGGAGAATGCCTCCCCCTTGACAAGGAAGTTGAAGCTGCAAAAGTACAAACAGAAAACCAGCCAGAAGGGAAGCAAGACAGCAAGTAATCCCTAGCTTTAGGTCAACATCCTGACAACCTGTAAAGCAGTTATGCATGGCAAACCGTCTTAGGAAAACTAGAGGTTGTTTCCACACCTTACTGTAATGAGAATATGCCAGTCTTTAAATATGTAAATACAAAGTAAGACAAAACAAAAAATAATTACATTTTATACTAATATAATTACCATGACTCATTACCACAGGTATAGGTAACAATTAAAGACAAATTCAGTTACTTTACACCAAGAGCATGCACGACTGTACTTAATCTAGCTACATGCTGCAAGCTCTCCAACAGAGCTGAACTAAGATACTGCTACCAGCAATATTTTACATGGCGTACTATTTTACATAGCTGTACTATGAAGAGCGACTATGCACAACGTTGGGTATCTCTGCCCTCTTGTGGCTACAGTATATCGTACAGCCAAAAAAATCGGCAGCCCATAGAGCTGAAACATCAGAAATGTCTCAGGAGCCTGAGGGAGACAGGGGATCAGTTCTGCCATCTCCCAGGCTTGACAAGAACACAGGAAACAACTCTATCCGCACAAGCGTAGCCAAAGAATTAAGAGAGCTGGTTACATCATACAGATAATCCTCTTTTTACAGAGCTAAATATGGCACATATTTCAACAGAGTACATGCACTACATTTCTATTACTCAAACAACATTGTTCTACAAAAGAACTTTTACATTCATTCGATTAACAACAGTAGCTTTGTTGAAGACCCAAGCGGCCTTCATAGATTGCACCATCTGCTATCAGATTGGAAACACAACACTCAGCTGGCTCAGAAGTCACCTGTCAGTCACGGATGGATCCAGGAAAGATTGGGTTTTCATGACTGTATTGTGACTGTATTTTTAACCCAAGTTTTCTCAAAGTTCAATTCTGTACTCTGAATTTAAAACATACTAAACATGCAAGGAGAGGTGACTGTTACAAAGCAAGGTATTTCCAGTATTTTATTCTGGGCTTAAACCTAATCTCTAAAATTTGCCCACTATTTTCCCAACAGATTCCAAAACGCTGGCTGTTAAGACGCTGACCTCCTAGGTCATGCACCTTTCAAGCCTCAGGTCTGCAGGGGAACTCTGGAGCTGTCAAAACTGAGATTTCAGCTGTAACTGAAAATTCAGTCAGGAATTAGCATACAGCTCTTGTATGTTGCTGTAATTAACATACAAGTCTTGCTCTTACAGTTGTAATCAGAAAGAAGGGAGCATTAGATATAATGGCACATCAAAAGCTGATAGCCAACCTGATAACTGGGCATCTATAGTTCCAAAATATGTGTTTATGAACTAGTCTTTACAGAACTACATACAACCCATAGTTTTCCCTGTTGCTCTACACTTACAATCATATGAAACATGAAATTTCTGTATTAAATGAAACAAAATTATCATCATAAAAATTTCCCAGTAATAAGCATGCTGGAAAACTGATGTTATTACAAATAATAAGCAGAAAAAAAAAAATTAGTTACACAAAATTTGTATCAGCCAAGTAATATGAGAGCATCTATTTGTTTTTAAATTATGTAAGTCACATTCCAACTCCAGAGTAAGACAATTAAATCAATCCTTTTTGGACTGAATGGATACATCAGACTTCTCTATAAGTGCTGTATAGAAGCTTCTGATTCTACACAAGCTTCTACACGGGTATTCCTTTAATTGCCTTCCTAGAACTGCTACCACTTGCCTGTCTTGACCTGGGTGAAATTCATGTTATAGTAAAAATTCAGTATCTAACAGGAACTTTTTGCTTCTAGCCTTTTGCAGAGTAGGTGAGTAGAGCATCTGAGTATATGATGAGTATATGATCCATTAGTAGCAGTCAGGTCAATGACAGCAGGGCAACCTAAATCTTGCCTGAAACATTTAAAGATTTTGTCTTCTGCAGGTTTTCCTGTTCATTTAGTTAGCCCCAGCTCTTACTTACTCTTTCACAATCTACTATTATTTAAACTTTGACATATGATATCACATTTAAGAAAAACAAAGTTTAATTTGATGACACATACACATACAAGATTCCATAATTGCAGATAAAATTTCAGTGGGTGAATTGTACCAAAGTTGTTTAAAGTAACTTTAGTCAACTTCCTTGACAAATATCACTATGATAGGATACCTTGCCCTTCTGCATTGAGACTTCTTGCTAGCTTAATCTTCTCTTATCACCTGCAAACCTCTCAGTAACAGCATAGAGGTCTGTGGCTTGGTACTGCTGTCATCCCATTGCTGACCTGAAAGAAAATAGTATTTCATCTTCTCTACTAACAGTTAACTTTCTGCCTAGAAGGTTTGTACTCTACAACAGAAAAGCGAGTGCCTACTGTAACTACAAGTCTACCCATACAGTCAGGCTTTTTGGTTTGGTAAAAGTTAATTTTACCAGACTATGCTGATAGACCAAGCATTATGTGATTTCATCTTTGCTTACAGATGGAAACATAACCCATCAAGATAGTAGGGCGCTGGAGATCCATTAGTTGCTGAAAGGATCTGGGTTACCAGGAAAAGTGAGATTCTGTGAGAATAGCCCTGCATCAGCTTCTCAGATGAGTCTGGCTTACGAATGGCAAACATGAAGACAGCTGACAAGGTAAGATGCTATAAACACAACCACTTCTAGGTAACATCACTCAATGAGGAGAGTCTTAACAGTGGAGATCCAAAATCTTGTCACTGTTTTCCATGAGGTATCAGTGACATTTAGTTACTTAAAACTTATTCGAAGAACTCTTGACATTTAACACAGAATATAATTTATACGTACAGTGGGCACAGCTCCCAGTTTCTGCAAGAAATTTCATTCTAGAATATGATAATTTTACTCCTGAGTGGGCACAGAATTATGTCCTCTCAGTTCAGTGTTAGCCTCTGGTCTCAAAACCTATTTCAATCAGCCATAATTTTGTAATCAGAAATTGCATAATTATTTTAAAACATTTTATTCATGCCTTACTACGTGTATACAACAATTCCTGGAGATATGGCCCATCTGATTCCACCATCTCATTTCACACACCAGGTCACTCATTGGGCATAAACAGGTTATAGATTTAGGATGTTTGTCAATGACTTCGCAGTATTCTAAGGCAAGCCAGAAAGTTCCTCTCTTTCCCACTTCCGTTTTGTTCAATATTCAAAACTCAGATTCTGACTGAGGGAAGACAGTCCTTCTGTATTCCAAAAACATTATCTTAGCAGAAGAATGGCTATTTTTCAGCTTTTTTTTTTTTTTTTGCTAACTTTTCATTCAACAGTTAAAATG
>RSEF01000031.1:43663667-43689169 GCA_003993805.1 Himantopus leucocephalus | reverse complement strand
GATGATCTTTAAGGTCACTTCCAACATAAACCATTCTATGATTCTGTGAAACATTATATGAGTAATATGTACACTAGGCCATTCAAGAATTGCTTTTTGATTAACTTACAGTTATTGTAGTTTAGTTACAGTTTTGTAGAGACCTATATTACAATTTCTCTTAATGTAGTTTCTGTTAGTGTAGTACCTGCTTAGCTGTTATGGTAAGGAAGATTTTTTTAACATACATTTCTTCTCAATATTTTTTCTTTGATAGATAAACAAATTGTGTCCTTATACTTCGAGTTCTGTCACGTTTGCTTATGGTTGTGTTTCAGTGAAGTATAATAAAATGGAAGTTAGCGCTAAAAATTGAAGTTGCGTGCTTTGCTGTGTTAACACTTAAAGCAGAGAACAGTAATAGTATTGTGGAGATGCTGTTCTGCTATATGTTAAAATGAAAATTTGAGATGAGTAGTCTTGTTAGTCTGGATCTAAATTTGAATTGATGGCTGAATGCAAACCCAAAGCAAACAACCTTGACTCTAACCTGTGTCTTTGTATATTTTAGTGCTTCAGTGGAATTTGGAAATCTGGATGAAAGTTCCCTGGTCCAAACAAGTGGTAGTGACCTTAGTGCAGAGGACAGAGAACTGTTGAAAGCTTATCATCACAGTTTTGATGACGAGAAGGTGGATCTGGACCTGATTATGCACTTACTTTATAACATCTGTCATAATTTTGATGCTGGTAGGTATATACACACACTGCCAAGAAATTGCTGTGGATTCAGCTTCTGATGGATTGTGCTCTTTTTTCAGTAATACCTAATAGGTAAAACCGTCTGAGTGCTAGTATACACAGCACTGACAGATACTTGAAGTGAATTTTCTGTTTAACTGCAAAGCAACTTCTTTTTTAGGAGCCATTTTAATATTTCTTCCTGGATATGATGAGATAGTTAGCCTGAAGGACCGTATTCTTTTCGATGACAAGAGATTTGCTGATAATGCTCACAGGTAGAACGTCTAGTTTCTATGATTGTCTTGAGTTTTTATTGTTTCTTTTAAAGATCTTTAAAAATGCTCTTTGTCTTGTGTTAGATACCAAGTTTTCATGCTTCATTCAAATATGCAGACTTTGGATCAGAAGAAGGTGCTTAAAAGTCCACCTCCTGGTGTCCGCAAAATAGCAAGTATCAGAGGACTTCTTCAGATATTATGTTGACCTATTTTGTCTGTGCTTTTACAGTTACTATAGTTGTTTTGTTTCTTTTTTTTAATTGCAGATTCTGTCTACTAATATTGCAGAAACCAGCATAACAGTCAATGATGTTGTGTTTGTTATTGACTCAGGCAAGATGAAAGAGGTATAATTGGTTTAAACTTTCCTTGGGCAGTAAATTTCCTAGTGTTATTTTAAAACACATAATACATAAGTTTTGGGAACCTTTTTTTTTTTTTTTTAACAGTAGNCTGAGAGCTAGTGGATGTCAAGCAACAAAACAGTGAGTTTTGACGTCCATTGGTTTTATGACAAATACTGCTGTTTAAAACCCTGTAAAAGCTGTTGCAGGTTGATATATTGATATATCTATATATATTTTAAAATTTATTATTTCTGTTTGATTTTTAAAACAAGTCTATCAGTTTATATCACCATCTTCCTGAGACTTAGGGAACACTGGGAGTTCCCTTTATCCTATTATTGTATCTAGCCGAAGTCTAATCCATTAAGCTTTTAAGCATTGTTTTTGATTTGTTGAATGCCCATTCCCTAATTACTTGTTCAAGAAAAGTAAGATAATCAGGCAATTTAAGGCCTAGCTTAGAAAATAAAATCGGATTTCATAGAAGATACACACACCAAATTTCTGAAGTTCTCATGATAATACTTTTTTTTTTGTAATTTTGCATCAAATATAGGAAAATAAGGACATAATTTCTAAGTGAGACAAAGAGGAAAACTTTACTGCACATAATAACATATTTTTGCTTGGTTTGTGATACCACAAAACACAATCCATGTCTCTTATTTACAATTATCTATTGACTTGAAAACTTCAATTTAGAAAACTGTGTGGCATAAAGATAAATTCACTTGAAACTAAGTACTTTAGAACATACCTTTGTGCTAGAAGCTACTGGTGCTTATTATTATTTTTTTTAGAGAGCTTCTGTTGATCTAAATCATTAATAAGTTTTATTTCATGTACCCTATTCAGTCTTGTTTTTATGTTCCTTGCTTTGCTTTTATAGAAGTCTTTTGATGCACTAAGTTGTGTTACAATGCTAAAAATGGTGTGGATTTCAAAAGCCAGTGCTATCCAGAGAAAAGGCAGGTAATAAACGCTTCATACTAAATTTTATTTTGCAAATATACACTGTCCCATATGTTAAGGAAAAAGTACACAATGTAATAGCAGCCACACTGTGTAATGTTACTAGCCTAGTCTGGTATCATGTTGGACAATGGCCAATGCTAATTCTTTGGCGAAGAGTAGGGTCAGCATCTATTTCCCTGGAGTCATTTCCCAAGTTGTAGAAAAGTGATACTCAGGAGTTTCCCAAAGCTTACATTAGATCTAGGTTGTTTTCCCCCCATGAACTTGTTCTCGTTCCGCTTTCTCCCACGTAGCACCAGCAGCCACAGTGTCCAGTAAAGTGTTTCACAACTGATCTGTGGGCAAAAAGCTGCCTATTGCTTGTTTTTAATTGATGCCCCTTCATCCCTGTGTTAGACAAGACATTAAGCAGTGATTCCTTATTCACCTTCTCCAGACAGGCCTTTATCATACTCGTCTCAACACTGGGTGAGGTCTACGAGGATATGTAGCAACAAATGCCTATGTTTGGTGATACGGTATTGGCATTAACCTGCAGGAATTTGAGTGTGAATATGAGCATTTGCTGTCTCTGTCCCCTCACTCACAGATTGTTTGGTCTTCATTCTACCCTTTCCTCCCAGAGTAATTTCCAACTGTTTGGGGGATGTGAAGAGTAAGAAATGAAGTTTACAACTTATATTCCTTACAGCAAAGGACAGTTGAGATTGGGATTGATTTTAGGTTAGCAAAAAACCCACATCACTTTATTTTTAGATAGGCCTTATTTTTGTTTCTTCAGATCTTTCAGTGTTGGGGTAAAATTATAATAAATTTCCATACTATCAAAAATAATCCATGTACTGGAAAACTCTCCCCTCATGTGTGGGACTTACACTTAATGACAAAATTATCTTTTTATTAGACCTGCTTCTACATTTCCATTCTAAATTTTTGTGTGTGTGTGTTGGGTTTTAATTTTTTTAAATTTTATTTTTTAAAGCAATTCTAATTTTCAACAACTTTCCATATTTTATTTTCAAGGGCTGGGCGCTGTCAGCCTGGGGTCTGTTTTCGTCTCTTCAGCAGGCTGCGATTTCAGAATATGTTGGAATTTCAGACTCCAGAACTTCTAAGAATGCCACTTCAGGTGCACATTCAGTTAGAAATGATAACTTTTAAGAAATGTGTTATCATCAAACCATACTATTACTAAAAGAAAGTGTTGGATTTTTTTTTCCCCATCTTAACAATCTTTTTTTGCTTTTTAACTTGCAGGAGCTTTGTTTACACACAAAACTTCTGGCTCCGATTAGTTGTTCAATCGTCGATTTTCTTACGAAAGCTCCTGATCCTCCACCAGCTTTAATTGTGAGAAATGCTGTGCAAATGCTTAAGGTCAGCAGAGGAATAGATTTAGATGGAAATTGTATTTGATTCCACATTTGTGGTGTGGCAACATATCTTACTGAGTTTTGTTTGTACTGAGGCTGTTGTTCAGTTACTTAAGGATGATTTGAGTTTTTGTGCATTGTCTATTTTCATTTTGTGTGTGTGGAAGTATTTTTCCGTGTTAAGGAAACGGAGTGCTTAAAAATGTCGTTTGAAACTCTTAAGAGTTTGACTTGCTTTCTTAGTGTTTGGGAACAAGTCTAGTGAATGTCCAGCCTTCACATCCTTTCTGCTTTTTTGTAAATTAGTTTTGTCCACTTTCCCCTTCCTTCCCTTTTTTTATTTTTTTATTTTTTTTAAGACAATAGATGCCATGGACCCTTGGGAAGATCTCACTGAACTTGGTTATCATCTCACTGAATTACCAGTAGAGCCACACCTTGGTAAAATGGTGTTGTGTGCTGTTGTTTTGAAGTGCCTGGATCCTGTTCTTACTATTGCTTCCACTCTTGCATATCGAGACCCTTTTGTCCTACCTGCACTGGCCTCTCAAAAGCGTGCAGCCATGTTGTGTAGAAAACGTTTTACTGCAGGAACATTTAGTGACCATATGGCGCTTCTCAGGGCTTTCCAGGTATTATTTTATCTTCAGAATGAGTACTGATCACAATATAACACATATCAGCGTGAATGATGTACCAATCAAGTTGGATGTAGAATGATAAGACTATGATTAAGTCCTTAGAGAAGAAAATTTATTTTTGCTAAGTGGCTTTCCTGTATATTGAGCTCATAAATTTGTGAGGGAACACCTTTTGCCAGATTTCTTGTTTATATTTTCAAACTTGATTAAATTCTGAGTGTTCCAACAGGATGCCACATTACGTCCTGCTACACCGATAACTTAAAATAATGGTCTTGATATAATGATCTTGTAATAACATAACATAATGATCATTATGTTAATTTAGGGGGTGAGTAAAGAGAATCTAGTACTTAACAAGAAAAAAAAAATCTGGTTTGATACATTTCCTTTCTTTCAGAATGGTTTTTGCCTTCATTTTATTGACATAAATGTAATTTAAAAAAAAAAAAGTGCATTTTTTTTCTTTTGGCTAATCAAATTAATAGGCAAATGTGAAAAAATATTCTTCACAGGCATGGCAGAAGGCACGCAGTGATGGCTGGGAGAGATCCTTCTGTGAGAAGAACTTTCTGTCTCAAGCCACGATGGAAATCATCATCGGAATGAGAACACAGTTGCTTGGCCAGCTTAGAGCTTCCGGTAAGTAGCTCAGAAAAAATTTTAACGGTTTTGGAGTCAAGTGTGTACCTAGTACAAGTGTATAGAAGTTGTAACAAGAATAGTGTTCAATGATACAATTTTGCTTCCTTAATTTGTAACTGACGAGTACACATTCATGCTGGGCATGGTGCAGATGCTAGAGTGAGGAAGTGTGGCTGGCTGGAGAGCACCTGGTCTAACTGAAAGTGCCCTGATTGTTTCACATGCCACTGGCTTTCAGTGTGAAATATATTTCCTTGGATTTTTACATTCTAATAAATTATTTCCATAAGATATGTCTTTATGTTGTAAAAAGTAATTCTAGTCTATGTTAGTATAAAACCCCTTGTCAACAAGGATTTCAGTATAATGGTTTCTTCTTGGTGCTGTTAAGGTTGGCAGTGGTGGAAAAAATGCAACAAGTTGTAGTTTATTTCACTTTTTTTTTCAAATTCCTTTTGAGAAGCAAAAAAAAAAATATCTTAAATGCAATGAGATATAACGCATTTTTGTCCTCTTCTTTCTTTAGGTTTTGTTAGAGCCAGAGGAGGAGCTGATATTAGAGATGTTAATACTAACTCTGAAAACTGGGCTGTAGTTAAAGCTGCCTTAGTGGCTGGGATGTATCCCAATCTAGTGCATGTAGACAGACAAAGCCTGGTTTTGACTGGATCAAAGGAGAAGAAAGTGCGGTTTCATCCTACTTCTGTTCTTAGTCAACCTCAGTATAAAAAGGTAGGTAAAATCACTTTGAATTTATAGTTCACAAAAAAATAGCACTGTACTTTATCAAACGTTTAAGAAATGTCCCTTCATTGTTGTCAGTACTTTAAAAGCAGCATGTGCATTAAACACTAAATTTTTAGAAAATATTTTTCCTGGCAGTTGATAAAATAGAGAATTGGAGTTGATTTATTTTTCCAGTATTATTTCATCAAAACGTGTTTCAGTTAGTCCTTCTTCCAGATGGAATGAGACAAAATGGTAAAAAAAAACTAGTTAGGGAACTGTTTTAAAGATGTAACAATCCCTGCTCATAATAACAGGAAGAAATTCTGCTCTGAAACTGATTTTTTTAAGTTTCTTTGTTAATGCAGAATGATTTATTTCAAGGTGGTAGGATAATTTATGAGTCTGGTTGAATTCTTTCTTGCTTTTTTATTTGTGTGTATAAGTTTATGTGTATATAAATATTTATGTATTTATTTCTACATCTATAAGAAATACATTAACATTTATTTTAATTGCAAATGGAGGGTGAAATAGCTTAGTCTTATTTGCTCTTGCACAGATTCCACCAGCAAATGGGCAAGCTGCAGCAGTTCAGGCACTCCCTACAGACTGGCTTATATATGATGAAATGACGAGAGCTCACAGGATAGCAAATATCAGATGCTGTTCTGTTGTAACACCTGTCACTGTATTACTCTTCTGTGGACCAGCTAGGTTACCAAGTAATGCTTTGCAGGAACCTTCATCCTTTCAAGGTATAGTGGGGTTTGAATTTTGAATGTTTCCAGTGGTGCATGCTAGTATGTGATACGAAAGGCTTATTTTTTAAGAATATTTAATATGTATATTGGCTAATTCTTAAAATGACAGAGCTGTTCAAGAATAGTTTATAGGCTCTGTAATAAATGTCTCAGTTTTGTGAATCCTTGTAGATTCATATCCGTAAAGTACACTTACATAGTTCTGAAGTCTCAGAAATTATAGTATAGTTTGCAATGAAATAAAAAATGTCTAATGATGGTACTAATGCTGAAAAGTGCAGTATATGTTTTGTCTACAGTCTAGTGTATATTATACTTTGAACAAGATTATTCAAACTGCATAATAATTTAGAAACTATCAATATGGCAAGTGCTCATATTGCTTCCAGCTGAAACAAGCATTTTATTTTCTACTGATACATTTTAAGGACGAATAGCTATACTATTAACTAGAAGTAATAGGGAGTTTATAGATATTTCCTTTATTTTTTATTTAAATGGAGTGTTGTAGGAATAGAAACAAAAATAATCTGTCCTGCTGCCAGTTGTCTAGAAATACTAGTTTGAATCAAAGTAATCCTCCAAGCTATTTTTGAAGCTTTCCTGTCTTGCTTTTAAACTGTTACCCTTAAAATAGTGTTTATGCTGATTGAATTGCACTTAAAAAAATCAGAATCCTACTTAATAACCATATAGCCATACTTTTTGTTTTCTGAAGGTGTCTTTAAATCTGCTGTTTTACTGGGGAATAAAGCATAGAGCAATGTGTGGGTTTGCAAACAGCTTCAGGCAAAAGTTTGATAATGGTTTGCTGATGTTTATGGAGGTACATGAGTGAGCCAGATCACATCAATACAAGTGCTTACATAGCAGGGCCCTCAGCAGGTCTGGATACTTGAGTTCTGCTAACTGAAGCAAAGTCGTTTCACTGGGGCGCATTTGCAGAAAATAAAAAGTGATTTTACAAATGTTTGCATTTTAAAATAAAATTTAGGAGGAAAATGCGTTTATTTCTGGTAATACAATAGTGTTGTATGTAAGTGGAAATAATATAGAAATGTTAATGCACCTTTTATATTTAATTCAGGGGATGGGGTATCTAATGATGACAGTGATAGTGAGATGGAGGACGAAACAACTGCTAATTTGGCATTACTGAAGCTAGATGAATGGCTCCATCTCAAACTGGACCCTGAAGTAAGTAATGAAGTAATGTATCACTTCAATGCTTGTATCTTGCAGAAGGATATTTATGTCTTATCCTCCTAAAAAGATTTCTGAAACATTTGGGTAACCAAGAATTTTCTGTAAGAATAGCTGTCACAGTCTGTTTGGGTCTCTCAAATTTACAGGACAATGTACTCAGAGTATTGTTTCATGAGCTCATTAAGAAATAAAACAATCGAACAGGGCTCAGTCCCCTTTCACCCAGAGTTTGCCAGTTTGTCACCTGAATTCATTTACTTAACTATTCAGGTCATAAGGTTTCATAACTTATAACCCATAACTCTTAATTCATACACCTGTGAGCAAAAAGAATTGGTTACCTAGCCAACAGTGAGACTGCTCATCCTTCCTTTTCCGTCACAGCGTGGGGCGTCCCCTGTATCACACCAGGAAGCAGGAAATCCTCAGCAGTTCAGGTGCTGTTGGATCTGCTTCAAAAGCTTTTTGGGTCAGCTGATGTTTTACACCTTCCAGCTTGGAGGTTTGCTCTATACCATTTTCATAAGCTAGCAGATGATGACAAAACTGCCAGACAAAAGATAATGGCTTCAGGGAACCGCAAGTTGCAGATTATAGTTGTGGCATAATGGCCCTCTAGCTCTTTCTGGCCACCTGTCCTGCCTATGTGCTGCTCTTGCTTTGACCTGGTGCTGCTCCCAGCACACCTCAAGCCTTAGCATGAGCTGGGATAGCCAAACTCTGAGCAGGAGTTGAGTAAACAGTCACAATAGCGTAGTGTATGTTTCCTTCTCTGAGAGGATGACTAAAGTGGGATCAAAATGGAGCCCTTGAAGTTGGAGTTGCTGAAAGAATGTTGCTGTGAGATTTTAGAAAAAGCAAAAAAACCCCTTTTGAAGATAAAAGTCTTCAGGTCATTGAGAATAATACTGTATCTTGTAGAGACGGTCAAAAGTGTGATTTTTTAAAAAAATGGATGCATTTCTTATAACACAGGAATTAAACTAGTCTTCTAAATGCAGTAATCTCATTTGAGCAGAAGTCTGCATGAGAAAAATATGCCACTTAGAGCTCTTTTCCCTCAGTTATGAAGGAAGGGTGCATGAAAACAGACTGAAATGTGAGGAAGGGCATAAAGCATTTACAGATCTTTTTTTAAAAGATAAAATTTTAAAGTGAAAAATAAAAAATCCTGTGGATTTACAATGTAAATTTGGTGTGGAGCTAAATGAAATAAAATGTTCTAAAAATGATCTTGCATCCAAGGAAAGAAAAGATAACAGCTTAGTTTGAATGTGGGGGTTTCTACCCCTCCCTGGCACTTCAGTCTTGCCTTTCAGTTTGGACTCTTGTTCATTGTAGAATGCCGGATGCTGCCTCATAGGAAAGACACAGGGTACCCTTACCTGTCTGATCTAATTTTTATTAGCCTTTAACAGAATTGAAATTCATTACAGGCTGCTGGTTTGCTGTTGCAACTCAGACAGAAGTGGCATAGCTTATTTCTGCGTCGTATGCGAGCTCCTTCTAAACCGTGGTCTCAAGTTGACGAAACAACTGTAAGAGCAATTACAGCTGTTTTAAGTGCTGAAGAACAGTCTGCAGGTTTGCAGCAGCCTTCAGGAATTGGTCAGAGACCAAGACCTATGACTTGTGAAGAACTTCCTTTAGCATCTACATGGAGGTCAACCAACAGCAGAAAAAGCTCAGCAGAAACTGAATTCTCTGATGACTCCTTTAATGCTGAAAAGTAAGCTTTTGGGATCTTCTAGACACTGTAGGTTAACTATAAAAACATCAATTGAATTTCTGCTAGTAATGAAAAGGAAGAAACAATAGAAATACAGTTGACAGAATTTATACTGACCTATGCTGCATTGTAGTTGCGATTTTACTGAGAAGTATTTTGTATGTGTTCCCGCTGTTTAAAAGAGCGGTCAGGAATATTGTCCATGAATTATGGATCTCTGTGAAGAAGCAGCAGCAGAAGTTTAACCCTAGCATTCAAAACCAATGCACGATCAGTGTTTTTTTAGTTAGTGTTTAATATATTTTGGCATTACTGTAATACATATAGTCATGCAATAGGCTGATACGTAGATACAAATTGTTCTGTGACTGCTTATGAAACTCCTCGTATGTCCTGTATCTGCCTTTATTTTTTAGAGTTTTAATGAAATCTACGCCTCCTACACTTCACCAGCCAAAGAAGTACAAAGGAAAAAACATTTTGCAGTCCAAACGAACTTCAGATGACAGGTCAGATCAATCATCAGTGAAGTCTACAGACAGCAGTAGCTATCCTAGCCCCTGTGCTAGTCCTTGTTCTCCAATATCCGGAAAGGTAGAGTTCTCGTAAACAAATTACCCTACTCTTCAAAAATTAATAGAATTTCAAAAATAAACTTATATCTTGATATCTTTCAGCAACTAGCAGGTATTGTATTAATTAAGAACCTAACATTTTCATTTTTAACAGCTGCATAATACTTCTTTCTGGAACTTAAAATCCAGACTTAAGTATCCTTGTTACACTAGTTTAATACAGTAAAAATACTATGCTTTGCAGACTGCTGAGGTAAAGCTATCCCAAGTAAAAGAAATTGGATTTTTTTTAAAAAAAATTGATATAATAACCAGAGGAGGTGTTTTTGGTTTTTTTTTTCTAAATTAGTATACAGGACATGCACTTCTGAATTCTTTGGGTTCTGCTTCCCTCTGTTTCTGTAATAGCATACATTGATACTGATTCTCTTTAAGTTTTGTGTTATGTGCCTTATTATGACTGCTTGCTTTTTTTAATGACAGTTATTTTAACAAAGCATACATTTTTAATGGGGTTATTGGCACAATTCTCCCTATGTACTTGAATAGTAAACTCCAGTAATACTAAACAGATCACTGAGAGGAAACCCCATTGTTCCTCTAGGCACAGACTCATCAGAGGATTTAATAATTCATCTTAAGTCTCTCGGTTTTTAAATTCAGCCTATGTAAAAGGGACAAAACTTATGTTTCCTGAAGGTAGAAATGTGAGTAGTGTGCTTTGGGCTACAGTCTAAAATGAATAATTTTGTGTCATCTGAAGGTGTGTCACACTTCAAAGAATTGTTATTAATCACTAGACTATTTAGGCCTGTTCTGCTAGACTTATTTGCTGCCCCTCATGAATGAATTATTATTTTGGAAAGTGCTTAAAAAATGTAAAATAAATGTGAAATACATTTTAAAACCAATTCAGACAGTACCAGCTGATAGATTCTATGTTTCTTGTAGAATCTGGGGTAGGAGCGCAGTCACGGGATTTCTGTCTTCATGTGTGTAAAACTTTAGAACTAAAGCCTAGTTTATTGTATTGTAACTTAATTTAATTTAATTTAACTTTTCCAGGGTTCCAAATCTCCATCACCAAGACCAAATAGGCCAGTTCGGTACTTTATAATGAAAAGTAGCAACTTGCAAAACATTGATATTTCTCAACAGAAGGGTATATGGTCTACTACACCAAGTAATGAACAAAAACTAAATAGAGCTTTTTGGGAGAGCAGCATGGTTTACTTAATATTTTCTGTTCAAGGGTCTGGACACTTTCAGGTGAGTCCTTAGTTAATACTAAATATTAGCTTTGGTTGATGGTTTAGGAGGGCACAGCAAATGACAGTGTAGTGGGGAGGTTTTTGCTTGTAACTTCTGACCTAATAAGGAGAGTAGCAAGCAACTATATCTGGTCGCTGAGGAAAGACTACTTCATTCTTCTCTGAAATACACCCTTTTAGCTAACTCAGTTTGTCACTCAAAGGCTAAGACTGAATTGCCTCAAAACATGGAGTCAGAATAATGTTTATGCCTACATTAGTCCTTTAAAACAACAAGCCAAACAAACAAATCCAAACAAAGCAGGGGATTACTACTCTTTCCTCTGCATACCAAAATAAATACTGTAAGTGAACAAACAGTTACAATCAAGCCACAGCTTTCTAAAGCTGGGAAACTCATATATGTCTTTATTACAAATTTTAATAAAATCTGTTTTGCCTGAACTGTAGTTTCTAAAAGTTAGGAAGCTGGAAACTCATGGCCATGATTCCTCCAGAGCTGTGTCTTGACTTCAAGTTTAGCAAGGTATTTGTCAACAATTTGTTGACAAATTTGTAGCCAATTTGAAGTTAGAGACTTGACCTGGTAATGTAAAGTTGCAGGTTAGCTGTGTTGTACAGACAGCTAAACTCGGTTGTTCCAGGTAAAGAAAGTTCAACGTACTTCTTATATATAAACTATTCATAGAAGTAAGCTGAACTTAAAATCTTACGAACTAACTGAAATATAGCTATTTTGGTGATACCACTGAAGGATGACAGTGAGATATACATATGATGACTTGGCAAATGCAGATGTAATATTGGAGAGTAATTTTCAGCATGCCAGTTGATGTTAAAAATTGGTGTTGTATTGGTGCTCTTAGATGAGGAAGTTGGAAGGGAAAGACATGCTGAGGTCAGGAGTGTAGGTGGTTGATGTTGCCTTGCCCTTCCAGTTTTGACAGTGCACTGAACATTCATGGGAATTTGAGATTTACATTCCTATTAATATTCTCTTGTACCAGCTGTCTCTTTACTTTCCACCTTTATTTTTCCTCTGTTCCTATCATTAATTTTCATTTAAGTCTGACTTGAGCTATCTAGGACTACATGTCTTATAACAGTAGTGTGTGCTGATAACTTACGTAGTGCACTGCATCACTTGGACTCCTAAGTCATTACTGGCATAAATTTGCCTGAATAGCTGATAAGTTGGGTGTGTGGTGTTTTTGGGGTTTTTTTTATTATGTTTGTTGTGTGGGCAAGTACGGGTGTCCTTAAGTAAATCAGCAGCAATCTTGGAATTGTGGGTTCTTTTATTTTCTTTCTGAATACTTGTCGTCTTGGAGTTTCTTCCCGTTTTGTTGGAGAAGGAAACAAAAGCAACTTTGACTTCTTTCTCTGAAGAATAGGTACACTCAATTCTGTGTGAAAGTTTGTTAACATAGAGGAAACATGGGAAGGAAGGAATGGATTTCTGCAAAAAAATATTTATGACTAACAAGGAGTAGCTAATGGACTGTTATGTAGTAGAACATTCATCGTGATTCTTTACACTTCAAATAGTTCTATGACACCTTTTCAACCTCTGTTACAAAGGTTAAAAAAAACTTTTAATGGTAATTGTGAGAGATTAATTGAGAGACATTGTGGTCAAACTCTAGAAGGCATATTTGAAGTGGGAAAACAAACGATACTTCTTTTAACTTTCTAGATGTAAACATTTTAAAAGGTCCAGCTTCATGGGAGAGAGTGTGTGAATCACTTTGAAACTAATTTGAAAGTTCTGTATAAAGTCCAGTCATTTATTTAATTCCAGTGTAAGCAGATACGCTCTAATTATGTCTTTCCTTTCATATTTCAATTTTTGGTGCAGGGTTTTGCTAAAATGGCTTCAGAGATAGGGTGTGAGAAAAGTCAAGACTGGGGATCTGCTGGTTTTGGAGGTGTATTTAAAGTGGAGTGGATCCAAAAAGAAAGCATTCCTTTTCAGTTTGCACACCATTTGCTCAACCCTTGGAATGACAATAAGAAAGTACAAATAAGCAGAGATGGCCAGGTAATGTTAGTCTCTTCTAAAGTCTTCTGTACATGGTAGAACTGTGTATTGTTCATTAGCTTTTTAGCCTTGACATTTATCTCAGCTGTCCTCATATGTCCGTTGATGTGAATCACAATTCACTGATGCACATTGCACATTCTGGTAATGCATTACTGTTGAAGTAATGGAGGCTTGTTGATAAAATCAAAGCAGTTTCTTCCGTAATATGTGTTTTTTTTAAAAAAAGAAAAATTTAAAGCTGGATGCTTCCAAAAAGAAACCTTTTGGAATTTGTAATTTTGGTTCTGTTCCCTGTTTGGTTCAGATTTGGTCCCTGAGATAGTCTGTCACACCCAAATAACTATTCATAATTATAGCTTTGAGTTTCCTGTAAAGACTGAAGAGAATCTTGAGATTTGAGGTAGAATAAAGCTTAGGACAGTTCTGCAATCTGTTAGGCCTAAATGCAACTACAAAAAGCTGGAAGAGTGTTGACAGAGGAGTTCTCTGTGGCAGTTTCTGCGTTCTACCCAGTCCCCTCCCAAAATGTCTCCTTGATACAAGATTCTAGAGCTAAATTTCTATCATCTTCTCACTACTTCCCCAAAACCTCTTCAGTTTTAAGAATGAGGAAAAGAATGTGATATATGGTGGAGTTAACAGTGCTTCTGCTGGAGGTGGCTCTTAAGACCTAAAGAGTCTTAATGATCTTAAAAGCAAGTAATTTGTATTAACATCTATGATTCCACCAAGAGCCACTGTATTACCTGTTATGTGCCTTTCCACATTCTCCACACTTGACTGAATTAAACTTAAAATATGCGGAGAATAATGGTCCTTAGTTAATAATTTAAATGACCTCTGGAAGGTACAAAGTATATGGTGTATATGTTCTTGTATATGGTGGTGGTGTGTTCTCCTCTTAAGAACTGACATCTTAACTGTGAATGAAAAAAAAACCCAAACAACCTGTACGCTAGGGTTGTTTATGGAAGTTTTTATCTCCTCTTGAGGTCTAATGAAAAAACCTTCTGTGCAAGGCATTCTAATGTATGGCTCAATAGCAAAGGGAAAGAGCTATTTCAGAAAGACTGAAAACAATCACCATTAACTTCCTGTAACAATTTTGTTATAAATGGTTTCTCTGTGTTTAGTAGTAGCAGTGCAAATAATTTCTCTAATTTCCTGCTCATTTCTAGGAGCTGGAACCCCAAGTTGGAAAGCAGTTACTACAGCTTTGGGATCGTGTTCCTTTGGCAGGAAAAACCTCAAGTGATTAAGCATGTCAAGTAATGTGATAGAGGTAGTTATTTCATGCATTACTTGCTGTTTGTATGACAGAGAAAAAGCTATCTATATACAATGTATCATTATAGTACTGTCTTTCCTTTGTAATTTGTGGAAGAACTGGTACACTTAGTACTAAATATTGACTTCCTTTTGATTTTTTTTTTTTTTTTTTTTTAGCTGTGGTTGTTGAAACATCAGCTATAATCACTAGAATCAGCAGCGTGCCTACAATATAAAGATGAGGAAGAAGGCAGTGCAACAAGCTCTTGAAGTTGTTAGTGATGCTGTGCAGCTAGCAGTGGAAAAATAAGAGGGAATTATCTTGGTTTCAGTACTTCCTTGTCTTAACAAATGTTATAACATTATTCAGCAGCCTGTTTTTGACTGAATTATTTTTTTTACAGTAGTATGCAGTTGATACTTAAAAACATGGTTCAGTTCAAAACCAAGTTTGAAACAATGGACCACATATAAGCTGTTTGTGGGTTTAAAATAACACAGCAGACAGTTTAAATACACAGTTTACATTTAAAGCTTTCTCAACACAGTAATATGTATGAGAGAAACCGGTGTAATATTAATTAATCAGTCTTGCAGTTTGCTTAAAATTAATAAATTGAGAATAGATGTCTCCAAATATATTGGAAGATTCCATAAGTAGTTGTTGAACCTCTGTATGCACAGTATGAGAGAGCAGGATATATTCATACAAACAACTGGGCTGCTGGAGAATGTAAAATTTTAAATTAAATACAGAAGTGAAAGGAGCATGAGACTTTTGAGAGTGGATTGGTCCAACGTATGTTTCCACTTTAAATTATTTTCCACCTTTAAAAAGTACTCACACTTTGGCAAGCTGAAACAGTCTTTCAAAGGCCTGCTGCCAAATGGTACTCTAATAGTTCACTAACTTGGGCATTATTACAAGATTTTTATTTCTTACAAAAAAACCCCGTTAAACTGTATTAAACTGTTTTGTTTTATTGGGCTTCTCTTTAGTCATTAACTTACTGTACTATAAGGCTGGTATGAATTCAGTCTGCTCACTGTCAGCAGTATGTTTGTGTTCATTGTTAGATTAAACCGAGAGCTTTTTCTATTTTTGAGCCTGTACTTATGTTTTTCATGTCTGCTAAGAATATTCGCACAGTTCAGAGTACCCTGAGCGTTCATTCTTGCATTCTGTGTAGTGACTCCCATGCATAGTCGGGTTTGCCTTTGCAAGACTAACTGGTTCCTTGTAAGGCTAGTATTGCCTAATAAGGTATTTCTGGAGACTGTGCACACAATGGAGCTGTGAGACTCATTTTGTGTTATATGATACTTCCAGGCCTGTGCCCACGCAGGAACGTGGGGCGATATTGCCTCGTACAGGGTTCCCAGGCCCCATGCACACCAAGGACAGAGCTGGCACAGAGGATGAGGAGAAGTGGGGTGTAATGTTTGATTAACAAGCCCAAATAGTGCTTCTGTGGCTCGATGATAAAAAGAACAGTCCAGCCAAGGAATTTGCATTCCCCAAGGTTGTTGGCTGGTCTGGGTCATTTGTCTGGAGAAGAGGTCATACCCTGCTGCCTGCTTGACAGCCATGGACGTGTAAGTCTTTGCATGACCAGATGTTAGATCTAGCCCAGTCTTGGTGAATTACTTGACTTGCTGTTGTTATGACCCAGGTAAGCGTAATGCTGATCTGTATTTTCATTTGTACTTTTATTTAGAGAGAAACTGTTTATCTCTGAAGCTGTTTGTCTGGTGTCTGTTACCATACCCTGAACTTAGAGCTCTGCAGGGCTGCCTTAAGCCCTTACACTCTGGTGTCAGAAGTGGGTTACAGTTATTTTGGGACCTTGCCCTGCCTGTGGACATCAGATTCTACTTTGATTAGAGAAGGTCAGAAAGACAGAAGCACAGTGGGAGACTTACCCTTCTTACATGTCTTAGCTCATTGTCTTAGAGATACTGAGCAGCGTTTGAATGCAGCTGAAGCCCAAGCTGACTACCTATGAAATGAACTGGCCCACACCCAGCAGGACATGGCAGCTGCAAGAGAGGAGAAGACTGTAGCCCCTGCCTATGTTAAAAGCCATCAGGCTAATTTGGAGAAACTAGAGCAATGCATAGTCCCCCGCATTGCAGTATCTGTCTGGGAAAAACTTGACCATTGTCTGGAAGCTGTGGAAAGGGAATTTCTTTATATAGAGACCCAGAAGACAGGGATAATACTTGATCTGATTCAGATTCAGACAATGCTGTGTCAAATTCCTCCCTTCGTGAAGACTTAATAATTCTGCCAGTTGTTAAAAGAGAGTGTGATGCTACTGGAGTTAGGAATCATAGAATCATAGAACCATAGAATGGTTTAGGTTGGAAGGGACCTTGAAGATCATCAAGTTCCAATGCCCCTGCCATAGGCAGGGACACCTTCCACTAGACCAGGTTGCTCAAAGCCCTGTCCAGCCTGGCCTTAAACGCCTCCAGGTATGGAGCTTCCACAACTTCCCCGGGCAGCCTGTTCCAGTGCCTCACCACCTTCATAATGAAGAATTTCTTCCTAATATCTAATCTAAATCTCCCCTCTTCTGGTTTGAAGCCATTCCCCCTCATCCTATCACTGCATGCCCTTGTAAAAAGTCCTTCCCCATCTTTCCTGCAGGCCCCCTTCAGGTACTGGCAGGCTGCTATAAGGTCTCTCCAGAGCCTTCTCTTCTCCAGGCTGAACAACCCCAACTCTCCCAGCCTGTCCTCATAGGAGAGGTGCTCCAGCCCTCTGAAGGCTGGCTTATGAAAGGTACCTCTACATGCTCTTTCATGAGCACAGACCTAGCCAAACCAAGCGAGTGCTATCACAGATCTGTTACTGTGGGTTATTTGACCTGGCTTGCAAATTTGTTAAGTGACAGGGACACACACTGTCTGAGTTTCAGACTGGAAAGCCTGGAGACTCACTTCGGGGTCTGGGATCTGACTAGAGCTTCCAGTAGGAAGTATAGACACTGTATTCCAGACAGCACTAGCATATATTCAGAGAAATACCCCCAAATGATTGAGAACCCCTGGCTATTCCCTGGGCTAGTCTCACAGATTTGGAATTGAGCTGGTTATCCATCATGCCTTAGAAGTAGCCCCTGTGGCAGAGGAAGTCCTATGTGGACATTGTCCCATGTGGCTTACTGGTGCCCATTAATCAAAAAGGGTCCTGGTCCACTCAGCGCATTTAAAGGCAATAGGCACTGGCCATAAGGGCACAGCACCCAGCCCCACGTGGGCCCAGCTCTTACAAAAGGTAGTTTCTGCTGTGCCCATTCATACTTTGTGGTTAAAAGTGCCCATAAGTGTGTGCGATGTAGCAGAGTGCACAGGAGCTAATTATGTATTGAGATGCTTCTAAGTACACTTGAAACTACTTTTCTTCCATGATTTGTCAATGTTTTCATGGCAATTGGACTTCGTACAGTTGGCTTCCTTTTAGCATATATTTTAGCAAGTATTTTAAAACAAGGTTCACATGATTTTGCTTGTTTCATGTCTATGTTTTAATGATTTTAATGCTGGCAAAACTAGGATAAATGATGCTGATGGTGTGGACAGTTACTTAATGTGATCTTTTTTGGTTCTAATAAGCTCAAAATTTGTTGTGCAGTTGTACTCTGTCTTCCTTTCCTGTTTGTGTTTTCTGCTTTCTCTCCTTTTCCCATGAAGTTGCACATAACTCGATGGACGTGCATTCAGGATTGCTGTTAGCACCTGAACTCTGGAAAGACCATATCAGAGATGAGTAATGTCTAGAGAACAGGTCTAGGGGACTTTTATTGAAGCTACTGAAGCACTGAAAGTTCATCTGTAAGGAGATAATTATACTGTTTTTTAAACAATGATTTAAAAAAAAAAAAGGTGGTTACCTCTGATCTCTTTAATTATGCGCTCAGTACCACAGTGCATCAGCACTTCCTCGTGACTTCTGAAACCACCTTTACAAGACAGAGCCAGCCAGTAGTTGCTGCTGCTCATCCTTTGGACTTTTTTCATTCAGCAGCAGTAACAGATGGTCTGTAAAACTGAATGTAAATGCTTTTTCCATAAAGAACAATACTGCAACTTGTCTATGCCACACTCTGCAAGGAGCATCATATAGTATATTTTATATCTATAGTATATTTAAGTGTTTTCATAATTGAACTAAATTACTAGAAGAGGTTATTTTGAATGAAAAGACACTGAACAATGCGATGCATAGTAATCTTGTTTTGCCGTGCAAAGTAATTTGCAGAAATATTTTATTTCTAAATAAAAATACATGTGCTGTCGTCCCTTTTTCATATGAAATGAACAACTGTTTCTTGTTAATACCATGGTAATACACATTTCTGAATTGTAACTTTCAGTAAATCAGCATAAATTATTTTTGAGTGAGTCTGGCTGAATGTCTACAATAAAATATTCTGCTCTTGAAACTCAGAGGAAAGTGACCTTGCTTTCTCAGGTAAACTCCTTTTATTTTCTGCATTGTCATCCATACAAATTTTGCTAGGTTTCATCCAGTGGAAATAATGGTGTCTTTATGGCTAGACATTACTTCAGTTAAATCCATGTAAAATGTCTTCATAGTTATTACGCTGTGCAGCAATGAATTTTCGGATAGTTTTTTCTACAGAATCCTCTGCTATCATTTCATATTATGTCTGTAAAACCACCACTTTGAATGTTTTGGAAAAGCGCTCTTTTGAGCCATCAAGCACCTTCCCATTTCCTCACCTTTTGTATTGACATTCTTTGTTTTCACTCTGCTCTTCATATCACCCTGGTCTCCAGAGAGATCGTTATCTTGGTAGCCGTGTGCGTGATGATACCAGCAGTATCATCAGTCTGTGGAAGAACTCCAGCGCTGCAGGTCTGTGCCAGGATTCTTAGAGACACCGAATCCGCCTGATGATGACTGACTGTGATTATACCTGAAGTGAGAACTAAAGCGTCATGGAGGGCAAGGAGGTGAATCTATCTGAAAAATACCAGGGCAGCAACAGCACGCAATTCACAGAATCCTTGTATCGATGATGACAAATGGGACAAATGGCCCATCACCATTTTCTGGGCAACAGCAAAAATCCCAGCTTGGAGGTTGTCAGCCAGGAGTTGATTTACTCTGCTTTAGAGTAAATGAAGTTCTTGCAGGCTAGACAGTTGTCCGTGAACCCTAGAGCGAGGAGGAACAGAAATAGGGTTATGGATGACAGCCACATGTTTGTGACAGCCACAGGTTTGCAAAGTTTGTTCATACCTGAGCAAAGCTTATCTGACCAGTGCTGATTCAGGACAACCCAGTCATGTTTCTCATGATAGTGGGTAAGAACTTTGCCAGTGGCTCGTGTGAGAAAATGCTGAGGTGTGTTGCCTCCTTAGGAACATATTTCTGAAAATAAGGTAAAGGTGACAAGCTGTTTTGCCAGACAGAATTTCGTTCCTTTCTCTAGGAACTAAAGAAAGTTTGTTAAATATTTTTTTGTTAAATATTTTTTTTGTTAAATATTTTGTAGCCTAAAATTGCTTATTTTTTGTAACTAGTTCAATATTTGCTTTTTTACCACTATTGAACTGGTACAATTTCTGGTCCATCATCACAACATCTATCAAAGACATTTCCTCCAGTGCTTGTGGCTTGAATTTCTACTGTGGGGTTTTTTTTCCGTTTCCATTTTAAATGCCTTATACTGGCTGTTGTCAAAATGAAATCATAGTTCACACCTGGCAGGCCAATTTCTCTGGGTTGTGGTTGGATCAGTTCATAGTTACCCATAGGTGCTTTGTCTTTAAAGTGAATTAGAGTGGTTTCTGCAGCTCATGAATTTTTTTTTTTTTTCCTTTTCCTTTTTTTCCTCATATAGAGCTGAATTGATTGCTCCAGAACAACCACTTTCTAGATATAATCAGTCACAGCTTTTACTGTCTGCATAATACTAGCATTTTGTCTCCTGTTGCTCTACATCTTTCTACTCACACTTAGCTGCATCGTTTCCTTCCCTGTGGGTTATGCTATGTTGCTTTCAGCCATCATTGCTGCTGTCTTGCTCCAGTCTTTGTTGCATCTTCTAGCAGATAGCACAGCACAGAAAGTAGGTGATGCTGCTGTGGATTAAAAGCTTATTTGTTGTTATGATTCTTCATCTTGAAAGGGTGTCGCCTAAAACAAAAGTGTAAGTCTGGTTTAAAGAGAAATCTGTTTTCAGGAAAGCAGACCGAGGGAATACCTTGCACCACGTTAGAGAATAGAAAGTTAGAGTCCTGAAAATGCTAAAAAGCATGGCACATAATTGAATCAGGCAATTCAGAACGGAGGCTGTATTTTTATTTGTGTCAAGCCCAGAAGGAGTTTTAAAGCTAATTCCATACCATGGGGGTGTGAAATTGCTATTTTTTGCCTTGTGTTGTATAATGCACAGTTCTGAGATTCACAGCCTGATCTTGTAACTTTGCCTGTGTGAGTGGGCATATTGCATTTGGTGCTGTTGATGTATGAGCAAAGGTTGTAGCCTGAGGCTCTTAAATAATGTACCACTTTACTCTATCTATAGGGAATATCTGGTGAAGCCTAGCAGCAATCAAATAAGATTAAGGAACAAAACACAATTGCCAAAATTGCTCCTATATGAGGATGTTCTGGACGTTGGCAGAAGCTGAGAGTGAAATTGTATGACACATGGAATAGATTTAATATCTTCTGCTCTTGTAAAACATCTTAATAATCTTTTTAAAAGCAAGCAGTGCGGAAAAGGGTACCGACTCTCTGTGGGCTGACATGCTTGCTGTGACTTTTAGCTTATAGTGTGTCCTGTCAAAATAAGAGGACAAACCTTCCTTTTTTTGGTTCTTTTCATGGCTGTCTTCAGATTAAGGAACTCTTTTCATACTCATGCTTTTTATATTTGTTTAAGTGCACTTAGTAATGAAGAAATCTGTCTTGCAACTTGCCAAGAGTGGCATTTCAGTGGTGGCTGCTGGTTTCGGCAGCTTAGCCACTACTAAGTTTTAACATGCCCTAAAACCATATTAAATGAGGTGTCATCACTGTAAGAGAATAACTGTGCTCTATCCACAGCTTTTAGTCAAAAGAGGGATATACCTTTTATTCTAGGACAGGCCTAGGGACCTGATAAGTGCCAGTCTAGGAGGGAGAGAAAAGAGAAAAGAAGGGCCACAGGACAACTTACAAACAGTGAAACTTCCAACTCATGAACGTCATGAGTTGGAGTTGAAACATGAAACTTCCAGCTCATGAACTGATGCTCTAGCTTATTTTCCTGGTTACCTACATTGATTGAATTGGACTGATTAAAGTAATGTATATGTGCCATAGACTTCACGTGTGAATTTCTCTGGCTCTTCTTTCAGAGGCCCTGTGCAAATACGTTACAAAGGACTGTGGCCCACCTTTGGTGTTAAGAGGACTGCAGTAGCCGTATTTATATTGCTCTTTAGTCTGAGGTTGGGGTACAGCTTAGCAAATTTGTTCTGCTTTCATTCGTCTTTAGAGCATTGAAGTTGGATGAGGTCAGAAAGTAATTAAAGACCGTGCCATGGTGCATTTACCCAAAGGAGGTACACAGAGTTGCTGTTTTGTTTCCCAGTACTCAAGTTAAAAAACTGCAGAAAAAGGGCTTTTGTCAGAATGGAAACTTAGTGGGAATGTACCCGTTTTCATTTAGAAGTCAGGACAATTTTGATTGAAGTCATAGATCACAGGCACCCTGTTTTAACATTCCTAGAAAAGGAAATATTGCTGGAAATGGGAAGAACAGAGCCTTTGACTTCCAAGACACGGAATCAGTAAGTGGTGGAGTTCATATGTACTGAGGTTTGTTTTAATTGATGGAACTCCACTCAGTAATGAATCAAACCAACAACAGATGCTGTCAGGCTTTGGTAAATGTGCACACAGGAGTTACAGGAGGTATCCGTGGGCTAAAAGGTCACATCAGTCTGCATAAGGAGAATAATGGAAGGGTAAATAAGGTAGTTCTGTTACACCTGTATGAGCACTAATACTACATTTTTGGGGGGTTAGAGCTTTCTTAAACTCTGAACATGTCAAAGCTGTTGAATTGTTTGTAATATCAGCAGTAAGACACCAGATGAGTAGGGGTGATACTGGAAGAAGCATTCACCATGAAGGAATATAAACACTGGAGTCACAAAAAACAGGACTCAGAAAATGCTTCAGAGCAAAGCTAGGTGGTGCAGTTGGCTAGCATATGAGCTCTTGTCTGCTGGGGACTGTTCTAAAACAAAACCTAGATTTATTAGCAGGTGCAAATGAAATGACCTCTCCCAGGAAAACCAGAGGATTATGGTAAGGAATTTGTATAGTAGCCTGTTGCTTTATATCTGACATACTCATCCATGAGTTTTCACTTCTCTAAAGGGCAGTAGGACAAGAGGTACTAGGCTACAGGTAAGTATTAAAAGATATGTCTTAAAAGTTGTTTTAAAGTACTTTTTTTTTTTTTTTTTNGGAAAGCAGACAGAATCAGACCAGGGCAATGAGGATATGTTAGTTATTAAAGGCTTTAAATAATACTTTTCTTGTGTAAACATTACTGCTGTGGAACACTACTTACCTGCAAGAAATGATGGACATGAGGATGTTTTTTTCTGTGTAAAAAGGTCAGTTCAGAACAGGGTTCAGGATCCCGCTCCCACCCTTGGTGTGGCTTCTCTCCATGACCTTTTATAACTTGACAAAGTGTTTAACTTGCTTATAACTTCCCAGCCTCTTAGTGAGGTGTTTATCTGCATTGCTTGTCAGGAGCTTTCTAGAGATTGCTTGTGAAGTGCCTCTTACTGAAATGATGTGTATAAAAATGGTTTAAGGTTTGTTTATTAGCTCTTGGGCCCTCAGCACATGGAAAATGTGACTCCTCGCCCAGCTGAAGTGCAGAGATCAGTAGGCTTCTCCACAACACACTGAGCTGTGCTCCTTGCTATTTCTGTTGTCCTAGATTGCTAGCAACATAATTTTTCTAGACCAATTTTGTTTTACTGTGCTTGAGCTGTAAACTTAAGAGCTGTCTGTTAAGAGCGCAGGAGCAGGCAATTCCGAAGTGTCAGAAGCCAAGCAAGCAGGGCAGAAGGTTGGCTGGGCTGAGCAGGGATCTTCTTCTAGAACTTAGGTGGAAAATGAATGTGTATGGACATTGGAAGCAAGGCCAGGCAACACGGGAGGACTGCAGACGTGCTGTTTGCCACTGTAGGAAAGAAATGCGTGCAGCCAAAGCTTGATTAGAGTTCATGCTGGCCAGCACTGTGAAGGACAATAAAACAGGCTTTTTAAAGTACATTAACAGGAAAAGGAGGATCAGAGGTAACATTGGTCAGTTGCTTGATCACATTGGTCACCTCACAAATTGGGATGTAGACAAAGCGAAGACGTTCAATGCTTTCTTCACCTCTGTCTTTAACACTGATGATGAGCCCTGGGGCCCCTGGAGCCCCGTGTTGGAAGACCAGGGCTGGGGGAATGATAGAATCCCAGCCAACACTGAACTTGTTTGAGACTAGCTGCTCCAGCTGGACGTGCATAAATCTATGGGGCCCAATGGGACCCATCCAGGGTACTGGAAGAGCTGGCTGATGCTATTGTGGGACCTCTCTCCGGGAGAGGTCTTGGGAGTCTGGAGAGGTTCCAGTTGACTGGAAGCTGGCAAATGTTGTCCCAGTTACCAAGCAGGGCAAGAAGGAAGAGCCTAGTAATTACAGGCCTGTCAGTCTCACTGCAGTGCCTGGTAAAATTAGGGAGAATGTTATTCTGGGAGATGCTGCAAAACACCTAAGAGACAATGTGGTCATTGGTCATAGCCAGCATGGCTTCGTAAGCGGAAAGTCCTGCTTAACCTACTTAATTTCCTTTTATGACAAGATCACCCATCTAGTTGACCAAGGGAAGCCAGCAGATGTGGTTCTTTTTGATTTTAGCAAAACTTTTGATACTGTTTCTCACAGTACACTTTTGGACAAAATATCCAGCATACAGCTAGACAAGCCCATTACATGGTGAGCAATTGGCTGACAGGTCGGGCTCAAAGGGTTGTAGTAAATGGGGTAACATCAGGCTGGTGGCCAGTCACCAGTGGAGTTCTGCAGGGCTCAATTTTAGGGCCAGTGCTCTTTAATGTTTTTATAAATGATCTGGATGCAGGAGTCAAACGTATATTAAGTAAGTTTGCTGATGATACTGATCTAGGAGGAGCTGTGGACTCCCTCGAGGGTAGAGAAGCCTTACAGAGAGAGCTGGGTAGACAAGAGACCGAGGCAATCACAAACCATATGAAATTTAACAAAAGCAAGTGCTGGATTCCCCATGTGGAATGGGGTAACCCTGCTTAGACATATGAACTGGGAGATGAGAGGCTGGAGAGTAGCCCCGCAGTAAGACATCTAAGGGTGTGGGTTGATGGCAAGTTGAATGTGAGTCAACAGCGTGCCCTGACAGCCAAAAGGGCCAACTGTGTCCTGGATCCATCAAGCACAGCATAGCCAGCAGGTCGAGGGAGGTGATTGTCCCACTCTACACTGCACTGGTGCAGCCCCAACTCGAGTTCTGTGTGCAGTTTTGGGCACCTCAATATAAGAAGGACATCAAACTATGGGAGTGTGTCCAGCTGAGGGCGACCAAGATGGTGAAAGGTCTCAAGGGCAAGACTTACGAGGAGCAGCTGAGGTCACTTGGCTTATTCAGCTTGGAGAAGGGAAGGCTGAGGGTGGGACCTTATTGCAGTCTACACCTTCCTCAAGGGGGGCAGTGGAGAGGGAGATCCTGATCTCCCTCTCTGGTGACCAGTGATAGGACACAAGGAAATAAGGTGATGCTGCATCAGGGGAAGTTCAGATTGGATATTAGGAAATGTGGTGGAAGACACAGAGAAGGCGGAGTTACCGAATGCCTTCT
>RSEF01000031.1:43631069-43663567 GCA_003993805.1 Himantopus leucocephalus | reverse complement strand
GACTTGATAATCTTAAAGGTCCCTTCCAACCTCAACAATTCTAAGACCACTCATGATTTAACACAGCTTGACCATACAAAGACCTAAAGGAAAGATATCCCAGTATTAAGGAGCATTCTTACTACTGAAAAGCAGTGTAAGAAGCTGTTGCCTGCCACTTCTAAACATGTTTGTTGCTGCCTCAGCCCACCTTTTTCCCTGATCCTCCCATTCAATTCTTAGTGCATATGAGACCACAGGAAACAGAGTTCATATGATTCCCAGAGTTTTAAGGCAAAAGAAAAAAAGTTTTTTCAAATTACAGGAAGAAATTAGCATGAAGCTGAGCTTTCGCTTGAGTCAAATGGCCAGAATTAAATGGCTATTACTCCTTCTGTTCCTCAGTTTCAGGGGCAGAAAAAAACAGAATATACTGAACTTTTCCTGTTAAGATTAGTGGGGCATTGGTACAAAATCTACCTTCAAAAGCTCTGATTGAATCAAGTGTTTTCTCTCGGCAACAAAGTACCAATTCTCCAACCGCATGATGTGGAACATATGCCAAAAAGCCTGAGAAATCGATGATCTATTGTTTCTGTTATAATCCTTCTGCAGTCATTTTTTTCAGACATTGAGGAAGGCAGTGTGCGCTGTGATTTAGAGTGATCTATGAGTTTCTGAGTTTGCAGAACAGAAGTCTGTATTACATTTAGTGTGGAGGGAAAGGTCTTCTTGTAATAACACAATAATTTGAGGAATCTATTTGCAGCGCTTGAATTACATCTGTTGAGTTCTTTATTTCCTACCTATTTTCCTTTTTTTCCTACCACCTATTGGGTAACAGGAAAGCAATGGCATATGTGATATGCTGCAGCCTTGTTGTCATCCTTCTCTGGTGAGAGGGCAAGTTTGTCCCTTAATGAGTCATTGGTGCTGTGGTTTAATCAGAGTTTGGGCCTCCTGGGCTTGCCAGAAACAATACATGCCTCAATTTGATTGACTGGAAACTGTGTTCTTCATTATCAGTACAGATCATCCTTCCAGCTCCAGCTGTTGCTTCCTCACCCATAAATTTCCATTCACACTTGATTGACACCAATTTTCTTGCTTTTGTCACAAGCCTCTAAAAGAGGGCAAGGACATCCTTAGACATAAAGAGGAAGACTTGGGCAGAAGAGGGGAAGAGGCTGACAGGACTTTCTTGCTGAGGTGACCTGGGTTAGCTAAGAAATCCATGAAAGTTAGACAAAGCATGCTTTGCAGGAAAAATGCCTTGGTTCAAAATAAGTTGTAAGATTTGTAAGATGAAGTCTGGAAAAATTTAGGTCATTTGCTTAATGTATGAAGTGTTTAAACTATAACTGTCACACGTATTTCCAATATTTAAACATTTTAAATTGTCATATCAAACTGCCTCTGCCATAGAAAGAAAAACTGTATAGTATAGAATGATTTACAGGCTGAAAGAGTGACTAATACTCGGAGCAGGAGAGAAAAGGAAAGAAGGGGAAAAAAGGAGGGGGGAGAGAAGCTGTAGACTGGTAGCAAAGGAGAATGGCTGGGGATTTAGCAGAACAGCCAACAGGGCCAATGGGATAGGTGCAGGCTGAATGAAATATCAGGTAAGTGTTTTAGAGAAGCAAAGGTCTGTCAGGACTGTTACACTCTGAGCATGGGAGCACAAGCAGTGGCCAGAAGAACTGTAGAGCAGAAATTGTGAGGCATTGTCTGGATGTAGTAAGGGAGGATACTAGAAAGAACTGAGTAACAAGTTGGTTTTACTATTCAGGCTTTACTACTCTGTTCAGGGTTTCTACTAACACTTCTGCTGGACAGTCTCAAGAAGAAGGTTAGCATATCCTTTCAGATACAGGATTCCCTCCACGCTATTAATAAAATTCAAGTTGAGTCTAGAAGTATCCTCTGGTATATAAATTTTGTCTTTGTCCAGAGAAGGAAGACATCCCTGACTGACTCCAAAGTGCACAAATGACACAGCAAACTGGCTTGGTGTCTGAAGAAGACAATGGAAACAAGGGCTACACTGTCAGCTTTCAGATCTCACAATTAAGATGTACCATTTTGGGGAGGAAAAAGATTTGAATATCAAGTGCCAATTGAATGGATGAGAAGTACATTCTTGCAGATACTGCAGTAATTCTCTGGAGCACTAGCCAAGGTAACACTCTGGAACACTAGCCCAGTAGATGAGGCAAACAACAGGATGGGGTGTGGAACGTGACAAGACGCCGGGTTATTCTGGTGTGGTATTGACAACAGGCAGACAGAGGAGTTCATAATGTAAACTACTGGTACTTATGGTCTTATCAGTTTAGAAAGTTCAGAATTGTTCAAAAGCACATTCATATCCTGTAAAAAAAATGCATTTACTATAGGCTACAGTTTTATAATAAGTACCTTCTGATACTTTGTCATGAATTCAGATTGTTTGGGGCCAACACAAGGGCTGAAAACGTGTCACCTGTAAAATGACCTCAGCTTCACACGGTACATGTTAACTCCAGACTCAGCTGCACTAAAACACATGAACACCATGTTATGCATCTCACCAAGGGCAACGGCAGTGCATGCCTTCAGATGGCAGGGAGCCATCAGTGCTTCGAAAGTCCTTGGGGCGAGACCTCAGCAGCAGCGGGATCAGCGCCCTGCCCAAGTGTGACTGCTTCTTGCCAGTGGCAGCCCATCTTTGCCAGTGGCAAGAAGGAGACATTCGCATGGTACACTGATCCACGGCCGTGGCCCAGCCCTCGGTTTCCAGGTGGACTGAACCGGTCCTGAAGTTGTTTCCCGGACCCGGGCTAGTTACAGTGCAGCTCTCCCCCGCCTAAAACCGCTCCCGAGGCCTGGTGGTGTACGAGCCCGGGCCGCGGGCTGGCCTGGGCCCCCCGCGGTGGCGACAGGGCCTGGGCGCCGAGCCCTGCTCCACACCTCAGCGCGGAGCCGAGCCCCTGGGACCAGCGGCGACAACCAACTTCCCGGGGCCGAACCGCTACAAGTAACGAGGGGACAGCCCGGCGGGGAGGGGGTGTGGGGGTGTGTGTGTTACCTGGCCGCCCCGGCGCGCCCCACCGCCCGACCGGGGACCGGGCCCTCGCTTTGCCGCCGCCCCGCCGCGGCGAGGGCCATCCCGGGGCGAGGCTTCCTGCGCTCGGCCGCCGCCTTACCCAGGAGCCAACCCCTCGGGCTCCCGCCGCGGCGCGGGGGGGGTGAGGCAGCAGATCGCGCCTTATGCAACCGGCTCAGGGAGCCGCCGCCGCCGCCGCCCCGCCAGCAGCTCGGTGCCGTCCGTGAGTCCCGGCGGCGGGGGTGGGGGGGGTGTGCGGGGAGGAGGTCTCGCCTCGGCCGTGCGTGAGCTCCCGCCCTACCTGCCCTCGCCTCTCCCGCCGGGGAGTGCCGTCCCGTCCCGCAGGTGCGGGGCCCGCCGTAGCGGGGCGGGGTGGGGTGGGGGGGGGAGAGGCTGTGGCAACCGGGAGGCTCCGGGCGGCGGCCGTGCCGGCGCTGAGGCGGGCGGCGGGGCCGAGGTGTGCGGCTGGCGGTCGCCGTCGGCTGCGGGGCTCCCCCCGCCCCGCTGCTGCTTTGACCGGGAGTTGGTGCGGGCTTCCCAGGGGGGCGGCGCGGCTCTGTGGAGGAAGAGAGGGCGGGAAAAGGCTCAGCCCTTACTGGCTTTCTCCTCAGACTCCGCACCCCGCCTGGCGGCTCCCCGGCTCCCGGTGTCAAGCCGCCTGGCTGCAGGGAGATGAGTGGCTGGGACGACCTTTATCCACTGCCAATGCTGCCCTCCTGGGTACCGGGCGCTGCCGCCGGCATCGTCTGCTTGCACCTCATCCAAAAACTCCTCTTCCCCTACTTCTGGGCTGACCTGGGGTACCTGCTGAAAGTGCTGATGTACGGGCTGACAGTGGAGATGTACCGGCTGCAAGGGAGGATTGTCACCGTCCTGGACAAGTTTGTGAAGCTGGCTGAGAAGCAGCCCCACAAGCCGTTCCTCATCTACGAAGGGAAGGTGCACACCTACCGGGACGTGGACAGGAGGAGTAACAGGATAGCGCAGGTCTTCCTACACCACGGGGCTCTGAAGAAGGGCGACACGGTGGCCTTGCTGATGGGTAACGAGCCAGACTTCATCCACGTGTGGTTCGGACTGGCCAAGCTGGGCTGCGTGGTGGCTTTCCTCAACTTCAACGTTCGCTCCAGATCTCTCCTGCACTGTGTCAGTAGCTGTGAGCCCAAGATACTGGTTGTGGGAGCAGGTAGAGTATGCGCCTGATTTGTACATCCAAAGCTTTTGATGTCGCTTGACCCCGCTGTATGTCCCTCCAGCGCCTTTATTGAAAACCTGATTTTCAGATGTTCGCAGTATGAAAGAAACTTAGGGCTAGAAGGGGCTTCAAGAGATTGTAAAGTTTAAGCCTCTCAGGCAGAATCAGGTATATCCACGCTTTGGGGACATCCATTTAACTTTTTCTTGAAAAATGTGCGTTGCAGGAAAGTTTGCAGCATCAACATACAGCCTGTTACAAGTGTTTAATCGCTGCAGTGGTTGCTTGATGTGTCTCAGAAAAGATTAAAATGATCTATTAAGAATAATTTCCCATTCATTATAAATAGTCAATTTTAATCTTATTTAAGTCATGTACTTTCTTACCCTGTACTATCTCTGCATTTTTCTAGTGATCAAAACCACTGCAAACTAGAAGGCTAAGCTCAGACTGTACAACATCTGCTGTACCACTGTTTGCAGACGTATGGTACTCTTCCAGGGACTAAAATTGAGAGGCGTTTTTTACAGGTGTAGCACATAGGAGGTTGATTTGTACTACCCAGCTTACTGTTGGCATTGGATTGTAGAAGAAATTGCTGTGTTTGAATAGGAGATAATAGTGTGTGTTGTGTAAGTTTCCGAAGTATTACATTTTCGTTAAGTGCTTCAAAAGAATTTAAAATCTTGATGTAGACCTACTATGCATTCTATATTCAAATTGAGCTTCAATTATAGAGATGTATAAACTGAAGACAGATCCAAAACCTAAACTTGCCTCAGCATTTATGATCAAATGCAAGTGAATCTGCAATGCTAAAAGATAACAAAGAATGTTCACATTTGTTTGGTGGTGGGTATTTTAAAATATTAAATATTAATGTTGTCCTGCCTCTCTAAAATTACTATTTCAAGTCTACTCTGCTTTATTTCTATTTCTATTCCAAAACTTCTTGCCTTATTCCTATTACACAGGTTGTGAGGTTTTGCATCCATGACACCTAAATGGTGGCATTTCCTTACATGTGTTCTCTGCTGCTGCAAATTTGTGCTTTCAAAAATGTATTTAAGATTTTTCCCTTGCGTATTTTTAATTATAAATTTTGTCATTTTGATTGTATATGGTATGCTGGTTTAAGAATGCTTGGTAATTAAAACAAGCTAATGAAACAAAAGCCAATTTAAATATAATTCCAAAACACAGCTTCTGAATTGACAGTTTTTAATTTTGCCTTCTTACTTAATAAAAAAAAATATCTCATTTAACACCCTGTCATAAATATGTGCTTTTGAGTGTATTGTTGGGGAGTGGAATTAATGTTCAGGAAATTCTTGCTTATTGACTGTGGTGAAGGAGGACTTTGGATCAAAACTTCTATGTAAGAGTAGTCTTTATTAAAATGAGACGTTAACTAATGAATGAAAAAAGCATTTGCAAAGCAGGAACGGGGTCCGTGTTTCTCCACTCTTGTTACCAGCAGCTGATAGTAAGAGCGGGTATGTTGAACTAACTTGTTCTGAGTCCGCCTCTACTCACAAAAGAAGAGCTATGTGCAGACAGATAATCAACAGAGATACCAGCAAATCAGTCTCTGAGCTGGTCTTTTATGTGTTGGTCTTACTTTATTCATGGTTTTTAGTGTCTGCAGTAAGTTTGTCAGTCCCTTGAGCCTGCAAGGCTTCACAGTGTTCTTCTTTGGGACATGGAGGGTTTTTTTTAATCTGCATCTGTGAAAGAAGTTGAAGTTCTGTTATGTTCGTGTCTAATGGACACGTCATACGGAAAAGGAGCCTCTCCAAACGAGTCCAAGTTTTGCAGCTGAAGTTTCATATACTGTTTGGTGACTGTGAGGACTAACTCATTCCACTCTTGAAACAAAAACTTACTATACACTATTATAGTACAGAATAATTTCCCTCTAATGTTTATAAAAATTGCAGGGCAATTGCAGGGCACTGAGTTTACACAGTCAGATAATTCTCAGAGGTCTGTTAAACATGTTTTCGTCCAGTGTTAGTGTGTGTTTCAAGGGATTCTTCCTTATTGGTAGGCATGACTTGAACACTCTTATGTGTTTTGCTCTTGTGGCACCATTTTCCACAGGATTGTGCATAGTTTGAACATAGTATATGTTTTTTTTTCAAAATATTTACACAAAAAACAATCAACCTGTGATTCAATATCTATCATTGTCATAGTCAGATATCGTGTTTGGTGGCTAAGATTGTTTTTTTAAGCAGTGATTAGTAGTGGTATTATTTCTGGATAGTGGAAATTCTAATTTTCAAAAATATGTAGGTTTTTCACCCTCCACAAACAAATATAAGCTTGACTTAGCAATTCCATTTCTTGTAACAGTTATAAAACTATCTTTTCAATATTTTGGATGACCTTCTATCTTGTTCATATACTGCAGCACAGCAGAAATCATCCCCTTAACAATTTGACCATTAACTGTCTGTGCTCAGCAAGACCAAATTTGCTCTTGAAATTGCTGTCTGTAGTGGCACCAGGAACCTTTATTCAAATCTACTTAATATGAAAGTTTCATATGTGCTGAAGGGAACCTTCCACCTTCTCCTAGTATCTGGAACAGTTCCCACAGATAATTGTTTATTGCTAAATCTTCCCTGCTCAGAATGGTGGTGTAGCCTTCCTCTGCATGAGATGATTGCATCTTGCATCTTCTTTTGAACAGGTGATAATCTCGTCATTTTTCCAAAATGCTTTTATTTTTTACAAAGGTGATATCTCTACCCAAATAGGCTGGGCACTTTTTATGGTTGCATTCGCTTCCACGCCTTGTTCAGTCTTTCATGCTGCCTCTTGAACATCACTCTCATTTGTGGAATTTGTACTCTTTAGTTTTGTTTTGTTTTGTGCCTGCATATTTTTCAGAGGTTGTGGTTTGGTAACCTGGTTTAATTAGTATCATCTTGTCTTTCCTTCAGCGCTTGCAGTCAGACCTTCTGGCCTGACTGTTCACTGATGTTTTGATGGGTTTTTCTAACTTTAGATGGGAGTCTTCCAATAGTACTTAAGTTTTGGGGGTTTGGTTTTGACTTACATATTCTATGAACTCTCTGCAACTGAATGAAATGGATCTCTCTAAAAGGTTGAATTTTTTTTTATATGACAGCAATGTTCTTTTAATTCATTTAGCACCATCTAGTAACTTGTTTTTTTGGTTCTTATCCAACAGTAGGCTGTAAGGCAAATACAGATTCTCTGATTTGCTATTTAGACTTTGTGTTCCTTTTCAGTATTTCCACTTGCCTTTTGTGGCAGAGAGAGAATTTTTACTTTAGCTACTTTAATTTGTCTGCTGTGTTCCCAGAGCATTTAGCTCTTGCTTTAATTTGTTGTGTAACATTCTCACACTTCCATTCCCAGAAACACTGTCTACCACCACTCCCATTCTGGGGAATGTTTGTTGAAAGAGATTCAAAAGTTGGAGTTTAGAACTCCCTTTTTAATAAAACAGCAGTTAACTAACATGTAAGTAAACGGGGAACTTGTGAAGGAGACAAAAAGAAGCTGTATGCCCTTCTTTCTGTCAGACTGCCAGCATTAGCTTACTCTAACAGCAATCTGTTTAAAAGGCGTTTGTCCTTACTACATTTGTGACCAGAGCAAGCCACCCTTATTCGTTTAAAAACTACTGGTTTAACAGAGGAGTAAGGTCCTGCTTAAAATTAAGGCACCCTTTAAGGCACTGTGTCCTTTCTAGGGAATATTTCTATTCATTGGAGTCTTGCTTGAACAAGGGATTACATTTTATCTTTTGGACAGTATCTGTGTAACAGCAATGCTATTAAACAACACTTAGAATCTAGGCACCCACCAGAAAGGTACAAATGGAATTTACCAGGGCATTTATAGTGTATTGTTACTCAGAGGTGTTCAGCTGTTAGTAGGACATCCCAGATTGCCATCATGACTTCTGATGCAAGGATTCAACTGTGAAAGGATTGCATTACTAAATTCCATGAGATTGGTTTACATCTGTCCTGACAACAAAGGCTATTCAGGGAGCATACGTGCTGCAGCTGGTGGGCAGCGTGGTGGGCAGCCTGCTCTACGTGGACCTGCTTGAGCAGGGGTCTTTGACGAAGATGACCTCCAGAGGTCCCTTCCAACCACAGCCATTCTGTGATTCTGCAGTTCTGTACAGAATTACATCTCCCAGCTGTGCAAGTATAGCATTTTCCTGGCCAGGATTCTTTACCCTTGAGGCACCAGCAGTGCTTTCTGCTGCTGCTAAGTGTATTTTGAACTTCTCGCCATCTGAGCTCAGAACCAGGGGTTATGCTGGCAAGAGTCAAGTTCAGACAGAAGTGTGTCTACATCCTGGAGAAAGAGAGTAAACAAAGTCTTTTTTGGTATTTGTGAATTAAGGTCATATGATATTATATACAAGCAGCAGTATCATCTCTCGTATGTTAGTTACTGAGAGAAAAAAAGAATGTATTTTGTCAAAACTGTCTTTTCTTAACTGTTTGAAATGAAAAGCTATTTAGACCTAAACACTTAGGACGAGGAAACCATAGAAGACCTGCAGAAGACACTCTGCTCTATTAGACACCGTATCTCATTGATCACTTGATTTTACTTAGTCTGTGTCTCTGTCCCAGGTGGCCTTTAAGTGGGACACAATGCCAAGTGTGATTCCCAAGTCACTTCCTGCTTTACTACCTTTACCGTTTTCAGTGGCCTTTCAAGATACCAACACTGACGCTGAGCCACAATTGACTTGAAGTTTCTGTTTTTATTACTTAGTGAGAATAAGTGCTGAGTGTAAGGAGTCACTTGGGGGATCAAGTACAAGTATCAATTATTTTCTGAGGCCAGACAGCGTGGGGAAGATTTTGGACTTCCCATAGCTTACTGAGCATATCAACCAGGGTACACATCAAAGTTATGTAAGAACGATTTAATACAGTTTTCCTTCCGAGTAACTTTCTGTTCAGTACAAGTTGATCTCATAATCTGATGTATTCCTTTCATCACTGTAGGACTGTGTCCTTGCCAACAGGCTGCATTGTTTCTTTGCTAGAAAATAACATAAAAAGCCTTTTGTCCAACTTGAAGCCTAGGACTGTAGTTCAAAACCAAAACATATTTTCTTTGCTTTCTCAAAAGATGTAGCTGAATTATGTATTCATTTTAATTTAATGTAACAGTTTCACAAACTTTTTGTTGAATAATGAAAGGCTTTAAAAGCAAGAGGGGGAAAAAAAGGCAAAAAAGTAGAGAAGCATATTCATCTTGACTGATTACAGGGGTTTTTTTCCCAGTAGAAGCCAAATAGTTAGCAAATGGTGAATATTCATATACAAACTATGTAAACAATGCACACAGAACTGCTGACTACATTGCCTAACTTCAGATAAGCAATCATTTCTTCCAAAACAAATAAACCAAAACCTGAATATACTTTTGTATAGTAAAAAGCAAACAATTACTTGAGAGAAACCACAAGCTTAAATAGCTACATTGCTTTACTATAATTACTTTCCTATATGGTAAAGTACACATACCAGGTACCTCTAGAAAAAATCAAACTATAGTTCTTCCAAGAGGGCTGTTTTTTTCATGACACAAGGACAAGATGATATGCAAAGACCAATGAGCCCTACACAATGTCTGGCACAGAAGTTCTTTGTTCATGGAACAAAACATTAGCTGACTATCATTAGAATTATTCTTTGGAAATATGTTAGTACAACTGAGAGTTTTCTTCAAACACTCCATGGTCCTGTGTGTTCCAGAAGTTTTCAGTTTCTGGCACCTTGAATACAGCTGTTTTAAATTACCCTTTCTTATTCAGGAAATCACTTACTGTTTCTGCTGTTCTCTTCTATCTAACTAGAAATTTCTTTCAAGATGATGTATAATTACAAGGTGTTGGCATATTGTTCCAAGTACTAGATTCCTGAGCACAGAAGAAAAATTATAATCAGTTCATAGTTCAATAGTAGTTAAAAAACCAAGCAAGCCTCTGTGCAACAACAAAAACGATAGGTTTTATGAGTGAGTATTTAGAAAAACAATAAACAGTGTGTATGTTTAATTTGAAGATTGATCCTAATTATTTAGAGTAAATGTGTTTCAGTCTACTAAATGCCCTTCTGACATTCTTTGTTCTTAAATGATTGTGTCTGTAGAGTTGAAAGTATTAGTTGCCATCTTTCTTCCTTTGAAGGAAGAAAAGAAAAGAGGGAGAAAGAAGAGGTAAGTCCTCTTATTTTTGACAGACTTGCATTTTACATTACGCAAATACACAGAGAACTTGGTGCATATCTTATCTAGAACTTCTAAATACTAAAAAATTAGAAATATTTGTGAATTTCTTCATGTCGTGCAGTCCTAAATAAAAATGTCTTCTGTACGGAAGTTAAGAGTTGATAGGTAACATGGCTTCATCTTCATCACTTTCAAAATTGTAAAAAGCAAAACACTTTAAAGAAATGCAAGAAGGAATGAATTTATGTATGGAAAATAAGGAGATGCGGCAATGATCCCTTCGGTATCTGCAGTACTTAAAAAGGGTGATACTCACTGAGGGATTTTTTGCCAGACCTTTTGCAAGAGGATAGTTTTCAATTAAACAATAGGTGAAATTTCATTTACAATTACACTTCAGTTACCCAGGATAATTTTACATGATGACTTTTATTGGGTAGTTTTTCTCTGGTTTTGTACATCATGTTTATTATCTGGAAAGGACACTACAGAGGATGGACAGCTGAGTCGTGTTCAAAAGAAGCTGGAAGAGCCAAGAAATTCTTAACAATCCTTAACAATTAATAGTCCTTAACATTTTGCTGGCACTGTAGTTGGAACCACCGCACCAATAAAGAATGGCAGAGAATGCAATGTTCTTTTACTATTTTTGATAACAGAAATGGAGCTCCAGCCACTTCTAACACCTGTGTGTTAGCTAGGTTCTCACCTGTGTTTGCTAGGTTCTCAGCCTAACTTTTGCCTACACAAACTGTCATTAGCTTATTTAGGAGACATATATGTATATATATGCATAACATGAAGATAAAAATCAGTATTAGAAGGTAATAAGTATGTAGTTATTCTGTCACACTTGGTTTATTAATAGCTGTTTTTCATTAGAAATAATACTGTTGTATTTTCATATATATTACTTGAAAAATATACCCTAATTTTATAGTATGACAGCAAAACAGAATTAATATGCCAATGAACCTTGACTTTCAGTCCACCAGGTTTCCCGCAGTTAATACTATTGTCCTTAACATTATTTTTATTCACATTTTTTCACTCTATTGCTATGTATAGCGGAAGGGGACTGTACTCCAATGACTGAAACAGGCGTCTATCTATCTTTTAGATTTTCATGATTATTTTGGTGATTCCTTCCTGAAATCATTCTGCAGTGCAAGGAAGTTAGAACACAAAAATATTAATGTCACACTCCATCAGATCTATTTGCTAAACATTCATGAAATATATAGAACTTGTACTATCTAAGCTTTAGATTTGTAAGACACACGTTTGGTTGGCGACAGTAGATTGTACCTCTGTTATAATAATAGCGACTAATATGTCATTCATTAAAATATATACAGCAGTCTATCATTAGGAAAGTAGTTTTCTGAAAGATTAAAAATCTTCAGTTATTTTGGTGTAAAATTAATGCATAAGGATTCTATTAATGGTATCCATATTTATATTTGTGAAATGAGCTTGGACTTGACATCAAGATTTCAAATGCTGGCTCTGGCAATGCCTCATTATGAGGTTCTGGGTGAGTCATGTCAACTTTGTTTGTTTATTCATCTATAAAAACTGAGATAATAACATAAATTTATACCCACAGGGATATTTGTAAGATTAATTACATAGGCTGAGATCCAGCAAAGCACTTAAGTGTAAATGAGTCTTTAAGTATATGAATAGTTCTATTGAAAGCGATGTTATTCCTATTCTTGAGATTTTTGCTAGATTAGTACTTTAATGCCTGTGCAGTGTTCTGAGAAAGTGACAGACTGTAAAATTCTTAGGAATATAAACATAAATACCAAATGTATTACTTAAGGATTGGCCTCTATATTTTTTTCTTTTTGCTTAATCTGGCTCGCTCGCTCATGGTTTCATTCTTGATAAGTCAACAAAATAGGTCTTAGTTATGCTGCTGTTTTTATTTTAGAAATGTGGTTTTGTATGTATATGGAGGCAAAAGCCAATAAAAGGAATGGTTTTCAGTGAATGAATATGATTATAAGAAAAAAATTGTCTGATATACTCAAAATCAGATTCTTTAAGGTATCTAAAACACTCAGAGCACTACATAAATGCCACATGGCTATTTGGCAGTGTCTGAATAAGCCACGGGCCTGTATCATATTACTGTTCTGTGAAATTCAGGTACCTACACACACGATACAGTTTTTTGCTTGTGTGTTTGTTTATAAATTAGTCACTTCTGTGCTTTTGAAAAAAATACTGTTTGATGGGAGATTGCTGTTGAGGGCATCCAGGGAAACCCGCACTGTAATTACAAGCTATGTATATATCTGCCTTGCATCTTCAACAGATTTCTTCATGATTTGTTTGAAGTTGAAGCTTAACTACACTTCATTCTGGTCTTAGCAATGACAAAGGTTTATCCAAAATGAGGTGGGAGGCAGGAGCTAGTAATCAAGGCTCACCATTTTGCCTTGAGGGCTAGTTGACAACTAGAACTTGTGGGGTCAGCAGTATTTTTACCACATTATGTTCTGTTTTCAGTGAATTTTCATTCTAGTTCATCATTATTTTATTGAATGTATTTATGTCCGTGGAGGTGACTTTCACTCCTCTTTCTATTACAAAAAGTAAAACTTAGAGAGGCAAAATACTTTATTCGCTAGTTTTGTGAAGACATAATGTAATTAACATTATTTTATGTTAATTTTTAAGATTTGCTTGGCACACTGGAAGAAATTCTTCCTAACCTCCAAAAAGATGTTAATGTTTGGATAATGACCAAAGACTCCACTTTCCCAAGCGTGCATAGCCTTTTAGACAAAATAGAGGCTGCATCTGAAGACCCTGTTCCAGTTAATCAACGCTCTGCCAACAACCTCAAGTCAACAGCTTTATACATATTTACTTCAGGAACAACAGGTACAGGTCTGCTAAAGAGTCTATATTTTCCTTCAGCTTTCATCTAGAAACTTGATTTTCTGATACTCTAATCTTTTGGTTCATCTTTGCATAGTAGAATATACCTTATCTAGAAGCTTTATAGTAGAAAATAAGCATGTTTCTTGTCAGTGACTGTTTATATTCAGTAGTTTATGGGCTTCTCCTCTTTTTTTTCCTGCACCTTGCGTAAATACTATGAGAAGCTTTGCCTCATTACTTCACAGTTAAAGTGTTTATAAAACATTCTGCTTTTTCGATGCATTTACAATGATAATAAATATTATTTTGTGATCACATACCTCTGCATAGCTACGATAGCTAACATTGTATCTAGAAATTAAAAAACAATCTTCAAACAAGCAAATAGACATTTGATTTTTTCTTTGTTAAGTCATGTTCTTTGCAGGTCACTGTAGGGACAGAAAATAGGATTAAGTTACTAGCCTTTTAGTTTAGAAACAGATGGCTGAATTTATTACCAGTGCTCCAGCAGCTAAGAAGCTAAGACTTTAAAAAAACTGATCACTCACATGAAAAGCAGCATGATGTTGTTAAGATAAGCAGATTGGCATTCTCATTCAGCTGAACACAACAGTTTTAGTCACAAGAAGATTTAAAATGAAGATGTGTTTTATGGATTTGTTCCCTCACACAAATAATTATTTAATTTATTTAATTCAGATTCTGTGGAAAAATATGTCAGTCTGGAATAAAAAAATTAGGAAGGTATAAATATTTTCAAGAGGTCAGGTATGTTTGTAATACTACTAATATAAATATGGTGGAGCTTGCTGGTTAAAAGTAAGGCATTTTAGCCAAAAAATGTTATAGAATTCTCCAGGTAGGAGGATTTTGTTCTTATAACTACATTCAGAATATCTGTGTGAAGTCTCAAATTTTAGTTATGTAGATTTCAAAATATTTTTGAGTGCTTGTATGTATTATATTAGTTTACATTGGGTTTCTTTTATGTACCATGTAGCTAAAAGAATAGTGTTAGTTTAGTCTGAAGAGTATGGAATAACTAATTCTAATCTAAACTAACTGAGCATTTTCAAAACTTTTTGATAAAGTAAGAGCATAGTCTTGCTCCTAAAATCAAAGACTGATAAACTTCATTAAAAAAAAGAAGTGTCTTGCATGGTCTGTAGCCAGCTGTCTGTAAAGGCAGAAGGAAAAAACTCGACTCTGTAGCTCACTTCTTGCTATATGTGGTTCACTGGCAACAGAGGCTGATTGCCTTTTCTCTTTAGCGTGATGGGCTTTGGAATAGCTTTAAAGTGTAGCTAGAATCTCCACAGACCACGCTTCTAATTAACAGCTCTGGTTAAGTTTTCAAATGAATGGTAGCTTTGATAGAAAAGGTGAAAAAACTTTCTGTAACATTAAATTTTTTAAAAATTTTATTAGTTCTCACTGTTCGTCATCAGAACTCAGCCTGAAATCTGTGTGTGTATGTGAGAACATACATAAAGCAAGAACACATCCCCTACTCAAAATAATGGGTACCATAGTAGTAGCCCAAGAAGCTCTTGCACGTGAGTCTCCGTGTTGCTGAACAAAAATACTGTGCTGAACCTGAAGAAACTTATTAAGAAGAACCTAACTGGAGTGGACATTTTGCTGGATTTGGTTTTTTTTTTTTTACTTCTACCTAGTCTTCATAGTGTTCTAAAACAAATATGTAGACTTAGATGTACACATCTTAGATCTCAGATCTTATATCTTAGCCCCAACTACATGATCTATTTCATGTAGATCCCATACCTTTCTTAATTATGTTACAGTCACTATGACTCTTGCCTGAAAGAGATCTAGTGTGATTCCTCTTTATGTTAAAGAAAGTCCATATGTACAGTAAATGCTTTTGGGTCTTTGTTGGCTCTATATAATTTGATAACGTGCTAACCGTGGAGTTTCTTCATGTTTCCACCTATTTGAATTTACTTGACATCAGATTAAATGTATAACAGACAAGGTTACAAACTGGCTTATATATCTTTATGTCTATAGAGGAAGCATGCAATACTGTATTAAACAGCCAGTCATCTATTAACAGCCATCTAAACAGATGGCTGAAAATTTGGTTAGAGAAGAAAGAATTGATTCTTTTATGATTTTAGAGACCTTACACAGGAAAAAAAATAATAATTGAGTTTTCTTTAAGAGAAGCTTTATGCATGGTTTTATGTTTTCATTACAGGTCTTCCAAAGGCTGCAGTCATCAGTCACATGCAGGTTCTTAAGGGAGCTGCTGGACTATGGGCTTTTGGTGCTACTGCAGAAGACATCATTTATATTACTCTGCCTCTTTATCACAGTGCAGCATCTCTTCTTGGCATCGGTGGATGCATTGAATTGGGTAGGGCTTGTTTCATTTAACTGTGTTGCTAATAGAGAATTAATTAGTATAAAAATGTACAAAACCCACTTAGCTTCACTGCCATTAGGGAAACTAATGCTTTGCTGAAATCGAATGAAAAGTCTTTTCAAAATAGATTTATATTTCTGTATTTGGGGATGTGGGGGTGTTGTAGTAGCAAAGGAGCCCTTACAAGCTGTCTTTGTGGTACTGGAGAATAATTAGTTATATTAATTTGTGTCACCAATGTTTCTACTTTCTTTTATATTTAGGTAAAAAGGAATTTAAGGACATATGTAATATGTTGGTAGTGTGTATAAGTGGATTAGTATATATGCAGACTAAGCATTGTACGGAGGAATAGAACTAGAATATATTTTGGTGAACTTAAAAAGACTGACAAATATATTTATAGTAAACATTCAGCTTTGTCATATATCATTAGATGATACATAACTTTTTTCCATTTAATTTGTGTACTGTTTTGGCACGGACAATAAAATACATACTTTACGGAGACAATGTAGGTGTCCTCAATGACTTTCTTATAAAAGATTTATTTGGAACTTGATGGCAAATATTTCCTGTTTCCTGAAGCATCAAGGACAAGTCAGAACAAGGGAAAGATCATTGGATTATGGATTAATTCTGTCTGAATCTGCATCGACATATACTTTCTTTGTTGAAAACTGAGGTTTCAGTGATACCTAAATGATTTGCTAATGCAGACTGACTTTTCTGGATATTTTCAGTTAAACTCTTTTGAATAATGTTACAACACCAACAAAGAGAAACTGTCTTCTTACTTTTAACCCCGTATCTATAGGTTTACTGTCTCACCAAGGAGGAGGCTGGGTTCACCTCCCTTCTTTATCCACCAGGTCTAAACACACGTCTTCTAATAAAACAGCTTAAATACCTTATAGTTCTCTGAACAAGGCTGCTCTTAGTTCCTCTTATGTTCTATTTTGTAGAAATAGTTAACATAGCTAGCTAAGCTGCTATATAGAGAAAATGCTTAATTTCCTTTTCTGCTGTTTCTATAAAGGTGCAACCTGTGTGTTAAAAAAGAAGTTCTCAGCGAGTCAGTTTTGGAGTGACTGCAAAAAGTACAATGTGACTGTCATCCAGTACATTGGAGAACTTTGCCGTTACCTGTGCAGCCAGCCAGTGGTAAGTGGAACCAAAATGACGGCTATTTGTCTGTAAGTGATCTGGACATTTCTTTTTCTTAACGTGGTTATGTTAAAAGCATAATAAAACTGTACTGAACCTGTCCCTCTGCCCTTCTTTTTATGTGAGGTTCTTCAAATATTTCATGATCTGTAGACTGAAAAAAAACCCAAATGGCTTGAATTGGGAAGATGTTAAAGTATTAAAACAGAAGATTTCGACACCAAAAAATGGATCAGTGTCATTTGGTGAAACAATATTTCATAGAGTTTCACAATGTAAATTCAGGAAAACAGGGTTACTGTTCAATCTCTTTTCAAAATTTTCAAAACTGTTTCTTGGCACTTTAGTATGTCAGAGGTCTCAAGTTTTGTAGGTCATGTTTTAGTGCTGTTTTGGCTTATGGAATGTGCTTGTTTTGAGACCATCTAAACCATATTTTAAAATTTGGAAGGGGTTTGGTCTAGGTTAGCAGCTCAAAGGAGGAATGCCCTTTGTTCCAATTAGAAAGCTATTGCAGACAACAAAGCTGGTTTTGTTAAAGTGATGTTCCTCTCTGAAACTCTGTTAGCCCTAACTTGAAAATACTTCTTTTCCCTTGGCAGTCAATTGTGTGATGGTCTATCTACATGGTATCAAGTACGAAGCATGCTGAACCTGTTGTAATTACCAAGTATAGCTGACTCAGGTTGACTGGATATTTTCTGATATGTTTCTGTATCTACCCATTGATGACAGAGAGAGCCCAAGATGCTTGGGCACAGGAGTTAGAGAGTAACAAAAAATCAGGTTAAAGACCATAAGGAAAATCAAAACATATGAAGGACCTAGATTTTATAAGTTGTGATTTTTCTTCATTGTAGGCTAACGTGATTTCCCCAAAGTCTTCTTGCTTCTCTCCAACACTTACCAACTGTTGCTGTGTTTGCAGGCTCAGGTGCTATTTGTTCCCCTTTTCTGTCCTTTAACTGCACAGTTAGAGCATGCCATTTTGTTTTACCCATTTTATCCTGTTCAGTATCTTAAAGCAAGAATGATAGATTAATATACTTCATTTTCTAAAACAAACTCTTTCATTTTTAAATCCTTACCAAGCCATCGTATAATTAAGGGAGTTTTAAATTTTGCAAATAAAGATATTTATATCATCATTAACTATTCATATGCTATATACAATATTTATACCATCATTAACTATTCATTAACTATATAACTATTCTATTTATTAATTTACGTACATACTTTCTAGGAGCTGGCATGTCTAAACTCTTTGCATTGTGAGGCTACAGAGGTTTTTGGTTTGGTTTGGTTTTTTTGCTAGCTAGCTAAATAGAAACCTAATGTACCTTATCAAGAAAAATTAAAATTATAAAATGAATCACTTTGACAGCTAGGTACTTGAAGAAAAGTAGTAAGTATTTGTCATGTTAAAACTGGAAGAGAAACATGTTCACACAAATAAGTGGAAGGATTTTAAATATGTTATGCAATCCATAATAATTTTTCAAGTAGGTGAAATAATTTGCCAAGTTGTTACCCCTCTTTAGGTTTCATTAACTTAGAAGTACTATATATAATGGCAGCATGAGAAAGATATGGCTAATGTAAGTTTTATATCTCTGTGAAGATATTATATAGGCAGTGTTCTCAAGGTTAGAGTACTATACAGCTCTTCTAATGAACATGGATTAAAACCATAGCAATTATCTTAAGTGCTTCATTTGTTTATTTAACACTAAACTTGAAATAAATGGTATATGTCTAATAGTTGGAGGCCAAAGTGTGGCCTTCTATTCCATAGATTTTGAACAGAACTTTTGGCAAGTCTCTATGGTAGCATATAGACTCTTGGTTTAGCTTTCCTTATTCGTTTTGTCTTGTTTGATCTTTCTGCCTCCCACTCACGTCTGCAACAGCTCTTGAAGACTCTTGCAGTAGAATTTTTTTGAAATCTGATGTGCATCCAATTTGGTTTAGTAACATGTTGTCTGGAAAGAACATTTGTTAGAAAAGGAAGTTGTCTTTTTCTTTAAGTATGAGTGCAAAGACCTTGGATTATGGGACAATCATAGATTTTGGTGGGCTCCAAAATAAGTGAATAATTCTCATGTGTGCCTTCTTCCAAGCTCTTTTTCTCCAGTCTTTTGATCATAGTGAAAGTACAAGAACCAACATTGATGGCTAGTAGCCATCAGTAGCTACAAAATGGATCCTGCTCTAAGATATTAGCATCACTACTCCAGTGAAAGAGAATATTCATCAAATTATTGACTTGGTCTTGCTGGCTGACATTGCTCAAAGTCTCTATTATCTATGAAATTTCAGAAGTATGGCATAACATAGCTCCCTATTTCCTCTCTCAGCAAAGGCCCTGGAAATACTTCTCTACTAATTTGTGGATATATTTTCCTTAGAGGGTTGCAGCACATTTAAAATTTAACATTTAAAGTGTATACAAAGTCTTCCTAATGCACCTGCAGATTTATTTCAAATTTGAAGTAATGAGCTATTTAAATAATACATTACATCCTGAAGCTTTTAGAAAGATATGAGTGGTTATGCGGCATCTCTCCTGCTTTTCTGTAAAGGAGGCATGAATCCTGAAATGATTTACAAACAGAGGCTAGAAAACAGTTTTCTTGATCATTATATCCTGTCTTCTACTTTCATAAGCAGTTATATGTTATGACATTAATTTTATGATTTATGATACATTGCATGAACTTGGTAAGCTGTCTATTAGAACAAGAGTTCACTTCTACTTGTATTCAAAGTCTATTTTACAACTGATTATATCATTGCTTAGAAGTTTTCTTTCAATACGTGTCCTGTGTTATGTCCATTTGGTATTGAGCCAATGTTATCCTTTGGCATCAGTAACATTTCCTATTTCCTTGGGGTGATCTCAAGTGTATAAGACCATGTGTATCAGCTTTCAGACTTTATTTTGTTAAGCTGAAGCAAGCTAATCTCTCTACTAGATCCAGTTTGGCCAAGGTTTCTTTGGATGGGATTAAGCTCTCTGAAGTGACTTTAGAAAAGATGCTTAAGGATTTATTTTATTAAAACACTTCTGTGTAAGAACAGTAGTAATTTAGAAGGAGAAAACAAGGAAGTCAACACTGCTTGGATAAGCAGACAGAATGAACACTTACTTCCCTGCTGTTGACTCAAGTATAGTGGGAAGGGGTGTAAGAATGGAGTTTATGTATGTTGGATAGCAATCTCTCCAACCTAGAAACGGGTTTCTTTGAAGGAAGGGAATTTGATGGTCAGGTAAGGAAGGAAAAATGACTCAGCAGGCACTTCTCTACAATGCAGGTTTTACTTGGCATCACATTTTATTCCCCATTAAATTTTAGCTCAATTTACGTTCAGTACTGGAAATTGCTCTTTCTCTTATCATTAAAATGTGGAGTGGAAATTTGTCAAGCCCCTTGCACGTTCTCAGCATACACATTTTATTAAATACCCCAAACCACTAATGTGTCACAGTTACAGACAACCACATCTGTACATTCCATTTGAAGTCTCTAAGTAATATCTATATGTCATTACAATTTTATGTTCTGGGGTAAGTTTTGCAATTTGTTTATTCTTCTAGTAACTTGTGTTTTTTCTAAAAAATCTGCAACCACTTGCATATGTCACAAGCAGATATCATTCTTAATCCAAGTTGTTACTGATTTACTACAGTATTAACAGTGCCTAAAAAGAGAATTGAACACTGTTTGTACATGCAGTTAGAGGAAATAGACTTTTTAGACTAAGAACATATTCAGCACATCTGAAATGAAGCTTAGGAATGGACCTGGGATTTGGAAGCGTGTCTTTTTTCTCTCCAGAATGTATCAGTTGATCTAATAAAAAATATACTGTATATCACAACAAACTTTGTGCTTTAAACTGCCATGACTACAACAGTATTATTTTTAAAAAGTGAGTTTAAAAGCAGATTATAATCCTGTCCATTTTTTCTACTGCCTTCTGATATTTAAATGCACTGGCATACCCCTCTTGGACTCCATCTACATGATGATTCTGTGTCTGTTTTCTCATTCTTCCCACTATTAATGGTAAAGGTTCTCAGGTTGTCTTCCTGAAAAAGCCTTCTGTAATGTTCATAGAGCTCCTTTGGCCTTAAGAAGCATTGATTTTCCATACCCAAAACAGCACCGAGGGCTAGTTGCAATGTCAGCTACTGTTTTTAGCATGGTGGCTCAAGCCTTTTCTGGGTCTTTAAGAGGTCAGGTAACTTGGCCAATTTCCTTCCTTCCAGCTTCTTTCCCTAGAAACTCATCTTTTGGGTTAAGCTGGTGGAGTCATGCAGAGAAAGACCTGATAGTGAAGCCTAGGAAGCACAATTATACTTTTACAAAGGGAAGCTTCATATTGCCCACAGAATACTGTGGGCAATATGAAGCGCAAGAAATAATCTGTGTGTGCTTTAATTCTCTGAACTGGCTTTTGAAAAGTTTTGTGTAATTTGTTTTGACTCTTGGGCTCGTGGGGCAATCACCAAAAATACAACGATCTACTTCATATTACTGGGTGGAACACAGACAGAGTGACTTTTTTTTGTTGGTAGATGTGTTCTGAGGAAATAGAAGTACAACTAAAGAAAACATTTCCTGTTGGAAGACCTAAAGGAAGAAAACTTCTGTTAGAATCTAATCCTATTAGATTATCGGGAGATTGATTAATGAAAGCGTGGTGAGAGTGAGCTATACGAAACAGCAAACAACCAGTTCCTAAACTGCAAGGATGTGTCCTGTTTTTAGAATTCCTGTTCCTTTCTTATGGTGCATCTCTTCAGTACCCTTCCTGTTTTATTTTACTTGTATTTTTAAATTTGGGTATGTATTTTGCTCAAAAAATGAACTTGCAATTTATAACTAGGCATTACTGAAAAGTGAATGTAAGCGTGCATCTTGAAGAATTTATTACATCTGTCATCATAATGGCAGTAGGATATCTCTCATCTTACAGTCTCTCTACTAACTACCTGATGCCCCTTTTTTCAGAGCTAATGTGTCAATAGAGAACTGGTGAATGTGTTGTTACAAACAACCCTTGTAAATACATTAATGTAAATCCGGTCCTGGCCTGTCCATCATATTTTATATTTAACAGATATTTGCATTTCTCAGCTCCTGAGACTGATTTTATTTTCATCAAGGCCATAACACAAGAAACATTTCATGCCTCCTTTGCTTGAAGTTACCTTTGCTTCTCTCCATTTGTCCTTTCCTGCTGCAGAAATGGTAAAGTAGGACAATGAACCTGTTTTCTTGTATTCTTTTAAAGCAACTGCTACGTACATTTTTATATAGCTGCAGTCATGCATCCTTCCCACACCAATTAATATACTGTTGATGGCACTTTAAAAGGCATTTCTTTTATCAACAACTTAATCATGTAGATAGTCCACATAGTTTACAAAGAACACTTAAGGAGGAAAGATTGGCAGATGAAAAATCCCAGGTATGTGGTATTTAGTGTAATAAGGCAGATCTTGACTTGTCAATTAATTACTATACAAATGAAACGAGCACTCAAAATGGAGAAACAGTGCGTCAGAAACTTTATGATGTATGCAGATATTTGGCATACGGTTCAAAGATCTTAGCAGAATGAACTGAAGAAAAGTCCGGGTGTAACGTAAGAACAGTTCTTGCTTATTAATGCTTCAGAAAGGCATTGAAAAATATGTTTCACCTTTACTGTTAGAAATAGGTGGATACAGACTGACTCCCCATTTTATTTGACATTATTTGAACTTTTTTGTGATAGTTGACCGCGGCAAGGCACTGAGTCCTTCATATATGAGATACTGTGAGGAAATACAGCTTTAAGTGAAGGAAGTGTTAACTAGGTACTACACTGTTGCAGCAGGCTAAGAATATGCATGCTGACCAGCTGCATACCAACTGTTCCACGGTAACTGGCTGACATGCCACAGCTTGTTGAGGTGTCAGGAATGGCACAGGGGTAGTAGAGCTTGTCTCCCAGAAGAGATGTGTACTAGGTAACTCCTTGGAGTTCCTCCTTGTCATTATGCTGTGTACTGTACCAAAGGGAAGCTAGTAGATGAAATGCTGTCTGAATATGGCAGAAATTCAAAGCATGACTGTTTGGTGCCATAGTCTGTTTAAAGAATAAGTTCCTGCATATTTAATTTATTTCAATTTTCATACATTAGGACACCCTAAGTGTGCATCACTCAACCGTGTTTCTAGAATTTGTTGGAATTATCATCCCTTTTCCTTCCCTTCTCTTATTTATTGCATTTTATTTACTGCATAAGTTTTCGGCCACAGTGCCCGTGGATACCAACATACCTGCCCTAGAGCTGGTGATCTGGACAATAATACAGATGATGAATATATAGATTGAGTCACAAAAAAGATGTTAAATTGACTAATTCCATTTTATTTACTGTGATCCACTTGCCATTGAAAGTTAGTTACATGTAAAGCTAACATGAATTAATGTCATATATTATACAAGTTTCAGTAAAAATACGTAAAAAAAAATCTATATGAATTTACTTGCATGTAAAACTAATGTGAATTACCACTGTTTAAAGTTTCCCTCATTATAATTATTATCTTCATACTTATTAAACCCACTGGGAGATTAAATTACATATCGTTTCCATTCTTACAGTTGAAAGACTGCTAAATGCATGACAGTTTTAGTGCCTTTTCCCCAGAAAGCCTTGCACTACTCTTCAGGGAGTCTTGTGTCAACAGATGGGTACAACTGTGATGGAACTGACTAAATCACAAATATGGCAGTTGCAGCAATGCAGTCTAACAGAAAAAGTACCTTAGTCGTGAAGATGTGAATTACTGCCCTCTCTTTTAAGAAAATTCACTTTCTGTGATCAGTTCTTGATGACATCATACACCTTTTTTGTATTTTTGCAAAAGGGCTGAATGCCTTAAGAGAATACTTCCTAAAGTGAGATAGTCATACATTGTATTGTTGATTGGTGTTAACATTGCAAGCACAGTACGATGCTGACCTGTCAGGTTTACTCTGCGTCTTTTCCTCTAGAGAAACAACTTTGCGCTGTGGTAGTATAAACCAGTGAAAATATGCTTTGAACCTGCTTTGGAAGGTCCAAAATGATCTCTGAAGGTCCCTTCCAACCCCTACCATTCTGGGATTCTGTCATTTTGTAAATAACATGAGGAACTGAAGGTATTGAAATAACTGCACTTATAAATGATTCTGTATATGTCCTTTTGGAAAAAAAACATAATCCATGTAGGCCATTGTTTCCTTGTTCATCCTAGCTTGTGTCTTTTCAGCAAACAGCCATCAATGCTTTTATTTTTCTTAAAGTATAAATAAGGGAAGCAAACTCACGTGCTTATTAACTTGGTCTCTAGAGATTTTGAATGTTCCTAGCCTGATGAATGACCCACTTAATTAGTGTGTGTATATATGTGCACATTTTTGTCTCTTCTGTTTGTTGTGGGACAAAGGATTTCTGTGAAAGACTTTCTAGTGCTATTTTTCATATCTTAGCCAAGGCAGTACCTTTGAATTATACGGTGGCATCAGCAAGGGGTAACTGGAGTTCAGTTACTGACACATTAATTTCAGCTTAGCAATGAAACTGTAAGGAAAATAACCCAATTTGAAAAGTTTTAAATTGAGCTGACTGGAATATTCAAAAGATGGCGGACAGTTTTCTGGGGGGAAAAAAGAGTTAAAAACTTTCCTGACAAAGTTCAAAGTAGCACTGAAACACTTTCTCTTAAAAAAAGGAATACTTTTGTTGTTTGTTGACAGTATAATGATTTTGAATGTGTAATATAACAGACCTTATTATTTCAGATACATGAAAATCTACACTGTTGCATTGTGATACTGCATCTGAAGTTGAAAAAACAAACCACTCCACAAATTACACCTATAGGCAATTTTTAGATACTTTGTTCCAGGCTATGGCCATCGTCAGTTTCATTGTACTATGTAATGCAGTACTTGTTAATAATGATTTAGCATGAAGTCAGGGAAATATGTGCTTGTGTGTTTAGAAATGAGTTTTGCATGTAAAGTAAGGTAGGAGGGGAGAAGTGAAAAGGGAAGAATTGGGTTGTTGTGAAAACAAAATGGTTAGTGACCGAGGAAGGCTGGTGGGTGATGTAGTTTTGAGGTAAAATAGCAGGATAATGCTATTTATAATGCTCAGATTGTAATATGCCAAGAGCTATCTGCATCAAGGGAAATAGGTGAGTTCCTTGCTGAATCATTCCAGCAAGAGGACTTAATTTCCAGAAGAAAGGCTCTGAAGCTCAATGAAGAAATTTTTTATCTTTCTATGAGTTACTGGTTTTGAAGAGGGAAGAAAAAAACTTGGTTGGTCCTTGTGATTTAGAGGAGGAACTTAAAATTTCACTGTGCTTGCAGTTTTTGTTACAGAAGTGAGAATTCACAATCCTCATGAAAAATTGAATTTGGCCAAGACGTAAGCCTCTGAGGACCGCGCCTGTCTATGTACTTAGTAGAAGCTTCACTGTTTTTAACATCAAAAAATTTTAAAGATTCCTGTTTCAGTCAGCTGACCAGATCTCTTCACAGAAATAATTTGTTGTGCTTTTATGCCAGATTAAATGTGCTAAAATGGATTTTCACTCTAAAGACATACCTAATTCATACTGGATTAGAGTTGGGAGGGGAAAAAGAAACTGTAATAGAAGAACAGAAAATAGGGACTGTCTGCTTTCTTTGGTATATGTATGTGGACATGTATACACACAAATAGATATAAAAACAGTATGAATGTGTGCATATGTGTACATAGGTATATAAAGAATGGTTTGTATACATTTGTGTAATTGTATATATGTAGGGGTATATACAGACAGTGTTGCAGTACCAGAGTGCTATCCAGTTCTAAAGGTATGTGGTAACAAACTGTACCTGTATTTATTTTGTGCTGTCTCACTTCTCAGGCATTCTGTATTGCCATTTGCAATGATTAAAAAGGAAGTTTTATTTTAAAAGGGGTNGTGAAATTAAAAAAAAAAAAAAACAAATGAAAAGAATTTTTTAGATCTTTTGCCTTCTGAACAGCTTCAATCTGATTGTATTTTAAAGGTGCTCTGTGCAATTGCAAGGTTTGGGAATGTATTCATAAAATTTTAGAGAGTCTCACTGAACTGGATGAACACATACTACTGTGTTTCTTGTAATAAAATGTGGGAGTTGACAACAGTAAAAACCCAAGATCACCAGGAAATAATGTATTCCAAGTAACATTGAACAAAACCTTGCAAGTCTTAATATTGAAAGAAATACAGAAGATGACTTACACGCAATGTGTGGGAAGGAACAGATTACAAGTGTGTGAAATCTGCTTGTTTCTTATAATCAGTTTGAAGACACAATAAAGTAACTATTAATCTATGCAGACTTTAATGCCTTGACAGAAATAATTCCTGCTTTCTCTGTTCTTCCCAATTTTATAATTCCTCTGAGTGGAAACAGACTGAGATGGTACAACTTTTAAAATATGGAAGCATTTATGTAAATTAATGTAGCCATTATTCAGGAAATAATTTTCTTGTTCCACAACATAATAGGTTTTTGATTGCAGTTTGCTACATTGTAGCTGTAGGCGAGCTATGTCAGCTTTCTTTAACTTCTTAATTGTTGTTTTTCTTTTTTTGTTGTTGTTTATACTTCATGTATTTAAAGAAGATAGATCTTCCCCACAATATATGCAACAATCAAATGCATTTATCAGTATATTATATTTTAAATTATTTATTTCTTTTTTTAACAGAAGGAAGGAGAAAAAAATCACAAAGTCCGACTAGCAATTGGAAATGGAGTAAGAAATGATATATGGAGAGAATTTTTAGACAGATTTGGTGCTGTTAAGATCTGCGAGTTTTATGGTGCTACTGAAGGAAACATTTGTTTCATGAACCACACAGGAAAAATTGGATCCGTTGGCCGCACCAATTTCTTTTATAAGGTGACTATTTATTTACGTTGTACTTTTAAAAAGGGCATGCTGAAGGTAAACGTGTTTCTTAGTTTGACCACAGGACATGGGGCTGCAGTCATAAATCCAAGGTAAATTTTCTAACTTAGTTATTGCAAGTTGAATTGACCCTTGTAAAGTCTTGGCTGCCAAAGTATTGCAGATAGTGCTTAGCACCCAACCCAGTTATACTTTCAGCAGTAACACTTAGATTTTTCTTAAGGTTCACAAGAGTCAAAAAGGCCTTGCCTCTCTTCTGACAATTTTGACTAGGTTTCGAGTATCATTTCAAACCTCTACTATATTAAAGGACAAAAGAGGAAGCTGGATTTGTTTTAATACCTAAGAACTCAGCATTTGTGAAATAACCATAGACGTTCTGTTCTTAGTGTTCTACAGTTTATATTTAGAGCTGTTTTCAAAGTGTGTATTTATCTTGCATGTTACTATGTAAATACTTGGCATAAAGGGAATTAATAGTAATTAAAATAAAGTAACATATAGGCAGATATAACTTTAAGAGATATTTTATACCTAAGTGCAATTGAACATAAGTAACTCAATTAAACTACTCTACATTTAGTCTGTATCATTATTCAGAAATTTCAAAGATAACACAATAAAAATATAATCACTGTTCAGTAATTTTGACAGACAATACTTGCCAAGGGTATTAATTTAAAAAGTCTATGCCCCTTTATCTACCAACTCTGCTATAGTTATTTGGTTTGTTCTGGGTTACTGAAACTAGAAAAAACATACTTTTTTTTTTCACTGCTTATTCCATAGTCTCTGTTTTGTATTTAATCAGCTCTGACAATAGAAGTTATATGTCTTGGGGAAGAGGAATACATATTATTTATGTCACACACGGTGGCTTTTCCTTCATCCTTCTGATTAAATCAAGAAGAATTTATTTCAGCTTGAAATTCACAGATAGATTTTTTCCCTTTGGGTCCTATTAATACTATCTCTTAAATGGTTTGAGAAGTTAGTAAGTAACATGTTCTAAACTTAAGCTAATAATATGAAAGATTATTTAGGAAGGCTTTCTGTCAAGGGGACTCAATATATATTTTTTTATTTTATTTATTTATGCCAATTTTTACTCTTCTTGAAATAAATAGGACTACACCCATGGCCTAGAATTTACAAATTAGCTGAGATACCTATCTATACTGAGATACCTGTCTATATACACAAATCCTGCTGACTTAAGTGGCGTTTGTGTTCCTGAGGAGAACTGATAGTAAAATGTCCTCACAAAACTTTTTTTCAGAAAATTATGTAATACTACTGTTTGGAAATACATGAGAGGTATCTTCTGATGATGTGCAAATAGGTTTCTAGGCAGCATATGTTCCAGGGTCTGCATCTTCAATACAGCATCACCACATTATGACCACCGCAGTCTACTTTACAACTTGGGGCCAGAGAAATTCTTCGCTTCTGGGATAGGAACGCGGACTGCAGGGACGAACCTGGAAACACTCAGAAAAACACCACAAGAGCTGGTGTGTTTTTCAGAAACTGTTGAGAGCTCAGGAATTTAAGAAGACCAACTCTGCTGAGTCTCTGTTCTGCATGACTGATCCTCTTTATTATGCACAGTGGACATCTGGTGCTGATGGATGTCTCTAGAAGGGTACAGAATCACTACAGGAAATCAGGAATCTGGAATTAGGGAGTAGTAGGTGAACCAGGAACCTTAGAGCTGATGCTAATTTTTGTTTCAGACTTTTTCTAAGTCACATGCTTTAATTCTTTTAAACATTTTTTTTAATCTTATGAAATTTTACATTTCCTCCAAACCTGAGTAAATTTGTTTTCAGTATTTCAGAACTTTTGAGAGAGTTTTGTCATAAATCATTAGCCTTTTGGAAATACTATGTAAAGGTTACAGCAGATAAAGGATTAGACTTGAAATTACCTATTTATTAATTTAATTATCTGTATTTTTAATCAAGTAGGGGGGGGGTTAGCATGAATTAATAGCGGCACTTCATATGTCAATAACATATGATGTTTATGTTTCCAAAGGAAAATACTAGTATTTTGGGGTTTCTTGCACATGAAACATCCTACTTTTTCATCTTTAATGATTGGACTTATGATTTGAGTTATTCACTGCAGATTAGGAGAAAAAATAGCTCATGCATACTGCAATTAAAAAATAAATGCAGTTGTAACTGAATACTTGATCTCACTAGACATCTTTTCTATAATTTATATACTATTCCAAGTTGGAACTGTTGCAGTCTAGGGAAACATCAGTATAGTCTGCTAAGATAATTATGGATTGTCCCCTTGCTTACTCAGTATGAATATGGAAAGACCATAAGATATTTTATGAACCGGAAAAAGCCATTCATTCCATTTGGCTTGGCTTGAAATTAATTTTTTTCTGTCTTTTTCAATACTTTTCCCTAGAAATAAATCTACAGTAAGTCTTCAGTTATTTCTGTAGTTTCTGTCATAAGGGAAGTAGCTAAAGCACATTATTTGTGAGCAGGCTCAATAAATATTTGGCTACTACCATTCTCCAAGGGGCCTGAGGTGTATTAACTCCTAACCCTTCCCCTAACATGTATGCATTTGGCATTCTATGACTGTAGGATCTGAGGGAAAACTGAAGGTTGTCACCGAAAACCAGATTCAGTGCAGAGACAAACTACCTCACCTTGGTTACCTGGGCATGGTATGTCTAGCCAGGTCAGTGGGTGGATCATATGAGCCATTTTATGTGGAAATAGAACTGCCCGGAATCTCTTCCAAATCAAGGAGGTTTCAGAGACTTCTCCGTCAGGAGCTTTTCCATAAGTAGTATATTTTGATCCAGAGCATTTATGGTTGTGCGACATGCACAGTCTCTCTCTTTGAAAGAATTTGTGTCAGTGGAACAACATGGCATGTTAATAATATTACAATAGTTATAGGTCTCAAATTAACATTTCTGCATTCTGTTAATTACTGGGGCTCTGCTCCTGTCCCTGGTGCAGTTCGTGTGAACGCCAGTTCCTTCAGACTGCTTCATGACACTTGTTTGCAGGAGCAGCTAGCTCCCTCATATGCTGAAGCAGAGTAGTGTTGACACGAACAAGGGCTTAGATATAGTGCAGTTTCATAAAAGTGTAGACGAGGTTAAGGAAGAGAAGGAATGTTGAAAATATCATGAGACATACTTTTTAGTAATTTTTTTTTTTTAAACAAAGTACATATTTAAACAAATACTTAAGTTTGGGGACCTTTTATATGTGTTTTTGATTACTTCACAATCTGTGAGTATTGTGACACAAACTGTATTTTAATGTCACAGATAAGTTCATTTTGACTTATTTCAGGCATTTGTTGTGGGGTTTTTTTCAATTCATTTTACACGTTACAGATTATTAAAGATGCATTCTGAAGTGTAGCTGTTGTGTTTGTTTTACTTCAGTCTGAATGACATCTGCTGGACATTAGCAATATGTAAAGGAGAGCAGCTTCACTTCTGATTTGCTGACCCATGAATGATCTGAAGTTGGAAAGGGAGACTGTTTCCTGGTGGAAAGCAGAGAACGGCACAGACAAGGCCCAGCCATCCAATTTATAATTTTTTTTTATTTCTTCAAAGAAGTTCTACAACAACTTCTGAAACATTATTTTCTTGGCACATGGGACGATATGAGGAGACACCCTTAGACGTACTCTCTAGGGATTTCCTAAATACCTGTTTCTTAAACTGGGAATAGAAAGAAAGAGAACCGAGAACGGGAAAAAGATGCTCGTGTGTTCATATATGTGATACAGTAAAGGAGAAGGAAGAAACTTACTGTCTTTCTCCTGGCATAATTGCAAGTCAGAATGAAGTAAAAACAGTATAAAAAGCCACACATACAGATATTGAGAGTATAGTGGGAGTAATAGCAGGTAGGTTCAAAGTATTATATTTTTAGCACAGAAAAAGGAAAAGAAATAGGAAGGCATTTCTGTTGTCGGCAGTGGCAATGGCACAGTTTCTAAAGGTGAAATGCAGACAAAGGTTACAACTTTAAAAGACAAACTGAGCTCTCAGAGTGCACAAAGTAACTCTTCCGTCAGTAAGTGCCAAGGGTTGGGGAAAAATACTTGTGATAAGTATTAAGGTTCTACGTAATACATTAATTTTCATAAATCGTTTGGAAGACGTAAGTTAATAGGAAGAAACAGATGAATGTTATAGAATTTGCCAGACATCCAAGAAACCGCTGTGTTTGAGATGTTAGCTTGAAGCAGTGCTCTTGTTTGCACTTGTTTATTTTCACACTATGGTCTTTATATAAGAGGGATTGGTTTATGTGCTTGAAAGCATCCCTGTGGTGTATGAAGAAATCCTTCAATAAGGATGTTCATATAGAATCAATGAACAGAAAAGTAGGAGCCTCTGAATAGCTTTTTAGCTAGTAAAAAAGTGTTTTACAAAGAAGATAGTGTATAGATTAACGTAGTAAAATAGTAAAATACTGATTAATATTCACATCTGGCACAGACATGTATGTAGTTAATGATTTATTACTTATACATTATGTGTGTATTTATATAAATGTGATATGGGAAAAATCTGTAAGACTCTCAGTCGTGTTATCAAATATATATGTAAATCCCTTTCTTACACTGAAATAAATTCTGAGTGATGGTAGAGAACACACAATGGGAGAACGGGACTAATGAGATCCAAGGAAGCTTGTAAGAAGGGCTAAAAATAACCAATGGTGAGTACACCCGAAAAAAGGGCATGTAAAAAAAAATATTCCAAACTTTCTTTATAAATATATTTTTTCATTATTTTAAGCATAAGTATTCCAAATATTACAGGAATCTAAATCTTTCTTACTCAAAAACTGTATGGATCAAAATCAGCTTTAAGCTGAGAAAGATTTAAATCTTTTAACAAATCATAAATCATTTCAACATATAAAATATTGTTTCACGCAGAAACGCAGAATTAGTATTTTACACCTTTTTCATACAGTCATAGAACTTAAGTGGCAGAAGAGATACTTTTTAGTTTAGAAGTAAACAAAGTTAGGTTTAAGCAAATCTTCAGACCGTGGAAAACTGGATTTGCAGGAGGAACATTGGCAGGTGTTAATCTGAGCAATGGAAGCTCTGAAGTTCATTGGCCAATAAAAATCAGTGTTGTTTATGGGTTTTTTTACTAGTTTTGAGCTAAAATAATCTAAGGTACTTCAAGTGTATTACAAGGTATTTTATTATAATATGTGGTAATTCAGTTAATATTAAGCATAGTTTTAAAAGGGTTTTTTTTAAGTTTTGTTTACTTTCGCAACAAAACTATGTGCAGGACCTATACATCTACTCTTTACAGCACAAATAAGGCATTACAATTGTATTTTAAAACATTATATGATTTATATGATGATATTATTCTCCAGAATTTTTTTTTCTTACATTTCACTTTTTTAAGATGCTTGGAACTAAATATAGTAAATAGAATCGTAGAATCACAGAATAGTTCAGGTTGGAAGGGACCTTTAAAGGTCATCTAGTC
>RSEF01000031.1:43616037-43630969 GCA_003993805.1 Himantopus leucocephalus | reverse complement strand
GTTGAACAAGACTGGACCCAGTACTGACCCCTGGAGAACACTGGTAGGTACAGGCCTCCAACTAGACTGCGCTGCTGATCACAACCCTAATCGGGTTCCTGATTGCGGAGCTTCTCTCACTGTAAATTCTTACAGAAGATAGGGCATTGCATCTAGCAACATGAATGGCTTAAAGCCATAATCCTGCAGTTGCCACTGGAGTTCTGCTTTGCCTTTCCTTTTCTAAGCCCCAAATACTGCATATGATCATTCTATTTTGAAGTAAACCCCAAGGTTTATTAGGAAAAAGAGAAAGGATTTCACCTATTGAATCTCCTAGTAACACTGCCAATGCCATTCAGTTGATCCCACTGAAAACACGCAGGGAATAATTTCGGCCCTGCATATTCCATTGCATCATCCTTCATTAATAAACCCCTGTTCAAATTGCTGATTTTTTACCCATAGCTTTCAACGCCTATTCATTTTACAGTCCGTCATTGAACAAATAGTCACACAAACCCTACTCCTAGAGGCAGAAATCCCCCAAAAGACAAAGAACTTTAAGGAAAAGAGAAAACACCTTTGTTTTTTTCTTCAGCTTTTTTTCATCTTCTGCTTTTCTTTGGATGCTACAGCACTAAAGCCTGGCTCAAGAAACAGTTTTGTAACTACTAAATGTTTCAGACACATTTATGTATTTGTTTGCAAAATAGGTCAATTGCCACTCAGCTTCATTGTTATGAATATAATCTAGTAATTGTGCAGGTGTCGCCAGACCTGGAGTGATGATAAGGCTCTTCGTTCTGGTCTCTCAAAGACACTGACAATAGATTCTAGCTAAAAATATCTTGGAGCTCTTCTTTCTCCTATGTTCTGCTATTCCATTAAAAAAAAAAAAAGAAGTCGCTAATTTTAAGGAAACAGGAGGCAAGGGATAATTCTTTAGTTAATGCAAAATCACTCATGGATTAAGGATTCCTGGAATTAAACCTATGAATCTCCTGAGGATCGAAAACCACATTTCATTCAGTAGCTGCTAATGCATAAGTTTGTCAGGCAGATGTTCCAAATGACAGTAATCAAGTTAGAAAGCTTTTGAAAGAGCTCTTGAGTTAGTAAATTACATCCTCAAAATAAAATATTTAGAACTGGGAAACTGAGGACTAGGGTGATTGATTTAAAAATAGATAAAATGGAGATGAATGCTGACAGTGAAAGAGCAGACAGAAGATATTTCTTGTCTGCTTAAAAATCTCTAACAATTTCCTCTGTGTTACAGTTTGCTGATACACCTCCTAAGAGTGGAACAACACTTTCCTATGTAGGTCAGAAAGCATGCCGAAGAGGAAAGCATATCAAAAGAAAATGCAAAGGAAAAATGTGATAGAAGCACCTTGTTGATTCAGGTAGCTATTCACACCAAGAATGGAGCAGAGCGGGCAAAAATTTGGTTGCATTTAAATTAACCCTACAGAGCTTAGCTCTAGATAATCTATTCATATTTTTCAGGATTAAAGGCTAACTTGCTCACCTGATCTGCCAAAGCTAGGCTTCATACTTTGTGCTACACAATTACAGATGTTGGGTCAAAACCCTGTGTGCACCAAGAGGTGACCCCACTCTGCCCGCCCCGGGGGGACTGGCTGCCCGTGCTGGTGGCCAGCCATGGCCACCTGCAGCTGCCGAGCTGTGAGGTGCTTCGCCAGGGCCCTTCCTGCCTTTGCCAGAGGGCTCCTTCTAACCTCAGGCCTTTGAGCTATGTTACGGGAATCACTGAACCCAGACAGATGCTTCGCTGATCCTAAACCCGACCTGCTGTCCCAACTTTCCTGGCTTGACCTTGGATCTGCCTCGTCGCTAGAGACTTGGCTGTTCCTGAACTGCTCTGCTTCTCTGGTCTGATTGCTGCAGGACTGTGTCCTTGAGGGTGAAAGCGTTGCCTCTGGCTGGCTTTCCACCACCCCCGGCTCCCAGGCAGTATTTCCCTGGTGGAATAGCCCACTTGCACAGAGCAAACCCTTCACAGGCATTCAGTTATTTGTAGGATCCTGAAACAGACAACTCAGAGGGTTTTGGACAGTATAAAGACAGCTGCATTAAGAAAAATAATGTTAGTTACTATTCCTTGGGGCTTCTTTTAATTTAAATATTGCCACTGGCTGATTTTAATGTCTTCAACGAGCTGAATAAGAACTGTGTAAAACCAGAGAGAAAAAGGACAGTTATTGCAAGCTCAGTTGCATCCTGAGAATGTGACAACAGGCATGATTTTGATTCATCTTTGATAGCTGAGTAAGTGTTTCATTGTCCTGACTGTTAAAATGCATCAAATGCTTTTCTTTTTTATCAGTAAATTGTAAACTACTGCTTTAGTTATTACAGAAAGTTCATACACGTTACAATCAGAAGCAAAGTAGGTCTTAACATAAGAAAACAGTGATTGTCTGAGAAAATGAATAGTATTTGTGATTCCATGCACATCAGTTACAAAGAACAAACCATACAGTACAGTTGAAAAAATTGAATTACTCCCATCTGTGGAAGAAGTGTTACATCCTACCAAAAGTCCCTGAGCACAATGTACATCATGCTGTGTGGAAAAGGCTACCACAGGGTACTGATGGGGAGAGGATGGCCCTTCTGCAAGGAACCAGGCATCTCACCATGACTCTTCTCTTCCAGCCCTAAAAGTGACCTGCTCTGTCTGCAATCCTTCCTCCTGCTGGGGGAAGCCCTTCCTCCAGGGTGATGCTGTAGCACCCCTGCAAGTCATGGGTGAACTTCCATGTGCTCGTGGCTTGCACGCTCCATATAAACGACTGCTCAGAAAATCTTGCCCATCCTACCATGGCTACAATCAGCAGCTATACATTTGATATACACATCACACATCACATAATCTCATACACATCAAGTGTGTACTATTAGATATTAGTAATATGAACACACATTTATACATATTACATTATATGTACATATACATACATTCTATTGTGCAAGAAAGCAAAAGCCACAATAGCTGGGAACAGAGACAGAGACAGCCAAAGCATGAAATCAACAAAGCAGAGTGTAACAGCAGAGATGGCAAAAAATTGGGAAGCAAGCTAAACTGGCAGCCTGTTTATTCATGAATAAACAGCTCATTTGCATGAGAAAAAATGTGCGAACTTTGAAAAACCTGGTGACTTGAGGAACTTAGACTTGTCTGGTAGCGCCTTAGATCTTTGTTCAACCAGTTAGACGAACTGGAAAGGTCCGTAACTGCTAACAGCATGAAGAGAAAAAGGTACCACGTTAGACATATGACTATATGAGAAAATACTGCCTGCTGGGTAGTGTACAAACTCTTCCAAGTATGAGCGGAAAAGACTTGTTGAGATAGTAGAAACTCTACAGATCCCCCAAACACAACTGTTTGTGAAACATTTCTGCCTTATAAACAAAATAAAAAAACAAATGAAGTGACTTCTGAATATATAACAAGATGACAGGAACTAGAAAGAGTTCTGCTAACTGGAGAGAAACTACACAACCCAAAGAAGGACTTGCACAAAGAATTCTTTCAAGAGTAGCTTGTGACTAATGATTATTTGATCCAAAAATGTGCACGTCACCAAAGACGTAAAAATAAACTGTGAGTCAAGCAAAAGGCACAGCACAGACAACACTCAAAACTATCTTCACTATGGCAACTGGTGTCCCACGTGACCAAACATTATTGATTCAAAGGAAAAATTAAGTAGAAACATTAAATAACCTGCAAAACCTAATGCATATAAAGATGATGGAAGAGTGGCTTCAAGAGATGCAGATGAATTATATCATAAAGGAAATGCTGTAAGTTTTCAGGTTCATCAACCTTCAGTCAACAAAATGGATTCTACCAGGTACGACTTAAGATCTCTACCACTGTCATTAGCCAGCTCAAAGCCAGGGGATGAAAAAAAGCCTCTCCTATTTGGTGAGATTCTGTCTCACTAGCAAAGCATATGTTTGTATATTTACATTAACATTTAAAAAATAAATAAATTGGTGGTAAACCTGTCTCAAAACAAAACTTAACCGAAATTTTGGTCCAACAGCTGGTGTGATGCCAAGTAATTCTGTGCCCTGAAAAGACAGGGCAGCAATACTTGATCTTGAAGACATAATTGCTTAATGTTGAAAACTTTGGCTATTCTACTTTGTGAGTCAGACAAAGGTAAAGATAATCAGATCATTAAGAATGTGCTTTAACAGTTACCATACCACATTTAATGCCAGTAATGAAGAAGGATGTAATTATTCATACTGGTAGAAATGTGAGGACTACCCCATGAGAAAAAATATCTAAGACATTTTCCTTTCACATATCACAGTGAAAAAAATCATATGATTATTCAGTGAGTGAGCTCTTTATTTTTTTATATATTCTATCTTTTATATGTATATATTTTATCAATATGGTTACTGTTGTCACATTTTACTATCCTGTTCCAACTGCTGTTATACATGAAAGGAATTTATGATATCAAAATACAGCCTAAATGACATGGTATTGAACTGATTATTAGCAGTGGAGCTTTGAAACACCTATCAACCTCCAAAATCAGATGGTGGACAGAGATTTGTCCCAATAATGTGCTTTTTACTTTGAGGTATCATTATGTCATTGGCAATCTTAAATATAAAGAAATAAAATAGTCTGATAATTCTTGATAAAAGGGGCGACATGGGCAGCTGACATTAGAAGTAAAGCTAAAAACATTATCAGTATTAACTCATTTCCAAACCTTGCAAGGAAGCAAAACCGACCAGGTGAAGACTACTTTATTCTTCCAGGAAATTCCAGGAGCTCTTTGCCAGTCAGACCTATTTCCATCCATACTGCTGCAAAAAAAACCCCCATCTGTCATTCAAGCATGCAGCATCAACACAGCTGTAAGCTAATTAGCTCACATATGGGCGACACTTGGGTTGTCTGATCCCAGGGTCAGTTTGACATCCAGAATGCCCAAAGACTCCACTGCTCCAGACATTGATTGCCATTATAGGTAACTGCAGCAGAAATATACACGTCTCTTAAAAAGGATTTTGTGTGATGTTAATACAGTGTTCCTGCAGATGAGATAAATGGAAGTGGCTGTGCCAAGTATGGGGTAACTCCACATTGCAGTTGGCACGACTCAAGTGCAGAGTCCTCCCCTGCAAAGTCCTCCCCCCAGCAGTATCAGCAGAATTACTACAGAGCCAGCGTAAGGGACACTATCTCAGGTATGTAACTTAGATAGCAAGTAAATCTGGCTGTAAGCCCAGTGTCAAGGGTAGTTTTAAAATACAATGCAGATCTAGCCAGATATATCAAAGTCAACAGAGAGTTCAGCTGGGACTGCAAAGCCAGGACTGCAAAACTAAGCAATCAGTGCTAAGCTGCGTGATAACGTGGTTTTGTTGCTACGACAAGGTAGCTTAATACGGGTTTGAAGGACAAGATGCGAGATCTAACAAGGGGTTTTGTGGCAACGCTGTTGCTTTAACAATGTAATCTGTGACATGCCCTCATAGGGAATAAAAGCAGTAATTTGGATGGGAGATGAAAATAATCCTGAAATATCACAGGGGAGCTGAGGAACACTGAAATAATAGAAGATCAATGAAACTGCACAGAAAAGCAGTGTGGTTATGCACAGCAGTTTATGAAGTACAGTAGTGTGGCTGTTCCCTTTTCCTTGGCTTCCTATTGCAGATGTGTAAATTTCAGGCAGCTGCTATGCCAAAGAGGATTTTGAATCATAAGAAATCTGTCAGCTCTTTCAGATTTTAAAGGTACCTGCTCAGTTTGGACTTTCAAAGCACAAAACTGTTAACTGCAGGACGTGCCTCACCATTCACATTTTTCTCACTGATACAGAGGGCATCACCAGAGCAGTAAATATTTTTCTCTAGGGCTTACTCTATACATGATTTTACTGTAATTTTCAACGGAATACTTTGGGGAGTGAGTAACTTCAGTAGATTCAGTTTGACATTGTATTTTGCTCTACAGAAGATGACCATATAATAGGCTTTCAGGCAGACTGCAATGAACAAGTAAAATGAGTCAGGCACGAAAAATACTTTGAACTGAGGTTTTGAAACTTTGAACTGAGAAACTGATAAACCCTCATCCAAAATTTAGAACACTGAACTGGCTTTGTCTTACAAAAATGTAAATTCTTTTCTCTTTACACTAAAAAATTTACATTTTAATGCCCTGAATTCCAACCTTCGATCTGAAACCTAACGCACGCCCCTATTTTTAAAGTGGACATAGCATGGGCTTCCATCTCTCTCACCTTATCCATCCTAGCTCTTGATGGAAGTGTTCCTTAACTGCTGAAAACAAACAAACAAAAAAATGCTTTCCAGAGGCTACAGATCGGATGACCTTGTTCAGTTCTGCTGCAGGAACGGAAGATCTCATGTGGCAGGCAGAGCCTTGTGTCTGAGAAGAATGCCAATGGACTTGTTAGTAGGAAGACTTGATATAGACAGACATTTTCAGAATTGGGCTAAGGAAATTTGGCCTTCACTTATAATTTTTGATACTTCTGTAATTTTAAATAAATTTCTCTATAGTGTGCTGTTGTATATACCACCCAAGAGGCACATTCGCTGTGATTATATCCCTTTTTTTATGGCTTTGGTAGATGCTGAGCTTGTGTGAGATTGACAGCATCTTAAAAAAACATGGTTAGAGATCAGTAACACTGACTTTCTAGTAGAAGTTAGATTTTTCTTTATTGTATATGAGGACCAAACACAGATTACTTGCAATGCGAAGTGTTGAAGACATGTGTTACAAATGCTCTTACACACTTCTGTTGTTCAAACTGGGTAAAAAGTACATCTTTGTTTCAAGACAATATAATGTGGATCAGTGGATATTTTCCCTGTGTAGTGCATCGTACCCTCTTTTCCTTCTGTGAAGCAAGAAATGCTATGCTAGATTTTCTAGGCGGGCTAGAGCCTCATATTTGTGATGGTGCCATACCTCTACAGGTTAATTAAAAGCAGCCTGATCTGCCACTGCCACAGGAGCTGTATGATTAAAAGACACATGAAAGGTCAGTGAATCTAACTTACATCCAGCTGGTGATGCTTGGAAAGTGTCCCTTCCCGAGTTTGTGTCTCAGGGTGATGCTTTGAAAACTGAAGATGACCAGTTAGGGGAGGAAAAACTTATTGTCTGAGATCTGCTTCTATCAGAAGTGTCTTCCTGTATCGGACAGTAACATCCAAGCACAGGCAGCTCCTCAAAAAGACTTTCAGAAGAAAAATTAAACTACATGTGAAAAGACTGACTGTGGAGTTGCTGGGGGAAAAGAGAGAATTCGAAATGCAAAAAGATCCAAGGCGGTGCAGTACCATATGGGCAGAGTTAAGATGCAGATAAAGGCCAAAGTTACCTATCACTTGGTAAGGACAGATGGGTTGAGTGGTAAACAAAGCAGCTATCAGCTTTTACCTTCATATGTGCGCAGAGACCTGGCGGTTGTGCTGGTCTGCCTGTGAGACCTTGCACAGGGAGGGAGGGAGGAGTGACTCCCCCCCCCAGCTCTGCATGTCCGGCTCCATCTCCCTGCTCGTTCCTTGACCTGAGATGGGGGGGTGGCAATGGTCAGCTGCAGTATAGAAGCCCCTCCTCATCCAGATTTTTGATTAATCTGAGTACTGCTTCCTGGCCATGGCATAAATCTAACCCTGTTAGCAAAAACGTTTCTGTTATTTAAATAAGCTTGAATCTGGCCAACTTACCAAAACAGCATTTATGTATTCTGCATAATGACTGAGTAATTTGTATTCAAATATATTCATTGTAGACAGCAATTGTAGAAAGGAAGGAACTTTCTATGGCGTATTTTGTTAATACAGATAGCCCTATCTTGCTATAATGGAAAAAGGAAGCTCATTTAAGACACCATTAATCAACAAAACCACTACCCATGCTATGTTTTAAAAATATATTTAATTTTAGGACTGCACTCAATTAAAATAAAGTACAAATTAAGAGCTGGAAACCAATTTTAGTCACAGAAAATAAAGAGAATTCACTGAGAATTCAATTTGTCACTTTTCTTTTGGAAAACTGGAACTGATTCAAGGCAGCTAATGAATGGGCCATAAAATTGTTCACCCTGTGTGCCTCTACTGTAACAGCATTAATGACTGGCTGTATTCATAAATTAAATCAGCAGAACGGTAAGCATGGACAAATAATTAAAATAAGCCCTGAACCCTGGCTGCTGGATATTTTTATAGCTGGCAGGTGGAATAGTGTTGTATATACTTCACTGAACACTCTTATATATGTATTTCTAGAGGTGAAAATTGTTTTTTTTGCCAGCTAAACATTGTCACACACAGGACGGGATCAAATGTTTAAACAGAACCCAAATGGACAGGATATCTTGTGTTTTCACGCTTTAAAAAGTGTATTTTTTAATCACAGAGATGTGTTCAGTTACACTGGAATACAATCAGCTTGACACTACCTCCTTTGGAAAAAAAGTGCAAACTTCGTATGAATCTACTGAATTCTCTGGCAGTAAAAGAAGGCAGAATCAATTTATATTTTAGACTTGTAATTGAATCCTTTTAAAACCTTACTCTGTGTAGTTTCTGCCTAGACACAGTAAAATTTGCATGTTTTCCCTGTAATATCCAGAAGCCATTGCACATTTGCTTCTTGGGGAGTGTATAAAATAATCACTCCAGGCTGCTTCAGTGCCTACTGAGTATACAAGTGTGTAAATATATAATTGTGAGCGGCTCCTTACATTTGCCATTTTCAAATCAATGCATACCAGCAATGTATTTTCTGGGAGAAAAAAAAAATAATCTAGTGAAAATATAATATAGACATTTAACATGACAGCTGCAGATTTCTGACATGAGTAAAGCACGAGAAGAACTTTGAGCTTCAGCTTGTTGGTGTTTAGCCAGGCAGACACCCATTAACCTTGGCGGTGGTGCCACTGCAGCGGGTCACGCGTGAAAACACCCACTTGGTCTTAACGGAGAGCATTTTCTTTCTGCGAGCGTCACACGCTCCTCGGCTCCTTTCCCCCAAGCACACCGAAGTGCGATAGAAAATATGGTAATTACGGCAAAAATAGGGGCAACGCGTCCAGCTGCCGATCATTCCTGGCGGGGGGGCGGGGGGAAGTTAATGAATCTGGAAATTTTGTAGTGAACACGAAGCTGGGAAGGGTGAAACGTGGGGGTGCATCGTACCCTGATCGCTTCTCCTCACCTGTGGGTGCAGCCGCAGGTCCAGAGCCCCGGCCCGCAGCCGCTCGGGCACCTCCCGCTGTTCAGAAACCGCCGTTTCTGAAGAAAATCTGGTGTGAAACTCAACAAACCGCTTTCGGTCGCGGGAGCACCCGCAGCAGTTCCCCATTTCGACCTAACATCGCGCTCCTGGATCACGCTTCAAAGAAGCCGGGCGGGTTTTCGGCTCCACCAACAGGTTCCTCCCCAGACACTCCGCGGGGGGCGGCCGCGCCCGTCCCCGCCGCCGCGCCCGTCCCCGCCGCCGCGGCCCGGCAGCCTTCCCGCCCTCCCTGCCAGCCGCCCCGCCGGGGACGCCTTCCCCGCCGCCACCGCCGCCGCCTCCGCCCGACGGGGCGCCGCGGCTGCCGGCACCCCGCCCCCGCCCCTGCCCCGCGAGGGACCGGCCGCGCCGAGACCGTCCCCACGGGGCGATGCCCTCGCCTCCCGCCGCCTGCCCCTCTCCGGGGGACGCGGGCTCTGCCCGTGGGCCCCCACGAGGGCGGACGTTTGGGATGAGTGGCTGCTCCTCCCGCCGCCGCTCCCTTCCCCTCAGGCGGGCGGCGGGACAGCCGGTGCCCGCCCGGCGGAGGCGCCCCGGCGGCGCGCCCACGCCCGAGGGCTCTCGGGGCAGGGCCGGGCCCCATGGCGAGGAGGAGGAGCGGGAGCAGCCGCAGCCGGGATTGGGGGCCGCCGGCGCCGCCCGCCCGGCCGGGGGGAGGAGGCGGCAGGAGGAGGAGCGGCGGCGCGGGCCGCAGCGAGCTGGCTGGGCTCGGCGCGGCTGCCCCTGAAGATGGCGGCGGCGGAGGCGGCCGCTGCTCCGGGCGGCGGGGGCTGCTCGCCGGCGGGCGGCGGCTCGGTGCCCGTCCTCTTCTGCTTCTCCGTCTTCGCGCGGCCCTCCAGCGTGCCCCACGGCGCCGGCTACGAGCTGCTGATCCAGAAGTTCCTCAGCCTCTACGGGGACCAGATAGACATGCACCGCAAGTTCGTGGTGCAGCTCTTCGCCGAGGAGTGGAGCCAGTACATAGACCTGCCCAAGGGCTTCCTGGTCAGCGAGCGCTGCAAGGTGCGCCTGGTGCCGCTGCAGATACAGGTGAGACCCGACGGCGGGGCAGCGGCGGCCGCCACAGGTGTGTGGTGGTGGGGTGTTTGGGCAGCCCCGTCCCGCCGCCGGCTGCCCCTCCGCGGCGTCCTCCGGGGAGAAGCGGCGGCGGCGGCCGGGGGAGCGCGGAGCGGGCTGGAGCCGAGGGCAGGGAGAAGCCCCGCGAGGAGTTATTTCTCCGCGGAAACTTTTGTTTTGCTCAGGCAGGTGCGCCGCACGCCGGTGGCTAACCGGGCTTTGCCTGCAGCCGGGCGCAACTTGCCTGGCCCCGTGAATGGGAAGATATCCCGGCGGCTGAAATAATCAATGCTTCCGCTTTAACGCAGGCGGCTGGTGCTACTCGGCCTTAACCGGAGGTAATGCTGCCAGGTGGGAGCTCAAAGGGTGCCGGTAAAGAGGGCTCTGACAGAGCTCGGTCTAAGCGTCTAGGATTTCTGCATCCTTTCTTGCCCCCATAAGCGCTTTCACACAGCGGTGGGGTTGGAAGGGACCTTCGGAGATCATCTAGTCCACACACACCGCCCCCCCCCCCCCCCCCCCCCCCCCCCCCCCCCCCCCCCCCCNCGGGTTCACTTTCCAGTTTACACGTTCGTAACTCGCTAGTTTTGTGGCCATGAACCAGGAAACCAGACTGCCAGACAGATACAGTACGTGTGTTTCATACTAAGATATCTTTATGCACACTGGAGGTTCGTGCCAGGCGTCCTGTAATAGTTGCACTTGAAGCAAAATTGCTTTTTGCTTTCTCCAGCATGAAAGAAGTCAATCTTTTTTTTTTTTAAAAAAAAAAAAANTTTTTTTAAAAAAAAAAAAACCAAAATGTGTAGTTATTTTAATTCAGAACATTCTTCTTAATTTATAATTAAGAAGTTTTGGTTTGTCGAGCGAACATTACTAATAACATTGCTTGTCTTTTCTCTTTACGTGTCCAGAAACAGTTTAATTCACACTGTTTGTAAACTGTGCTTAATCGTAGCCTCTTGAACCCATAAACTCTCATGGTGGCCTGTTCACTTAGACTGTACCAAGATGCCTTTGGAGTCTTTTTTCATTTCCTTAACCCTATGTATGGAAAGAGTGATTAAGACGACCAAACTAGTCTAATAACTTATTTTGTCATTTATTATTCATTTTGTCATTTGTCACTCTTTGTATTCAGTTTAAAACTTTACAGCTTTGAGTGTTGGAAACAGAATGGATGGGGACCCATCCAGAGAAGCTGGAAAGGACAGCCTCTCCAACTTGCAAAAAGAGTTGGTATGGGTGTTAATTCAAGCAAGGATTTTAAAAACAGGATTTGTGTAATCTCTGCGTGTAACAGTGGTGCAGATCGGAATTTTGTTTCTTATTTGTGTGTGCAGATCACTGCTCTGCAAAGACTCTCTTGCATATAGCTTCTGCACTGAAACTGTAAATGCAGCCTGAGCTTTCGTAGCAGGACGTACATCTCGGTGTAAAAGGTCAGTATTGAGACATGGAAGGATACGTCATTCCCAGGGTGCAGATGCACTACGCAGATTTAACTGACTGCAGGGATTCAGGATGAACCAATATTTAATGCATTAATTACCTAATTGATTAGCTGTTTTCACTGATACTGTTGCAATTCTGTGACAATAGCAACTGTTGATATGAAAAGGATGGTACTTGTGTATTATTTTAGTTGCCTCCTTGATGTGCTTCAGCAGCTGAGAATGAGCTGGAGACATTACAATGATGTCAGTCAGCTCGCCTTAAGCCACTGGCAGGTGCGCAGAGATCGCTTGTTTGGGGAACATTTGGTCTGATACAGTCACAGCTGCTCTTTTTAAGATCTTTAGGATATACCGATGGGAAGATTATACTTTCTTTCCGTATGTTGATTCATGCACTGCCACTATTGTGTGCCTTTCCCTCTCTGCCCCCTGCCCCCCTCAGCCCCGTGTTTTATCTGCATTGACACATGATATAGGCTTGACAACTCTGCATGTGGCATATAACCATTTCGAATGTGTCTTGCAAGAGGGACAACCTTTGCTCACTGGTGTGATTAGACTTGCATGTTTGGAAAGATACATTTGGTTTGATATTAAGTTTCACAGACACTAACATCCATATCCCTATACAATAATTTCAGGATTTGTACGTGCGTGCTTTATAAAATATATGTATGTGTGTAGTCAGGGATGGCATTTTAACCCCTAGGGCAGTAGCTCTGGAGAAATATCCTCCTGTTTTGATTCCTGTGCAGACCTGTCATGGAAGAATTGCCTTTTGTTGCAGTAGCTCAAGAAGTGTCGGCACCAAATGGTGTTTGACTGGGCTGTTTCAATTTCCTGTCCCTGCAGTTGAGGGGATCAGTAATCTCATGGAGAAGTCACCATATGCTGTCCTTGGAAAGCCGTTCCACGCAGCTGAATTCAAGGCTCAATCTGTACAGGGACATTTGCTCTTCAGTCGTATTTGTGCCTTTGTACTGTGCTTGTGTATGTAGATTTGTTTGGTTTAGGTGTCCTGGCGCAAAACAGCCACTGGAACTTTTAATGGTCACCTAGTGTTAGACAGGCTGGTGGGATGCAGTAAACCCCGATGTTCAGCCTGGCTGCCGCTCTTGAAACTCCTCAGCGACAGACTTGCAGTGAGGAGGGACTTTTCCTTTGGGCTCTCCCAACTGGTGAGGAGGGCATTTTCTTGCAGCTTGAGGGACTGAGTACTAGCAGAAAGGAACCATCTGCTTTTCATGGATTTTACGTGCTTTAAAAGTTTTAACAGAATAATATTTATAGTCCTGGCAGGGGAATGCAGGACCACTTCAACCTTTTCTAACTCTAAATGCAGTTAAGTAGTATTACTAAAACTATTGTGTTTTGCTGTAGCTGCTGTAGTTGCCTTTGCAGGAGAGAAGCGGTAAGGAAAAATATTTTGGAGATATCAGAAGACACAATAGCTATGCTTCTTACAGCCATGTAATAGAGGAGTTTGACTATATGCCCGAGAGAGGCTATTTCACAGTCGCTGTCATAACTTCAAGGTGACTTCTCTTTAGCATTACCTGTGCTCTGCATTTACAAACTCGGAACCTTAAGATGCTGGAGCTAAAAGGGTAAAATTATTATTGAAATAATTGCATAAAGCACCTCTGCTTCAGGATGTTTTTTTGAAAGGCACGTTGATGTCTCAGGCATATCTTTCTTGCAGAAAGCTGCTTGCAGAATGATCCTTAATTGTTGCTGAAATATAAAGTAAATAAAATAGAACTATTTATACACAAATTTTCACTCTTTTTACACATACCTAATATTGCTACATTCAGATGCTTTGGAAATAGAAGTAACGTTAACTTAGGAGCCTAAGTCCATTTTCTGAAGACCAGGAAAAGCCAAAGCATAAATTGCAAGATGAGAGTCAGGTGAGGTGAGTTGTTTGTGCTTTTTTTTTTAACTGTGCAATTATAAATTCTGATACATTAATGCTATATTTAAATACAATGTTTCTAAATAAATAAATTTAAAAAAACCCCAGCACTTGGAACCTTAAAGAAGGAAAAAAAAGGACTGAAAATATTGAGAGGTTTCATCAAATCCAGACTCCTTGTTTGTGTATCTTTACTCTGCAGCAAGCATTTTGATCATTTTGGATTTTGATGAAGAATTTTGTAGTGTCTTAATTGTATGAATATCATGTGCTTATCTAACTAAATATGTCCTTTTCAAATGCTGAATTGCTTATAAAAGGCTGCATTTGGCTTAACATGAAGTAAATATTTATATTCCAAAGTTGAAACACTTGTAACCTATTTTTCCCTTGAAATGCTTATTAAACTAAATTTCTTCTTTTCTTTTTTTTTCCCCTGTGAAAGACAAGCAGCAAAGTAAAACTGAATCTTACAGATTTCCTTTTAGAAATATAGGAGAAGAAAATATGATAGTCAGCTGCTTTTTGTTGTTGTCTTTTTATGCCATCCTTGAAATACCAAGGCTGTGAAGTCCTCTGCTCTGCCCTTTTAGTGGGTAACCTTGGCAAGAGATTTATGAGGTGACTGGTGATGTCACATGGGATTATTTCTCTGCTTCCATTTTCTTGTTCATTACAAGTACTGGGGGGAAATTGCATTTTGTATGTGTAATGATTCCCTGAAGTTTGAACAGGGGAAGTACAGATAAAGAGCCAGTACATGTGAGTATTTTTGTAAAGCTGATTCTGTAATTACAGTACTTCATCACAGTCACATTTTATATGATTAATAATAATCAGCAGAGATAAAATAGATGTGAAAAACCACCTGTCCTTTCCCACCTAGGCCTTTTCTAGAGTAGGATTTAAAGCTGTATGTAACTCGTGACAGCATACCTTTAAATCCTGGTCTGGACGAAGTCCTAGAGATGACTTCTCTAGCTGGGTAGAAGAGCTGCATCAGGTTACGTGTCCATCTGACGTACCTATTCTGGTTGTGCTGTGGGTAACTTCTATCTGGAGGGAAGAAAGCCCTAACTGAGAGAGGTGAAGCTAAACACATGGAAAAGCTTATAAACTGTGTGTGGGAACTTCTGGTGATTTGGTGTTGGTTGTTTTTTGTTT
>RSEF01000031.1:43598658-43615937 GCA_003993805.1 Himantopus leucocephalus | reverse complement strand
TTTTTTTTTTTTTTCTTCTTTTGATTTTAGGTTGTTTAATGGTATTGTGGCTGAGTAGATGTTATATTCAGGATGGATTCGGACAGGTGCCCTTTGGCTGCAGTGGCTCACCATCCTTGCCCAGCCTGCTTCTCCTCAGAGTGAAACCGAAGAGGTCCTGGCATGCCGGCCCAGGGTTTGATGTCTGGGTGTAGGTTTGCCCCCACCCCGGCTCACTGGCAGGGTACGGTGCTGGAGAGGTGCAGGCAATCATGGTTTTCACTGTCAGGGTGAGGTGGTTATTTTCCACTGTGAGGTGGAGGTGTCCCATGTCCCTGATGCACATGTGACCATGGAAGGGGAGAATGGCTTTGAGAGCAAGTGGGTGGTAGGATTTATGTGGCACATTGACGAACCAGTAAACAGAAACTTTCCTTTATACATGGCAGATACTGCTGTGAATTTATTTATGGACTGCATTAGCTACTATTTACGAAACTTAATTTCAAACTGCTTTCTGCTGCGCTCTGTCCTTCCCACATCTGCTATTCTAAGTAACACCGGCAAGTGTTGATTTTTTTGATCTTGCCATCTATTTCTTCTGGTTTCTTCTTGTTCTGCCACGTGTTGCGTGGTTTGATTCAGATTGCAAGTTAATCAGAAACAAATATGAAAATCAATATAGGAATTATTTGTGTTAGATTTTTTAAAACTTGTATTTAGCAAATACATACTTGACCCAACTTTATTTTAGAGTGCTGTGGTATTAAACTGAAGGTATAAATTAAATCATATTGATAACAGAAAAAAGCATATATAAGGCTTTTCCTCCAGCTCCCTGTGATGTTTGTCATAAACACATGGGATTATGGATCCAGTGGAAGTCTGTAATAAGGACGCTTCCTGGCTGGAAAGGGAGTTGGTTTTCTTCTGTGCTTCGCTGTCAAATCATAATAATATTGAGTTATACCCTATAAGAGCTGTTCTGAATCCACTGTTTGTAAATACTCCATCATCTGTGTCATTGGTGAAACTAAGGGCAAGTACTGTTTTTGCAGAAGATGCCAAGCTGGGAGGAGCTGCAAGCATCTGAGACCATAGAATTCAGGCTTTTCATGACAAGTTGGAGAAACAAGGAGAAATAAGATGCAGTTCAAAATGGAAGAAACAAAGGTAGAAATAGTTCCTCTGCTAAGGTAGAAATAATCAACTACAAAAGTAAAAGATGAGGGAGAGTGGAAGGGATGATTCTGAGGTTAAAATGCACCTCAGGAGTCTAAGTACCATCAATTATGAAAAGAGCAAATAGCATACTACAAAGCACAAATTGAACAGGGCCTGCAAGAGCTGGGAATTGACCGATCTCTGAGGCTCTACTGGTGCTGAGAAGTATTATGGGCAGAGAAATACTACTGTTATAGTAGTATTGGGTGCCTCACTGTAGATTGAAATTTGAAAAGCACCCCTGGGAGGGAAATGAAAATTATTTGAGTTGTAGGAGGAAAGACTGTAAGTATTTGGTATGTTTTAGAATAAGGGAGGGGAAGTACTAAAGGGAGACTGGATCTGAGTCTTGAGATGTGGTAATAGGTTATGCACGTGCATAGTTATGCATGGTTATGCACGTGAAGGAGGATGGCAATGCTCTTGCATTTCAAATCCACCATGGACAGAACTGGAAATAATGCTCTTAAATGTCAACAAAGGAACTGTTGGTGAGAAGACACTGCAAGGTAAATGTAAGAGAGCTGTGGGATGGATTGTATAGTAGGTCTGTAAGTTGTGTATTGTTGATGGGTCAGACCAGGTACGTATCTGTGAAGAATATTTGCATTTGGTTGATTCTTCTGTAGAGGCAGACTATGCAGCTTCTTGAAGGCTTTCCTAGCCTATTCGTTCTGGTTCCTCTGCTAAGGGTGGTAGTGCTCTCCACTGCCTTGGCATAGGAAGGCAGACACCAAGGCAGTAGACCAACTCCACGTAGGTCACTGTACAATCCATGATGGTTTTCAGTAGTTCAAAATGATCTTAAAAATAATTAAAGTGGTGGAATGATTTATAGAAGGAAATAATGGTCTTTGCTTGTCATATAAGTGCCAAGACAAAATTACACCTTTTCTGCGTAGGAGGCACACTTATAAATATTGTCTATTCCAATTACTCTATTTTTGCTGCTGAGTAGTAGGAAAGTTAAACTTCATGATTGACTGCTCTGATGGTAGAAAGTGCCAGCGTTAGAATGGGTCATGGTAGGTGCTCACTGTGATGTTGAATTGTACGTTAGTACTTCCCACCAGCTGGCTGCTGCATTGTTGAAGCATGTAGATGGATGGTGTTCAAGAACAAGGGGGTTATTCAATATTTAATTTTATTTTCAAGCATACTTGGTCCCAGGCCTCATTTATTACATGGTGTAGAATCACAGAAGTGTTGTTTGGGAGATAGAGTGAAGAGGCTGCCTTTCCTAACTTTTATGCAAAGCCAGTTCTTGATCAAATCAGCTGTCACTTTGCTGAATGCTGAAAACCTCCAAGGATGGAGATCCCACCACCCGTGGTAAGCTGTTTCAGTGCAAATGTACCTTCCTAGTGAAAAAGATTTCCCTGATGCCTCTTGAGATACTCTTCTGTCTTCCTGTGACATCAGTGGGTCCTGCGTTAGAGCATCTGCTCTATGGTCATTACTGCATTTGCCTTCATAACTGCTTATATTAATAGTATTGCTGTTTCATCCATGAGGACTGAAGGAACTGCAGTTATTTGGCAGTAGTGGTGTACTAAGTCTGAGAGGTTGGGGAATTTAGCGTTTACAAGTATAACACACAAGTAATTTTCACAACAGTTTGAACAGGCCATTCTGTATGGTTGAACATGGCCATTACTGTAGTATTTCAGCCTTGGAAATGGAGATCAGAAGTGTTTTACTCGGGAGACGTGGTGAATCAATGAAAGATTTGGGTCTAATATTTAAGGAATCCTGATTGCCTAGTGGTGAGTTGACCTTGGCCAGGTGCCAGGTGCCCACCAAGCTGCTCCATCACTCCCCCTCCTCAACAGGACAAGGAGAGAAAATACGACAAAAAGCTTGTGGATCAAGATAAGGACAGGGAGATCACTTACCAGTTACCATCACAGGAAAAACAGACTTGACTTGGGGAAGTTAATTTAATTTATTGCCAATCAATAACAGAGTAGAATAATGAGAAATAAGAACAAATGTAAAACTACCTTCCCCCACCCCTCCCTTCTTCCCAGGCTCAGCTTCACTTCTGACTTCTCTACCTCCTCCCCACAAGTGGCACAGGGGGATGGGGAATGGGGAGTGCGGTCAGTTTATAACACTTTGTCTCTGCCACTCGTTCCTCCTCTCACTCCTCCCCTGCATGGGGTCCCACACATGGGAGACAGTCATTCGTGAACTTCTTCAATGTGGGTCCTTCCCACAGGCTGCAGTCCTTCAGAAACTGCTCCAGCATGGGTTCTTTCCACAGGGTGCAGTCCTTCAGGAATGGATTGCTCCAGCATGGGCCCTCTGTAGGATCACAGGTCCTACCAGAAGACCTGCTTCAGCGTGGGTTCCTCTCCATGGGTCCACAGGTGCTGCCAGAAGCCTGCTCCAGCATGGGCTTCTCACAGGGTCACAGACTGCTTTAGGTATCCACCTACTCTGGTGTGGGGTCCTTCACGGGCTGCAGGTGGATATCTGCTCCACTGTGGACCTCTGTGGGTTGCAGGGGGACAGCAGCCTGCTTCACCGTGGTCTTCACCATGGGCTGCAGAGGAATCTCTGCTCCAGTGCCTGGAGCACCTCCTCCCTCTCCTGCTTACTGACATTGGTGCCTGCAGAGTTGTTCCTTGCACATGTTTTCACTCCTGTCTCCCAGCTGCTGTTGCACAGTGGATTTTTTTTTATGCTTTCTTAAATATGTTATCACAGAGGTGCCACCACCATTGCTGGTTGGCTCAGCTTTGATCAGCAGCGGATCCATCTTGGAGCTGGCTGAATCTGGCTCTGTCCGACATGGGGCAACTTCTGGCATCTTGTCACAAAAGCCATCCCTGCAGCCTCCCCCTGCTACCAAAACCTTGCCACCTAAACCCAATACATCCCAGCTCTTCCAAAATATACTATTTTACAGATTTTGTAAATTTGTTTTAGTTTAAAACATCACAACCTCAATTTGCAAAAAATGAAGTGTATACAATTAATGGCTACTTCCCACAGGCAGTTTATTCAATTTGATTTATCAGTGTGCTGAAAAGCTCCAGAATGGATGTAATTTCTCTTGACTTGCCTTACAACTAAATGACAGTATGTAGCTGTTTTCTTTCCCTGTAGCCTCCAGCTGAATCCTTATCCTTTGCTTCTGCAGGTAGTGCAAGTAATTTCATACAAACACAAAACACTCTTTCAAATTGTGAGAAAATGCAATCTTTGATTTCTTTTTTCTTACCCCCTCCCTCCTTCTACCCCACTCTGTAGCCTGTAGGAGGGAAGCTGGGAGATTATTTTTATCATTGAAATATATTCAGTTCAGTTTCTGGTCGTAATACAGACAAGCTTTTCTGCTTTTGTTCTAGCCTTTGGACTCTCATCAGACTTGTGCTAAAAGATGTTATAGACAAAACTGACTACACAATAAAACTATTGAAAATATGCATACATACAGTATTGAAAGCAAGTGGAAGTCTGACTTTTTTTTTAACTTTAATTTATGCTGTTTTTCTGTCAGTTCCAAGAGTTGTGGATTTAAAAATGAATTGGAGGAATGTAATTTTGCTGTTGGTACTTTTTTTTTTTTTTTAACTTTACAGTACTTTAGGCAGTATGCTCTTCTGCCCCCTTTCAGGGTTCAGAAGTTTCCATGTACGTTTATGTGTGTCTCCCATTTAATAAAATCTTGATTACCTATTAATGACTGTACTATACTGCGTAGGATCAGCTGTTCATTTGAATTTAGAAACATACATAGAAAAATCAGGCTTGAAAAACTTCTATCCTATTTTGACTCGAAGTAACATTAAATCAATTACCTGGCAGAGGCGTTGCAGAATCTTTCTCATTCTGCTGCTTTTCTAAAAGGGTCTTTGCTGCCACGGAAAACATTATCTTTATTTTGTTTTACAGATGACCACTTTGGGCAACCTGACACCCTCAAGCACTGTGTTTTTCTGTTGTGATATGCAAGAGCGATTCCGGCCTGCCATCAAGTACTTTGGTGATATCATCAGTGTGGGCCAACGACTGGTATGGTTTTTGCTTTTTTTCTTGTAGTGAGTTTTGATCACGCATGTAAATTATTGTTTTATACACAGCCAGTTTACTGGTTATTTAGTTTCAGGTAATAACAATGTCTTTGCTATTATCGTTCCTTAATAATTTCTTTTCTTCTATGCTTTTCTTCCTGCTCTCTTGCAGCTCCAAGGTGCACGGCTCTTAGGAATTCCAGTTATTGTAACTGAACAGTATCCCAAAGGTCTTGGCAGCACTGTGCAAGAAATTGATTTAACAGGAGCTAAACTTGTGCTTCCCAAAACAAAATTTTCAATGGTTTTGCCAGAAGTTGAAGCAGCATTAGCAGAGATCCCTGGAGTCCGCAGCGTTGTCCTGTTTGGAGTAGAAGTACGTGCCTTGCCATTCTTGTACTTGTAATGTCCGTTGGCCCACAACAGTATTGAGCGTTGCTTCCTGTAATTAAAAACCAGTCAATGTATATTGCTTAGAGCTCCTTTACAGCTTAAATTATTCTTGTGTTATTTGTCTTTGATATTATCTCATAATAAAATTTGAAATGACATATTTGTGAACTATAGGCTCTTGTCTCAAGCTTGGTTGGCATTTAAGACCCACACTGAGTTTCCTAGTAACGTCAGGTGTAGAAAAATACATGTTTGAACCCTAATTAATTACGTACTCTAATTTGCCATAGTGCTACTCATCTTTTATAAGAGTGGTTTGTTGGTGAGTGTTTTGCCTTTGATTTCTTCTCTGTAGACTCATGTCTGCATCCAGCAAACAGCATTGGAATTAATTGGCAGAGGTCTGGAAGTTCATATTGTAGCTGATGCCACCTCATCAAGAAGTATGATGGACAGAATGTTTGCTCTTGAGGTAAGTTTCTTAGTGAATGCTTTCTCCACCTTGGGTCTGTATGTTAATTTCCCTGCTTACTGTAAGCTAACAAGGAATTTCTAAGGACAGTAAGCAGTGGACAAACACGGACTTGAGAAGAGGTGAATGCTCTGATTCTCAGAATAACTTCCAGGATGGAGAAGGATTACTGCCTTATTTTTCCTCCCTAAATTGTGATTGAATATGTGGAACCCAGTTTGGTACGCTTGGATTTTAAAAGTGATTTTTTTTTCATGCATTCTAGGTTACTTTGTATAACCATTAGCATTTTAAAAGTGATATTTTCTTATGGAGTGTTATCTGTACAGCAGAGTGAAAGTGCTACAGAGCCTTTGGTTTTGTTGTTCCAAACAGTATTTGTGGTGCTGTTGAAATTCCTTGAAATGCAATGGAATATAATAAGTGATCGTGTTCAAAGTTCCTTCTGGTATGTCTGTCCCTCCCTCTGCTCTTCCTCATCCGTGCAAATTAAAGCTTAATCTCAAGACTCTGTGATTATGGTAGATTTCCCCTGCCCCCTTCTAGGAGCTTAGTCTAACTAAACGTTGAGAAAGTGGAGATAAATGTAACAAGATTTAAAAGCCTGTACAACTATGTGGTAACAAATTCACACAGATTTTTTTTTTATACTGCACTCTAACTTGTTTACAGGCATCACTGTTGGAAATCAAAAAATGATATATACATTAAGTATTGCAATTTTTGCCTCAGGCCCTAAGAATTATTTGGAAATTGGAACTAATAATAGCTACAGCATTTTATACTTTTTTTGTATAGATTTGGAGAAGACTTTTAATTTCTTCGGTTTCTCATGAATAAGAGAATTAAAGGCTAAAGGGAAATCACCAGCATATAGCGTTTGATGAAACCCATGACTTTGATTAAGTGAAAGCTTAATGTTGTCTGTCACGTAAAGCATAGTGACGCACACAGAGTGCAGGAATGACTGAAATCGTGGACTTCCCAAGTCAGTGTGGTACAGCAGCAGTAGTAGACGAAACAAATACAGAAAAAATGAAATCTGTTTCCCTTATTGTGTCTGTCTTTGTACGTTTGATTATGACTTACACTGTGTCTGCTCGCATAGAAGTTGATTCAATGTAATAGCGGTTAAAGCAGCGACTAGGTAGCTTTGCTTTTCTTTCTAGTCAAAAAGGTATCAATCATCTTAAAAGCATGGTTGGTTGCAAAAGCTGTAATAAAGGCAAACTGGTCGGTTTTAGGTAACTTTTTAGTATGTCTCTGCAATGTTTTCTCAGCAAGCACCAAAGAAATGTTTTGCTGTGGTCCCTTAAGTAGTCACCATTAAAATATGATTCGGGGAACACTTTCTGGCTTGCTGTGATGAGCTAGCCAGTTATATGGCAATAACTCCTCCCCCTCCTCTGTGGCTACACATGGAAACATTGTCGCCTTTTTGTGCTGTAGAGCCTCTCTTAAAAATGCTTCTGAGGGCTGTGAACTTGAGCGGCAAGAGGCACGCATGCTTAGGAGTGGGGACCAGGAGAAAGGGACACGTGTGCTGGGCACAACAGTAATCCTGATTGACTATGGCGATACATTTCTTAGGGCAGTTGGTAAAATACCAAAGCATTGGGTAATCCTGCTTTAGTCTCACTGTACAGCTGATAGTTCCTAGTCATGCTCTTTTGATTAGTGAGTCTGACACTATCTCTTGTGCAAACTTGCTCCGTATCTGGTGAGCTGAGGTGAGGTGCATTGATCTGGGTTCCCTTGATCCTTCTCCTTACCTTTCTGGGAAGATGGGTGTAGAATTTACCTTTTCCCAGTAACACAGCCCTCCTCTAGTCACAGTGACCTTTCAAAGCTGATACAGAGTGGCCTTGCAGTGGTAACAACTAGCTTCCTTGGCAACCTCAAATAAATCCCATCTGGTCCCACCCAACCCTTCAGTTCTTCACATTTCCCCTCACATAGCATGTGTTTTGATGGTGCTCATGACAAACATGCAAATATCTGAACAGGTGTACTTAGGAAGTACAGTTTGAATTAGTTGATAGCCAAAGCTTTCATGTCTGCTTGGATGACCCTAAAGAGTTATTGTCTCCACTTCTGTTCTGTGCTTAAAAATGACAGAAGGCAAAAGCTTGCTATCAAAAAAAANAAAAAAAAAAAAAAAAACAACCCAAAAAAACCCAGAAACAAAAAACCCTAAAAATTTCCATTGATGAAATAATTGAACCCAACTGGCTAAGGTTGTGGCTGTTCTTAATCTCTGCCCTGTCTGATGAAGATGCCTTGGGTCACTGCTTGGTCTCGGATTGAGCCAGTTTAGTCTGTTTCTACGGGATTTCTTTTCTGTTCTGCATCTGTTCCACTTGTTCCTGCAGTGTGGATGTAACACACACTTGCTGCTTTCCCTCATCTGAAAGACTGTGTTCTAAGAAAACTTTCCCTTTCCTTGGAAAATCATCCAATATGCTTAGCACACACGTCTCTTCATTCCTACTATTCTCAATACTGCATAAATTATACTTAACTCTAGAAGTAGAGTATAAGCCAATGCGAACCTCTTTGGCATGTTATGGTATGTTTTACTTCTAAAGAGAAGACATTATCTTTTCTCAATCAACTTTTCTCAGAGGGCAAGGTTCTTTTACAGTCTGTTTTTTCTCTTATCCATCCTAGTTAAAAGCAAAAACTTTATAATCCTGGAGAAGTACATCTTGAAAACATTGCCATAATATTTCATTTTGGTTTTCCTATTTTCCTCTTCTGTTTGTGTATGTGGTTTAAACAAATGTGTCATTGTACGGAGTACGAGAGCTGGGGAAGCTATCTGCTTTGTTTCAACTTAAGAATATCGGAAGGCTTGCTGCCATTATTGCAAGCAGGAAGCATTGACTTGAGTAAATCTAGCCTAGTTAGTTTATCACTATAATGTCTGTAGTTACATATACTTTACTGGTCTCCTAAGAGTAATAACTTTCCTCCATCAATTGCTTTGTAATTGAACAGCAATGATCTATGTCTGCCCTAAAAAGTATGGACCTTCTCTTTCCTTTAGTAATTACAATTGAAACCTGTCTGAAGCCATACCTATCTGTATGTTCTTCCTCTTGCACTACCTTGGCTCCTTCAGGACCCCATTAGATTTGGTGGATCATGCAGCTCAGTAGAGGATGATGGAAGGAAAGCTGGATCCATGAAGAGTTTTACTGCCAAAGCATCTGTACGATTGCTGTGAAGCTGATTGGGGGGGCAGGGGGTGCTCAGCCTTTTAAGTAAAGATAACTTCTCTACATAGGCAACAACCACAGCCTTAAAAGTGAAAAAAAATCTTTGCAATAAGTCCAGTGGCTTGGGCTACACGAAGCATTGCTCTGGTTAGTTGCACACTTACAAGATCTAGCAGGCCTCTTTCAGTTTTGCATTCTGTGCAGCGATGTTTTTTATTCTCTAGCCTCTGAGAACTAACTTGGGAGTTACTGAGGCTGTAATGAGATGTTGGTTAAAAGGAGCTGCTGTTGTACCAGTATGATTTATAAGGTCTGTAGAAGAGCTTTTCGTTCTGTCTCCTGAGATTATTAGTACTAGTGCACTGTGTAGTCCAAAGACCTAAGTACTAGTACATAACAAGCCCTGAAAGAGAAATTGTTGCAATTAAATTTCTTGCTTAATGCCTTTAGCTTGGATGGACCTCGCTATTTTCTTTTTCCCCAGGCCTCTCAAATATGCATGAAAGTGAAGAAAGCTATCCTCAGGACCATGCAAGGGGAAAGGGTTGTTAATAGAAGGAGGTGTCTTCTGCGTATTAAATCTGATGTGGGTAAAGAATCCAGTCCAAGTAGGAAGCCTTATTTGTAATCCAGGGCAGCCTTTTTCCTCAGAAAAGTCTAAAACCAGTCACTTTCCATCCGAGTTTTATAAATGGCACTGCTAAGAAATGCTGGAATGGAATTGACAGTACTTTTGTTAATAGGAGATGTTTTTAAAAATACCATCTATCTTTTCTACAAAATATATACTCATTCACATTTGCAAGTATCTCACATTATTCTCTGTCTGTTCTTTTCTCTTTCAGCGTCTTGCTCGTACTGGAATTATTGTTACTACTAGCGAAGCTATACTGCTGCAGCTGGTAGCTGATAAAGAACATCCAAAATTCAAAGAAATCCAAAATCTTATTAAGGCGAGTGCCCCTGAGTCAGGGCTCCTTTCCAAAGTTTAAAGAGGATGTGGAAGAAGTGGATCTCATTGTCATCGTTAAAGAGCAAGGAAAGCTGTAAGCGCACATGTACACCTTCTTTCACTCAAAGTTTGGTAGAAGTGTAAAATTAAAAATTGACATACTTGTGCTTGCCTTAGCGAAATTGTCTGGTTATACATCTGGGTGCCAGTATGTTCTGTTTAGTTACAGCTGTCAGAGGCTTTGGGTACCGCAAGACCCTTTTGTTGTCAAATTTCCTTATTTATTTAAAAAACAGAAATTAACAGAGGTGCCTGCTAGTCTATACTATACACTGATTGTAACAGCTCCAAAAAGTGCATATTTATGTGACACCTCTTGATTGTGCACTTTGAAAAGCACTCTGTGATATTCTGTTTTACTTTTGTATTAATAGAAGATAATTACATATTGGATAAATGTGATGTGATATGCTTTAATGTTCTATGTAAATGAAGTATTTTAATAGGGCGTAAGTTAAAACCAAGTAAGATACATGGGCTACATGTGCGCTTTTGTTCTCTAGGATAAAATTTAAGCGCTTTGCTTCATAGACAAGGCACATAGATCAAGCAGCAACTGATGTTTGATTGCTCTAGGTAGCTGAAGCCTTCATCATGACTTTCAATTATTCTGAAATTGCCCAACCGTGTACTTCACTTCAGTGTACACAAACAGAAAACTTTCATTTAATGAATTCTTTATAGACTAGCGGTGTAAAGTCCTTCAGAACTAGCAGATTACCAAAACTTTAAATAGATTGGCAATGCTAAGGATGTTAAAGAACACAAGCTTTTTAGCTTTGAGTGCTGAATCTGGTACTACATTTACATTTATTTGGGGGGAATGGGGGTTTACCCCACTTTAGTTAGATTGAATAATTCCATCTGATTTACTTATTTGGCCAAGTGAGATCTGAAAGAAACCTCAGCTTCTCTATGTTTTTGTGCTTTATTTTTTTGTGGGCTGCAGTTGGGTGGAGTTTGAATGGAATCTGGCCTAAAAGCATTCTTCAGAAAAATAGCATCTTTAACTTCATGCTATATGTTTTTTTTCTACCTAGAACCAATCTTTTAACACATGATTATTCATAAATGTACGTGCTTCATGTTCCAGTGGTTTAAACAATGTTGTATAAAGTTTACAGTGTGACTGAGACATTTATTTTTTTAAAAGAGTACTAGAAGATGTCATACTGAATGCTGATCTTTTTGGTAGAAAACCAATTAGAGTACATGTATTGTTTTAAATTGCTTATTTTCCCCACAAGATGGCTCTAAAAGAATTGTTTCAGAGAGTTATAACCTTTATATGTTCAAAACAAATAAAATGTTAACATTTGCTGTCTCTCTTATGCTTGTGATATTTATTGAAGAGCAAATCCTGAAAGCTGTGTTTGCCATGGACCTTATTCTGTTTTGTGCAGCTGTGGAATTTCTATAGATGTCATGGGAATTTTGTGTAAAGATCAAGGGTGGATAATGTCTAATAATTCTTGTCTTCTGCGCCTAGTTACAGTGTCATTTAGTGCTCCAAAATATGAGGAATGAATGTTATGCTTCAGGTTGGAGGCAGGGAGGCGAGTTGACTTGAAGAACCATTGTGCGATATCACTGGCCTACTTTTTACCTTCTTTTCTGGTATATTAATCACATTGCCTAGCGGTATAAAGTCCATTTATATAAATCAACAGCTGTGTACAAAAATACTATAAATTTCTTATGAAATAATGGTTTTATTGCCTTGTTACCTTTATGTGTTGATGCTACCTTGAGTTACTAATTGAAGGAAAAATGATAACAGGTTTCTTACACATATATTTCTGGAACAGTATCAATTTCCTCAATAACAAATACATAGGTTTTTAAGAGAAAAGTGTATTTGTTACTAAAACTTTACCATTCTTATACAAACATGAGTTGGAGGGCAGATGTCGCAGTTCTTTTGCACACAGCTCTTTCCTAACTAAGGTTTTTACCACAAGGGGAATTGTTTGGTAGCGAGATGGCACGAGAGAAGAATCTGTAAAATACATTGATGTTCTCTTGTGATTTTTTTTTTTTNNNNGGGGGGAGGGAAAAGGGAGTATTTTCATAGCCTTCTGTGGCAAACTAGATTTTTGTCAAGGTCCTTAATTTGTGTTTTTTTCCATAAGCTTAAAAAACAAGAATGCAGAAATACCCAGTGTCATGCTATAAAACTGAGCTCTTGGACTTCAATTATTCTGCCCCTAAATTCACATCTTCCTCATTCATTAGGTGGGTGTGTTAATCAGCATCACATTTCAGATGAGATTCTAAGAGTGTTTATTTAAAAATAATAGAAAACCTTTTGCCATATTTCTCTTACATAAAGTAAGTTTATTCTTTCTGTCTTCAGGAGAGAATTTGCTTTGCTTCTTCATGCTCTAACTCTGTATTTGCTGTTGTCTGACAAGCGGGCGTTCCTATGCAGTAGAACAGCAGAACTGAGCCATGTGAGAAGAGGTCTGCAGGCTGTTGCATTATCTAGGCTGTTGCATTATCTAGTGTGAACACTCTTTTGCCCTGCAAGGATATGAAATAATGAAATAACATAGAGGAGAATTGCTTGGGGGGTATATTCAGGTGATTGTGAAGAAGCCTAATTTGTCATTTTCTAAGTGCCAAGCTGTCCTTTATTTGGAGGCTTCACCACAACTATGTCTAAGCAACACGATAGCGACCTGCTGTAGCTGGCTTCAGTGTAATTTCTCTTTCCTCAGGGAAGCAGAAAAACAGTCCTTGATGGAGAAGGCTAGTTTATTTCTCTCAGTAGGTGTTCTGCTTCTGTGTAGAGTTGCTGATGTGTTGTTAGCCTCACTGAAGTAGCTGGTGTATAAATTCTATGCTAAATATAATAGTAGGCATGTATGTGATTTAGTTTTTCTCTGCTAAACCTTTACAAAGATGAGTGGTTTTTTTCTTATCTTTTTTTCTTATGTCAGTTTCTGTTTTGAGTTTAAAATATGATCCTATCTATTCACAGAACCATGGTCCTTTTACTATTTTTCCACCTGTATGATAATTAGTATGAACTAAAACAAGCAAGGTCTCCAGTACCCGTTACAAAACCTGAAAACGGAGAGTGAATAAAAAATTAGCTGTTGCTAGCCAATGTTTTCTATTAGGGTCATCACAAATGGCTGGAGATGCTGTGGGATTGCTCCACCATCATTTCTGCACTTGCCTGACAGTAGTTCTCAGGTGAAAGTGCACTTAAAAAAATCATGCTGCTGATTGAGTATGTTTCCTATTAGACATCAGGGTGGGGCCCTCTCCCCCCACACCACACCCCCCATATATATTGCATTATGTAAACAATTACATTAATCTTTCAGGAGAGAAGAATTAAGATTGGTGATCTCTATTTGATGTGAGCACTCTCGTTTTATCCTTTAGAAGCATCACAGATTTTTATTTTTTTTGTCCAGATTTTTGTTGAACTGAAACTCCTCTACTGCTACGTATTTGTTTCCTTACATAAGAGAGGAACGTTCAATGCTTTGTTGCTTTAAAACTTTGTTCCAGTTAAACATGAAGTAATAGGTGGAGCTGTGGAGCCCTGAAGAAAGGCAAATGATATTAAGGAGGATAAAGACTTTGATAAGTGGTGGTGCTGACTAGTACTGTTATGTAGTTCACTTGTTACTCTTCAGAGTATTTTCTACCATATTAAGTGCTATGGCAGCGACAGAAGATGTTAGTGATCTGTAGAATCTGTTGTGTTTTGTTTTGTTTTGTTTTTTCTCTGGATAAATCAGAGATAAACTATACTAGACAGGTATAACAGATGTCCTTCTGATAGGTTTAGAACATCTGCTCTGCAAATGGGCTATGGCAGGAAATCCTTGAAAAAAGCAGCTCTGTTTTGATTGTCTAGTGCTGGTTTGTTCTTGGTAATCTCTGAAACAGAATACTTTCATGCAGCTGTTGTTATACCTTTCTGTAATTAAAGAAGTGCTTCTGGTACAGCAGAGGTTATGATTGATAGTATGCTGCCCCTTCTCTTGGGACAGAACTATATATAAAGATAAGGTAGAACGTGCCGTCTAGTCTTTTATTACTCATTTGAATTGCATAACTTAGTTTTTCATATGAGATAAAGGAATATTTGCAAAGGACTGCTGTGAATAGAAGGAATTTATTAAGTATTAGCATGCTTAGGTCAGCTTAATAGACTTACTAAAACCACCAGGGTTGGCAGCTCTCCTGCTACTGACAGCATTAGGCTTTGCTTTAATGAAACCCTTTTATCTGCTCAAGAGAGAAGATTGAGCAAACAAATGAAGAGAGCAGTTAGTAGAGAATAGATGGTGAAGTGCAAGGGCAAAATGGGAAAGAAAAGTTGTTTTCTAATTATTACTGATTTTTTTTTTTCCCCCATGGGCATATTAAGAACCTGAAACACTTATTAAAATCAAATTACATATCTTAAGTTTGCAAAAAACTGAGTGGGTCACAGCAGTCCTCTATCTTGCTGTGCACCTTATTCCCTTCCTGGCCTGTTCTTAACTTTGTTTTCATTACCTTTTAAGTGTCCAAAAAGCAGACTATGCTAAGCTTTTTGGCTCTAAGCATTGCAAAAATATCACAAAAATCTAAAATAGGGTCAATAATGCCATACAGGAAAGTGTTATCACTGAAAGATGGTAAATATAGATTTATGCTCTTGATGCCTACTGACTCAATACTCAAGGTGCCATCACTTGCAAATGCCATACCCTAAATACCTTAAAGTACCCGCACAGTTCTATTAGTGTTTACTAGATGTGTTTGGCCTGGTAAGTATGATTAAAATGAGCAGTTTCACTAAAACTACTAAAATCACCAGAAACAACACATCACAGGAGACATATTTCTCATAATCTAGTAAGACAGTGCTAACCAGGTAGAATAGGTTGCTGTATGAAGTGTCCTTATGCAAAAGAGAACCCATTATAAAAATTGTAACTTGTATTTCTGCAACTCCTAGAGCAAGGATTAGTATATTAAAATTCCAAGGTCAGTAAATAGTTAAATGGGTAAAATCTCACTCCTGTTTACTGTATGGGAATTTTGGTGTTTAATTCAGCAGGCCAGGCTGTCGGTCTCTGTGTTTGATTGGAAATGAGCGGTTTACTGAGCTCTGGTGTAGCAGCATCCAGCTGAAGCCCAGGACAGGATTCTGTGCTCTGCTGGGGCTGATGCAGCCGGCTCCAACAGTGCTGCTAATTCCTCCCTGTGCTGGTTTCTCTGGCAAGTCCTGACAGACTCATTAACTAAATAATGATGGGGCGGGTTCCGAGTAGCCTGACGCAAATAGGTATTACATGGAACAAGTTTTAAGTTTTCCTACAATTAAAAGGAAATCAGTCTCCTGCCAGGTTGAAGAGGTGACAGGCAGTGTCTGCTGATACTAAACTAAGTGGGATATACTTCAGATACAAGCTGAGAATGAAAAGCGTATCTCTAAAGCTAAGGATTTTCCTTCCCCCTGCCTGCCCCTTTGACAATCCCCCTTCCTCTCCCAAAGTAAGAAGAGTTTTACTTAAAGCACATCAGCAGAGGGAGGAGAATCTGATTTAATCTGCATCATGGTCAGATTCAGGCCATGAATCCATTATATTGCTGTTACCATTGAATAGTATATATTGTAAACCTGCTCCAGTACTGTGAGCTACTCAATGGCATCTGTGGGTGGCTGTGACAGGAGGTGACAAGAAGCATCAGTGCTGGGACCATCCAAAGGCTCAGAGCAGGCTTTGCCAGCTCCAAGAGACAGACCTTTGCAATGCACAGTATCAGTCACTCTAGGGAAACATTGCAAGAAGCCTGTGAGAGCAAAATAGCAGTTTTCCTCCTAGGAAGCAGAAGTACTTGAATGCTTAGATGCATATCTCTGTACTGGGGTGACATTAAAGGGAAGAGAGGCTAAAGTCTGCTGAGGAACCATTCTTCCCTCCTCAGTGATAAACATCTCCTCTTGCAATTATGTGGAGGTCAAACAAAAGGCTGGAACTGAAAAGCTAAGGAAGAGCAATTTTATTGTTTCAGACAGTTATTTTATTTTAATGAGCACCCAGGAGGATATTCAAGCAATCTGCAAGAGGGGCTGAGACCAGCAGTGCATGACAATTCAAAGGCCCACACTAGAGAAATATTGAAGATTTACCAAGCTCCAGTCTGTAAAATGAGATAAGCTTAGACAATTTTCCTGAAAAGCCATGATTTGCAGGGGTCACTGTATTCTGTTAAATGCTTGTCCTAAACCATATATCCATGAAACATCGTATCTCCTATATATAGTGTTGTCATTTCTTTCAGAATGGCATATTTTAGTGTATTTTTAAATCACGTTGCTATTATCATTAGTTTAAAACAATTGGGTAACATATAGCAGGTCTACACAGTGGATTTTCTGGTGAGGATAGCTAATGTGGTCTCCTTATAAAAATATATTTTCATATTAGAAAACCTCTGTATTTCATACTTTGGATATGGTAAGAAGAGTGGCAGTAGCTGTCTTCCGCATTATTCATTAAGTAAAATCCATGCATTTGTAGTGGAAAACTGTCTAACAGAAGCTGAAGTGCTGTGCTGAAGTAATTTCATCTGTGAAAAACCTGTTCTAAGCACGCAAAGAGCGATGACAGAAAATACTTCTTGTAATGCGTTGCAGTAGAAGCATGTTAGGGTGTGTAACAAAGCATGAAGTGTCGGAAATCCAGGATACGCAAGTACACATCAAATAGGGAAGAACAGGGGCAGTGCAAGATTCAAAGCCAGTACCAGTGGTGTCTTATAGCCATTAGTAGTATAATTCACTAATTACATACTTGACTAATTTGTCCACAGAAAGAAATTGATGTGAAGTGAGAAAAATGTATGAAGTAAGGGTGACTTTACAGTGACATTCACACAAAACGAAGGTTCTTAATGAAACCCCACTGTAATATTGTTGGTGCCTGATGCAACTTCCT
>RSEF01000031.1:43584739-43598558 GCA_003993805.1 Himantopus leucocephalus | reverse complement strand
CCTCTCCCTCTCCCTCTCCCTCTCCCTCTCCCTCTCCTTCTCCCTCTTCTCACCACTACCCTTCATTTTTCTGCCTCTCTTTTTTGTCTCTCTCCTGCTTTCTATCAAATCTTGCAATGAATTTCTGAAGTACTAGAAAGCTGATAATGAATGCACAGAGATTTGAATCATCAGTCAGTTCCAAGAAAAATACTGGAACAAGTAATCATTGTACTGCACCACAGCGTTATCTAAATTCTCCGTTCCAATTTCTAAGAACAGATCTTATCTTTTAAAATAAACATGTTTAAATACTCTAATGGACTGTAGAGACCATGTAAACCTATATAAGTTAGTCTTTTACACATATGTTTTCACAAATATACAGTCTTATGTCACAAACACATAGATGCAGTTGTTCAGCTAGGCAGAGGATGACCATGAAGGTCAGGATATCTCATATTTCTCTTTAATCCTTTTTACTGAAAATTATTTTAAGTCTTCAGTTTCCATCTCTATTTGCCAGTGTCACAGATCTTTTGGCTTGGCAAAATCAGCAAGGTGACCTATTTATGGAAGAATAATATGCAAATATAAAAAGTCAGAATAACAGGGAATGTGAACAAAACTTGATGCAGAAAACTTGAATGCTGAGACTTCAAGTAACAACATTTCTATCTTTACTTGGGAATGATAATGAAATTTCTTATCTGTATGTTTTACTTCACAAAGGCAAAAATATTACTGAATCCACCCCCTCTTACTGCCATGAGTGGTTTCTTTTGCCGTTGATTTCCATGAGCTTGAGTTGAGATCAAGATGAATAGTGCTTTGAAGCATTTGTTAATTGAAAAAAAAAAAAGTATCTGATGATTTTTTGTTTACTTATCTTCTTAAAAGGCTAATAGGGACCTTCCTGTAGACAACATATAGGGGTTTGAGTGTCTCTGATTTTTGCTGTTTTCACCTTGCCATGTTCAGGTAATATTTTCTGCACTCTCTTTGTCAAGAAATGTGTGACTAATACACATACAGCAGCCCACTCTTATCTACAGCTAACTGAGAAGGTGACAGCCAGTTGAGACAGAAGATTTCTTATAAAGGAACTACATAAAAGTCCTAATCCTGCTTGCTATAGAGGTCAGTAAGAGGTTTCCATTTGACTTTGTGGAAGCCAAATTGGTCCCCGATTGAAGAGAAAACAATCACTCACTGTATAGCAAGAATTTATATCCTGTAAAAAAGAGTGTCTATTATTAAAAGGGATGGACATAGGGGTTACGGGGCAATTTTAGTAGCCTACAGATCATTACATTTAGTACTCTTTTTTTTTTTTTCCTTTTATGCAAGAAAAACTCACAGTGACTTCAGTAAGAGTTTTTCTTACTTAAGGAGTACAGGATTGGGTACTTAGTTGAGAACTAAAGCGGCATTAATGACTTCCATATGTCATTGCATAAACCTCATTCATGTGTTTTTGATTTAATGGATTATAAAACAGAAAACAAAAATATTCTGTGTAACTTTTTGTGAGAAGCAGAAATGCTTTAAAGATCACGGATGAGAACAATTGGATTTTAGTTGGATGTGCAGTAATTGTTTGAACACTGGAAATCACTTCTACAAAACAGTCTCTTGTTCTTTGTGTTCAGTCTATCTGTCTTACATACTGTTTCCATTCTCTTGTCTTCGCCTTTTTTATTTCCAAAAGCCCTGTGGGGATATTATGTCAGCACTTCTTGACCTCATGTGGTGAAGTTGTCAATGTTGAATTAAGTACTTTTTTAATATAACCATACCAGTCCGATGCACAGATCTTCCATGGGATGTTCCTGATTGTACAGTGAGTTGAAAATGCATAGGGTAACACTGTAACTGAACTAAAGTGAGAATGTGGAAGCCAGAAAAAGTATATGAACTTGTTATGTAATGATTGACTCAGCGTACGAATAGTGTTCACATCTTAGTTTTATGCAGAAATCCTTAAGCACAGACACAATCCCCTGCTCTAGGATATGGGATTGCTAGGAGAGCAAGATTGAAATAGAAAATAGAAAAAAAAACATTTGCCACTGAATCTGTAAATAATATTAGAAGCATCCTTAGGTATTGAAAATAATCAACCTTTTTTTTTTTTTTTTTNTTTTTTTTTTTTTTTTGGTTGTTCTAAAGATCTTCCCAGTCCTGTAAGGACAGCTGTCCGAAATGGACTTCTACTTTGAACTCAGGATTCAGGATTCACAATTATTTGTGATCTCTAACTCAGGTTTCCCCCCATGGCCATTATTTGTGTTCCTCCGCCAGATAGCTGTAGGCATACAGCATGAGAACAGCTGCTATTTTTGCATTTGCTGTATTCAAAATTTAGCCTGTAATTTACCTGGATGTGAACCATGTAAAATAGTGTAAGCCTTAGATCATGATACAAGGAATTGGTATTTTTCTTCATATTTATTTAATGAACTCTGCTGTGTTATTCTCTTACTGATGAAGTGAAGAAGAAAACATGAATATGGTAGTCTTTTAATGAGCTGTGTCATACCAGACCAGCAGTTTTCAAGCAAACTTGCTGTGGTTGGAGATTTAGGTCAGTAGGTCAGAATTTACTCATTTAGAAGAAAAAGGTTGACACTGACCAACAAGGCTGTAAAATTTAACAGCACATGTTGAAAAAGACATATGTAAACCCAGCAAATACAAGCTGAAATGAAATAAAAGGATCAAGGTGCTGGAAACATCTCCAGGCCTCTTCCTGTGGATTGCTACATTTTTAAGGGCTTTACTGAGGGCATTGTCAACTCTTGAGGAAGGAAGACAAGTCACTAGAAAGAAAAGAATAAGCAGTCATCGTTTCATACATGCAAAACATAATTTTCCCACTGTTTACAATCTATATGTTTTGCCCATTAGTTCATATATCTCTTCCCCTGAAAAGTAAAGTTAGAGCTGCCCTTCCAGGCTTTTGACCCCCTCCACTGTTTGAAGTGATTTCTCTCTCATGTCTCCTCATTCTTTGAGTGGTGCCTGGTGTCTCTCCTCAGTGTGGATGTTCTCTGCAGTATTGCCTGCGTTGGGCACTCCGGAACATCGCCTTTGGAAGCTAGCAGAGAGAAACAAGAGAATTAATGGAAAACAGGTTGTGGAGAAGGAATGAGTAGGTGGTTATTATCTCAGAGCCTTTACCATCTCTCACTATTCCTCTGAAATTCTGATGGAGCTTTCCAGCTGAATGATATGACCACTGAAGTATCACTGATCTATTCCTAAACTGTTTACACGTCATTGATGAGGAATGCTGCTTCTCCATTTTGAATTTAAAGAAATTATTTGATGAATGTAAGCAAACTACCGAACAATCTCCCACTTCTTTATTCTCAGAGGTTGCTAAAAAGTTCTGTCTCCTCTATTTTGGATAGCTAACACAGGAGCTGATTGCTAATACAGGTAAGAGATTGTTTATCAGGACACAGGTGGTGTCTCCTGGGTGGCACCCATATTAATGGTTATGTTTTAGCTATGTAAGCAATAGCTTGAACTGTATTTAGCTTGATTTTAGGCAGATAGGACCTCACAAAATAAATCAGAAACAGTAAACTGTTATGTAAACTTAACAGAAGAAAGAACTTTTTTACAGTGAGAACAATCAATCACTGGAACAACCTCTCCAGGGACATGGTGGAGTCCCCACCACTGGAGATTTTCAAGATGTGATTGGACAGGGTGCTTAGATAATCTCATCTAGGCTTCTTTTCCCATGAAAGGTTGGACCAGATGATCTTCTGAGGTACTTTCCAACCTGAGCGGTTCTACAATTCTATTGTTCTATGATTAAACTGAAAATAGCAAAAAATGATGTAACTCAGTGAAACAAATCTCTGTCCTTAGAAAGTTTTTTTTCTTAATGTTGACAGTAACTTTTCAAGGCATTCAAAATTAGAGGCAAGAGGTCATCTTGATCATCTCTTTTTATTACCCTGCACACTTGATCCATCTATAGTTCCCAGGAAAACAGACCAGGAGCTTGTATCCTGACCAGAAGCAGGAAGTCCTTACAGCCTCTAGAGGTACGCTATTCTTGCTGGCTTTCTAGACAAGTTTTTGATATCTGGGTAGGCATCCAAATTCAATGCAAACCCTCTGAGTCCTATTGGAATTTAGTACTGTTTCCTCCACCTAAAAGTAGTAGTAGTTGCTTACTACATAAATAGCTGAAAAAATATTGTATGAGTATTGATGAGTATACTCATCCTCTCTACAATTATGTAATTAGAAAATTAAAGGGAAACATTGCATACAATTTGTTTCCTGAGGTATACTGCAGGGCAGTTTTAGATGTTGCTGTACTATTCGTGACAAATTACTGTGAGGCTTTTTGAGTATGTAGATAAAACGATAACACAAGATCAACTAAAAAGTGGGTAACTTGGATCAACATCTTTAAAAAAATTACTCTTCAGCCACCATCCCCCAAACTCTCAGCATTTGTTTTTCATTTATAAACTTCGGTGGCAGAACATTGATCACATTGTGTCAAAGACTTAAAGAAATATCACTTTGAGAAGAAGAATTTAGTTAAAGAATGTACCTTGTTAACAGAGATGGTAGTAATAACGTATGGAGTGTAACATATACTCACAGCATGGCTACCAGCTGTTTGGCTTCACAGTTACTATGTGCACTATGAAGCAATAAATGAATCTTTAGCTAATGCAGCAAAACGTTTTGAATTCCGTCAGTTACTCTTTCTGAAGATCTAAGGAAAGTTTCCCTTCACTAGTAATTCTGAGGTACGTAATAACCTCTACTGTGTAGACCCTAAAAAACTAGAACGACCATTGAGTTTTGAGAGTGAACTTAAAAATTAGTTCAAGAAAAACCTTACCTTTTCCTAGATATAAGCATATAATCTGTCTTAAAATTGTCAGCTTTCAAGAAGGACATACAGTTTCAAGACAGTAGTACAGTTAATATTACTTTAGGGTCTTCCATTCTGATACTGATTTAAATCTAGGCAAGCATAAGTGATAATGTTGGCAAATTCAGCTTTTAGGGGAAATATATATTTGGAAGAATTGTCTCACGTCTGTGTGTACTAAAAGGGTGGCTATATTTTTCCAACTTCTTTCCTTCTGATTTTTTTCCTTTTTTATGCCAGATATTTTCCAAACTGCATTTGAGGGAAGTTCTTTAAGGTAGCTTTATAATTTTTACTGTGCTTTTGAGGGATCACATTTTCAATGGGAAAGTATTTCTACCTCATGAGCTATTTCTTGTATATGTGTGTAAACTCTTGACAATATAACCTGAATCCATATTTACACCTAGGACTGAAAATGGTGGTAAATGCAACATATCATTTGACTTCTAATGCTTGGGTTGAAGGGGACCTTGTTCTGGTGTCACCGCATTCCACTGGCTACAGTAGTCTTCTTAAAAAGAAACTAGAAAGTTGAGTTTTAAATCGAGTATAAGGACCTTGTGAACTTGGTAATTCCTTAATGTACAGCATTTAATGAGCAACACTGAGATTTAAATATGAAATGTACAAATTGTGCAACATATTGAAAGAGGTTGGAACTGACTGAACGAGACCTGATATGCTTAGGCAGATGGGAATCCTATTTGTGAACCTGCATTTAAAGGCTGTAATTTTGGCCATAAACACAAGTGCAATTTACAAACAAGAACTTTTCTTGTTAACCTCCTGATACTTTTGCCAAGAAATTTTAGAATTGTAAGATAATGGAAAATAAGAGACATGATTTAAGAGGTTAAGTATCTCTTCAGTCTGCTCTGTGGGCTCCAGCCTGAGATATGGAGGTGGCTGCCAACCCACCAAAACATAACAAAAGTTAAGCAATGAAATGAAATACAGCCTTTCTCCTAGGTGTTTCATATCAGCAAATAGCCTGCATGTTGGAAAAAGATACAAACACAGTAATTATGCCTGTATATAACGCAGGGCTGTATGCGTGCATGTGTATATATATGCATTATTACACAGTAAAGTGAACTTTTTGTCAAGCTATTATGTTTTCCATCTTTGCTTCCAGATTTTACTTAGGGTAAAAGTGACAGGATTTAGCTCTCTTACTGTCATTTCAGGAAAATGTTCATGTTGGGAGACTGGCCACTGGGCAATCTGGGTTTACCCAGACAATAACTGTTTTCGTTTCTTTGTGTTATTCTGTCCAACTCACTGATATTTCTGCATTTGTCTTACAGCACTACACTTCACCCCATCGTCCTATTCACCACTACTATCTTCATCACTAGCATCATTTTTTTTGGTCCTGTCTTGACGTTAATAGGGTTCTTGGCTGGCCTTCTGCATTAGTTTTCGCTGTTACACTATCAGAAGTTATTTTCTCAGTTCATGTAATTTAGTCCATGATTTAGCTGTTTATTTGCATTGCTATTGTAAGAAAAAAAAGTGCATTGATATCCTGATTCAGAGTCTGGAACAGCATGAGCAGACCCCCAAGCTTCTAGGTAGCTGCTTTAAAGATAAATGACAAAAAACCAAAGACAATAAAACTCCATAAAAGTTCACAGGTTTGCTCATATGGGTGTAGTTAATGGGATTGGGATCCAAAAATTATGTCACTTTTGCGTGTCATTACAGATGGTCTGTAAATAACTTCTCTTTGGCCAGGTAATCCTTTTTTATTTTGGTTACTTGTGGAAGTCACATCACTACCACAACACATATGGAGGCTTCAAAGGCATAATTATATTTCAGAACTGGGCACACTTGTACAAAGTGCTAAAATGACTTGTTAAGGACCACAGAGAAAGTTTGGGGCAGAAAAAGGATGGAATTTGCATTTCCCACAACCTTGCCCAGTCCTTGAACCTCTGGTACGTCCTTCTCTTTCACTGTTACTGTCAATACTGTGACTCGTAAGTTGTCCAATCTGCAGTGAGGCTTGAAGCTTTAGTTATTAGAGCTGGGTAATTTGTAAAAGAAGAGAAACTTGAAGTATTCAAATAAAGTTGCCAAAAAAGGGGGCTTTGGTCAACTGTGAACATCACTTGTATTCACTGTGTATTGCTAATTGTGCAAGTGAACCTTCTTAGAATGAATTTCTACTGAGAAAGGAAGAAAGTGGTACATATTTTTCATACACAAATTTTCTGTAACATACAATATCCTGCAATGTGTGCTCAGTTACAGACAACCAGGCTCAGAAAACTGGAAAAATTCCACATCTAGAATAAAGTATAAGATCATTGGGAAAAAAAAAAATTACTGATATTAGGAACGATTTCACTTTCAAATTTTTAACTCTGAGTGGACCATTTCACTCATTTTTCATGGGTAAAATGAATAAACAGTTTTAGATATTAAGAAATATGAATAGATTGATTTCCTCTGTAAGGAATTCTGAGAAAAACAAAAAAACCAAAATGACAATGTTTTATAAATAATTATGTAAAGAGTTATTTGCCCCTTCCCAAGGAATTAACTTCTTTCTTGTCTTTTTAGTTAGATCAATATAAATTAAACCATTAAATTTCGTTTATGCTGAAGAAATCTCTCTTGATCTTTGGGAGTTAAGAGCTTCTGCTGGCAACAGAAGGGTGTTTGTCATATATTTCAAAGCTATTTAACATTGTTTTCTTAAAAGAATAATTTTATTTAAAAAATATTTTGTATGCCTTGAAGTAGCTGTATTTTAATTAATTTTTTTGCTCATCACTAAAGCTTACCTCGCTTGTTGGCACTTTTCTTCTCCCTGGAAAACTTTGACATACAATTTATTTATTGTAGTTTCACAGTTGTTTCTGCTTCATCTGTCACTAAGTTCTCCTTACACAAGTGCAGAAGTATGCAACAATGAAAAATAATGGCAGCAAAACACTTAAACAAACATTTCCAAGGCTGTGAGAGAGTTTGGTCTGGCATGAGAGAAAAGAATGAAGGTTCAGGTCATGAGGGTAAAATGGGTTCCTTGTTTTTTTCTAAACTGTTTTTCCCTCCTCTCAATGATACCATAAAACAAAAGCTATTAGTAACATAAAACATCAAGCCGCTGCTTCAGTGAATTTATGTAAACCTGTATTCCAGGAACTGCGGCAACTAACTAGGAGAGAAGCCACTCTTAATTTGTGAAGCCAAACTTCATCAAATTTTTAAGGAATGATGCCACTAAGGCAACTAGTAATAAAAATCATTCTGCAATTTTCAGTTTACTAAAATGCACCTTAGGCCTCTGGCCAAGACAGATCTGTTTGCTAGATTTTGCTTTTGAAGTGTCTACAAGTGATAGTCATTTATCACATCCCCACTGAAAGCTCCCAGGTCTGAGAGGGAAAAAATTGCCACTCACTTCCCTGAGTGTGAAGACAGATGAGACTACCTTAGCAATCCTCATTTGGGTGCTTTGGGGCAAAATTCAAGGTCACACACTTTAATCAGCTGTAGCAAATAGAGTTTGGACATTGACTTTAGCTGCAGGTTACCTGCGTGCAGCTAGTGCAGGGGTCACCAGGCATGCAGGTGAAGTGAGTTTCTGTCTGCACTTAGCTCCTCTTCCACTTCTTTCTAGTACAAAGCCAAAGTAAGTATCTTAAAACAGCTTAACCTTATCTGCTTGACTGGAAAGAAACAATTATTAAAAGTTAGAAGGATTTGAAAAACTGTTCTAGAAGCAACCATCTCATACTTATCATTTTACTGTCTTTTGTTTCAGCCCCAAAGCTAACTGTAGTTCTGTGAATGGCCTTAGGTACATGTTAGCAAATAAAAAAATGGATGAAGAGGCAATTTATGAACAAATCTGAACTGAAGGCTCACAGGTGCACCTCTGCTGCAGTATCTCCTGAGAAAGCACTTCAGCAGCGCATGGATCCCCCTAGTTCTGAGAGACAGTGTTGCACAGGGTTCTGCTGCCTTCCACGCTCTCCTGACTCACCAGAAAGCTCCCAGTGACTGCCTTCCTCTCTTTCAGCTTCAAGAAGAAGATAATGAACTTCCCATGGTAAGATTCGCAAATGTGGAGGACCAGGCAAAATGCTGTGTGGATGAGTGAGGAGCTGAACACCAAGGTGAAATAGACTATTAATATTTTGAACAGTATGTATATAAGGGTTCATGTGGCATTAGCCAAAAGCAAACTACATCGATTTTTTGTGATTTTACCACTGTATTATATATGGTCCCTTTTTTATGCAAAAGCCCGTTATAAAAAGAAATTTGGATCCAAAATTTGACACATTTATCTAGGCGGCTAGACACCCAGAGGTGCACAGCACTGACAGTGGGACTTCCCTCATAAATACTGTTGTAGAGCTGAGCTGTAGAACTTAGCACTGGAATGGTTAAGGACATATTGGGGATGTCTTGCAGTTGAAGCTGCCTAAATATATTTGAATTATCAGTGAGTTAGCACAGAAAGCAGGAGAGGCTATTTAGCGTTTCTTACCCTGTTCAAGTTGTTTATCAAGTTCAGCCAAAGTTAAATGTTATGTTCAATGCACTTCAAGTTTTATAGGTGGTATGGGGATAGATACATGAAGGGCTGTGCTACTTCTGCTTGTATTCAGCAATTGCTAACCTTCTTTTGCTCATTATCTAAAGCTGGTCTCCATGGGTCTCAACTATTTGGGACACATACATTTAGCAACACCCCTATGTTAATATGGCTCTCTTGAGATCACAGCTGGGACACAGAGTTTCTGTAGCTGCTTATGATTAGACTAAGACTTTTCTCATTCCAGCTTTTACTTCATATGTCACTGCAGAATCACAGAGCCTGGTTTTGCAACTTTTGCCACTTAAATTCTGGAGACGTCTCAGGGGGATGATGGTTTCTCGGTTTTATTTATTTATTTTTAATTAGTCCTGCTGTCTTTGAAAGGGTTTTTACTGCAAAGACTTTTAAACTCCTGTTATTCCTGAAGGAATAACAAAGAAATATCTTCATATCCACCTTCTTGTTCTCTTATTGTGAAAAAGGAAAGTATGTTCATCATTGCATTCATACCAGCAGGTACTGTTTGCTTAACGCTGACATCTAAGTTGCTCATACAACAGCTACTCAACCTATGTCAGTTGAAACCTGCTGTGCTACTGTAAACTGACTACGTACTGGATGTGCCCTGAATCCACTTATTTTAACTGAAAAAAAGGATAAGTCATACCAGATGAGTTTCTCTACCACCTTATCCAAAGGGATGTGCTGCCTGAGGGAGTCTGCAGTGAGGGACTGTAATTTCCTGCATTGACATGGCTAGATTTCGAAAAGGATGCCCAACGCCTGAAAGTGCGCTCCTAGGCCAGTACAGATGGAATTTGGAGTCCTGAAAACCTCGGATTCCTTTCACAGGAGAGAGTCTTCCACAAGTTTTGGTTCTTGCATAGTTGTACATACATGCACAGTCTTTCAAACTGGTGGTATTTCTCTGGTGCTGTAGGTGGTGCACGCTTTTCTCTCTTCCATATGACAGGAGACTGTTTTACTGTTCTCTGATTCCTTTTGCAGTATTTATCGTGACTGCCCCAAAAAGGCAAAGCCCTTATCTTGTGGCAGCCTGTTTTCTGTCTCCCTGTTAGACAGGGTACACACACACATCTGCAAAAGTGTACAGATGTTGTGTACTGAGTTTTTTCACATGGGGGTCATCTGTACATGCTGGCAGGGGACAAATCAGGAGATGTCTAAGGCTATCAGTATGTTCTCTGGTAGTAAGTGAATCGATGATGTTTCCTATTTAGTAAAGAAACAAATCTGCAATTAATAACGTTTAAACATATTTATTGCTTGCAAGCATTTTTCTTAGGCAAAGCTTTTAGTTTCATTCTGTTTAGTGCTGTCCTTGCTAAGATCCTCCAAAAATTAGTTGATCCACAGTTGATTTTCTGGAAAAATCTGGAGAAATGCAGTGAAGTTTTGATGTCTGTCATACTGTGAATGACTATTGGAATATTACATGGGAAATACGAAGGAAATTAACTATAATATCCATAATATCTGTTTCTTTATGTTTTCAAATTTACCTGTGTGTTGGAAGAACAAGCAATTCAGATACTGCCTATTTCTGTAGTGTCCCTGGCTTCCAAGGCTGTGAGTGGGGGAATAACAGTGATGTTATCAACCTCCAGCAATACGAAGTAATATTTACCAAAATACATAAATAATGAGGCAATAGGGTTTTTTTGTCTCCACTCTCCTTTCACTATAAACTTTAGAACTAGCTAGACCATCTGTGGTTTGACAACAAGACATTCATTTATTAACTCTCTCACAAAAGTGCTGTGGTCATATCTTTTGTCCCTAAAATCCAGCTCAGTGTGAGGGAGAGAGACATCGAAATGGTGTCAATGAAGCACATGAAAGCGAGAGTAAAACCAACTGTTCAGGGTGCAGCGCCCTTTGCAGGGACAGCAGTCTGACATACTGCACCCATACGGTACATGCCGGGTCAATCCCCTGGTTGTTGCATTAGGTACATAAACAACTGAAGAAAGGCTGAGCTGCTCTCCAGCTCCTCTCCTCCTTCCCTTTTTATCGCCCAGCTGCGAGAAATCATGCAGACAGTTTTATTGATGTAGAGTTAGTCCTGTTTTGCAGGATAAAGCTCTTAGCATGTCACAGTCTCCTAATGGGTGATACTTTGCAGTTAGGGAGTTTAGTCAAAATTCCTTTCTGTATTCCTCCTCCTCCTTTCCCTTCCCATTTTTGTCCTCAACTTTATAATAGACACATATGAAAAAAACTATGAAATAATTGCTGAAAACTTGCTTACTCTTAAGTTTTAGTATAGTCATTGCAAGAAAGTGTATCTAATGTATATATGGATTTATTTTTTAATATGTTACATATATTTTATAACTTTTGTATGACGATATTTCCTATGTTGGATGGTCACATGTGATGCATATGCATTATGACGGCACTATGCTGAGAGCTTATTGACACTGAGATATATAGCTGGTAGCTGATGCTTCAAGAAGTAAACGAAGATACTTTTTATCCTATCCATTCCTCTATTCACTGGCACTGTAAATGTGCATATAGTCATAAGTATTAAATCACTAAATGTGTAGTACGTACTTTTCTGCAGAAGTACATGATCATTTCCAAAATTCTCTGCAGAAATTATTGTTAAAAAGGAATGGCAATTTAATCTAATGTAAGGCAGGGCAGGTCTCAGAGCTGAGCTTTGTGGGCGTTGAATTTATTAATGATTTGTATTGATTTTGCATTGGTCTGCTGCTTTTTGAAAATTATTTTAATTTTAGTTTTAATTTCCTTCTGTCTTCAGCATTGGTGAGCACTTTCTCAGCTGACTTATTGCTGAGCAAGGCTCCAAGAAGAGACCTTGACACAGTGACAGCAGCCAGAGCTAATAGATGCTCCTGCCACTTCATGTGGTGGTCACAGCCTGTGATGTAGGATTCAAGATGATGCAGTAAAAGCTCTGTATCTGTAACAGATTAAAAGACAAATCTTAAACACATTGCAATGTTACCACTTCGCATGATTCTTATTGTTAACATTGCAGCATTTGTTTGTTCGTTTTTCCTAAAATCTTAACTACTGAATACTTGTGACTGAATGAATATTTTAACTTGGAATACAAATTTCTACCCCTTATTTTACCGCCACCCCTCCATATCTTCTCTCCAATCTCCTAAAATTCACTCCTAGATTTGAAACTCTATAGGCTATAAAAAAAAAAGTTAAAAACAATTTTTCAAATCCATGTATTAGCTGATAGTAAAATATTAGCTATATTAAAAGTTTTATCTTTAGATCATTCTCATGAATGTTTGCTATCACAGTGGTCTTAGAATTTAAATATATTATAAAAATGTTTATATTCCACATGTGTGGTTAATCTAGTTGATGATTAGACCTTGAAAGAATGAAGGACATAAATCAGTGAAGGGTGTAAATGATACTGTGTATGTCAGTACTATTAGTTGACGTTTTTAAAACTGGTAGAAGGGTAGGTGAACAACGATCCATCATAAAGATGTTTTCTATCATTAACTGAGTGTGCTGAGGATTTTAACAAGTTTGCTCAATTTAATTAAGTTTAATAAATTCCTTTAAAATTGTAAAAGCATTGATTTTATACAGATTGGGAAAACAATTGGAGTTCCTCCAGCCTCAGAGTTTGCATAATTGTTGTAATCCATACAGAGTTTCACTCCATAGAGAGTTTCACCAAAATCACAAGATTTAGAGGAATTATTTCCTATCAGTCTCTTAATTTTTTCACTATTGAAGCTGCAGATGAAGAACTTCAGAACTCCAAAGGGTATAGAGACAGTGACTTTGCAAAAAAATGTAGGGGTTTCAGTACAGTTTATAGCATCAAGTCAACCTTTGATAATTTAGAAATACATTGACTTGAGTTTGGTTTTAGACTGTGCAAATTTCAAATGAATATGTTTCTATTAGACATCACTTCTCTTTGTTTACTTTCTATTCAGTCTCTCTTTTAATTTGTGCATAGTTCCTTTCTGGCTCTCGATTAGATCAGAGAAGCTCTCTCATCTCTAGGATTTACAGACCGTGCACCTGATCTTTGCAGAGCAAGTCTTGAAAGTGGTAAAAAACCCGCAAAACATAAGGCTTGGTTTTCCTTCTGTATCCTTTCTTTGGGGGAGGGGGAAGGGAATGAAAGTCTTTGCCAAGTTCAGAACAATTGGTTGAATTTCATTGTTGAATGCTAAATTACTGTAGGACTTGACTTAATTGCCACATCCTGGAATAACTCTTGAGTATACAGTAGAATAAAGATCTTCAATCTGACAGTTTGTTAGTTGAGCTTTTTTGGTTGTTTTTCCTTTCCTTTCCTTTCCTTTCCTTTCCTTTCCTTTCCT
>RSEF01000031.1:43533895-43584639 GCA_003993805.1 Himantopus leucocephalus | reverse complement strand
GTTTGTCAGGCATGACCTGCCTTTCACAAACCCATGCTGACATATGAATAGGTCTGAATACTATCATATAGGTCATAATATCACATAGGTCTGAATACTATCACTTGAGGAGTACTGAGTGTGCAAACTATTTGATTCGATAGATAGGCAGACTGTTATTTCAAAGGACCAGAAATCACAAGAATATTCTCTGAAGGTGTAATTACTTAATACATTAAGAAATGTGCATATCTCTTTTTAATTTCAGTTATTCAAAGAGTAATAACAAATAAACAGGGTATATGGACCTTGGACATTTATTATTAGCATATAGTTTAAATTTATTTAAAAGTTACTAATTTAAACATTGACTGTGGTCTATTTATGTTGCCAAATGCAATAAAAACTTTCAGCAGTGCTTCATACAAGAGAAAAATCACAGTAGGAAGTTGATAGACGCTTCTGTCTGAAAATTATTTATTATTTCTTATTCTTCTTTTTAACTCCTGATTTTCAAAATCTTCAGTTACAAATATAAATCAGTTGTTCACAGTAGGGAAGTGTTACTTGCCAGTGTTTTCTGAATTCTTTTTAATAGCATATTTCTGCACATATGTATTTTCAAATGATTGGGATTTCAGCTGTGTGAAAATCAGCACAGTTGTGGAAAAAAAATAAATTTCAAAGTGTTTTGTTTTGGCATATAGAATGAATGTAAAAGAACTACTGAAATGTTGCATTAATAATCTAGTCTCCCAGTAATCTAGAGGCAAAGTATATATTCAAATCATATGGGAATTAGACTGTGGAGATCTAATATGATGAAACAGATAAAAAATATATGGGAAAGACCTTAAACGTACCTCATTGTACGCACAAAAGGCATAGTGGACCCTCAGAGATATCTGTGATTCTATATCCTAACAGACCAGCTAACTAAATAATTTAAGGTATTTTCACCACTTTCCTTATGCATTCTCCTGCATATGCATGAGAATTCATCTCAAAGAACGTATATCAAAGTAAATGCATTTCAAAGTAAAATGAAATGACTAATGAAAGTGAATCTTCTCATCAAATGCAAATACTGTAACATAAGAAAGGAAAGAAAAATCTCCATGGATTTCTTTTACAGGCTACTTGGAGTGGGAAGCAATTTCCTTTCTAATTACCTTTCCTTGTAATACAATGTAATACAGTTTTCACTGCAGATTTGAGTGAACTCCTGTCTGCTTTGCTCAAGCACAGTTGTGAAATAGCCAAAGGCACAGCTACTAGCTCCTAAATAAGGTGGCCCGTTTTTACCCTGTAGGCTGAATCTACAGATTCAGTGCCTGCAGCACACTTGCTGTTGTGGTCTGTCCACGGAGCCTGCAGACCAGGGCAGGATATTTACTCTTGCCAGGAGAATTGCGGGGTGGTTCTGCAAGCTCTTATCTGCTCCTGCACGTTCTTCTGAGCTATGTGATTATATTTCTACATGTCCTTATTGCCTTTATATTTGAGATTGTCTCTCTTTGAAGAAAAACTACTTTTTGCTATGGTAGCTTGTCCACAGCAGGCTTGAGCACTATCATGCAGTATTAAGTGCCCAAGTGTAGACACTGAGGCTTTGTCTGTATTGCTAAATAAAATAAACCAGGGCCCATATTCTGGCTCCAAAGCCTGCGTTGAGTCCACACATCTAAATTTTTCTTTTCCTGCCTGCAGCTAGATCTTCTAAAACAGGACAGTCACACTGGGGCCTTCCTAATCGAAATAGTTCCCTGGAGTTTGCTATCGCCCAAATTATGCTTGGGAAAGCACAAGCTGGCCTTAGCCAAAACAGTGCCAGGGAGCATCCTAACAGCAAAGCAGAGTAGGTAGGCACAGGAGACAATTCACTCTGTCTCTACATTAGCACATAGATCCATCTTTTTGCCTTTGGGGTCCTTACAAGCTTGCAAGATCCTGGTACAGGACTCACTCGAGGCTGGTCCCTACTGAAATCGAGACCTTGTGGAAAAGGCAGGACCTGCTAATTTGATTCTCTCTTGCAATGAGTTGCTGTACTTTGTTTGGACGTTATTTTGAATGATCATTTTGTTAGAAAGAAAAGTCATTTGTGCCTACTTAAATACAAATATATAATGGAAGAGAATAAATTCTTTTTCAGTGGTAAAGCAGATGATTGACTTATTTCTACACCTTATACTTCAATTCCAGAAAAAGTGATCTGGTTACTACTTCATGGTAGGAATGGTTTCCTACATAAGGCTGATCATACAGGCCTCAATTCTACTCCTTCAGCAGGTCTGTAACTTTAAATTTGTAGATGATTTCATAAACGTCAATGGGACTGTTCACATTTTTAAAGTTATGAAGATATAAGGCACTAAGTCTAGCATACGCTTAGACTCTACACCCTCCCCATCTTTTCACAGTTTTCAGTCATACTTTGACAACAGGTGCATATTTGCATTAACGCTTCTTGAGACAGTATTTCTAGATAGTCACTCTCATAAAAAAAGAACATTCTTTCCTCCATGCTTGCTAATTTTTATTTCTTATTCAAGACACATTAGCTTTCTCTTCAATTAAAAAAAGAGCATGTGATCTGGAAGCCATGAGCAAAAACCACATAATATCAGACAAATTATAGAGTGAGTACTCTATGGACACTTTTGTAGAAATGGGAGGCACCTGTAAATATTTCTGGAAGGAATGAAAACACAACATATGACATAGAATTTATCTGGGATAACATTCTGCATGGGTCTAATAGGATTAACCTCTCTTCAACAAGAGACATGCTTTTGCCGTGAACTGGTTTATAAGCATTTATAATTAATAGCCATTTTTAATTGTTGCAGTTATTTGTGCTGATTTCATTCAAGTTTAAGTTGTGGAAAGCACTGACACTCCTTTTCAACCCCAAATCATTGATTTAGACAGCATTGAATGGATTTTTACTTTTCTTCTCGTTTTGTGAATTGAAATCTTCCTCCAAACAATATGTAGTGTAGGTATTTCTTTTCCTCATCTTGAGTACTGCTTAATAGTTTGGGATGTTAAAAATATCTCTAGGCACATTTTTAGCCCGGTTTCCTGAGGAAACAAGGCTTAGGCAGTCATGCTGTCTGTGTGTCTGTGTCTCTCTCGCTAGTACACTGGAGTCCCTTGGACATTTTTAACAAAACTTGACATCAAGTTTTCTAAGATATTAAGCTCTTTCAACTGGCCTGCACAAAATATTGCCCAGGGGCCTCATTCAGCCTCCAGAGCTGTTTGTTTGATCCATCAAAGTCGAGTTGTTCTGTTTAGGCTCACCCAGCAGCCAAGAAACAGCAACCAGCCGGGCAGTCAGCTCACAGAGAGCTGCCGGTCAGTCGGCACTTTTCACCAAGCCACAATGCGTGCTGTTTCTTGCTGGGCTGTCAGGCCAAGAAAAGATAGATAGGGACCTGACGGGTTGCGGGCAGGCTCATGCAGGAGTAAGGATATGGCTGTGTAGAGCTACAGGGCACTGGGATTCAACCACTCCATANAAAAAAAAAAAAAAAATAAAGAACAAAACCTCTATAGCTTTGTCTCTTTTCACAGAACTACTTAAATGATGAAACAAAACACAGGGTTCAACACTCACTTGCTAGCATCCAAGTAATGGTTCTCAAAATTATGTGCACAATACATCTGATAATAGGAAACAAATGATATCTAAAAGATAGAGGAACAGACACGCACATCCAAAACACTTATGAGCATGTGTGTGTGTGTAGATATATATGTATACTTGCATATGAATGCACTAATCCTGGAACCTTCATAGCCTGGTGTACATAGTCCATACAAAGAACCCCAAATTCTGTGCTCTTGTTATTTCCAGTGCATTTTGGCAACAGGACGCTCATTTGTTAATGCACTCCTAGATGGTGGAGCATAGTATTTGACCACTAAGATTAAGGTCAAGACCCCTAATTGTACTGTCAATCTTAGTGATTTAGTTTGCATAAATAAGATTTTTGGATAAACTATGTTGTTTGTCACCAACAGGGCCCATATTACATAATTACAATGTGAGCTGCAAATAACGTTCACAAGAACAATGGTGTCACAGAAACATTCTAGTAGTTCTAGTAAGCAGCTTTGTTTCAGAAAATAAGTCAGAAACTATTTCACAAATTTCCTTCATTGCCAAAAATCTATCTTAAAATGTGTTAACCATTTTCCTTTAGTCTTTACTGTGAACTGCTGTCTGTCTTTGGTTAAGAACTAAGTGATTGGAGCCAAATGTTTAAGGCAACAATTTAATATTTTTGTTTCATTTCATGAAAAGTCCATATTAGAACTGAATTAAAAATTAAAGGAAAAAAGTAAGTATTCGGAGGGCACAGCAGAGTGGACAGCAAATGTCCCGTAAGTAACGCCAGCAGGCAGGAAATAACATATATTAAATTCAAAGCAGCCATTCGTGTCTTCAGTCTCTCCAAGAATGCTAGTACAAATCCAGCTGGCACCTCAGGTAGGTTCTACAGCCACATCTGCCTGACGCATTNTTTTGGTTATTTTTTTTTTTTTTCTTAAGGAAAGGTCTAACTGCTAAGAAAAGTATAATTCGTTTATTTCAGGATTTCAAGGAACAGATAATCCACCACGTGGCAACATTTCTCCTCATCAGCTTTTTCCTACTGTTGTAGTGCTGAGCAGGAACAAACGAACAGCTATGACTGCTACGCTTCATATTATTTAGAGAGGCGTGACTGTATTTCCATCGTGTGTTTGCACTGTGGTTTTCCTAATCCAGCAAGATGCCTGGTTATTAGCTTGCAGAAATGCTAACTGCTTGCTGTCACACCTAGAAAACCATGAAGCAAAGATAGTAGTACATCAGCAAGGAAGCGGGTGTTTGTTCTGACCCTATAAATCACTAGCTGGTTAGCATCGAGTTTTTATAAGATACTAGAAATCATTTTACACCACAAATTCTTTGGCCAGATCCTTTCTTCATTTAATTCTGTTGACTTTTGGCTTAAAATTAGGAAGGATTTGGATAACTCTGGCTAGAAATGGGCTGTAGCCTCAAAATGTGAATCTAAATTATCAAATGCCTCTAACTTGGAAGTGGGGTTTTGTTACAAGCTATCTTTGTAACAGCAGGACAACATGGGATTATGGAATTTAAATACTTTGGACTTCGTTTATACGTTTTTCAGCTCATGAAAGTACAAGTTATTTGTCTACTTGAAATAAATGTCTTTTGTTTATCTGCCTGCATGCTGTCACCGTGGAAAATTGTATATAAATTCCCAGTTGAGTTTGAGTTACAACTGTCTGTGTGAAACGTCAAAATGACAATACTCTGTTGCAAAAAGGAGGAACATTAGAAATAAAGAAGTGCATTATTCTATCTATGTCTTTATGTCTGCACAGCATCAGGCAAACAACCAGCTCTCAATAAACCATAAGAAATAACAAATAAGCACAAGAGAGTACAACTGAAATAATTCCAAAGAATTAAGGCCAAGTAATTACAGCTTTTTAGATATATTGACTATAAAGTAGTGTTTTTCTTGAGGGAACTTGAGGTTAACCATATGGCGTACTGACCTAATCTTCAAAAGTACAAGAATGAGAAGCTTTTGATGAAGCATGGCATTGCTATCTACATCTGTGACAGAGGAGAATAAATTATGTGGCTCTGTAGATAATTTGGTAGTTTTTATTAATAATTGTAGTTATGCAAGTTAATATTACAGCAAGCATTCAGCTGCAATATTTTAGGATATAAACTGAGCAGTGACGGAGCCAGGAAATCAAGTCCCCTATGTAGAACAGTGACTCATTGCAGTATGAATCATTTATGTCTAAAAGCAGAACTGGACCTATTGTGTTCTGCATTGTGTCAATATTTCCATGGTAAACCATTGTTTTCAGTGCTTCTATCCATGGAAATGGGACTTTTTCTTAAAATTGGTACACAAAATGCCAGGCCAAAGCACAAATGTGAATTACTGTAAGAAATAGGTGCTTTCCCATGCTAAAGCAATTTGGACCATTTGTATAGATGTTCAAGACAAGTTTGATTTTCAAATGAATATTAGAACCATATTTAGATTTTGTGAACTTGAGAGGAAAAAGATCTGCATATTTGAATGTATCTTATTATCTAGCTTTTATATTTTTGTTCATTCTTTCCACTATCAGTTCTCCCAATCCTTTCTACTTTGTATCACAGACATGTTTGTTACAGGTTTTGTTTAGCTACAGGTATAAACCCAGTGGACCTCTCAGGGCCTGATCCTTTAGTCAACACCAGCAGACTTTTAGCTTCCTGTGTGTTCCTTGTAATTGGATTTATACTTATGGTTGATTTCCTAAACATTTTATAAGAGGTATAATGAAAATCTGGGCTACAAGTATGTTTTTAGTCCACAAGTTTTAATCAAACCTTTATGATTACAGCAAAATGTTTCTTAGTAATGACAGTACATGAATACACCTAGATTTGCCAGACAGACAATTTGAACCCAGGTTTCATTGGTTTCAGGTTGGCATGTGACTGGGATAACTAAAAATTTAGGTTTGACAAACTCCCACTCCTTAACAAAATCACAGAGATGGAGGTAGAGATTTTTCTGTCCAGTTTCAGAAATGGATAAACTGGACATTTCTATGTAAGCCAGTTACCCATGTGTTAAATGTCAGTAATAAATCTGCATAATTTGAAGATTTTCCACCATGAAAATGTTTTTTTTTAAAAACTTCTTTTCTCTGGATTTCTGTGCTTTGGGTTCTTGTATGCATGCATTTCACTACCAGGAACCTACCCTGAAATAAGTAGGGGCTGCTTGACGCAGTTTGTTGAAGGTGGCAGGAATTTAATAAACATTGAAAAAGATTAACAGTAGTGAGGCATCATTATGCATTCTGAGTCCTGTGAAACTTCTTTATTGTAGTACAGCCTATCCTGTGAATATTTGAAATGTTCTGGTCTAATTAAATAGGGTTTTGTCTCTGGGGTTCTATTTTTATTCTTTTTCTTTTGTCACTACACAAAACAACGAGGTCAAGTTTATGCACAAAAAAAATCTGCATTAGACAAATTTTTGCCAAGATGAACTTTTACGTCTGAAGATGTTATGGGTTTTAGACACTCTTGCATTGTCAGATATGCTGTTTTATTCTTACATAGTCTGCTTATTGTAGCCTTCACCTGTCCGAAAACTTTAGAAGCAGAATTGTTTTGCCAAAATGAAGAATTATCTTTTCATCCATGACTATATCTATTGCTAAGGTAAATAAAATGACCACCTCAAAATTATGACAATAACTATTGAAATTAACAACACCACTCATATTATCATTAAAGTGTGTTTGGGACAGCAAATCTGAACTCTAATAAGTATTAAATAAAGCATCAAATAAGAAACTTGATGGCACTTAATAAATACTGAGGACAAAATTTAGTTGTAATAATAATAATAATAATCTTCATCCTCATCATCTAAGAACTGGTATTCTACTACTTCCTGCACAGTATGAGAAAGTCAGTTCCAGAGTTAGAATGAAAGTACAGAAATCTAAGAGCAGTTAGCAGGGTTTAATTTTGCAGTGCTCAGATAAAACCCACACAGAAAAGAGAAAATGAACTTGATTAGGACTAGATGTTTCAGTGTTTCAAAGTAATTAAATTAAGACTGAAAAGAATCCAAGAATCTGTAATCTGACATTTTTGCTCTGACTCTAATGTCATCTTGGAGCTCTGAGAATAGGACAATTATTCTTTTCTTATTATTATCTGATTTCTCAATATGAAATTTTGTGACTTTTTTTCCTTTTTTTTTTCTTCCAACATGGACATTTCTAGTTGAGGTCTGCCTAGATCCTCTTCTTTGTGCCATCTGGCATACCTTGACTTTCTTTCCAGCTCTTCTCATCTCTTCTTTCAAGAAGTCTTATAAATTTCTGCCACTGAGGTCAATACCATTAGAGTTAGCATGGGTCCAAAGCAAACTGAGCAAAAAGGGACTAACAGCACTTCTCCTCAACCTGGTGGGAACATGTGATTTCATCAGATTCACCCACTCTTGAGTTAATCTAAGCCCTGCTCTGTTATCACGGATGTTTAGCCACCCTCCTCGACTGCATCTCTGGTTGCCTTCTTCCCATCAGCTCAGTAACTGGAGCAGTGAAATACCTCCACTTACCAGCATATGGGTAGGTATTGGGACTCCCCTGTGGGGCTTTCTCTTAATTCCTGTTGTCTTGCTGGAAGGAACTCGGTTCATGATGATCTGCTGTGACACAGCCTGCCAGGATTCAGCAGCAGACTTATGCTCCTCATTACCCTTCCAGCCCACGTTGGAGCTGGCATTTTGGTTGTACGAAGAATGTTTTGAACCGCAAAAAGAATCTGTCGTCTGTAACACCAATTAAGCGCAACACCACAAGCATTCTGCTTTGTTCAGTAGTGGGCAGTGTTAGGTATAATGTGAGAGCAAGAAACTATGAGCATCTAGAAGTGGAGACCTTATTGCAGAGCTCTGGCACTGCATGTTAGATTTGCTCATTTAGAAAACGTATGTCGAATCATCACATGTATTTTCCTTTCCCTTATTCAGACCGTCTGGATGTAGTGTGTGTATATAATAATTACTTTTTCTGAATACTTATGAATTAATGATATATATATATGATATCAGCTAAATTATGATAATTTTAAAAAATCATTTTAAAAGATCTGCTCTTGTCCATTTCTGGCATATATTTTACCCATCTTTAACCTTTAATCTCAAATACCTCACTTTTTCCTACTAAAAATGCCATAGAAGTCTCATACAATTCAGTCTTTCCCTACTTTTAAGTCCTTCTTCTACTCCCCCGCTTTTCAAGGCAATGTGAGTTTCTTATAACAAGTTTCTCTGATTTTCTTGCCTTCCTACATCACCCTCTTTTAATTGGACACTATATCTAAATAGCAAACCTCAGTCTGCTTTCAAAATCCATTTCTGCTTTCCTGTTAAAGAGAGTTTTGTTGACTGTAGAGACAAGCCAAGCCGTGAACAAGCTTCCCCTGAAGCACTGTGCTTATGTTTAATATTTTTATGGCTATTACTCATGTCCAACACAATGCTACTCTGCTATCTATAACTTCAGAGTAAGAAAAGCTTAGAGCATAGGTCCCAGCCTTATTTCTGCTTGAAAAAAGCTCGAAAATGTTTGCGCGTTATCACAAACATAAACTGGTCAGTACAATTATTTGCAAAACTGCCAATATTTCAAGCCTGCTCAGTTATCTGGCTCACCAACTTTGCATAACTTCAGTCAGCTTATCCACTTTCTGATGAATTCTCCCCCTTCTTCATCTGTCACTGTAAAATGCTTAGCAAATCATTTCAGCATAGGTTGATGTTCCACATTTCTTAATTGTTAGTTCTCTTCATACAAAGGTTTTCAGTCAAAAAAATATTAGAAAAAACTGTACCAGTTTTAAATTTTTGCAGGTGGAGAAGGGAATGGCTGATTTTTTTTTCTTCCTTTAAAAGTGCCTTAATTAATTTTCAGAGAAGCAGGGCACAGAATCATGTTTTCATTCAAATTCATGACCTGAACAAGCAGTATTCTTGTAAGGTTTTTTTTTTCAACATCTACTGTCTGACAATATTAATGACAATCAATGAAATCTTTAAGTGATAAGACTTCTTTTGAAAATAGTTTTTAAAAGTTCTGTGATGAAGAGACAAAGTTGCTCTGAACAGCTTGGTCTGTTTCTTTTCCCCCAGTTTATGTGAGACTGTGAGATGCACAAGGGATTGTGCTGATTCTTGAAGGACTTTCAGTTCAAATAGAAAGGGTTATAGAATTGACATGGCATATCGTATATTACTGACAGAATGGATGGGTACATTTTTTGGAAAAAAAAAAAAGGCTTTCATGTGGAAAAGGGAAATGAAAAATAAAAAAAAAAAATCAAATTTTCTCTATCTGTGTGCTCCCAGGATTTAGAAAATAGGAAGGGCAATCCATTCAGAGATTTTCTGTAGACCTGGGATTTTTCCCTAGAAACTTGGAAGCCATTCATTCAGCCAGACACTGACTGAAAAAAAAAAAACCCCACCAACCCACCTTTATATTTTTAAGTTGGTGTAGGATAAAACTCTGGTTTTGCAAAAAGAGAAAAGTGAGATTCTAATCTATTCATACTCTCAGAGTACGAGTTAAATTTTGTAATGAAATGAAAAAAGTAAAGGAGCTGTGGGAGAAATTCTGGATATGTGTACAGAAAAAAGATCAGAATCCAGAAAATACACATATTTATAGACAACAGGTTAATGAAGTAACTCAGTGAAGACAAATGTGCTCCAAGTGACAGAGTCTAGCAATAACTGATAAAATAAACAGAAATGACAACTCATTGAAAACCTTTGAAAAACACGCTCTTTTCAATTTTTTAGATTAAAAGGATTAATGGGAATGATCTACTCAGTGTTTCAGTAGAGAAATCTCTTTTTTTTTTTGCCTGCACTTACAAACTGATATTGATTCTAATTAGGTAAGGGTCATAAAGCTGAAACTAAAGTAGTTTTCAGAGCTTCAGTATATGTGATAGCTGGCCTTTAAGCATCTTTTTGAAATTTAACATTATTCTACAGATCTAAAACATCTTTCACACATCCGATGTGACTTAAAAAAAAACCCAGCTACCGACCTCTACCAGGAAGACTGATGAGGGGAAGGGATACATGCAGGAAAACCAAATGAGTGCAAACTTGTTATAAGTAAACACAGACTGGAAATTAGATTCTAAGAATTCGAGGAATGAGGTTTTGGAGGAACTTTCCTAGAGGGATAAAAAGGGACAAGTTAATTTTAAGTGGAAGATTACATGCCGATGGAAGAGAAGACATAAGAAGATTATTTGCAGTAAAAGGAGACTAGATTAAACAATCCAAGAGGATCTTTCTAGTTTTACATTCTTACATTACATTAGAGAAAACTGAAAGTTAATGGGGTGCATGGTTTTTATTATGCAGTTGCTGAAGGTCTGCACATGAAAAAGTGTGAAGTATTTAACCCAAGAGAGTCTGAGTTTGTTTTCAAAAGGGGTAGTACTCAGCACATTACACAGTTGGAACTAAAGTATTGAAAAGTATCAAAATCAAATGCCCATTTTCAAGAAATTACTACCTAGGAATTTATATCCCACTCTCTTAGATAAGTAAGTTGCTTCTAGAAATAGGATTTATTTTCTTAAATTGTCTAGTTGCTTTTGAAATCTGTACTCATTAGTTCCTGTAAGTACATGATCAGAGAAACATTATTTTTTAATTTTTTTTTTTTATGGAAGGCTCAACAGAAAATGATAGATCTGCTTTTGAAGTATTTCTAGGATTTACTTTCTGGGTTTTATGATTCAATGTATGACTTCATATGATATATCAGCTTTTTTTTATGTATCTAAGACATTGGATAATTCTAAAATCTCATAGTTATCTATCTTGCCACAGTATTAAGTTGGTACCTTCAAACAAGAAGCACTGTAGATCTCTAAAATATTAAGCAATTTTCATACAATCATAGAATGGTTAGAGTTGGAAGGGACAATAAAAATCATCTAGTTCCAACCCACCTGCCATGGATGGGGACATCTTCCACTATACCAGGTTGCTCAAAGCCTGGTCCAACCTGGTGTTGAACACTTCCAGTGATGGGGCATCCACAACTTCTCTGGGCAACCTCTTCCAGTATCTCATCACCCTCAAAGTAAAGAATTTCTTCCTAATATTTAATCTAAATTTACACTCTTTCATTTTAAAACCTTTACCCCTTGTCCTACTGCTACACTGCCTGATAAAGAGTCCCTCCCCATCTTTCCTGTAGGCCCTCATTAGGTATTGGAAGGCGACAACAAGGTCTCCCTGTAGCCTTCTCTTCTCCAGACTGAACAGCCCCAGCTGTCTCAGCCTGTCCTCATAGGAGGGATGCTCCAGCCCTCTGACCATCTCTGTGGCCCTCCTCTGGGTTTGCTCCAACATGCCCATGTCCTTCTTATGTTGGAGGTCTCAGAGCTGGACGTAGTATTCCAGGTGGGGTCTCACGAGAGCAGAGTAGAGGGACAGAATTACCTCCCTCGACCTGAACTTTGCTATTTCTGTGTTTATTCAATTCATCAAAACAACACATCAAAGTTTCTTACTGCTTTAAAGTTGCCAGTTACTGTCTGTTATTTTTTAGGCTATTTTTGAATTGACAGTTTAAGCAAATAATTGTTTTTGCTGACAGTACTCCGTAAGTTGTGTCTCAGCAGACATTTATCACGTTTATATGCTTGAATAGCACAGCTTGTGATTTTTAATGGAATTTATTGTTAGGCAAGGTATACTTTCTAAAAAGAAGCTGTGGAAAAACACATGGGCAATTAAGGCAGGCCAAAACCTTGTATAACCACTTAATTGAGAATAGACACAATGAGGAAGCAAATAAATGGTGTATAAATATTGGGCTCTTTTTTCCTGTGAAAAGATCTATTTCTGCTTGTGAGTTTCTCTGTGCTCCTTCCCGCCTCAGTACATCTGAAGGTGAGCAATGGAGGCCCCAAGAAACACCTTCTCCTGGTTTCATGGCATAGTTCTATCTCCTACAGACAACAGCTGGCAATTAAAGACAAAAATCCTATCCAGACACATTTATATTCCAGGTGTCCTTCTGCAAATTTAGGCTGTGAATGAGATTATGTCTGCCTTTTTTATGTTGCTTGCTCTGTTGGCTTTACAGTACAGTACCCCCAAGTGGCCTGTTTAAGTCAGAATTCAAACACAATAGTTCACTGATGGTTTTTTAATGAACAAAGCTGAAACTGAACTAGGATTAAAAAAATAGAGAGAGTAGCAGGGAGCACTTCAAAGAATCCTATGTAAACAAAACTGCAGCTCAGTGACCACGTCAGAGGAAATGAGTTGTTTACTTAAAAAGATGCAGAAGACAATCACCCCAATTTTTAACTTTGCAATGCCTTTCAGTGGCCTGTGGTTCCAGGCTCATGGTTTTTGCTCAGAGCATCTGTACAGTGGTAACGCTAATCTTTGGAAGTCATTCCCTCCACCCCCCCACCCCCCCCTTCATGGAGGTTTTCTATGATCATGAGCCAGGAAGGACTGGGTAGAGCTCGAACTTGTTATCACAGTTATCACATGGCATATAAAACAGCAGGGCAAACGGTAGACTGATAACGGTGACACTGAGGATGGCAGGAAGAAGAGGAAAGGGGAGAGGGAGCTTCACCAAGACTTTTTTATTTTTTTAATTGGCAGTTCCCCCTTAATGTTTATTCATGAACTAAAATGTAGTGTATTTTGTCCTGTCAACAACTGCTTCAGGTAGTCAGTCAGACTGTTGTATTCTTTGGACAGTCGTCATCAAATGTTTCTATTGAAACCTTGTTGTTTTAAACAGATGCAGGGCCATATTCTGCAAGGACCTGAGTGCTGAATAGCTTCACTGAATTTATTAGGAGGTAAAGTCATACTGGTATCAGTCAGGGAGCATGCAGTAACTTATTCAACCTGTAGCCTAAGTCAGAAGTACTGGATCCATAATTGGCTGGGGACTGCCAAGGATGCTGAAAACACCTCTTGCTGTAGCCTTTACTCACAGCCCAGCGAGAGTTACCCTGGAGCTGAACGCTGAGGCAGAGGGTGAGAGAGCATTTGTTATGAGGTCTGCCTGGCTTACGTACAACGATAAGGATATTTGCATCTGATTTGTTCCTTTCATTGGCATAATCATTGCATAAAAGCCACTACATACTGCAGTCACTCTGTTTTTCACTGCAGTGTGATAGGATATCATGCCTTGAACTGAGCTTCCCTTGAACTGGAATATAACCCACTCTGAAGAGTGTCAGTCAAGATCAGCTGACAGAAGGGCAAGATGACAATGTGGCAGCAAACAACGGTTTTCATGTAATACGATACCTTTAGGATTCTTCCTCTCATTTTAAAATATGAAATATGTAGTACTGTGTGTGATTAGGATTTAGTGTCAAACCTAAATTTTATCTTATTGAACACAATGGTTGAATCATACCATGCTTAAAATAACCAAATTAAAATAAAACACATATTGTCAGAGTCAACCTGGTAGTTTATACAAGAACTATGCTGGGTTAATATTGCTGTTTCAAAGGCGATGCCAAAAATGGCTGGATGGAATTATAGTAACAGTAGTTGCAAGTCACCAACAACCTACATTTTAGATTTTGTTTCTTTTTCACTGTATAATTATTTCAATAAATGAAAAGAAATAGAGAGCTGAAAATGAAATGGAAGACTGAGGATTTGATACACTACTATACACATCTCTGAGTGCTCAAGGGTCTTATATTAAGGACAACATTCAAGAAACTCTGGCAGCTCACCCACAGCCAAGGCAGCGTGGCTTGCATGGGCTCCCACCAGCAGACCTGCCGAATCCATGTCTTCATTTTAAGAGAGGTGCACTAGTCCAGAAATCTCATTTCTCTCTGACAATGTTTATAATAATGAAAACGAAATGTCATATGGTAGACTGAAGAGCAAAATGTTGAAAACTGCATGGGGAAGCTATAATCTACCATCTCCCATTCTTTTACTGTTAATGGAGTTATGGGTTAGATGCTGCCGACAAGCACAGGAAAAGAAGTCCTCTGCCCCCAAGGACTTACAGTCCAAGGACCTGATCCTGCATTCTGTTTTATATGACTATATACAGGTATATATGTGCTAGCATATATTTTCTATTTGCCTGTTGACTAAGATTCTTAAAATTGCAGTTTATTCAAGAAAAGCTCCCACCTATATCAAAGGTAATTCTGATAGACTAATTCAGCCATGAGTTTTTTGAGTACTAGCTAGCACTAATATCTATTTAAAAATTCCATATAAACTGAGTGGCAAGTATATTGATGTATATCAGATTGTAGGTTTGTACATCTGTCTAATAAAACAAGCATTTCCAAGTAGTCCTACAACTACTTATTTCAACTATTTAGATAATGTGGGTTTTCTTTTCTAAATCACTTGGGTTTGCTGGTTTGTTAGCTTCCTGAGTTTAGATTTTGTTGTATGATTTCTACATTTTTCTAATGTTACCTCCCTGCCACTGGATACTTTTCCCTCTAGAGTCCTATCATTTTATCAAAAAAAGGGATTAACCTTATAGCCAGCCAGTTGTTGGCTATTCATCTTTATCTTATTATTCCAAACTGTGAAGATTATACAACTTTGATTATGTTATTTGTTTAGGTGGGGTTTTTTTGTTACTGCTGTATGGACTATCTGGGCCTGCATAAAATATATGTATTCATCAGAACTGAAAAAGTATAGCATTGCAGCATTTTTAAACCACTCCTATCATTTTTCTACAATTTCAGAGAAGTCCTGTGTAGTTCTGTCAGTGGAATCTGGCCTAAATAATGTCATTTATTCTTCAATACTCTATTACACAGGTATGTATGAAGCTGGCAGAATATTTTCTTGCATTATGTAAAGAAAATCTAAAACTAAATGTTATTTAGCTGGTACAGCAGTCAAACCTTATATTCCTGAATAAGGGGTTTGAGGTCAAAGATTCAGAGTTTCTGCAAACCATAACACCTTGGCTATCGCAATTTGAGAGTGAATACTGCATATTCTGTTCTTTAAACAAAACCTCATTAAAAGAATAGTAGTTGTGTAGATGCAATTATTTTATCACTTTGTAGAATTTGTTCGTGGACAATCAGATATGGTGGTGTTCTTTAAGCCAAACTTAAGAGGTGGGAGTATAAAAGCAGAGAAATGTAGCTCTGTCATACAATAAACTTGAATATTTCATAATGATTTTCTTTCAAGATGTCCTGCTTAAACAACACAGTGCTAAAATACATCACTGTCTTCATTCTTCTTAGTTTTCATATTTAGACAAAAGCAAGCCCTGTGAATAATCTTGGTCTTGCAAGAAACTTCTTGATCTTTTTCTTTCTGTAAATTTTCCACCTATGGAACATTGCCTGCATTTGGTCTTATAAAGACCTTTGATTTGCTGAAACCCTCAGGCACGTATTAATCGCTTCTTATCTGGACTATTGCTATTCCCTCTTTATAGTCTTTATAAGTCCTTATTATCTCAACTTTGGGGGGACTGAAGTATCATAGTTCCATCTATCCAGTTAATATTACTATACCAGCTTCATCTTCCAGACCATTCCCTACCTTTCTACTTAGACTAACATTCTAATCAACCTCAAAATGGTGTTTTTCAAAATGTTTCCTAAATTAGTCTAATTTACTATATTAACTTCTTGTCCAACTACACCTAACTTTGCTCTTTCATCTGGGTGTCTTCTTTATCTCTGCTCCACATCTTGAGCTAACTACTAAGGTCTTGTTCGAGCCAAATGAGACACCCCATCTTTGCAGTGTCTCGGTGACCAAGTAATTTTAAATACCACATTACTTTTTTTGGTATAGGTTGCTTGATTTTGTGCAAATCCTTGTATAATGTTGCTTTATACAGAATTGTATTTCAGAATTTGCCAATATGAGACTGCAGAATAAAACAAGAAGATAATCCTGTAAATCAGTATTTTCTTTTATTTCATACTAGACGACTTAAGATGGCATACAAGATTTCAGTATAGCTTTTGTTTACATGAATCTTTCCAAAATGATCCATAAAATTTGTTCTTTTTAATCCTCAAAATTGAAAAGGGAGTGTTCATAAAGGATACATATATAAGAGTATACAATCTATAGCTGCATGATGAATTTGAAGGTTTTCAATTTTATAAACTGATGCATTTTAAATTTATTTACTGCATTTATTTTCTGAGACTTAGAACAAAAATAAAAGAAGATTGAAGCAACAAATACTTTTTTTAAAATTTTTGCAAGAACGTTTAAAAATCCTTAGCTCAAGATATGAAACAAATTTGATGAAAATTCTCTGGTATGAAGCATGTTATAAGTTGTGAGAAACACTTTATAGAAGAAGAAGCAAATTCAAAGAAAGAAATTAAGTAATAATTCTTAATCCCAATGCTAAAATCCACATTAGCTCTTTCTACTACACAGGGTTTTGTGACTAATTCCCCTCCAAGCTGAGTAAATGACCACTTCTCTGCTCATAAAAGCAACAAAACTTTGTAAGGCTATGAGAATGCGACATTTTAGTACAGCCTGAAAGAGCAGACTTAGAACTGTCAAAATCGCCTCATACTGATGGCAAGCCTTGAATTTATTCCAGCACCCACTTTTAGGCAAACTTATACTGAGAAGATCCCTTCCTAATAAATGGAAAGGGATATCCCTGCTTTGAATCATCATTTGAAGGATTTTATTTCATTCTTTTTACTGGTCACATTTTCAATATTACATAAAAAAATACAGAAATTCAAGTATAGAAATTTTGTTTGATGAATTCTCATCTGTGTCACAATGAGACTAATTTATAATGTGTGAGCTCTGTTTTCTTTCATTTTGTAAAATGTTGACTTGCAAACTGAAGTAGGAAGTAATTGCACTACTGCAGGCACTTTCCACAGTTTTACTGCTCTGGTTATACATAGTTTTACAGGAGAATCCTTCCTTTTACCAGACTAATCACAAGGATTTTTTTTTTTTTAAACTTGGGTTATGAATTACTGTATGATTTAACTTGAAGAACTGCTCTGTAAGGTCTAATTTAAAGTAATAAGGATGCTACAATCCAGGAAACTTTACTTATGAAACACCCTGACTTCTCAATGAGGTACAAAACGTCACGTGGTATATGAAAGCTGCCAGTAGAAAAGTAATAGAGAGAAACAGAAACAGAACACAGGGACAAGGTCAAGTCTGGAATATTTCAGAGACTTAGCAAATGACAGATGAGTGTGATAGAGGCATGAAGGAATAGTTTCCTGGAAACTTATTTTATAATTAGAATATGAGTCCTGAGTATCTGGTGGACACTCTTCAACTATAGCTAGGTTGACAGCTTAAATAACTTTGTGTGTTCTTTTCATATAATGGCAAGGTCGCCACAACTTCTCATGTTCAAATCACAATGTGGCACACTGAAAGCAGTTGGCTGTTCATCATTTCTTTTGTAATTCAAACTCTCCTGACTAGAACGCAGAAAATTGGACACCAAGTGTCTCAACAGAAGGAAAAAATTATTAGAAATCAGAATTGTGTAATTTCTCTGGGGGTTGAACTGTATACATTTAAATTAAATGTCAGTGCTGAGGCTTGCATGATCACATTTTGCACCATTTAAGCACATCTGTCAGATTTAGAAAGGATTTAAATAAGGTTCTGTGAATGCAGGTGAATTTAATCTGTAATTACCACTTCATAATTTTAGAACTACCAACATGGAAACAAGCCAGTCTTTTCCATAAAACAATCTGATTTAGAAACTTACTATTTTTTCCCTCTCTTTCAGTATAAAATTACCATGATTTCCAGATAAAGCCATGTGATGTGAAGAAACATACCCAAACATAGAAACAAAACAAAATTTTTAATAATGAAGACAGAGAAAAAAGATAAATTGGAAAATTAATTAGCAGAAAGGACAAAATTTTCTGATATTGCTAAAAAACAGCTTGAAAGAGACTTGTGAATGTGATGCCAGTACAACTCTGGGGAAGGCTCAAGAACAATTAGCTCAATAATATTTATTAAGCAGTTGCTATGTCTGTAGACTTTCCACCTACCATGTAATAATGAATTTTATGAGCGCTCCTTCAGTGCAGAGTTTTTCAGATTGGTTTCTTTGGACCATTTCAGCTTGGACCCCATGAGAAGGGGTCCCCTGCCGAGAGGCAGCAACAGTGAGGATCTCCAGGGACTGCAATTTTAATTCCAAAGATACACACAGCAGTTAGTATGTAGTTTGCAACAGAAAAGGATTATTGTGCAGACACCAAAAAAGGACATAAATATTAATTCAAATATGAACAAAAGTCAGGATCTGTGATTATATTTAAAAATTATTAAAAGTCCAGGTTACTCAGAATCCAGGCTAAAGAACAGGCAAAATATTCTACTACCTGACATTCCACTCTATTTCTCATCTCAATAATAAGATTTAAAAAAAAAAAAAGATGAGCCATATAGTCAGTTACATTAATTAATATGTTTATTGCATGAGGTATTACCAAATGGTATGTTACAACAGACATGAGCAAGCTCTTCCCAGAGCCTGAGCCAACAAGAGCTATTCAACTGCCATTGGAATATCACAGAGCCTAAGCTAGTAAGCTCTGCTGTGAAGCACTGTATGCTTTTTTAGGAATGATGTCATGCTAACATGGCATGGCTTGTATTGGTTGAGTGTGCAAAAGAACGAGATTATTTGCTAGCCTGGACCCATATAAACACAGTCATAATTACAGCAAAGACTTTAGGTTGCTCAGGCACCTTAGTTGTGTATCACTAAAATGAATATTTTCTATAAGTATAGCTAGAGCCCCGGCTAAGAACAAGATGAATTATTGCCTTGTTTCAGTACAGAAGTCATGATATCTGCTACCTAAATGATTTAGAATTAGCCTAATTAATTCCTAAGATTTTCAATGTTAGGCTGCAAAATTCCATTGCTTTTTAACTATCACGAGACATGGTGTTGGAAATTTGGGGGAAGTGATATTGCAAAAATGTTTATCTGACTTTTCTCTCTCTTTTGAAACAATTGAGATCAAATTACCATAAATGTTACTTTGCTAATATTACATGTTTTAAATAAAGACTGGTTTGCAAATAATGCATATACATTTTTAGAAAATGTACTCTATACTCAGAGACATTGCTATGATTTTTAAAAAACTCTTTAGTTTGAAGGATAATATTACTTGTCATGGAGGCTTCTTGTATGTAGATGCAAGGCCGTTGGAACCAAGTTATTGGAGGATGCAGATCTGCAATATCAGATTGATGAGGGGTACCTCATTCTGTACTTTCAAATAAATGGGTACAAGTACAAACCAAGCTTTTCAGACAATGACTTTATTTTTTAAACATTTATTGTGTTTAGTAGTTCTCTGGTGCAACAGGAAGACGTAGGTAGGTTTTTACATTATGTGCTAACGCTGCGTTCTATAGGAAATGAAGAAGATGTGTGTAAAAATATAGAAGACAAGTAAAATTATGGAAGAATTTTATTCTTATAACTTCAATTCAGTTACAGACTGTAATTTTGGCCTGGCCCGGGCCCTTGTAAAGCTGCGATAAACTGGTCAAAACCAGGAACAGACACAGTTTTCTAGAACATCCATAAATAATATTTCGCAAAATATTTAGAAGAATAGTTTCATAGTTTCCTGCATATGCCATAAATGAAGAGAAAAGAAAACAAAATAATCTGAGTTTGCAGTCTGAGCAAAAACTGACAAGCCCCAAAGCTAAGCAGACAAATCTGGTACCTCGACTGGGGGTAGGTGGGAGCCATACCCAAAGCAAACCTACAGTCCACACCCACAGTAACCCTACAGTCCCTAGAGCCTCCCCAAAAACCCATAAATCTAATTTTCCAAAGGTAAGTTTGCTAGAAAACAGAGATGATTTTGCACTCTATTTTTCAAGACATGGTATATCTAACATAGTAGCAATGTACAATGAACATGCCAATGAGAGTGACTTCAGGTACCGAAGTTTGGGGTTAGGTATAAAATCACTCATCCCAATCCAACAGGAAAACTATCTCAGAGTAGCAAAGTACCCTTAGAAAAGTCACATGGCGTCATTCATACTTTGCACTATCAAATTATATTTTGGCATCAACCAAGTAAAGCTGTAATATTTAATAGAAAACTGGATGCAGTGAGCCTGTAATATTTGAAACTGATGCCGAAGGAAACGAGGAATTGCAGAAGTACAAAGAAACAAAAAAGGCCAGACAGAATAATCAATATGGTACAGTATCAGACGGTCCTTCCCATACAGAAACAGATAATCTATATCTTACAGGGGAACACAACAGTAACAGTTTGTAGGATTCCCAAAATTTGGCAGACAGAAACTGAAGAGTAGTAGGTCCTACCATCCCAGCATCCTGCAAAAATGAAGAGAAGGGGCAATGGGAACCTGTCAATCTGTACAAGAACATCTTAAATAGCAACAATAGCAGGTTAGGACTAATACCTCTACCAAAGCAATCTCTCAAAGATCAGTAGCAAAAGTAGTGCCTGTGCCCGAGGAGGAATCAACCGAGACACATCACAGATACATCAAAAGTATGTTATATACTTTATGCAGTGCTCTGCATTCAAACACCTTGCCTTAACTACACATCATATGACATATTATTTGTGTTTAGCAGAGTCTGAAAAGTCTACTACATTAGCACAAAATCACCAACAGAGCTGTGTCCATAATAATTCTCATAAACTGCTGGTAAATGCTGCTCCTCAGAGTAGTTTTTCTAGAAGTATCAGCAATGGTGTCCCTCATAAAAATCTGACTTAAAAAATTCAATTGTGCTACTGCTGGGTTTGGTATTGCTCTGTCTTGGACTGTCTGGACTGAATTGGTTTGTTCTGCTTCTGCGTTCATCTTCCCTGACAGCTGGGGAACCACAATATGTGCTCATGTCTTTTCTTCATGAGATGTGGCTATTCACAGAATGAGAGCTTCTTTGTTAAGAAATCTTGTCTTGCTTCCCAGTCACCAGTTGTCTTCTCAGTAGTTTACACTCTGTGGGGCTCTTTTATGAAATGCAACCAGCTTACAAACACCGCAGTAATGATGTTTCACTTGTTGTGTTCATGATAGGCATCTATGCTGTGTGTTCCCCTTGACAATACCGTGAAAACTTTTACTAAAAAAAAAACCCAAAAACTTCACAAAATCCTTAGGGGACAAATAGATCACTATTAAAGACAAAGTAAACTTCCGCAGGCATAACATAGCAAATGAATGTATTTTCATATAAGGTGTTCATTAGATCTATAAACACAAAGACTTTTGGACTATACTAACTACACTGTCACATATTCAGATTATGTTTAAATTTGTGAAACAGGTTTACTTCATTTCCTCAGGAATAACTGCATAGTTGAGAACATGAGATTTAACTTTTTGCTGTACTTGCTTTTCATATGTTAATTGATCTTGTTGCTGTTCTGCAGTTGGGTGAACATCAATCCTGCATTTTGGGAAAAAAAAAATTTTGAAGACCTATAAAAGGAGTTGAATATCTTAGGAAAATAAAATCCGATAATTTTAAAAAGAGGGAACAGATAATCATGATTAGATTGTTTTTTGTTCAGGATTGTACAGGCTTTACCTAAAGCATCGTATCTAAAAATAAAATGCAGGTAGTGTCACATTTAATTCAATTTGAAGATCATTTCTCTAGCCAGACTTGCACAAAAGGGAAACTTGTATTGTCCAACTCAAAAATGATATGGCCACCTCTTGGCCTGGTTTATTTAATTTCTTTCCTGCCAGGGATTGTGGGAAGTCTCCCTCTTTCCTGAATGAGTGTCCTATGCCATTTTAAATACAACAAATGCTTGGAATTTACTGATCTGTAAATGTCTGTCCAACCCACAGCTATTGACACTGAAGAGTTACACGTGCTGTCTCCTCTATGGTAGGCTCACACTGTAGTCTGTTTAAAGTGTGTGTTTCCTGAGCATCCACTGAGGGCTGTCTGTAATGGCCTCCTCATGCATGTTCATGCTGCTAGACAACAGGCTGTTCCTCATATTGAGCTGAAGTAAAGAACCGTAAGCGCTGTTAACGCTAATTTGTTTTTAAATCTGCACATCTCTCAGAAAGTCCCAGATCTGTTTTTTTACCTAAAGCATGAAGAGGGTAAGAGTTCTTCTTAGCAGCTGAGACTGGGTATAATGCGTGTCAGGATTTTTAGATGTCTCTGAAAAGCTGGCAAAGGAGCAGATAATTGTAGTACAGCATTGTGAAGCAGGCTGGTACACAGAAGGACAACAGAAAATGATGAGAGAGGCACAAAGATGGAGGAGGACATGTGAAGGACCATTTGCCACATTCCTCACCTACCCTAGCACAGGGATGGGGCTCAGCATCCTCCAGTTCCTTCTTGTGGTGGCACTCTACAACAGACACCAGGCAGATAAGTAAGGCTTGCCATTCTTCTGGGAAGGTCCTTGAAGTCACCTTTTTTTAGTAGCTTGAACTTTGCTTGGGTTCATCCTGCTTGCAAGGGAAATGGGATTGCAAAATGGCAGGGCTGGGAGCTTTGGGATCTTCAGGGACATTCTGGGACCTGAAGACCCAAATCCAATGTAAGTGTAAACAGCTTCAGTCTGATGCTTCTGAACGAGATGTGTCCATGGAGGAATGCACCTCCTGCAGATAAGGTGAAACTTAATCAGTCAATATTTGTACAACTGAAAATGTTCAAAGCAATAAAATTATCATGAAGACAGAGCACAAGTAAACTAACAGATTCCCGTTACCTTCACTGGTCCTGGGACTGGTCTCATAAATAAACCCATTTGCTGCTGCTGCAAGCTATCCTTTTTTGAATTTTAGGCTGACAGATACCTACTTGCTCACATGGGCTTGAAAATCTCGAGGCTTATCATGGAACTGCATACTCTTTACTTTTCCCCATCATGCTCTGTGCTCTGTTGCAGCTCTAAACAGTTAAAGAGTTTACAGTTTCTTTACTCCAAGCCTGTGCTAAATCCTGTTCTTACTTATGACATGGTTGGAGTCAGCACAATGAAATCAGCTGATAGACCAGGATTTAATCATATGAATTTTCTACAAGAAGAAAGAGCACAAAGTGAAGATTTATTCAGAAGGGGAATTGTTTGTGGTTTAGAATGGCATCTTGCATTGTAAGTGATAATTCTATTTCATTTTCAGTAAAGCAGAAATAAAATGTCTAGCATATAGTAAATGCTCAGATGGACATATTATGCTACGCTGGTATTTATTTTGTTTGTGTCAGAAAAAATAGATTAGCTTGTCTGGTAAATCTTACTTAACAATAAAGCTACACGATGACTGTCATTAATCATTTCCATGTTATACACACATCTTGTAAAAAAGTTTATATTTGCTTGAAATTAACATTGCATGTATTGTTTTGGTTTCATAGCAGCATGTTTTATGTGTTTTTTTTCCTTTCCAAATGGAGAAAAAAACCAAGCAGTTGCTTTGCAGCAGGGCTTTTCTTTCTTTTTTTGGTTTTTTACCATCTCTTCACACTCTTATAGACTGCTTGGTTGCTAAGAATGACAAACATCTGGTTTTTGGCAAGTATGAAAGAGAGCACAACTGTGTTGAACAACTTCATACAAATATCTGTACATATAAGGATCTTTTCAATATAGAATCATAGAACTGTTAGAGTTGGAAAGACCTTAAAGATCATTGAGTTCCAACCGCCCTGCCCAGGGCAGGGACACCTTCCACTAGATCAGGTTGCTCAAAGCCCCATCCAACCTGACCATGTATATGTATCAAGTGGTTTGACTTGCTCTCTCTTCACCACAGCCTTACGTTTCCAGTGCCATACATACAACAGTCTTCCTTTCTATTCTGATCCCCTTACAGCTGAGTACGATAATCAGAACAAGGGAGCTGGAGGAAGACATAGGGGTGAGGACAGGACCAGGGGTGGGACCAGGGAAAATGGCTGCAAGGGAATGATTTTTTGGTTAAAAGAAGCTATGGGAGATAAACCAGTCTTGTAGGGCAACGATGTGGAGGAGGGCAAAGGCTCCTGTGATGGTGAGAGCCAGAAGGAAGTTGGAAGAACTCAGAAGCTGACAAGAGGGTACTGACATCTGTTTAGGCAGTGCTTAAAAAGTTAAAGTTTTAGTACTTGGCTGCATCTTAACCATTCTGGGAGATGCTTGCGTTTTCCTGAGACTGTGGTCAGAAGAACCCAAAGATGAAGAAAAAAGATAATGGTCTTACAACAGGGACAGTACTTGTGGTAGCATCTTCAAAAATCTGCAAACTTTCACCAAAGTAACGATGCGGCAAATGATCCCACCTACGAAGTATGACTTTGCTACAACTGGATGATGAATTCAGGAGGTAAACAGGGAGGCAGTGCTACTTTTAGAGTTACATCCCAGTGCAGTCTGAAAGGCAGAATGACTCGTGACCTTTCTTAGATCTAGGGCAGAAAAATGCTCTTCTGTCTATATCTTGTTACAACAAAAATGGAAGGCAAGTCAGTGGAAGAACCATAACTAACTGCTACTATCAGAGCTGCAAGCTTTGAACAAATGAGATCCAAAACAAATATTCAAATCCCTAAGGCTTTAGGATGGGCTTAAGCATCCCTAGCGTGTTTCTGTGTCAGTAGGAAACAGGATATTACCCAGTGTGCCAATATGTATTTAAGAGGAAGATAAGTGTATGGGGTGACGCAGTGCTTGTGATGGAGAGCTCTGCAGCACACAGGCGCTGAAGCCGGCTTAGCAAATGATGAAAGCAAAGGCTGCGTCCTGCACAGCCATGCTCGCCGTGAGCTCAGACTCCCTTGCAGCGTGCTCCCTGGGGTGACGACTGTGAAAAAAGGGGTGCCATCAATGCTGTTCTGGCTCAGGTGAAAGTGGCAGACGTTGGGCTGCTCAGCCTTGCAGACACCAGCTGTGTTGTGGGTTACAGCTATTTGCTGAGCAGGGCAGAGGAAGTCTGCAGCCTTGCAAAGTGTGAAGGAACAGTTTGTCTAGTGTGTAGCTTGTTTTTCATGGATGTGATGTAGTGGGAGCATTTTCCTTATTCCCTATGGAAGTGAAAGAGGCCGCCAGTGGACTAGCAGCTGCAGATCATAATTACTATTAGACTCAATCTCAAATGAGGTCATAATAATAAATATCATAAACATTGTAAAGTACATTTGATGGTGTCCTTCAACATCTGTAGTTTGCTGTGGCAGTCATCGCTTTATGGAACAGAAAAAGACAAAAATTTTTGCTTATAAAAATTGGTCTAGTTTTTCTCTGTTACCATCTTTCCCCTTCTCTATTCCTACACTGTCTCAATCTTTTTTGAAGTAGTCTGCTATTCAGACCCTTTTTGCTAAGGCCCAGTTTCCTGCTAAGAAAATCTTAGAGAGGGAGAGGGAGTAAGAGACCACAACACAAGGCAGACACTGTTTTGCAGTAGAATTTCTTAGATTCTGGCATAACTATTTCTCTTCAGTAAATGTATGTTTTCCATCAGACTTTGCTCTACCATGTGGCCTAATCTTCTTGATATTTTGCCCAACATATTATGAGCACAAGCTACTATTTCTTTCCTTTGTACAAGCCAGTAATATAAATGCTAGAGCAAATGGTATAAACCCCAATGGAAAACACATATCTATTTCATTGGGGTTATTAGTTGCCAATGGGAATAAACAGATTTTTGTCTTTGAAGAGCTCATTAGCTTCTAAGGAAAAAAAGCAATACAAAAAAACTTTCTAACCTTGTAAATCTATTGGGACCCAACCCCAAAATTTCATTTAGCTTTTTTGGGAGCGTCTGCTGACCTTGGCTTCAACAAACCTTGTGAGCTGTACTTTAGCCCACACAGCTTTAGATGCTCACAGTTAACTTAGAAGATATCCATTACTGTTTGTGTTCAAACTGAAAAAGGGTGTTGGTTAAGAAAACAACTGCCTGAGCTTCCACGATGAACTCCTCTATTAGATCATTCCTATTGCTATCTTTTCCCTACTATTTGAATACTTACCTTTTCCTTAAGATTGGCCAAAGGAGTATTTTTCTTGGACAGTGTAAGGCACCTATCAATACTCCCTGAAAATCCTGTTCCTATACAGAAATGCAGTGTATGCAGGAGGTGCAAATCCCCAGCTACCTGCCTCACTCTCTGTTTCCATTAAAAGAAAAAAAAAGGAAACTAGCAAGATATACTGGGTCAAATATTGTGATTCTTACTTGATGTAAATTGCTGTTGATGTTGAAATTAGGATTGTTCAAGAAAATACCAGGAAGTCTACTGATTTTATTTTCCCAGAAGGCAGTTGCATCCTGCTGGTGGTCTTATCTCCAGACTGCATCTCTAGAAGGAATTCTAAAGAACCACTTTTAATCATATGTACTTCAGAACACAAATCATTTTACAAACTGGAAAAAGAGCCCAGGGATAAACAGCAAATATCATGGCCATACGTAGCATGACGGTTAGTTCTCCAAGAACAAAGCCACGGTAACCTCAGGATTCAGATTTCTGTCACTACCGTCTCTATGTTATCTGTCTTGTGGCTGCCTTACACTCCTACATACTTGACTGTCTGCTTAAAAATAACTGTTAAAATTACTGAAGATTATGAACAGGGTCTGTCTTTCACTTTAACTACTATTCATGAGTTAGTTTGTATTCCATGCCCAGCCCTTCTCCAAGCACAAGCATTGGGTGTTTTTTATACATGTAGTCTCACCCTCACTGTGAAAATGACCTGTAGCTGGCAATATGCCAGCAGCTGTTTCTTTTTTTTAATGTAATGCCATTGGCTGTTATTAACAGGATCTCAGTAGTGAGCACTAATGGAACAAGATGACTTTCATCAGTTGTAGAAAAAAATCACGAGGGAGAATTTGCCTGCCACATTCGAGCCACATTTACTTCAGTAGTGCTGATATTTTTTCCTGTCCCTTGCAGGATAGTGATAGGACTGTGTTCAGATTTAGTCACCCAGCTCACTGTCAACTCTGGGTCATCATGAAGCAGAATCCTTGGCTTCATGTGTTTGCACAATGAATAGTAATAGTCAAGGATACCGTTTGTAGACTGAGCGACCTTGTCTCTCAACTTCCATGTTAAAGAGTTTACCCTTCAGAAAAATGTTCAGCACTTTGCAGCATGCCTTTCTACATGAATAAAGTACCTTTACAACATTTTAAACATCTTAAATAAAATGCAAGAAATATAATCATAAATGAGTACTCACATACAACCCTTATTTACTTCTGAACAAATGCAGTTTTTTCATGTATACCATAGTCCCAGAATTCACATCTCTGTATGGAGCCAAAAACAGAATCAGAAGATCTTGCACAGAAATTTGAATCCAACAATAAAATTTCTATAGTCATGTAAACAAAAAGAGCATGAAAGCGGTGGCACTATGCAGTCAAGACAGAACTGAAAAGGAAGACAACAGGCATAAGCCAAAATTAAATCAGTATTTTACCTTTCCACAATGATGCTAAGGTTGAATTCAAGGGCCAAGGCAGGATGGCTGGACTTCATGGGAGTAAAGAACTAGAAATTATTATGTTAAAGATGGAAACAGAATTTCACTGAATTACTGCCCCCAAGTCAGAGGAACTTCATAATCTTCACTGCAGAATCTTTCAAAGCCCTCCCTTGTGGTATTGTAGGGGTCAGAGGAAGGTGTTTAACATAGAGTGACAATCTACCCTGATTTTTTGTGTGCATGTGATTCATGTGGTACATGTTTGTGAACTCTAAAACAAGTTTTCCTTCCTGAACTGGAGACTAACCTTTTGGAAGCAGAAAAAAAAAAAAAAAGAAAGTGTAAAGCTCATTGGATTATTAATCATAGGAATGTGATGGATACTATTGTGATTGCAGCAGAAACTATCCAAAGCTTTACTAAGTAAAGTTGTTTCCAGCAGAGATCAAGAAATATTGTAGCTTTTCTACTATGGAGAGTAAGATCTCACCTGTAAAGAAGACAGATGTGAAGTGAAATAGGTGATGAGAAGGAATATTTGACAAATTGAATAGAAACTGTTTCACAAGAAAATAAGAAATGGGCTTCATTGTTTTGTCAGAATTCTTTCAAATGAGAAGGCCTTATAGATACATCAGCTATTAAGGCCAATAATGGTAATGACACAAAAGCAAATAGCTATAAATCATCGGTATCTATAAGATAAATATTTCTAATAATCAGTGGTGCTATAGAACTACCTTCCAACAGGCATAATGACGGGAAAATAGACTACTGAAATGCACCATGGTTCTTAATCCATTTGTGGATGAGATTACTTGTCACAATGAGCAGACAGCAGGATTCAATGCTGCATTAGAACCCTCCTAGTCCTGTGCTTTTCAGGGTGTAGAGACCTATTCTTGCCTGTTATAAACAGTGTAGTCCGTGAATATGTATTTCCTCCTTGCACATAATCTTGTAAAGTTATAAGTTGTAATACAAGATACTAAAACCACATGAGAAATAATTTCTAGCCTGAAAGTCTCTGTGTAAAATTGCAGAATCTAAAAGAGAAAAATCGGTAAGGTGGAGTGAGGAATTTTCACCAGGATCTCACTGAGTCGGTGACATCTTAGTGTCTGAAGGAAGAACCATGTGTAGACTTCCAGGGATGTGGAACAACACCTGTAATCAGCTGAGTTTTTTGAAAGTGTGCATTAAGGAAGGACAAAACCTGAAGGTACCAGTTCTGCAGGTACAGCAATCTCAATCAATGGAATTTGTGCTAGCATATCCCTAAAGCCTGTATATTTAAGGATATCTTAAGGTGCTTGCATCTTTCCTGGGCCATGGTTTAACCCCAGCAGGCAGCATGGGACATCCCTTTGGGCAGCTGGGTTCAGTTGTGCCAGCTATGGCTCCCACAAAACTCTCGTGCACCATCAGCCTACTTGCTGGCAGGGCAGTGTGAGGAGCAGAAAAGGCTTTGACACTGCATAAGCACTGTTCAGCAATAACTAAAGCATTATCAACACTGTTTTCATCACAAATCCAAAACTTCATATGTTTTCCAAAACTTTCTTATAAGTTACTATGAAGAAAATTAACTCTACCCCATCCAAAACCAGTAGAGTCTGTCCGTAATTTCTCTCACACCTGTAGTATTTATTAAAAATATCTTCCTTTTAAGACATAGGTCTCAAATTGTAAACAAAGACAGGTGTTGCTGTTTTGGGCATAGAAACCCAGTTTGGGATGGTTTCCAGCTTTAAAAGACAATAAGAAGCAGCAGATTCCTCAGCTTTTCTTGGTCACATTCTGAGGCTCAAACCCTGCAAGAAGACCCCACTGGCAATTCCTGTTGAAGTCTGAAGTACTTTTATAATCCATGTGTGAATTGCTTATATATAAACCTAATCAACTTTTATAGTATGGTAAGAAATTCTCGCCTTTGTGGAATGAAGAGTTCATTTCTTGAGTCATGTGCTTTTTCATTGAGTTTATGTAAGCTCGACAACATGATCCAACAGAAGGTTGTAGATTCTGTAGGTATTCTGTAGGTTCTGTAGTTATTGCACCGTGACACCTTTTTTGCACATGGTAGAAGCAATGTACCTCAGTTGTACTCTTACAATGACAAAATTAAAATTTGAAGGCATTAATGTCCAACGGGGTCTCTTTCTCCTGCTTATTAGGCTGACTGCATCAAGATTCAACAAAAATAGGTTGCATTACAACCTCTGCTACCATCACTTTTTGCGCTGCTGCTGCTGCTTCTTTTCATGCTGGGCTTTTCCAGCAATTCTGCTGCCAATCCCAAACTGCTGAGCCCAACAGAGTCTACTAACTTTCGTACCTATCCGCACACACTGTATCTCATTTAATATTTTTGTTTTGGGTTCATTGGAAGTAGTAGTCCAGTCGTTTAATATAACATTATAGTTTCCAGTACAGTTCTTGAACCCTAACTTTCACTTTAATGTTAGACACAGACACCACTTGTAAACTAGTGGTACTTTGTAAGTCCACTAACTTCACTACCCCAATTGCATACTTTACCTACATTATTAACCATGAGATATTCATCAGCCTTTCAGAATTGCCATCAGATATTCATAGCATTTTGCTGTTAATTTATGGTGCCATTTTTAGAACTGCTTACAACTCTGGTTGCATGGCATATACTATGGGTGAAATCCTGACCAAAAGAAAGGACTGATGAACTTCCCTTGTTCCGATAGGTTACTGAAAGTATTTATTTTAGAGTTTTTCAATTTCCTATTTAAATAAATAGCAATATTTTATTTTTGATTGAACATTTAAATAATTTCGTTAAGCTGAGTGAAATACTTCTACCTGAGCTGATCAAGTGTGAAGAAACTTACTGCCCTGGGCAATCATAGTACCCATATGAACACCAAATCCTCAGAACAACTTCAAAAATACATAATTTCTGTAAGTAGCAATGAAAGGAATAATTAAGGTCATTACGGACCCTGCACATTTAGTGTGTCTTTCTCTGGATCTTGCTTTTGAAACACGACTGGTGATAGCAACAGTGCAGTGTACAAAGTCCATATTCTATATAAACTCCAATTAGAAATCACTCTAGTATGTTATGATTAAGGATTTCCTTGTCGTAGACTGGACCATTTGCTGATCCAGACTGGCTATAAATGGCTCTGCCAAGATCTGTTTCGCTGCCTGTTGAGTCATTGTTAAACTGATGTGCTCAAAGCTATAGGTGCAATGCTGCCTGATAATCCTTTTCAAGACTTAGCATAGCAATGTCCTAAAGTATTGCAGGAGATAACTAGAGTGTCAGTGACAAAGATGATGGTAAAGACTGTGTTTTATGCAACGGCTGTTCAAGAAAAAATATATGAGCTTTCTTTTCCATGACATCTGTAACATCTCAGTCAGTGACTAGTTCCAAGTAATTGTCTACTCTTGGGGTTGGTTGAGTGTTTCATGATGAGGAATTTTTGTTATACTTGGATAAACTCACTAAAACTTAGACTAGACTTTTGGCTTGCAAAGAAAAAGGCTGGCTTCAGAAAGGACAAATGTTTTTTTGGCTTGAGTTTTGGTCAACAGTATCTCTTGGTGAGACTCTAGAAGCACTCGGGGAGTTTCAAATTGATAAGTAAGCCAAACACACAAGTTGCTTTTGATCAATGAAATTACTGGGAGAAAGCAAGATACCACTTCATTTGTAGTTAAAACTGGTGAAAACTTGCTTCAGTTCTCATTTCTTTGTGCTCTGACAAATTCCCTAATTACCAACTTGCTATCAAACATTCCTTCTGTGACAGCACATGTAGTCAGGGAAAAAAAATCTAAATCCTTGTTTTTCTCTCATTTTATGTTTCATGGCACAATACTGCACTGATCTTTAATGCTCGTTTGTGACCTCACAATAAATGAAAATAAAGAGGGTAAACTCTAGCCATTGATGCTAATGGTACAAAAGGGGTTATAACCATAGTCCAACATTATAGTGATAAATCCAACTTGGAGTAATTTTTATTTAGTTATTTAATTTATTTATAGGCTAAGACAATTTGTGATGTTGATAAAAAAGTAGTGTTTGTATCTATTACTCAGCTTTACATTGTAATTTACTAGGTACACTACCAGTAGTCATCTTGTCTCCTTCATTCAGGGCACGCATGTAGGTAAATTCATGGGCAATAAAAATAAGCAGAATTATCCTTGTAAAAACTCATCAGAAGAGCTAATGGTGTTGTCCTAGCTTCCATATGGGGGGCTTGTAACGGGGGACTCTGTCCCAGAGCTTTCAGCTGAGAGGATTACAGAGACTGTTAGCAAGAGTTTCTCAGAAAGCAAACTTCTGCAATGTTCAGCTTTCACTTCATTTCTGGATCTAATATAAAGTTTGTGTTTGTATTTTGGTTTTGGGTTTGGTTTTTAAATTTCTACCTCCTTAATTTCATTTGTTCCTATGTGACTTCAAAGACAGCTACTCTCAGAAGAGGGCTACCATGGCAGTTGAGAATGTCTTCAGTAGCCAAGATAAGATTGAGTGTTCATTCATGAGAAATTGGAAACAAAGTCTTTTTGAATGAAAGTTTTTTCATAGTTAAAAATTCCAGATAGGGCCATTGGAGTCTTTTGTGAAGATGTTAATCGGTATACGTGAAATCCTTAAGAAATTTCTGTTTTTCACAAAAGGAACTCCAATTCAGCTATGGTAAATTGTAATGATTACTAGGATAATCCTGACAGAACTGACAAAAGTGACTGATATTTCTTGCCCTCTGATCCCTGATGTGCCTCTTGTTTCGGTTACAAATGATCAATGTCCTGTCTTTGCTGTGCCTATAGTGGGACCAAAGGGCCTAGTCCTTTGACATAAATTTTCAAGCATAATACTTAGGGTCTCTCCAGTCCTTTCTGTATGGGATTAGACAGGGCTGCCTGCATGCAGTCCAACTGCTGCATGAGCTGGTTTGCCACTAAGGATACTTTCCAGCATCTCTCTCTCTTGCTGTATGTATCCCCTTTTGGAGGAAATTCCCTTGTTCCAGTGCATTTTACTTGACTTTCATTTATTTGACATCTTCTAGTATTAGGTCTGCTTGCCTTAGTTGTTATTACAATTTTTCTCTTTTTTACTAGAATGACTGTTTCTTTGTTTTTCTTCCTGTTCCCATATTCACTCCTCATACGGTCCATGAAGGCCTCTTCTCTTTGCCAAAGAAGATAAATCTCCACATGACTCTTCTTCCTCACAGCCTTCTGTTTCAATTTCTTGCCTGATATTCTTCTGATTTTTCCTCCCTGGGAACCTCAAGTCATCCTCATTAATTTTAATTATCCAACACATTCATCAGTTGAGGAAAGGGAACTCAGACACTGTACTTGTGTGCAGGTGTATCCACATGCAGTACAGACACTCCTTTTACTGACAGGGTTTGTCCATATGCTTGGGCAGCGTTCCCAAATTCCTGGGTAAACCAGAAGAACACAGGGCAGGACTCTGCTCTTGGTAACCTCCCAGGAGCTGGATTTCAAGCCTATGACCTAGGTTGTCTTTGGTGTCTCTGTCTATCAGCCCATTAATGCATGGATGCTCTCAACCTATTCCAAATTCCTCTACACACTCAAAAGTAAAGATCCCATTTCTTCCTCTTGACTGAATAGCAGGATGGTATTTTTCTCTGTGTGTGTGTATCTGTCTGGTCCATATGCCTTCCACAATCACTTACTAAAACCTACTGAATGCCTTGTATGGGGATGTGCCTAGGGAAAAATATTAATGATCTTGGTGGATTTTAAATTGGTTCTGGTATCCTTGTTTTTGTTGAACATGATCTAATGCAAACTTCAAATATATGTCCAGAACAAAAATGGACATTGAGTTCACGCTAACTTTCACAGCACAAATTCAAAAACTTATGATTGAAGGGGGAAAGATGGCAATTCACACAAATATCTTACTGTGCAATTAAGCCATACCTCTAGATTGTTCCTGGCACACCACAGCTGGAATCCTCAGTTCGTACTCAGAAAAATGCAGATTTCTTGGTATGCCTCTCCTCAGACTGTGAACAAACACATTATGTTCCCTGCTCATTCTATATAGTTGTTGATTAAATGCAAACAGAATCTTTCTAACCAGTTCGCATCACCTAAAATTGAAAAATGTCATCATTTATTGTCACCAAGCAAAAAGCAAAACCACTGCATAAAGCAAAGCAATTTGGTATGGGAAATTAAGATAATAAATCTCCAAAGTAAAATAACTTCATTTCTGATTTAAGAACTCATTTGAAATAAATAACATGTTTAAAAAAAAAAAAAAAGGCCAAACCCACATTTCTCCTACATAAATTGGTTTGGAAAGGACACCAGCAAGTACCAGAATTCACATATACATTGATGTAGGAAAGTGGCTGATCTAGGACAATATTATAACCCATCCTGGTTATTTACCATTGTAAAACTGAGAACTAAGATTTTAATTTAAGATAATTGTGGTAAAATATAATGAAATATTAGAATATTAGTTCCCAGGTGGTAACAGCGAATGAAAATAATGATACTCTCATGGGAAGGGATAGAGAAAGATCTTCCAGAACGGAAATGTAGTTAATTGGTCACTGAGATAAAATATACAGTCTATTTGACTGTAGTTGACCCAACCTCAGCCATATTTTTTTTGTTTTGTTTAGTAAAACAATTTTGTCTCTTTTCTTCAGTAGTACTACTTCCCTAATTTTTGTCCCATGGATTGCCTAGGCTTTTGGGTAGTGAAAATCAGTGCTTGGTCCCACAGCTGTTGAAACTAATGAAAAATTCTACCATCTGCATGGCTATATAGAAGCAGAACAATCTTTATGGCTAAAGCACCAGCAGCAGTTTTCCATAGTGTTCATTCTACCTGCTATTTTATTTCTAGCTATTACCACCCATCTAATTTTCTATTTTAGTTCTCTGGCTTCCTTACTTTTACATTAGGGTGGGGGTTTTTTGCTTTAAATAATCTTTTAAAATTCCTTTAGAATTGATAGTTTCCATAAATTCAGTCATGCATTGTCCCAGACAGAACACATATTCTGTTGTTTTTTTCTTGATAGAGTTGAATTTCCACAGTTTTTGAAGATACCCTTTGGTTATTTAGTTTTTATGCTTAAGGTTATGCATTCCCTCTGTGATATTTTTAAGACGCTTTTGTGCTGAGCTGTGTGACTTTAATTACTGATTTTTTGATATCATATTGTGGGGCTTTTAGCTCTGCTTTTTAACTACCCTACACTTAGCGCAAAGATTGGTTTGGGTTTTTTTTGTATTATTTCTTTCATACTGTTTTACTTGTCTGAATTGTGGAGAGTAAGAGATAGTAATTGTGATCTTACCATATTATCATTCAACTAATTCAGATGTATCTCTACTGCAAAAGAAGTGAATCCTCTCTGACTGCCATGTGCTTCAGCATTTTAATTTCACATACAGTTGTAAGCTTGTATCTGTTCCCAGATTTTCACACAGACCATACGCAATTTTGGGTTGTTATTGAATACATGCCCACATTGTGTCCATGTGTGCCATAGGCCAAGTGTATCTCTACCCATGATAAAGGTTAACAAACAGGTTAAAGGATAGCATTATCAGATCCCATATTAAATGTTTTCTTTAATCACTCTGGTGCTGAGCGCTGCAAAGGAGAGCAGGAAGGTTGCTCTGACTAGTTTCTAGGGAGTGCAAAGGAGAAATGATGAAACAGCTCAGCAGCCTTACTAAGCCACGGCTGAGGTCCCCGCCTTGCAGCAGGAGGGGAACAGAGACAGAAGGTTGGAAGGACACAGAGTAAAACATAAATGCATAAGAAAACAAAAAGACGATGAGGAGAAGGTTCGTAACTACCCTTACAGAGCTTGAGAACCTGACCTCTCCAGCACATGCCTCACTTCCCTCCAGAGGGTGGCTCATGAAAATACGCTTGCGCTGTGTTCGCACATTTAGTCTCTGTTCTTGATTGCATAACCCCGAGGTTGGGAAAACCAGAATAATAGTTGCCAATGAAATTCAGTTTGGGTTCCTTTCACATGAGCATCATGTTTTTGGAGGCAGACATTTGGTGAGATCATTATACTTGCTTTCAGTTAGATTAGATTAGGTGAGATCATTATAGAAACAGGTGAATATTTTTTTTGGTAGTAAATTTTGTGCTCTTTGTGGAACTACTACACTCATGTTTTATTTAAAAATTGTAGTCTTCAGTGTCATATTTTTGGAAGTTCTTTCTGTTTGTTGGCTATTAAATTGAGAGAGAGGTTTACTAAAAAGATTGTACCTACCATTTCCACAAGCAATTGAAACAAGGCCATTTGGAAGAACCAGGTCTTATAGCTGTCACAGGTTAATAAAATGCCTATGTGGATAGGCTTATATCTTATGACTACAGAATCTACTAAGGAGAATAACAAATCACCACAATGTTTCCTAACACTGGATCTGAAAGATATGAGAAATCATAGGAATGCAGAGAACACCTTATCAAATACACCTTGAGGAAGTTTATACACAGCTTATTCTAAGTAATACCTGGAATATACTTCACTCAGTGATACTAGGATTCCCTTGTTACCATTCTTGTTACCTTGTTACCATTTCACTCAAACAGCAAAATAGGGGAAATCAAAGAGTGGTCTGTGAGCTAAATTTCCACCCCACCCCCTTTTCACAGGTCTTTTGAATATAGCAAAATCTATCATATTTCTATCTGTCTTTGCTTTTGCGTAACATTTATTCTAGAAGAAGGAATGGTATATTGTCCTGGAATACAATGTACCAATACTGACTTACATCACTTAGTCATTTTGGAATGTGTTTCCTATGAAATAACACAAGATAAGTATATTACATAGTTAGCTCTTGTGCTTACAAAAGATTTAAAGTCATGAGAGTTTTCTTGTCTGGGATCAGCACCAAACTCTATGTCAACAAATTTCCATAAGGGTTGCTGGATGCCTTTTTGTAAGTTCTAAATAGTTGTGCTTTTTTAAAGCCAAGGAAACAAAATATTTTTAAGCGCTTTTTCTTCAAATGTGCTGCTGATGAAGAAAAGCATGAGGAAACCCTGACAAGAAACTGAACTGTGGTGAAAGAGACTCCTGTTGAACAGAATCGTTCATCAAGTCCAACAGTAGCAGAAAATAAATGAAAACGTGACCTGAATCAGCAGCTGAAAAAAAAGAATAGAAGTTAAGCCCGTTAGAAATACTTCTGTCAGATTTTTGGCATAGTTTTGCCCTTATATTATATGTCTAAAATACTGTAGGTATGTTCTCAAAATAATAATAATAATAAAACTGTAGTAGACATTAAAGCAATTCTTCTTGAAGAAGCAATAGAAGTTTAATAGAAACCATCTGTTAAGATGCTTGGACTCAAAAGGCCATTGTTTTAGCTGGTTATTTTGATCTTTTTTCTGTCATATTTTTAACAACAAATTATTTGCAAAAATACCCTATTTAAATAATTTCTAAATGCGAATGTCAGTATTTTCCCATTTTAAGGCAGAAAAAAGTCAATCACGGTCTACTTTTATTTACTTTATAACTCTTTACATGCTCTCTTATTCATGGCAAAAAGCTCCTCCTGGAACCATTTGCTACCTTGTATTTAATGAAGTCTTACACTAAAGCTTTCTTGTAAGCACAGCATAGGAAGTTGAAGCATACCACTAATTACCTTGTAGCAGTCAGCTTTTCTTCCCTGTTTTTTAACACTGACCTCTATCATCTGCTCAGTAAGATGTATATGGGAGGGAGATACAGTCAGAAGTCAGTAATGAGGTAAACTCTGTCTCTGCCATGATTAATAAATACAATGTTTTTATTAAAGCAAAAGCACTAATAAAGAAACTCCTGGGTTTTCTCTCACCACATACTTCTTAGCTTTGTACTTTCCTTCATTTAGAGGCCACCTCTGTGCAGAGCACTGCAGTGTAGTGTACAGTCCTCTGAAATAAACCTTAACTAGCAAGTTTCAGTTCTGCTAGCAACACAGTTATAGTGGCTAGAATATTTCACACAGGTAAAATGTCAGAATATTTTCTTCCTCCACACAGGTTTTGCACCGGGTCCGTTTCACACGAGAGAATTTTGTGCTGCTTTGACTACTAGCAATGCCAGGACACACTAATGCAAAGCAGATGCTGAGAGGTCGTGGCAGCACATCTGTATGAAGGCAGCAAATTGAACAGTGAGTAAGAAGACAGACTTACCTATTGAGGAATGAGCAGATGAAGTGTACCGAGATAATTTAACTATAATTTAAGGGACTAATTGAGAAAAGGATTTGAATTCTTGATCAGCTTAAAGCACATCAGCAGAAATTGTAACTTTTTCAGAGCTCATATGTTTTGTCTGGTTGTACCCCAGAACCAATGGATGCTTTGCCTAACAGCGGCTTTTCACTGTATTTCTTGTACAACAGCATGTTCTCGGTCTACATTTAGTTTTGAAAACAGAAAAGAAAGTTTATTCCTTATCATACGACTTTACTCATGCTCTTGCATCCGTAACAGAACTAACATTTAAAGATACTGCTGCTAAAAGCAGACCCTAATTTGATAATAAAATCAATGTTTGAAGCAAAAACTAATGTTTTACAGATCATCAGTAACCTAGATGTTGTTCTTGGGATGACATATAATATATGTATAACATTTTAAGTTCATGTTAATTTATCATAATTCTGTGGAGCATTACTGGAATTACGCATGCCAGCCACCACAACAGACTTCAACTCTAGGTTTCTGCTGAATCAATAAGCCAAAAAGAGACTAAAGTCCTTTTTATTAATAGTGCTACAGCTCGAGCTGGTTGCCCTGAAGAGGGACCCTGAACAAAGAAATCCCTCGGCAATTATAACCTTACAATCTAAATTCTCTACCCCTCATGCGATAGTTCAGACCAATAGTAATATTAAGGTCTTCTTGCTTTTTTATTGGTTTGATTTGTTTGCTGTTTCGTTACTAAGTTGTGGCTAAGCAGCCATCTTGTAAAATACCACAGCCTTCTAGGCTGGTTTTCGATGATTCTGCAGTTAGCTATTTTTCATGTTGTAATATGGTTGTTAGAGTTCACATGCCATGATCTATAGGGTTTGCCTACTCCAGCTATTATTAATATTAAAGTGGGCCCCTCACTACAAGACATAGAGGTGCTGCAGTGTGTACGGAGAAGGGCAACAAAGCTGGTGAGAGGTCTAGAGCACAAGTCTTATGAGGAGCAGCTGAGGGAACAGGGGTTGTTTAGCCTGGAGAAAAGGAGGCTGAGGGGAGACCTTATTGCTCTCTACAACTACCTGAAAGGCGGTTGTATCCAGGTGGGGGTTGGTCTCTTCTCCCCAGTTACAAGTGATAGAAAAAGAGGAAATGGCCTCAAGTTATGCCAGGGCAGGTTTAGGACGGATATTAGGAAAAATTTCTTCACAGAACAGGCTTGGAGCATTGGAACAGGCTGTCCAGGGAAGTGATGGAGTCGCCATACCTGGAGGTATTTAAAAGACAGGCAGATGTGGTGCTTAGGGCCACGGTTTAGTGGCGGTTTTGGCAGTGTTAGGTTGATGGTTGGACTTGATGATCTTAAAGGTCCCTTCCAACCTAGACAATTCTATGATTCTATGCTTTGACTAACAACAGTCCTTCCTTCGTTTCTATTAACGTTTCTGTTATAATATGGGAGCAAAGTATTTATAGCCTCTGAGGTGTAAGCACAGTTGAACACAGCAAATGTTACAACACTGAATACAAACAAACAGCATTACAAAGATCATTATAAAAATTAATAACCCATAAAGAATTCTTTTTGCCCAAGTTCTTAAACCTGATACCCAGGAGGTGAGCCAAGACCATACTTCTCGGAATCCTGCTGAAGTATGGTTCAGTTGTACATTCTGCTCTACTTTTACTTGTTCCCACATCTTCTGGACATTGGCTGAAATTCTTCCACTCTCATCAACATAGACGCAACAACTGTTAATAATTAGACATACTCCCCCTTGTGAAGCTAACAAAGTATCTAATGCCATTCTATTTCGCAGTGTAATTTTGGAGAGTTGTGAAATCTCTTCTTGTAATGCTGTAATTGCATCAGCAGCATTATTGCCAAGAATTTCTATTGCTGCTGAAATATTAACTAAGGCCTTTTCTAATTCACTCATTGTCAACCAGAGAAGAAACCATATAGCAAAACAATTGAATGTGGCCGGCCTTTCTACTAGCAGATTACTATGTTTGGTCCCATGAACAAATGTCTGTAGCCATGATCCTGATTCCATAGTCAAATTTGGGAATACAGAAGTATTAGGAGTAACAACTCTTAAGCTGCAAGTTCCCAACCAATCTCCTGGTAATAATTTGTGAGCTCTCTTACCACATATGCAAACCCACCCTTTTCCCCCAGCTACAGGTCAGGCTATATTGGAAAAGACCCCAACTGTTTCTGCTATTCCTGTTTTCATTTTTTGGTTACAATCATTAAAGTTGCCCACAAGGGTAGTACTATTGTATAAGACCTTAAGCTGACTGGGGAGGGTCGGACACTTTAAACATCTTGCGTATTTGTTCTTTGCTTCTGGGACTGCCACCTCCCATTGTTGTGAATCAATGTGGTCTTGATAGTAGTATTTGTCCATAAGGTAGTCCATCATATGTTCTTTGGTATAGACATCCCTAACAGGGAAATGCTTGAAGCTGTGTGACTCGGGAAGTAAGTACAAATACAACAGTTATTTTTCTTAGTAATTTGGACTATGGTTTGTGACAAGTTAAAACAGACGTTTTCTCTCCACGCGTAATTGGATTGTACAAATTTAGATATTCCTTTTACTTGTGTAATAAGCACAGCGAATGTTAGCAACTTCACCTGTCAAGTTTCCATAATCTCTCCTATAAGGGCGGCTTGTATACCAAGAGGGGTAAAATTCCATATTAACAGCTTCAGATAGTTCACTTCACCAGCTGCCTGGGAGGCCCCGCATCCAAGTATCTTGGGAAAAGAAACAAAAATGACATGAGTTCAGAGCTCCTTCATTCTTTGGAAATTCAAATGGTTTCCGTCTCCAAAGTACTGCTTGCGGTAGGTTCCTCCTTTGCTGGTCATTGTGCATCTACTGAATAATCCTCAGGTAACCATTTAACATGTGAGTGGTGGATCCAGGCTTCCTTCCCTGTAACCTTTACAGCAAAGTAAGACAGTATACAGCCGCTCCCACCTGGATTCCAGTTTAGATTTATGGGAAAATACTTTTATGAAAACTCTATCTCCAGGCTGTAAATCATGTACCTGTATCTCTGGAGGGGTGGGTTGGTACCACTGGGTGCAATTCCTTTTAATTTTGAAACTTTTTTGTAGATGTTTTTGTATCACCAATACAAGTTTAGTAACTTGTTCATCTCCATCTACCAGGCTGGTCCTAGCGGGGACAAAGGTCCTGGGTATAGCTAAGTGTCTGTCAAACACTGTTCCTGTTGATGACAACCCTGGAGGTTGGTGAGGGGTATTTCCAATATCTCAATGTCCCATGGTACCATTCCTAAAACTTCAGGCCATTTCAAACCTACCTGACTACAACTTTGAGTAATTTTATTATTTCTTTCAATTTAGTTGGAGCTTTTGGTATGAACTGGACAGCGTACTACAGCAATTTCCCACGGAAGCTTAATAGCTTTCAACAGCATTCAGAGTTCTATTCTGTTAGAAATATTCTTTTCCACCAAGGTAAAAAAGTCTCCTTCTTTCCATAGCATAGCCATTGCATGATATACTCCAAAAGCTTATTTAGAATCAGTATAAATAGTTACCCACTGATTACATCTCCACCAGGCTACTTTTGCTAACACAGATAATTCAGTCCCGTGGGCACTTACCGAGGGTTGTAGAGGTTCTGCTTCTAGTACCTCTAAGTTTCTCACCACTGTGTCACTTTCCATTCACATAGCATGAAGATCCATCAGTGAAAAGGGTTAGATCAGAGCTCTCTAGAGGCTGATCTTGCAGATCTTCCTGTAGGCAGCTGGAGTGCAACACTACCTGCTCACAGTCACGATACTGCTCACCATTGGAGGGAACAGGCAGTAAGGCTGAAGGATTCAAAACATTACATCTTTTTAAAGTAATATTATCCACATTTAAAGTCGATAATTCATAACAATGTGCTCTTTGTGGGGACAATGCTTGTGTAGCATGTTGTTTAAGAATCAGTTCTACATCATCATGTGGGACAGATACACTTGTTGGGTGATTCAGAACTAATGGTCTGCTCCTTTTCATGATAGTTGCTACTGCTGCTGCTTTTGCTTTAACACAGGAATTATTCCCTACCACTACAGGATCCAGTTGAGCTGAGTAATAAGCCACAGGGCAGTGATGTGGATCAAGCTTTTGAGTAAGGACTCCACTGGTTAATCCTTTGTTCTCGTGCACAAATAGTTCAAAGGACTTGGAGTAATCTGGCAACCCCAGTGTTGGAGCAGAAGTTAAAGCTCCTTTTATAGCTTGGAAAGCTCTCTCTCTGGACCCCAATGTATAGGCTCCACTTCCTCTGCCTTGGTAGCTTCTGTCCATGGCTTACTTAACTCCTCTAGCCCTGATACCCAGGGGCTGCAGTGTCTTACTGTGCCTAAATAGCCTCATGGTTGTTTCTTTGTTACCGTCAAGGCATTTCTACAATAGCTTGGACGTGTTCTGGGTCTATTAATCCTTGTCCTTCTTTAATATTAATTCTAAATATTTTACTTTCTGCTGACACAGTGGAAGCTTAGAAAGAGATGTACGGTGGCCCTTCTCTGCTAAAGCAGTATATAGACAAATAGTATCTTTTAAGCAATCTTTGTATGTCTTCCTGGCAAATAACAAATCATCTACATATTGTACAAGTATAAAACCTCCAGGTAATACAACATCTTTCAAATTTTCTCCTTGCCACCCCGGCACGTGATCCTTAAAATAGCTGCAGATGTCAGAGGTAATTTGGTTCACAAACACACTTGCTGTCAATTTATTACTAAAATTAACACTGGAGGTGAGAGAGGAACATTTCACACACACACACACACACACACCCCCACCGCCACTGGCTGCACTGCAAGCGGATTATGGATAACACAAAAAACTACAGAGTAAAACCCAGCAAAAGCAACAAGTGATACAGAGGGAGGAGTATAGGGTGGTGCAGAGACCAGCTCTGCAAACGCCTCCATTAAATTACTCACAATTCCTGCAGCTAAAGTTCTTCCTTGAGGCTTTCATACTCATTTCGGACCATATTCTTCATAGTGGTCATATGCCCAAATAGCTCATACATACCAATAATCCATTTGCTGAGGTTTCTTGTCTTCTAAAATTTTCTAGAGCATAGCCAACTTCTTTAATTTGAAGGCTCCTTCGCAGGGCCATACCCCCACTCCTCTAAGTGCTGGCCAGTCTTCCTTACACAATGCTATTGCTACAGCTTGAGCTGGGTGCCTCCAAAGTGGAACCCTGAACAAAGAAATCCCTGGACAATTATAACCTTACAATCTATGTTCCCAGCCCCTCATGCGACAGTTCAGACCATTAGTAATATTAAGGTCTGGGCTCTTCTTGCTTTTTTATTGGTTTAATTTTTTGGCTGTTTCGTTACTAAGCCATTGCTACTTGCTCGTCTTTTTATACAATATCACATCCTCTTAGGTCAGTTTCGGCCAGTTCTGTAGTTAGCTATTTTACATGTTGTAATATGGTTATTACAGTTCATATGCCACAATCTATAGGGTTTGTCTACTCTAGCTATTGATGTTTAAAATTCTATCTTTGTCTACTCTAGCTATTATGAATGTTTAAGCTGCTAGCTCCATGTTTCCACTAGCTTTGTCTACAACAGTAGGTAGATTGCAAATTCTTGTAAAGAGTTTACTCTTGTTTGAGTAAATACGTAGCTGCAGAGCTCCCTCTAGCAGAGTTTAGTTATTCCCAGTCATTTTATCCAGTGCATCCTCTGAAGCGGTTCTACAACTGCTTTTCTCTTTGTTTTCTTAAAGTAAGTTGCTTCATATAGATGCTTTTTCAGAAGTTAATGCTAGATATTCTGGGAATCAAACTTATTTTGAAAGAGATCTATGTGATGCAGGAATATTATTTTCATCACAGACCTAAGACAGGAGCAAAAACACTTTTATCTTGACAAGATATGAAAAGATACCTGAAAAGAGTTTTGAAATTTGCAGTCACCTGTACCCTCTTGTGAAGGTCAAACATGCTTAAAAAAGATTATGATAACTATATTACCACCAAAAAAGACAAATCATTCTTTTTCACTGTATATAAAATTGGGAATGGTTCTTAAGAAGTTTGTAATTGGTAAATTGGGAAGGTACATGAAAAGTGAGTTCAGTCTTTCTCTGAAAGTTGTTTTCAGAGAAAATAGATTTAATTGAACTTCCATTTTTTACTAAGTTGAAAATGCGTCACCCTGAAACTTGACTGCAACACTCTTTAACTGATAGCATTTGCTTTCTTAATAAAAGCTTTTTTACTTCTCTTCATTATACGTATCCCCTTTACGATTTGTATTGATTAAAATATATTTGATATGATGCAGCAGATTTTCTTAGAATCACCATTTGCTTGATGCTTTACTTTACGTACTACAGAAATACATTTCTTTTTCTAAATTAAATAAATTAAGTACATTTCTAACAAAATCTTCTACTGAAGGTGTAGGAAGGAATTAACCAAAAAATAAAAGGGTAATAAAAGGTATCATCACCACTTTTGACCAATGTTACCCTGAAGCTTTGAGGAACCGAAACTGAGCAGTCTCATTAATATATGACTGTCTCCACCGAACTATTAAAACACACAACTTATATTTGAATACTCAGGAAAAGAGAAAGGGTTTTTTTTCCAGATCAAGACCCAAGAGCCCTAGAACTTTGATATCTACTGCTGATCTACTATGACTGGCATATTCTTTTGTCTAAAATCAATGACAGCATTTGTTTTTCTTAAATGATATAAACTACTGATGGATATTACGAAAACAATGTAACCTACTGATATATGCTAGGGATTTCAAATTAATCATTTGAAAGATGTAAGTGGGATTAATTTTATTTGGATGGGTGTTTCTCTTTTAATAGAAACCCTGCTTTAAAGACAGCATGCAGAAGTTTGACATAATGCCTTAAATGCCTTAAAATAGCATGCCTTTTGCAAAGCTCTGTGGGTTACTAAAGCAGGAGCAAAACTTCAGCAGACTTCATGCTGAGAGCTGGTATGTCAGAGAGCTACTGCAGGAACCTTGCAGTATTTATAACCATTAAAGGGAAAAGGATGTGATGTTCTCTCTCTTTTTTTCTTTGTTGGTTTTTTTTTTCCCCTTTTTTTGTTCTCTCCTTATTCATTCATCAGTTTTGCTTGTATTTATGAATCACACTTCTTACCAGAAAAGACACTTGATTTTTGTACTGGCAAGTATTTAAGAAAGGAAGAAAAGTAAGTAGGTAAAAATTATGATGTGTTAATATGGGCAAGATGACACTCCACTGCCAGCCAGATCTGAACTGCACATTCCTGCTGGTTCAACAAATGCTGTGTAATAAGGACTGAACAGTTTACTAAAATATGTTTTGCAGTGCCTAAAAAGGGAGGAAGATTTTGCCCTCTAAGTACATTTTTTTGAATGAGGCAGTAGTCTTTCTCACTAGCTTTTTCATAGGCCAAAAGGGAGAAGAGAAGGAACAACTTGCCCATTTGGTGCATTTCCACTACTGAGATCGCCATTTCACAGATCATCAGGGACAGTCAGAGGAAGAGCTTTCTTATTTGGTCAATTTCCACACGATTTCCTGCAATCAAACCATATCCCTGTTTGCTTTTGCTGAGCCTTCATCTCTTGTTTCTCTAGAAGTCATACTAAAGGAGAATATAAAGTATATGGTTCTCCTAGCATTTAAAACCACCTATGTTTCTTAATGGACTCTAGCCTTTACGACCTCAGGTCAAAAAGGAATCAAAATTGATCTATCTTTATATAAATACCAAGGGGAAAACAGATAATACCAATTACGCTTTTATACAGACTGTGAAATATCAGTGATAGCTACCATGGTGCATAGGTACCATGAACAACCATATTTATCTTCCTTGTCAGCACTAACCTAAGCCTGAATGCAGGTTTCTGGACTCAGGTTTCTTCTGAGAAACCAATGGTTTAAAGCTGAATTTAAGGTTTTGATTAAATGGTAAGAGTCCTACCTGTGTAAGGTTTTGCCTTCACAACCCCCATAGCTGTAGCTGAAGTCATAAGAGGCCATTTATGCTGGCACACCTGGCTACAAAGAAGGACGCTATTTAACCAGGCAAGGCACCCCACTCTTCCTTTTAGTCTGTAATAACTTGAATTTGTTAACTCACAGTTTGTATTATCAAGTCCCCATCTCCCCACCCCCACCCAGGTTTCTTCATTCCTTTGCAAAAAATTATTTCTTTGGCTCCTTTTAACATTTGAGAAACTTGTCCAGAACAGATGTCTTTATTTCCAAAAATCAAAGGAAGCCTTTCTCCTAATATCTGCAGACTGCTGAATGACAGGATAAGTAATGTACAAAGAAATCTTGCTGTGTTTTGAAGGAAACTGGAGGTGCTGCTTTGGCACCAATGTGCAGTTACCAAACACAGGTTTCCTGAGGCAACCCCCCCCCAACATTGTTTGATCTATATTCTTCAAATACCTATCTTCCCTAGGTAACTGCAAGATGAAAAAGTATATTCCATTTTTTTAAAAAGAGCACAGGCCCGACAGGCATAATACTTATATTTAAAATACAATGTTTTCCCTTTAAAGCCGTCTTCTGAGTGTATTTATGAACAACTTAGTTTGTTCCATGTCTCTGCTTCTAAGGATAAGATATCTAATTGAGTTCATGTCCTATTGCACCATTTTTTTGGTGTGAGAAGCTTGAAAAGTCTAGCTGGGATGCTTAAAAAACATTATTTTATCTGTAATCCCAAGACCTTATTAGTTCTTACTCTATTAACAGAAACCCCTTATTCTGATTTAAAACACAAAGAAAAGTACAAAACATCCCTACAGGCATTACAGACTGGACTAAGGCCTTCAGAACCCAGACAGTTAATTTTTGCTTCTACTTACTGAGAAGTGGTAAGGCTTCAGAAAGAACCTATTTTGGGTAATTGCATTTCCAGAAAGATGTAGGCCAGTTTGAGAGTTCAGGGGAGAGCAACAGTGCCCACCAGAGGTCTAGAAAACATGAATCTGAAAACATAACCACTGGAAAAAAATACTGAAAGAAATCTGTTGGGTCTAGAGCCCAAAGACCCCAAAGAGCAATGATAAATGTTTGGTAGGCTGCTGTTGCAAAAAGAGAAGGAAACAATTTTTCTTCCTATCTACAGCTAGAAAAGTAACAGATTGAAAGTGGAACAAAAAAAATAAAAAATTAGACAAGACCTAAGTAAAACTAGGCTTTCTAACAGTTATGATAGTTTAACACTGGACTTTATATCAGCTGGAGAGCAGGAATTTTTCATCCTTGAGGTTTTAAGTGTCCTGGTTGATTTGATGAACAACTGTCAGACAGGACACTGGCATTACAACTGTTTCTTGGGCAGTAAGGTGGATAAATGGCCTGCCCAACCATATTTTTCAGAATTATATGATGTGGAGAGGTGAGGGAGAGGGAAGCTCTCTGGTATGCTTATGCTATCGCTCCCTACCATCTCGATGAATTGCTATGTACTTGGGTTTACTTAAGGTCAGCTTCCTTAGAAAAGAAAAAGGGAAACACATCTAAGCCTTTCTTTGAGCATCTTCCCGCATTTTTACACTTACTTGAATGTGTGAGCTACTCGAAAATAAACTAATAGTCAGAATTGGTTTCAGGGCTTCATTCTTCTTGTAGGTGTATTCAAAAGATCTGGCTTGTAGGAAGACATGGAAAGAAAACAGTGAGGAAACACCATATAGAAACCAGGTTTCTGTGAGTCAGAATTGTGATTGCTATACGGGTGAGCTTATTTCCACTTCATGGATGCAACCGTCAGAAAAATTCTTCCATGGAGGAAGAGATGGACATCTTCATGGAAAGACATTCCTCATGAAGGGTAAGTGGGACTCTGAATTTTGGGATGATAGGATTTCACTGAAAAAATGTGTGGCTGGATAGCTTAAAGAGTTGCTGGTGATAGGCAACAGAGAATCCAAATCAACACCTAAATCATTAGTGACCAAAGCAAGCAGCAGTGGAATGAACACCAGAAACATATGGAAGTACCTTCTGTTGCTAGATGTTACCTCTGAAAAACTGTCACACTGACACCGGTCTTGTCAAGTCAGCCACCACTATTGATACGCTTCTAGATCCTGGTCCTCTCCTTTTCTTCACATCAAAATTAAGGTAAAAGATGGGAGGGGAAAAGTTATATTCTTACTTGTTTAGGAAATGACTAAACGTATAACAACTTGGATTAACATTATCTTCTTCACATAACATACATATCAAAATAACTGGGTCTGGTATCTAAGACACCAGCTTGGAAAGTGAGAGATCATAGAATCACAGATGTGACTTTTAAATCAGCTTTTACTACTTTCTCCTTGTGTAGTTTTCAACAGATCACTGGATTGTGTCTGGGTTCTTTGTTTCACCAAGAATAAAGATAAAAATATGCTTTCCTATCTTTCAGGCATGTGAGTAGAAGTACTGAAAACTGTAAAAGGCTATGGTAGCAGAACCTTTGAAAGTTAGGGCTAGGTACCACATAACTGGATTTGTAACAAGCCATTACTTTGATGTCCTGTGGGAAATACTTCTATTGACAGGAAAATTCCTCCATGTATTTCTTAGTATCAGAACAACTGCCAGCCTTTTCTTGGTGGGATAGCCATCCCTTCTGGTTTTTTTAGTGATACGTTTATGCTATGTGCCCCAGGTGTCATATAGTACTTACTTTGAATACATAGAGATCTGTTTCCTTCATATTGGCCATAAAATAGGCTTATACTGCTGTCTAGGCATGGAGGTAAAAATCCTTGGTCTACAAGCTCTTACACTGGCAGAAAAAGCAGGAGCAATCATGGATGCCAGATTTACATCAACTGGCTTAGAAAACGTATTTATAAATAATCCCAGTGTTTTCTGACCATACATCATAGTTTGCATTTTACTGGTAAACAGAGCTTTTTTGGATAATAATGATATACAGCACCTTTAATCTTCAGCATGCTCTGCAAATGGGAACTGATGTCTCCTCTGCAACGGAGATCTTTGAGCTCTCTGCTGACTGACACTTCCTGGGTTTGGCCAGGAACATGATCGCTGCTGTGCAGCCTGTCAATTTGTTTATTTCTACTGCCTGACCTCACTTAAGTACACAAATTTTTGTGCTTTTGTTCTTATCTGTCTCAGCAAAATGGGAGGGAGAGAGAGGTGGAGATTAAGAATTGAGGAAAACTGGAAACATCTCATTTGACACCAGTATTATTTTTTTTTCCACATCAATTCAAGCAAAAGACTAGTAGAGAGTAGCTCGGAAACCCTTTAGCCATGTGTCCTTGGCTTTTTGCCTGTTTAACAGAGGCCTTGCACAACCTGTGTTTTATGTGCTGTCACCTTGGTTTCTCTACATTTTAGCTAGTCTCCTGCTGCCACCATTTGCCATTGGCCTGCCATCAAAGTGAGTGCCTGTGGACAGTACTCATACGGTATGTAACATACTGTATGCTTTGACAACTCATGTGGTCTTAATGGGTTTCCCAGTTACAGAGGCTAAAAGAGCAAGGCAGCCTGTTCTACAGGCTACCACACACTTATGAATAAATCCTTTAGATAGGAAAAAATAAATAATTTCTACAATGTTTGTTTTTTATCTGGTAGATATAATGAAGTCTTTCTCTCCTGTGGCAGGGGAAAGTGCAAATAGGATATCCGCAATGTCATTTAAATGAATAATGACTTGGAGACTAGTTAACTTCATTTCTATAAGACTTCACAATATCTTCAGTGCTTGCAATTAGGTGACATGCTGAAGAAGGATGCCAAGAAATCAGTGATTATCTTTGTTCAGCTATCATATTGCATGCTTTCTTTAAATCTATATGGAAAGAAAGATGTGTTTCAGAAAGCAAGGTTGTTTATACATCTCACCTTACAAAACAGCAAGGAAAAGAACCTTACTGTATGGACCACTTCCTTTGATTTACTTACCACTTTTGAAGTGGTATCCCTTTATCTTCTCTTTATCCTCTCTTGTTTTCCTTGACTTTTTTATCTTGATCAGCTTTCAATCACCTCTGCACTGGCTTCTTCTGATCCTGGATCCATTCTCCTGCCTCTTGTCTTTTTCTCTGTGTGAGTTAATAATGTAACATATATATTGTTATATAACAAAAAGAGTAATGCATCTATATTGATAAACTGAAGACCATACAGCAATTTAACTGCCAGAATCTCGAAAATGTATTCAGTTTTTTAAAACTTTCTTGGAGCCATATTTCGTGTTATACAAGTTTTGCCCGCATTGCCTTTCACATCTTCTGCATCAACAAGAGTGTGGCCAGCACATCGAGGGAGGTCATCCTTCCCCTCTACTCTGCCCTGGTGAGG
>RSEF01000031.1:43507780-43533795 GCA_003993805.1 Himantopus leucocephalus | reverse complement strand
AGGGGGGATGACCGGAGCCCCTCCTGCTGTCGGGATGCCGGTGAGGCGGGCGCGGTGCGAAGCGCAGTCCCCCCCGCGGCCGCGCCCGCGCAAGGTGCCCGCGGGGCGCGGCCGGGACTCGCCTGCCCCGCGGAGCCGCCCGGGCCCCGGCCCACAGGGCACGGCGGCGGGATTCGGGTGGGGGGTGGGGGTGGGAAGGAAGGAAGGAAGGGGGGCCGCGCCGGGTGCCCGCCCGGGCGGGGCGGGGCGGGGCCCGGACGGGACGGGGCCCGGCGCGTCCCGCCCCGTGGGGGCGAGCGGCGGGCGGGGGCAGCGCGGTCGGTCGCCGCCGCCGGGGCGCAGCCGCCCGCCCGCCCGCCCGCCCGCCGCCGGGCGCTGTGTGCGCGCACGGGCCGCGCTCCTGCCTGCCGGCGCCCGCACACGCACTCGCACACGCCCGCCGTGGGCTGCACATCCAGCGCTGCCGGTGCCGCCCGCCCCGCCGGGACGCGCGATTCGCGCTCGCCTGCAGTTTCTCGGCGGGCGCCCAGGTGGCTGCGCTCCGCGCCGCTGCCCGCCCGGCACGGCACGGCCCGGCCCGGCACGGCTCGGCTCGGCTCGGCAGGGCTCGGCACGGCACGGCCCTCCCTGTCCTGCCTGCCGGCGTCCCGCGGGCGCGGAGGCGATGGGGATGGGCGGGAGGATGCGCCTGAGCCGCGTCTGCTGCGTTTTCTACCAGCTGTGCGTGCTGTCAAGCGGACTGGCCGCAGGTAAGTGCGCGCCTTCCCGCGGGCCGGGGCCGGGGCCGAGCCTCGGGGCGGCCGCCGTGCCCCGCCGGCTGCCGGTAGCCGCTACCTGCCCGTTGTTAAGCGGCTTTGAGAGCTGAGCCCGTCCCCTGAGAGCGGTGAGTGAGCAGGTAATGCCCGCCATCCGCTGCGGGGGCGCGTTGCGATGCGCTCGACGCTGCGAGGTACTCTACTCCTTTTCGTGCGCTGCCCTGTCACCGCAGCGGTGCTAGTCCTGGCGTGTGTAGGGTGAACGTGTAAATTAAACTGCCCTCTGTCTCAGGCTGGTGAAGGTTGTGAGTACTCATATGGTTTATAAACACGATGCTGGTATGCTGGGAATTTTGGTTGAATTGGGATACGGTGTGCGTAATACACAGACATCACTAATTAGTGATTATAGTTCAGTTTGATTGTAATGATAATGGTGATACAGCATACGCATGCATCTGCCACTTGTGCGTGTGCTCGCAAATGTGTGTCTGTAGGGTGTGTGTGTGTTTGGCTGCACTTTTGGAATTATAGTGGGTCTTGCAAAACATGCTGAGAACAAGGTTGAAATTTTCAAATTTTTTGTTCAGGTTGCCCTGCTGTAATAACATAATTTTTTTTAGCTGTATGAAAAAGTTGCCACTTTGTCTGAATGGTGAAAGGTTTGTGCAGCTCTCCTTGTGTAGAGGTGGTGGTCATGAAGAAGAACATCCCCAGCTACTGGTACAAATACAACTTCTGCCCAGCTTGAGCTCCAGCTCTCTCTCAGTGTTTACCAGGATGGTGGTGTGTCCCAGACCCCTGAACAGGCATAGAGACATCTAGGGGCTGGGCCGTCTGCCACGTGTAAGGACAGGATGAAAGGGCCGAATAGAGCCCACTGTATTTTGGGTGGGGCGCTTGGTGGGATGGGAGGCAGAAGGAGCATGTCGTGGAGGGCAGTAGGGTAGGTTTCTGGCGAGCGCTTTGTGCAGTTGGGTGCTACACTCATTTAAAGCATCTGCTGGCCTTCCCGCAGGTCTCCATGCTTCAGAAGAAACTGAGGAGTGGGAGATTGTCTTCCCCGCGCTGTGGAGCAGGGGCCAGCAGGAGCCGGTGGGTGGCAGCGGTGGTGGTGGGGGCTGCAGTGCCGACCCCAGCTGTGGGAACCGGAGCAGCACCCTCAGCACCCCCATCACACCTAGCCCAGTGGCCGGCAGTTCCCGGGAGGTGCGTTCAGTCTCCTCCTCGGTGGAGGGGCAGGCACAGGCTGTGGGGCAGGCGGCAGAGGAAGAGGACACCGAGGATGAATATGAGTCTCAGGAGTTTTACCACTGGTCCCCCCTGCCCCAGGGGTCCGGTGCTGCCTCTCAGTTGCCACCACCACCATCCCCACCACCACCACCACCTCCAGCAGAGGACGGAGATGAGGTGCTGCTGAGGATCCCGGCATTTGCTCGGGAGCTCTACCTGCTGCTCAAGAGGGACAGCCGCTTCCTGGCTCCTGGTTTTGCCGTGGAGGAGCGGCTCGGGGGTGAGGGCAAAAGCCCACCTGGTGCTGCACAGTCACAACCTGAGAGAGCTTGTTACTACAGTGGTGCTGTCCTCCGCTACCCGGGCTCCTTCGCCTCCTTCAGTACCTGTGGTGGATTGGTAAGATGACCTTGCATGCAGGGGTAGCACCAAGGTCTCCATCCAAGTGTCAACTTCATCTGCTGCTCTTCACCACCATCGCTTTCGTGAAGTCTTTCATATCCTTTCTTTCATATCCTCTTGAGTCCTCCCTCTGTACTTATCCTTATTTTTAACCATTTTGCCATTCATACTTTCACTACCCCACTCATAATTTTTCTGAAATCCTACTTGTGCCTTTATCCTGTAAAGTTTTTATGTTCTTTGTCCCATTTCCAGGTACATTTTTGTCTGTCAGTCCCATACTTTTCTCTTTTGGCTGTTCCTTTTATACTTATGCCATTCTTTCATCAGCTTTTCTTGTCTCCATCCCTAATTTTATCTTGGTCTTCAGTGTGTGCCTGTAACTAGTTAACTCCATGCTCACTCTTCTTATTCACTGTATCATCATCTCACCTCCAGTCTCTCTGTAATCCATTTGTTCATCATTCCCATCCTATATTCGGAAGTTGTCTTTCTCATCTGTGTCACCTTCCTTATCTTCTACATCTTAGTCTTCAGACTGTTCTGGCTTTCTTACTTCTACCAATATTTTGAGTCTGATTTCTCATCTTCATTATTCCTTTTCTCTCATTCCTTTGGCCTTTTTTCTCTACCTCACAACTTCCCACATGTGGAACCTGTAGTTACTTGGATTTGGGAGTCCACTTCCTTCTTTCCTTTCAGTTCCTCCATAGAGGTACACAATGAGTATGTTCTCAGTAGAAATGTTAATGCAGTCAGACTTTTTGAATGGTTATTACTTCTGTGGCATACCTGCCTTATTTAAAACAAATTTCACCTGCTATAATTTCTGTTGGAACAGTCATGATTTTTACCAGATAAAGACCAGAATTGGGCACACTGACAACAGCGGTGCTGATCCAGTGAGCTGCAATCCCAAGATACTTGGGGGTGGATGGAAAGAGTAGAAAGCAGCTGGGATGATGTAAAATGCTGGCAGGTTTTAAACCAAAACCAATTGTTACTACTATTAGTCTCATTTTGGGCCTTTATATAGCATCATAAATTCACGCGCCTGCAGCACTTTACAGAATATAGAATACAAACAGTAATGGCACTAGGGAGTGTTAACAACATCACGACCCGGTGTGTTTTGGGTTGCTATATGAGTGTAAATCACCACAATCACATGATAGATGTTTTCTTACATTTCTTTTCGAATTTTAACATCTAACTTATTCCATTGTTGATTCATTAAGATATGCCTGCCTGGTTTTTATTTGCATGGTCATGAAGTGAAACCAGGTAAAATGTGGAAATTTTGACTGCTTATTCATTTGCCTGTTTGGACTCACTCAAAAGTCAAAACCCAAACTCAAAGTGGTGGAGAGGGAACATAATGTGGATTGACACCAAATAAAATATTTGCCTGCACTCTTGCAAGGTGAAACCGCCAAGTTTCACACAACTGTTGGCATCAAATTATTGACTGGTTGGCATCTAATTATTGACATTTTGTCAGATTTTCCAATGCATGGTAGCAAAATTAATTGTGGCAAAAAATATTGAAAGTCAGCTGAAGGTGGTTTGAAAGCAATCAGGTAAAGGATTTTTATGTTCTGGAAAAGCATTTGACTTATGTGCACCTTGTTAGAATTTTGTTTCCTTCTACGTGGCGTATGGGTAAAATTAGGTTAGGGAAAATCTTTGCAAAGAAGTTGGTAGAGATAATTATCGCAAATGTCTGCTCAAAAGTGATGTACATCATTGCCTATCTGTAATTCCTTTGACTTGATTTATAAATTGAAATTCACTGTTTCAATAGACTCCAGTTCCCTAGGAGCCCCATTAGTAGTTTCTCATTAAGTCAGACTTTTCCTAGGAGTACCAGCTTACTCCCGGCCTCCCGGCTGTCTATGCGTGCGTGTGCCTAGATCATGTTCCCCACTCAGAAAGCTGCAGCTGAAATACAAACTGTTCTGTGTATCTCAAATAAAATTGGAAACTGTTGTTGATGTTGACTCGTGGTGTCATGATCCTCAACTGCAGATTATTCTTTGCAGTGAAATAGTTAAGCAGCTGTTCTTCCCGAGAGCGTTGCTGCGTCAAGCACATAGTTAAAAAAAAATTGCACAGTGCTATTATGTCAAAGTTGTCATAACAAATCTTAAGTTATTTGTCACTCTTTATTCAGTCATTGCTTGGGCTCTATCACATATGTAAGTTGCTCTGTTTCCAAGAGTCTTGAAAAAACATCATACATACATTGCATATTCCACCCTGTTTCCTCTAGGCTTTGCCCTGCAAAAAGAGCCAAGCAATATTTCAAACTACATTTTCTCTTTTAAGATGTAAAAATCCCTTGAAACTTGAACCTACAAATAATTTTTTGTAGTTAGGTCAATTACAGTTTATTTTTTCATTTTAAACATAAAGAAATTTCAGAGAAAATATGGTATGAATGTCTTAGATACACTCTCATTTCAAAGCCTTGCAGACTTTGGGTTAGGATTACTAGGCTGTATACACTTTGGAAAGCCAAAGAAGTGGGCTCTAAGTCCCTTAATATGCAGATTAGTTTCCACTCAGCAATTTTTCTTTTCAGTGTGAAATACAGCATCGCTGTCTAACAACAAAACTTCTACCATTCTGCTTTTTAGTAGCCTTTTAGTGAATCTCTTTATTCACCAAGGAAAGTAACCGTAGTCTGACAGGCAACAGTGATTTTGCCACCCAGGAGGAAGGGTGAAGAAGCGTGAAGGCCTGTAGAAGAGGTTTGCCCATCATGTGCAGGGAAGGGTCGTACATGGTGGTACAGATGTGTGGCTGAAGCTTTAGGGCTAGTTTTATGAAAAGATACTGGATCTTCAATACAATGAGAAAAAGGCCTTGCATGAAATTGTTGTGCTATCCAAGTTAGGATGTTGGTGTTTGTTCCAACTTCTCAAGGCATGGAAAGACCTGACATGCCAGTGACATTCAGGAAATTGAAAAATGTCTATGTAGAAGTCTTAACTGCTCCTTCTGTAGGCAGAAAGAAGAATATTGTTGCAGATGTTAGGTACCTTATCCCCTTGAAGTGGGATTTAGATGCTTTTTGAATAGTTCACTGGTTGTGGTTGGGTAAAGCATGTAGTGTACAGCAGAACATTAAAGCTTCCCCATATATCTTATTTCACAGTTTTGAGAACTTCAGTAGTGTTTTTTCGTGAGCTGTTCGTCAAAAGCCAGTATGGAGGGGTGGTAATAATGGGGTTCATTAACATACCATGTTAATCATGTGAATACACAAGTGAAAAATGAGAGCTGTACTCCCAGTTAATTACTAACCAAATTCTGACTGCCAGCATTGGCTTCATTTGGCAGCCTGTCTTGGCAAATGAAGGAAACATAAATTGGTGGATATTTTCCAGTCAAACTAAAGACTGGAGATATGCATGGACCGTCTAGAAACTCCGTCACTGTGACCTTGGTGTAATCTCAGAGCTCACATGATCAATGATGACAGCCCTATCCAACACCTTGGTAAAACACTTGTGAATTCTCACATCCTTTTGTAGCTCAATGGGATTTGCTCTGAGTACGTTTTGGGATTCTGCACTGGTGCTGTAGGAAAATGAATAAGGAGAGGTTTCCAAGAATTCTCAATCTGTATGCTGAGCAGCCTTGCTGATGCCAGTGAGACTGCTCTTCTGAAAGTGATGAATTGCAGAGCCGGACCATTAAGTATTTAAATGGTCGTTTCTACTGCTTGCTTATGTTTTGCCATAATATTTGAAATAAGAAAAAAAAAGCATGTCAAATGTTGTTGAACAGTTTTATTTGTGACTGGTAAATATATACCTTACAACTGGTAGTTCTTTTAGAGCATGCTGTAGGAGAAACTTACTGTGGACTTAGAATCTGGCTACTGGTTCTTTACAAACAATCTGCTCTGCTGCTAGCATGGGAGTTGAAGTAGTCTCAGTGCATTTCCCCAAAAAGAGCTGTAAACCCAGCAAATGTGTGCTTTATTCCCTACTGATTTCATTTCAGAAAGAAAGGCAATTAATGTCATTTTTTTCTCAGCAATGAATTTTTTGGGTAGTACTCCATGGCTACATGGTGTCAGGCAGGGATTTTCCCAATGTTTCTTTTCCTTTTTAACTGAAGCAGTGTGCAATAAATACAGAACAGCTAGGTAGAGAAAGGGTTTGAATGTCTCCTTACACCTAAAGCAAGGGGATATGTTTAGACTGTTAAGAGGTGCAAACAGGAGCAAAAGTATACACAGAGGATGGACAGGAGAATGACTCTCCATGCAGCTATGCCGTTCATCGCAACACTTAGCAGGTTGTCTAACAGAACATGTGTGGAGATTGCCCTAAATAGGCAGCACTGCCAGATGGGTTAATTTACTGGAGAGAAGCTTTGAAATTTGCCTGTGTGGTTCTATATTTTCACTGGATCTTAAGAATGTGGAATGGTCAATAACTTACTTATAGTTCTCTAAATCCCTGAAGAGTCAGTGTCAAATACTGTTTGCAATGAAAATTAATGTGCATTTTCCCAGTGACTTGAGTGGGAACAAGTCCTAACACATCTCCAATCCAATCCAATCCAATCCAATCCAGGGAAGAGCTCTCTGTAGCGAAGTGTATGGTGCTTTTGTTAGGCCTCATTGCCATTAACAAGCAGGTATTTAAAAATCCGATCAATAGTTTATAGACAAGTAGTCACAGATCTACTCCAGCTGTTATACATACATTTAAAGAGCACTATCCAAAGCAATTCTGCCAGCATCACCAAACGAATAGATGTCAGTAGTTCTGTGTCATGCAGAGATGTGCCAAGTATCGTTGGACAACAACATTTTAACAAATACTTCCGATGGTAACGTCCTACCTTTACAATAAAACTGAAATAAATTAGGATGTGAAAAAACCTATGCACCTACTTTGGCTAATGGAATGCTTATATAGTACTTCAGTAAGATTAGAAAAAAAACTGAAGCAGCTTTACAGGAAATGTATGATTTTTTAATTTCTGATGCAAACTGTGTTTTGGAGATTAGTGCTATTAACTAATAGTAAGGGAATGACACATGATGGATTAAAAACATTTTAGATTTTTTAGGATATTCTAAATTCACATGACCCTTTAAATTCAGGACACATAACAGAGCTTCTACAAAACTGGAATTTTTTATTTTGTACCTATCCATCAAGGATAGTCTGACTTTACAGGTTTTCTCAGAACAAGCAGAATGAAATTGTAATAGAACAACAATAGTAATAATAACAAATATTTTTTGTATTCCTAAAGTTCTGCACACAGTCACTCTTGAGCATAGGATTCAGCCTGAGAAAAGGTTCAATCCTTGTTTTGACATCTTTCCTCCTAGAGAAGGGTTTTAACTACAGTGTTTCAACATTTTTATATGGGAAAACTCCCAATGAATATAGTTTTTAGTTACACATCCTACGGTGAGAGTGGTGTCTGGCATGGCAAGTAGACTTGAATTTTTGGACAGCTTGGACAGTTTTGGGGAGCTGTACTGAACTTCTGCCTTTCAGTTGTACAGCTTCTTTCAGTGGCAATGCGATACTTAACCTGCTGCAACTCGTTTCCTGGTCACACTGATTGAGAACGCACAGATTGTTTGCATTGGGTGTGAATAGTGAGCCTGACATTTGCTGTGCAAGGTAAATCCTTGCATTAGTGAGCATCCCTGCTTTTGTGGGGCTCTTGGAGCAGGTGATCAGGAGCAGCTCATGGGCTTCATAAATCGCCCTGGGAAGCTGTGCTATTACAGGTTGAGAGCTCCGGGTGTAAGGCTCTGAGGCTTCTTAACAGACTTCCTTGCTTCGATCAAGCTGGAGAGCGACTACCTCATTACACATCCTGGACCATACTGCACCAACATATGAGCCTGAAATGGGTTAAATACCAAGCCTCTTGTCAGCCAAAAATAGTACCCCTGCCTCCCCACTTCAGTGATGTTGCAGTTACATGTCCATATTGAGTAACTTCCACACCAGGTGCTTTTCCAAAAGAAACTGGAGACAATTACAGCTTCTTTTGTGCGGAGGGTAAGCATTAGAAAACAGAGATCACCAACAGTTTTTGATAACAGGGGAAAGAAAAAAGATTGTTAGCAATATTCATGGTCCATTTGCTACATACAGGGTAAAGTTTAACATTGCAGAAGGAGGATTATAAAATTAAATAGGATTATCCCTAAAGGCTGCCAGGATGAAATGAAGTACACACTCCCTCTTATACATGCAGCTTCCCGGGATACTTAAATGAAAGAGGGGACAATACAAGCAGTAAAATATGTGTTTAGATCGCCTCCTTTTAAAAACTAGAGCTAACTCAAGACAGAAACGTGGGAAAACACAGGTGGGTTTTTTGGAGGCCTTTTCAGTTACCGATTTATGCTAAGCTAATAATGCTAAGCTCGTTATTTCTTCGTGCACAGTCTGCCTACTGTTGCATTGTAAGTTTGTTAAAGAAATGAAACTTTGCAGAGGGACAGAAATAAATATGTGAATGAGGGTACTCTGTGAGTATCCCTTTCTGAGAGGTCACAGGTTCACCAAATTTTGCTCTGTTGACTTTAACTTAGGCCTTATTTGTGTTTTAAACCTCCTTAAATGGGCAACGTAAAATTTGTCATTGGTAGAAATAGGTGGGTGAGGTAGGGCATGAGTGGAAATGTCAGCCCTGAACAGAAAGCAGCTTTGCTGTGTTATGGAAGTGGGTTTCTTTGCAGAAAAAACAGAAGCACCCCTGGGAAAATAAAGTGTTGTACTAAAATTTGGGCTTCCCACCTCTGCATAAGGTAGAAGAACCTATGAAATGTGGTGGCGCTCCTGGGAGAATACACATACTTTCAATGTACGTGTTGAATTTGAGCTGGGTTGTTCCTTCTGGATTTACGTGGCTTTGGAACTGGAAGAGGGAAGGGAAGCCAGGCTTCTAGGAATTCTAAGCTCCAAACAAGTTGTTTACAGGAGGTTCCTTTGGCATATTTAGGCAGAGACGCGCCTTACTCCAGCATAGGTTTATCTGCTATTTGTGTTAATCTCTCTGGTATATTAAAAACTCTTCATTATAATCTCACCTTGAACATCTAATGAAGCACAACTGAAAATACAGTACAGAAGCCACAGAAAATTAAAATCAAGAAATTGACTATGGCCAGCTGGAATAAGGAGCATATATGTGCAACCAAAGCACTATTAGCAAACATTGCTTTATCCTACCTGAACAGCAAGTCAATTACAAACAGATCTACTGAATAAGGCTTATTTTTATTTTTTCATAAAGAAAAGGGGTACTGGAGGTGGTATACCTTCAAATGTTTGATTAGTGTCATTTAAGGATCATAAACCAATGAAGATCTATTTAAAGATAAAGGTCTAAAACCTCTTTGTTTCTGTTTTGCTTCTTGAGCTCTGATGCAGTAGTCTGCTGCTATTCATCTTTGCCTTGCTGGATGAAACATCATTTGGTTGGATTTTTGGTTTGTGTATCTGAGAACTCTTGCTAATTGATAAGAAGGATGAGTCTTTTAAACACAGGAACAATAGTGTTAATGTAAAGCTGAAAGGTTCAGAAAATCAGTTTTGATTTAGGCTGAGACTATATTTGAACTGTAATGATCTCTGTTTCCTTTAATATTAGACACTGTGGCATGGTATGTGAGATGTTGGGCTGATGCCTCAGATCATGCGGTAATGACTTCTTCCTCCTTCAAAGAGCTATCCTATAGTCATGTAATCACTACATCCTGAGACAGGCTTGATTTCTGATTCCAATCCTGCTTATAATGGCCTGGTGTTCTCCTAAAGTGCTTAGTCTCATTTTATTTAAAAAAAAAAGGGACTGTTGTGAATTGCTTGAGATCTGTACCTACTGTAATTAATAAAATTATCAAAGTTATTTTGCAAGGTACAGAAGTCGGATGGTACAGAAGTCGGATGGTAAATCAGAAAAACTAAGTCCATTAATGAGTAAAGTTTCTGTATTAATTAAATTAGCAAAGTTTTGACGCCCTAATTTGAAGGTAACTGCTTTAGAAAGAAAAGGCAGAGCATTGAGCTTCTCCTAGCTACAACTGTTAAGGTTAGTGAAATTAGCGTTTTCTCCAAGTCTTGTATCCCTGACTTTTGTTCATCTCTCATGATACGTGCCCATTGTTTCTTCTATAGCAAACGAACAAGGATTTTTAAAAGAAACAAATGTTCTCTGTGTTGCAACCCGTGTAATTTTTTTTAAAAACACTGTTCCTTGTCTTTCCTTTTTAAAAAGATTTCTTGGACCTGCAAGAATGGAAATGCTTTTTGGTAGTTAATGACAGATTGTGACACAGGAGGAAATAGGAACATCTGTGATTTCCAAGATATAATACCATAAAAATAGGGGAGCTGGGAAATAGGGAGGAAACAACAGAAAGCATCAGGTGTGAGAGTCATTGAGTTGATAGTAGGTGGGGATATTCAAGGAGGAGTCTGTGAAAATTGGTGGTCAGTTGGAGGTAGAATGCAAATGATGCGCATCAGTCTTTGCTGTATGATGAGGGATCTACCAGGGTAGAAAGGGATGAGTCAAAGCCATTTGGATTTGGGGGAGAACAAGATGTTTGCAGAAGCTCTTCTGTGGAACATGTGCCTTTCCTTGGTTTCCTCAGATGTCTTACTGATGACTTTAGAGACATAGCGTGAGGGTTGGTTGGTTGCTCCTTGTTTAGCAGAAGCAGCAATGTAATGGAAATAGTGTGAAATATGCTGAGCACGTGCATGTGTGTGTTATATTGCATATCCAGACTGTAGTTGGTCAAGCTTTTATAAACCAATAGCCCAAAATATCTATATTATATTTAAAATCAGATGTACATCTGTTGTGCATTAGCAGTTCAGTTAACCTTTTGTTGTTAACCTGTCATTGCCTGGACAATCTGGTCTTCCTGGTTATTTCTATTGCTCCTAATAATGGCATAAAATAAGCAAAGAAGTATTATTTGGAAGGGAAAGAATGAAGAACATTTCTAGTGTTAATTGCAGAACAATGTATGTAGAATGATAAATCAATATCGTAACATCGGTTGCTAAAAATACATGCATCTGCACGTAAGTGAATAGAAGTAAAATTTTTTTGGAAGCCTGTGCTGTGAATGTTTTTCTTGGATCTACCAGTACTTCAGTCAGAATTATTTTCTGAATGAGTTTTACATCCAAAAATGTAGAAATGTGCCCAAAACTGACTTGTGAAGTGATTTAGTTTCTGTGTGATTATCCTCCAACAATTGCATATGCTTGTTTTATGATCTCAGCTGTGCTACCTTAAGTTCTCATTAGATGTCAGAAGTTTAACTAGGTCAAGTCAGGTCAAGCTTATTTAGATAGCAGTATGTTAAAGAAAATACAGATATTTCTGCACCTGATGTTAATTCAGCTGGAGACAACTTTTTATGATTCAGTACAGAGTGAATGTCCTGTTCCGTCCCTCTGGGCGTAAGGGGATGCTGGCTGGGAGAAGTGCCCAAGTAATGGCTAGAGCCACTATAGTCATGCCATCTTTTGTATAAAAAGTTAAACTGGGCTTCAGATATGCTTAAACTTCTCAGTGCTCTTTTTGTCAGTAGGAACACTGATTAGCCTGGCAATCGGGTTATCAACTTGAAAACTCAGGTGTAACTCTGCTTCAAGAATTCTTGTATGAAATGCTTTGCTGTTCTTCTGAAGGTGGGGGATAGGGGAAAAAAAAAAAGGACACGATAAGAGACAAAAAAAGCTGAATGCCTGTTATGCTGGGATACAGCAGTAGGCAAAGGGCGAGTTCTTACTCTTGGTATGTGCAGGGATCATAAAGCCAGGTTTGTACACATATTCTCAGGACTTAAATTGTGGTCTTGCTTAATTTGTTTTTTTAAAAATATTCTCTAAGCATAAAGCTGTCTGGATCTATGCTCCTATTATAAGCTCTGTGTGAAAATCCTCTAACACAGGCAATTTTTTAAATGTTCTGAGAATTTAGAAGCTTGTTGCAAGTTAGGGGATCGCAAGTTGCTTAGGTGATTCTATGCCTAGATAGATCCCCAATCTCTTTTGTCCCTCTCTGACATAAATAGACCTCACCCCAAATATTTATTAAGTAACATATAAGGGGAGTGAAGCAGTTAAAAGTAGAAGAGGGTTTGTAGACTAAACTGGATAGAATTAGGCATATAAAAAACTTAGTTTTCCAATTTCTGTCTGACAGTCCTAGCATGTTTCCCTTTTTCCCTCTGATCACCTGTTTCTTCTGTAGTGACCTACCTAAGGAAGCATAGTAACAAAGATTTCTTCTATATCCATTCGGTGTTTTTTTGCTTCTAATACTAAATTATTTGCATTGGAAATAATGGGAGGAAGTAATTCCTTCCTTGCTTATTTCATTTTCAGTGATTAATCTTTTGCTTGTTTCATATAAACAGATTTGCTTAAAAGTGACCAGTCAGACTGATGCTACTTGATTCAAGATCCTAATGTCAAAACTCTATTCTGCTCACCATTTGTATTCTTCACACATAAAATCAAGCTCTCTAGCTTTTTTAAAAAAAGGACAAAAAACCTTCTTACAAAATCTGTGGGTTTTTTTTCCTTTTAGTTAAAATAATAGTTCTTGAAAAATAATTGGATACTGTTCCTTCTTTCATGAGGGTGGCATAACTTTAGTTTCTATGTGCAACAAAAGGTAAATTAATATGTTTTTCCCCAAAAAGGGGAAGGAGAATCTAGGCTTAGAAGTTAAATAAAAAAATTATGCATAGTTTGGAAAAAAAAATTAGATACAAATTTCAGTTAGGAGTGGAGTCATACAAGTATATGACTTCTATATATTTTTAATGTTTTTAAGCAATGTGAATCTAAAATTATTATAAATTGTGAGAGTCTTATTTATTTCTCTTAAAGCCACCAGTTCTGGATTAATGTAATTCTAGACAGAGTTATAAAAAACCTAAGCATAACTTTATTTTATAGATGGACTAACTTGATTTGGTGAATTACAGTTCTATGCCCATAAATATTATTTATTTTCCTTTCTTGAATTACTGTTTTCCAGTTAGTAGTTTTGGCAAATTGTAGATTTGAACTGAAACTGAGTTTCATGGAGTGTTGCCTTGAATTAAATAGTCTTTGAGTGCAGTTCAGCCCCTCTCTCAGAAGAAACCCGAAATAATGGAGTCGTGGATAGATATTTCAATAAGGATTAGCAGAGATTAAATTTCTCTATGGGCAATCATGGGCGGGTTTTGGAGCTGTGCCACGTCCCCCTCTGGCTACAATGAAAGCACATGGGTTGAAACAATGGTAGCTCATTGGTATGCACTATTTGAGTGTTTTACATGAATGAATCAATTTAAACTTGGATCTCTTGCATTGGTCTTTTTGATACTAGTCTAGGTGTTATATCCAATGTAGTTTACGGACACAGTTGCTGATATTTTCTGTTTAAATATCCTGCATGGGACTCAGTGTAGAATGCTTTGTGCTCATCCTTTGTGTACTATTACATTTTTGCCTGCATAAAATAGCATTTCAGATTCTTATGGGATTAAATCCAGGCTTGCACTAAAGAAATGGGGTAAATGCAGTTTCATTAGCTAAAGGTACAGCAGTTTGATTCATACTCCAAAAGAGTGGTTTTTAGTCGTACCACAAGAAGTGCTGAAGTTACTCATGTTACACCAAAATGCTCTAAAGAAACACATCTTTACAAGCACTGAGTTTAACTGCAAGGATTTTTTCCATAGGTGATATGTTTCCATAGGTGTTGCTTTTTCTAGGACTAGCCATGTTTAGCTATGCAAAGGGGCTTTCTTATACAGTATTAATAATTACTGAAATGCTGTTACTTAATAAATGGTCTGGGATATCATTAAACCTGTTGATTGTAAAGAATTTTTAACTTAAGTTTTGCAGAATATTTTCTTTTTTAAATCCTAGCTTACAGGACAATAAAACAATAAAAATGTAACTCTCTAGCCCACATAAGGACAGATCAAAATATGAAACCTGAAGGCCAAAATGTTGGGAGACTGTTTAGGCTGAGAGGGTGGAATACTGTATCTTGCTTTACTGAGTATATATTGACCAGAGCAGATTGAGCATTTTGAGGCTGGCATCCATGAAATGATTTTTCCACAGCAACAACTCATTTGTCTTCCCTTTTAACGTTCTTAAATTGAGAAATTATCTTCTGATCTTAACTATAATGTGGTTACCCTCTTACCGTACTATCAGGGCTTGATCATAGTTGACATAAACACAGTGGTTTTGAAAGAGACATAGGATGGTCTTTAGTGTTATTTTTCTTAAAAATATAATAACTACTTAATGTTAGGCAGGGGTTCTGAGCAAAAGATACCTATTTTATTAATTCATCTTACATCGTTGGAATAAATAGGCAACCTTTAAAGCTTTCTAGCCCTTCCTCAAAGCTTCTGTTTTTTCTGTAATAGAAGCAAAGCTACTTGAGAGATAAGAGTAATTACAGAGTCTAACTAGTTTTACTAATCAGTTCAACATTCTGAGATAATGAGTAGGAGCTACAGAGTGAAGGGAGAGATAATCAGAGAAACACCAGTAATTTATTACATAGTGGGTTGGCAGAATAGGTGATGTTTTCTTTTGTGACATAGTTATGGTTGTCATAAAATCTGTATTGTTTTAGGCATCTGAGGTTGAAAATATCATATTTGTTTTCTTAAGGATTGCAGAGTGTGCCTTGTGTGCAGTTATGGATATTCTGCACATTTAACAGCTGCACCACTGATGAAGTCCGCCTTGCCAATAACTGTCTCTATTCTTAGTGATATTAGTCAATCCTTGCATAGTTACCTGGGGCAAATACATACAATACAGTTTTTTAATTTGTTTGTTTAAAAATGAAGTTTTTTCAGTGTGTTTTTAACCCAATGTATCTTGAAAATAGGTTTTAAATTGTCTGTCACATATATAATGTAAAATTTGACTTCCCATTTCAACAATGGCTTGTAGCACTTGGATCAGAAATGCTAATTTGATTTTGAAATTTTATAAAATAGTCACCTGCGCGAAGAGTAGTAGGTTTTATCTACCTCACAAACTGAGTGCTGCATAAGGAAAAGAAATAAGAACATGCCTGTGGTAAGTCTGCATTTCTTAGTTTGTAGATTCTAAGTATAAATCTTTAGGTGTTAATATTTTTGAATGTATGATTTTAAAGGTATATCTGTAGAATACTTTTCTTGAGTGAACATGAAACTGTGTATGTGAAAGAAAATGGAATTTCATGTGCTGCAAACTCAAAGTCCAGGTTATCTCTATATTGTACAGTATCTCTCTCTCACCCCTCTCCTTTTTTCCCCCTTTGTTTAAAGGATGTAGAGCCTAAACACTTGATAGATTAATAGATGTATAGGTGTGGAGAATGTGTATTCAGAATCTAGGTAGCTGCAATTTAGTAAAAAATAAATTTACTTACACAGTCATTTTAGCTGTGTAACATGGTAACAGGAACAAAAGAGGCATTTAGAGTATTTATGCTTCTCTCAAACATTTTTCATGTATGTATGTTTGCCTGCAACTGCAATTTTCTGTTTTGTAGATGTTGCAATTGAAAGCTAGTCTTTAAATTGTGGTTTATGTCAAAATTTTAAAATATAGCCACTAGTTTTGACTGTCTTGGGTAATTAGTATTCAGCAAATACATATACAGTCCCCAAACTGAATGCTAGTTAAGAATACATGAGCATAAATATCTTGGCCAAATTTATATTGCAAGTCAGTGACAGAACAAGATTAGAATTCAAAACGTAAAACAAAGACAGAGAAAAAGTAAATAATAGAATTGGACTAGAATTTAGAGATCAAGACAGTATCAACTTAGTACAATGTTACAGCCAAGTACACATCCCCTGTGTGAGAGGTGGTGATGTTGATGTAGGCAGTGGCATAGATCAGCTGTTATTACCAGAAAAAAAACAAATTCCAGGAGAACAGAGTTGTAGGGATTATTCAGCCTAAACTGAGGAAGTACTGAACGAGCTGTTATATCTTTTAGAAATTGTATACACAAGAATGTTCTGTTATTCATGCAGGATATTGCAACACCATTGGTTTTTTTTAATACCTTGGACAAAGATATCTGAGGAAATTTTCTTTCTTTCTGAATGTATGTCACACTTCAGTAGGATTACGTAAATTTTTCATTAAGCTTTTCCCCTTTATTGCATATGTCCCTTTGTTGTACTATATGCTCCACTTACTGCCAACAAGGACCACTAGGTCCATTTTAGCAGATCTGCTTGCCGTCTCTCCATCCGTCCATCTGTCCATTCATCCACCCAATGGGAAATCTGTACCAGTGCAGGGCATGAATCTGTCCCAGGGGCTGGACTTGGCATTCATCCTTGCTGAATTTCATGAGGTTCCTGCCGATAACTATTCATAAATCTAAATTTATACATATATATGTATAGGTTGGATGGCACTAAAATGAGCTCACGTGAATGATTGGTATCTCCATGAGACCCACATTTCCATCGTTCTGTGGCTTCAATACACATGCTGGGGCTCTTGTTCATTACCTTTGTTCTTTATGTTTTTATCTGGCTTATAGACAACTTTCTTTATCTGATCATACCTCTTCAGCCCCCAAAATTTTAAATTATCTGAGGATTGCTAGCATCTATAGTGCAAATCATTAGGTAACAGAATTTTCTTCATGTGACACATTGGGAAAAAGTTATCTGCAGTTAGACACAGTTTGTTTGGTTGCCATCTAATTTTTAGAAAAATATACAGTGTGGACGATACATTTAGCTTTGGGAGTTTGTAATTCTTATTTGTTACCTTTCTGTTTGAAACTTTTGAAAATAGCACTTAAAATTGCATTATGGTAGTATTTTTAAATGAATTATTGATGATATTATATTATTCATGATACTTTAGTTACCTCAAACTGGAACAGATTAGATTTTTCTCTATGGAGAGAAAGAGCAGCGTACACACTGTTCATGGGACAGTCTGTGTAGGATAGTGATTGTTTATAAAGGTTTCTGTAGTTGTTCCAGAAAGAGTCATCTTAAGAACTATAGGGTTTCACTCAACACCAGTGTCCTATTTACCTCCTTTTAACATTTAATATTTTGAAATTTGAGGTATAGTGCACTAGTGATTTTAATTTTTTTTCTGTATGTTTCAATTATGCTGTGCCTTCTCAGTGCAAGACTTAAAAGGGTTTGGGATGAGTTCTGTGTTTTAAAGCATTGAGCCTCTTCCAGTGTTTTGACACAACTAATTTGACTAAAGCGAACTACAATTAAACTCCACTTCTGGGTAACTGCTGCCAGAAAAAGAGCATACAGTGGAGTCCATTTATAATGTGCTGTTGAAGCAATAAATCTGTGAAAAGAATAACATATGCTTAATTTCAGTAAAGTTCTTTTTAAAGTTTGTTTGTTTGTTTTTTAAAAGGAGAATCTATGAAAGCTTATACATGATGTTGTAATTAACCTGCCATGATGTTCTAATGAACCTGCTGGCATGTTACATAGGAGAAACAATTTTCACCACCGTATCTAGCTAGTAACATGTTGTATGCTTTACAATACAGGAAAGGTAAGTAGTGTCAAAGATGAGCAGACAAAACTAGTTAGATCTACGAAATTGAGATGACGAAAGGTATTTTTGTAAAAACAGAATGTCAGATGTAAAGGTGACCTTAAAATAACAAATTGGGAATAACAAATGGTAGGAATTCTGTTATCACTAATTATCCTATTATGAGTTTGATTGTTCTGTGCTTTCCCACTTCTTAAAGATTTCATTCTCCCTATGAAGATGGCTGCCTTTCGATGGAAGATGTACCTTTGGTGTAAGTTGGTATGATCATTCTGAAGTCCCACTCTCACAAATTTAGCTGGCCGAGTGAGAGACTCCCCATTCCAGTAAATTTTGCCTGGTTTTCAGTGTGACTTTTGTTCATATTAATGTGGAGAGATGGCGGTGGTTTAGGTGATAAAGAGCATATTCTATTTGATGATTCAGAATTTTGGAAGGAAAAACCTGTCTTTTCTGGAAAGCTCATGTCCAGTTCTAGTCGTGAAGAACCTAGCTTGGATGCTTTATGTGAACAGGAGGTAAGATCAGAAGCAGCACATGAGGAGTTGACTTTGCTTTAGTGGTAAATTCAGAGCTGGGGAGCACAGGAGAATTAAACAGACCAAAAGCTGGTGCCAGTGGCTTCTAGTGTGGCTTACTACTTTTATACTGCATTTGTAGATTTGCTTTACAGACTGATGACTTAGCTGGCACTCACAGGAGGAGGAAGAGATTGTGTATTTGCTGATCACAGGATCATTATGAGCCATCAGGCATGAAGCGGGTGTGAAAGATGCATCTAAACCATGAAGGGCATTTAGTGGGGATACGGAAATTTTATTCTCATTTCACAAAGTTGCAGTGAAATGATAGCTGAAATATAGCTTGCAGTTCTGTTTGCAGATATTCAGAGGGATGAATTCAGTTGTGGCTCAAAGGATAATCATGGTAGTAAAGCCTCTTTCATCAAGCAACAGTCAAAGGCCGGTGCGTTTATCATCACAGGGCATAAACTGCAATACAATATAAGTATAAAAACACTGGAGTGAATATCAAGGAGCCTGGAAACCTGGCCAAGGAGGAAGACAATGTAGATCCAGGATCAGGCCGTGAATAAATTAACGTCAGAAAATTGGAAAGAGTTCCAATTATTAGAAGAGAGAAATCTGAAACAAATTTCAAATTGGAATAGTAAAATAATAGAGCAGCAGTTCTGGTGAAACTACTTTAATTAACAGTAACAGCAAGGAAATACATTAAAACCAAATCTAGGCTGATAAGGGATCTGTATTACAAAGGTAAGTGTGGGAAAGCCTGTGTTTTACGAAGTCTTGAATGCATAGGGGGCTGGACTTGATCTATGGATGTAACACATCTAAAATACAAAGGCAATTGTACATTCTCTGTTCTTGACTGTTTCTTATCCTTTATTAATTTTTCAATACTACAAGACTTGAGCAGTGTGAATTAAGGTAGAATAATGAGAATAATGAAATAACGCATGCTGCACATGACAGAAAGAGAGAATTGGATTTGATTCAGCAAGTTGAGTTTAGATAAGTGTTTTTAATATTCAAGTCAAATTTATAAGCAAACCTATAATTTCATGAGTGATGTATAATACTCTTTCTTTGATTTCCTGGCTAGAGTAAAAAGATTAAATGGCTTTTTGTGACTTTGAGACAGTAATAAAAAACTGAAAATCCACTATGCTAGGTAAGTCACTAGGGGAATCAGCCAGTTGTTTTCTTGGCTGGTGATTCTTTCAAGACAATGTCATTTGTTCAGAAAAATATGTATGGCCTGTGTTAATACCAAGTGCTCCAATCAGCACTGGTATTAACATTAATTAATGGTCCAGATCATTCACTTGGTGGCAAGTGGTCTTTTCCTGCTGGGTTTTTCTCTCTTTCACAGAATACACATCTCTCTTGTGTATTGAGGTGTTTTGCTTTTTTGTCACAGGTGCTTCTTAAGTTTGGGGTTTTTTTGATCCTTTAAGCCACAGCTTAATCAAACAGAACCGAGGCAAGAGCTTATTGGGCGGGGTAAGGGAGAGGGGGTTTGAACACATAATTTCAGGATTTGACGATTGGTTTATGAGTTCTACTGAATTCTTCTGGAGATCAAAGGGCAAGTGTACAGTAGTTGAAAATGTACTGAGTTTTCGGAAAACAGTGGCACAAGCTGAATAAGCGGACTCCATGAGTGATGTGGTGGTATTGTTGCAAGAGTCTATAGCTGGTTGATATTTCTAATACGAAGAACAGAGAGTAGTGGGCATGTGAAGGTGGTCACCTGAACCTTGTGACCAGCCTGTTACATTGCACAGAAAGCTGTGGCACTTGGAGGGACTTGTGTCAAATCCACAAGTTTCACTGCTGATGGCAGTGACTAAACATCTGATTTTAAGACACCACCACAAGTTTAGGAATCACATTTTGTGCTTTTGCCTACAAAAGCCACTTAAAAGAAATTAGGGTGATTAGAATTGATAAATTTTACATTTTTTATTCACAATTTAGTGTGCAGTGAATACCTGTTTACTAGTGAGGAGTGTGTATTTCCGTGTGTATATAGTCATTGTAGAATACTGTAAAATGGCAGGAGAAGCAAAGGTAATAACTACTTTAGTATTTTAATGTTATTCTTCAAAAATTACAAATTTTTAAACAGTATCTCCTTAAAATGGTGATCATGAAAAAATAACATACTGTGCTGGAAACTAGAGAATTTGTACTTCTTCTGAAATTTGTGTTAGTCTAGTAAAAAAGGGTTTTGTACCATTACGTTCATCCTTGTGAATTGTGAAACAATTCATAACACACCCTTTCTTTAATCTTGATTAAAAAGAGTTGTAACCAATCATCATGTAGGATAAGGCCCATTTGGTATAAAGGCCATGAAATATAAATACGGTATCATCATTATACATTTATTATGACAATCATAGAATCATAGAATGATTTAGGTTGGAAGGGACATTAAAGATCATCTAGTTCCAACCCCTCTGCCATGGGCAGGGATACCTCCCACTAGACCAGGTTGTTGCCTTGAACACCTCCAGGGATGGGGCCTCCACAACTTCCCTGGGCAACCTGTTCCAGGGTCTCACCACCCTCACAGTAAAGAATTTCTTCCTAGTATGTAATCTAAATCTACCCTCTTCCAGTTTGAAGCCATTACCCCTCATCCTACATGTCCTTCCTTGTATAAAGTCCCTCTCCAGCTTTCTCGTAGGCCCCCTTCAGATACTGGAAGGTTGCTCTAAGGTCTCCCCGGAGTCTTCTCTCCTCCAGACTGAACAACTCCAACTCTCTCAGCTTGTCTTTGTAGGAGAGGTGCTCCAGCCCTCTGATCATCTTTGTGGCCCTCCTCTGGACCTGCTCTAAGTCCATGTAGTTCTTATGTTGGGGGCCCCAGAGGTGGGTGCAGTATTGTATCATGGAGAATATTTCAGCTTTTCATCTTTGGCATGGATTTTTGAGGATTTGGAATATTCCATGAGACAGAAGAAAGCAAAAGATTTGAGAACTTTTATGGTAAACCCAGATACCATGGGTCCTATGATAAAAGTGACAATGCTGAAATGAAAAACAGATATGAAACATGGATAAGGAAATTATAACTTTGTAGTGATACAGGTAGGTTTTTGACATAGACCCTTGTTGATATATGTGCCTTTACAGCTTTTCCCTTCCTTTCTTTAAAGCTGGAATTAATTGAAACAGTTTAAAGCTTAGTGTTATTAATGAGAAATTTACCTGTAAGCATTGAAAAGCTTTTTTGAAATGCTTGAAAAATCAGTTTGAACTATCTATGCTTATGTTAATTTTATAATTTCTATTTTTTTTTGTTTTATCACCTTATGATAGGTGTCCAAAATGCATCCTCTGCATTTAAAGAGGTTGTATTGCAGCTGTGCAGACACAATACAGCTTGAGGGTTAATTATCTCAGATGTGACATGGGAATTTCCCAAAGTGCCCTACTTCTGAGTCTTTATTTTGGAGGTGTGACTACTGATCATTATAAGCTGTGGACTTCATAGCCTAGTGATACAAATCATATGGAAGCATTTTTGTCCAACTTCCAATAAAATGCAAATCTGTCACAAAGAATGCATTAAATGGAACCGAGACACTTCTGCAGATGCCTTTCGCATAAATTAAAAATACATCCCTATTGTGAAAAGCTAGCCATGTAACTTAAAGTATTTATACTCTGTAAATGGCCAATATGTAAATAAGCCTGTGTAGAGTTTTTTTGTGTCTCTTATATCGTAGAAGTGCAGTCTGCAGTTTAGAGATATATGTTCCAATCTTGGACGTTTACCTTCCAATCTCAGATTTTTATCTAGGGAAAAGAAATGTGAGCTTCTTATTCAACAGACAGGCACTATTTGGGACCATTTGAGTAAGTAGGTTTCTGCAGAGCTGTGGGATTCTTGCAGAGAATGCAGCCTGTCACCAACTTCCCAGTTGAAACTCAAATACTTTTTCTTAGCTTAGCTGTGTTTCTGCAAAGTGCCATTGGAAGAACCCAAGTCTTTCAACAGGATGGGTTGCATGTCACTAACAACTGAGTCACTAAAATTCAGAACCTGAAACTATCATGGTAAACTTGTAGGCAGTGAGTTTGGAGCATGGCTATGAAGCAGTATGTTGCTGGTGAGATATTCTTATCACCAAGTAAATTTGCCACTTCACCACTTTTCAGTAAGTAGGAAACTGAAAGGTATAGAACCTTGTATAGGCCACATAAAAGGTTTTCTTTTCTAGGTCTGGCAGGAAGAGATTTCTCCACAAGTTGGGTGCATTTTGTTTTTACTTGAAAAACTATTCTAAGTAAAGCTTTTTAAAAAGTTAGTGTAGCATTCATGTTGCAGAGCTAAAAATATAAAAAGTTTGAGCATAAGGTAATGTTGCTGTTGGAACTTTTTTGACAGCGCTGCAGTATTTGCTATCCTGCTTTTTTTTTTAAAAGAAGTTATGACTTAACTGCACATATAATAAAATATACATGGTTTCTAATGGAGTTATTTGAGTTGGAACTTTTAATTTATAAGCATAATTTAGAAAGAGTAGGGAAAAGCTGAGGTTGGATAAATAGATTTTCAAAGTATTTTTATGAAAAAAGAAAAGGGGTTGAGGAATCAATTCTACCTGTATCTTGTTGCAGTTCACCATATATAATGTGATAAGTCTTAAAATGATATTATTGAATGTTGCCTGCTAATCTTCAGAGTGTACAGCTATACTGAATTGATTTTAAAATCAAGTAATAGTTCACGTATTTCCAGTTGGGTTTCATAAACATGAAATGTTTTATGTATGTGATCATTAACAAATATTCTTAAGGTATTTTAAAAAAAGTTATAGAAGTGGAAACTAAATTGCTAACATGTTACCATTTTAGAGAATGTCTGATAAGATTATGGGTGATGTAATTTACATCCTCCTGAGTAAAATGTGCCTTGAATATTGGAAGTTGGAAAAAAATGCTTCAGTATAATTTGTCTTCTAATGGCAGTTGAAGCATAAGGAAATTCTACCTTGCACAGAGACAAGATGCCAACAAGTAGCTGAATGGCAGTACCTTGTGTAAAGAAGTGATTTCTTTTGCTTCACATCACTTGCAAGAAATATGGGCAGTCCAGCTGGCCCTAAGGAGAGAAGCACACCTTGGCCATGGGGTCAGGCAAGAAGAAGTATTGCTGGTTAAGACCGTAGGTTTTAGGGGTAGAGGTTTTATTTTGAGTAGGTCTGGTTGTGGTGCATGTTGATAAGGAAGGCATTTGTGGAGTGGGACGGAAGAACTGAGAAGTGCAAAGGGACTTCATAATGCAAGATAGAAGTTAAAGTTCAGTTTAATGGGGAAAATATAGCTGTATCAAAGCAGCCTTTCTTGAGGTTCTAGTGAATGTCTTCAAATTTGAATAAAATCAATAGGTGTTTCACAATCCTGTCAGTTTCAGAGTTGTGGCTATATATCATGTTGCCTCCATCGCCTTGTTTCCAAGGTATGTTAAATTTGTCACGGCTCTAATGTGATATTTAGGAGGCTGTCAACTGTTTATGGATTGTGATATTACTAGTAAATATTTGACAACATTGAATCATTTCCAAAGCTACAAATCTCTTGACTTCTTTGAGTTCTGGTCTGCTGAAGGTCAGCACTGGACTTAACCAACAATGTCTTTAAGCACTTGCAGTGCAGCATTCACAAGAACAGTGTTTGTATGTTACTTATTATAAAGTGGAAAAAAGGATGCTTTTTAAAATAAATGCTAAAGTGGAGTCTATGAGTCATGGAAGGTTAACTAACCCCCTGTCCACCCTTTGGTACCTTAGGATCTTAATAGATGCCTTCCCATGTTTTTCTTGTGATATTTTTTTATTAATGGTCTTGATATGTTTTTGAGATCTCATTGACTGTGGTTCGAAAAAGATAATTTTGTATCTTGTCAGCCTTTTTCACAGTCTAGAACTTGAATCCTTCCTGCATGGCAAATAACTCTTTAATAGTGCTTTTTGACTTGTAACCTTGCAAATAAGCAAATGAGAGGAGAAGGAATTTTTCTGTTTATTTCCCCTGCAGTTAAAGTTTATGCATACTGTAAAGCTACTGGTAGCAGTTCTCTACTGGAGTTTACTGTAGGCTCTGAGCATACAAACTACATGTTTGCTCTGTTCTTATGTTCTTTCTTGCCATCTGTTACGCACTGTCAGAGAGAGGATACTGTACAGGCTGGACCTTTGTTCTGACCCAGTCCACTGGGTCATACATATGTACTTAACACAGATGTGATAGTGTTCTTAATGTTGTCAGTCGGCAATTTTATCAGTGGTGCAGGTGATCAGCCAGCCTGGCAAAACAGGGTGAGGACAACTTTGGTAGACAGAATATTTCCTTTAGAAACAGAATGTCAAGATTTAAGAAGGGGAGATTCTGAAAAAATCATGCAATTTACGTATTTTTGTTGAAAGATTTCCCTGTAAAAATCTCTTGAGAAATGAAAATATTTCACATGTAGTCTCCAAACAGTAAAGGCACAAATGCTAAAATCTATTTTAGGTACCTACATTCAGTAAAGCTAACATCTGAAATAACTAGTAACATCTTGCAATAGATCTTAAACTCATGTTACAAAATAATTTATTGCACACACAGCCTTATTAAAATGTTTTTATTGTGAAGGGAGTCAATGATTGTTTATGGTCACTTCTTAAGTAGACTGTACTTTGTTTAGCTACCATCCTGCACTGTGTTTAAAAATCACAGCAAATATTAGAATATAGGCAATTTAAGCAGCACTTGTACCTAATAAAGCAGTAATTTCTAATAATGTGTTTATAGAGGAAGACAGGTCTAAAAAAGGAAATATTTCTGGCTAGGAAACTTGACATTTGGAATCTGGAGGAAATGCCAAACATCTTAGCATTTGACTGGCAGTGAATTAATAGGCAAATGGAAGTTCAAAGGGTAACAACCACAGACCCTCTGGGTGGACCTGATGTCCACAGTTTCTTTATCCATTGGTCTCCTTTACTTAATTTTCTTTTATCCTTTATCCTTTCTGTGATCAGCTTACACTTCACTCTCCACTGTCAGCTTGAGAGATTCTTGCTCAGTTAAGTAAGGTTATGTGAATAATAGCACCTGTTGAAATGTGTCAGAATATGCAAACCCTTCTCAATTTTGCATGTTTTGCAATTGTACTTCATTTGTATCTAACAGAAGTGAAGAAATCTTTCTCATGTGCAACATCAGCTTGTTTTGATAAAACATGATTTTCCAGATAGTCAGGGTAGTGTGTATCTTAAAACAGACTGGAAGCAGAGGAGTTTGGAAGAGTTTAAAAGCCATGGAAAAGTTGTTTCTACAGATCTTAAATTTGGGGGCCAGTACCTGAACTCATGCTTTTAACTCAGTAGTCTCTGCATGACAGTCTGAATGTTTTTCCTTTATCAGGGCTATAACGTGTGGCGTTGTGTGTACATGTGTGCTTCCTTAGGGCGCAGTCCTGCCAT